>CM062923.1:70832500-71432500 GCA_031878705.1 Tapirus indicus
GAGAAGAAAACCTTCCTCCAGTTTGTTACAGCACAACAGCATGTCTGTCTGTCTGTCTTTACTTACTCTGTGTCGGGAAGTGTGTGACATGCTTTCTACGAATTATCATGTTTAAATTATCTGCAAAACAGTGGAGTGGTCAATATTGTTATAAGGAAACAAATGCTCAAAGAGGGGTTGCAGGTATGTTCTGGGGGAAATAGACTCTGAAACAGATATCTGCATTCAGTCATTTTACTCGGGAGAGCCATCAGTGGAGGAGTGGGCAGAGGACCGGGCAGAGAAAGAAGTTGAACAGTGATTGGTCTCAACAAAGACCTCAGATGATCCCATAGAAAGCCCTGGAACTTGACTAGTCTTTCAGATTTTCTCAAATCAAGGCAAGGGGTAAAGGCTTTGAACTTCTGCATCAAACAATCATTGCAGACAGGCTGCCCCCAGAGAGTAAATGTAACCTTGGGTAAGGCACCTCCCTCCGACTGAGAACAATTCTCAGAGAAAGACTCAAAGCTGTCAGCCACCAACATTCTCATCAGCTAGAGGAACCAGTGCTGCAGTCCTGAAAGGGAGGCTCTGAATGCTGCTCTGCAGAACCCAGTTCGAGGAATTAAATAACTTGTTCAAGCTCACACAGCTATTCCTCTTTGGTGCCATATCAAGCTCAGGTTCCAAATCCATGTTTGTTACTTTAATATCCTGCAAGTAACTTTACTGTAATGCAACTATGGGACAGGAATGTTCTCCTGGAAATGCAATTGCTAAATGAATCTGCACTATAAAGTCCAAAAACAAGCCCCATGGAAATACATTCTGAGCAGCGTATACTTGGAATCATATGTCTCTGGTCATTGTGAAACTTCCAATGTGACCACATGCATATCCTTAGTCAAAGGTATTCATTGGAACACAAAATGATGAGAGAAAACAAGACCACAGGGAAGTAAACACAGAGATAGGTGAGTGTCACTCAAAATGAAGAAAGAAAACTCAGCACGTGGCCTAGTGATCTTTAGGCAACACATGGAACCAGTAGGCCACGAACGTGTGATGGCGTCAGCTCACATCTAGCTGATGGGATAATGTTGGATCTATCATTGACGGTGAAGAGAAAAGTAGACACTATGTGTGCTGGTCAGTAACGTATGGACATGTAGAGGGGTATGTGTGTCTGTCTGAGATCAATAGTGTTATAATTATCATTCTATGTATCACCTCTCGGTAAGAAAGTGTGCAAAAAAAAAATCACTGCATTTGAACAATACACCTAGGTTTAGTGTGTGGGCTTGCTCAGTCTGCTCTAAAGAAGCAAGTCAATTCTGCTGTTCCTTGTCTTGACTTAGCGTCAACCTAGGGGAAGCAGAAAGAAAATCCTATCCCATCCCAGCCTTCCTCATGTAAAAACGAGAGAGTTTTTTCCATCTCAGAAGTTCAAATGCCGATTTGAAAAGCATAAGAAAAATCTCACCAACCAGAGTTTCAGGAAACTCGAAGTTCTTTGAACAAAGCAATCTCCTGTGGCTAATTATCTTACACTTCGTGCTTACAGACAGCTTCACCTTTGGGGCTTCACCCACAATGCACTTTTGCATGTTATGCAACAAAGTGACAGAAAAGTCACCTGGCTTTTCAAGATCAGGAAAACAAATCAAGGGGTTAGATCTACAACTTTCTTATTTCCAAGAACTGAGCTTCTACTGCCAGGCTGGATCTCTCCTGGATTCTCTGTTTTACATTCAAAGGCTGTTGCAACACCTCCCTTGTATATAACATCTTTTACAACACTCTCAAAAGCATTTTTCGTTTGTTTGTCAGGTTCCTCTGTAAATTTATTAGATTAGCAGCTTAATTTACATTAGTTTCTTGATTCTAGTTATTGAGTTCATTCATCCTAATGTTAAGAGCGCTGATAAAAATCTATCTTCCAAAACCACAGAACTGAGAGCCAGATGCTGGTCCTCAGTGAACTTTCCAAGGCAAATGCTCCCTTGGAAAGTCTCTTGTCAGTGAACCAACTGCTATAGCAGATGAAACTGTCCAAAGCTACCAGTTACCATGACATTAAATTACAAGGAATGGTTAAATGGGTTGTATGGTAATAATATGTTGGATGAGACTTTCTTAAACTGGTCTGGGAAGCACCCAAGTCCCAGTAAAAGCCCAGAGGGTACAGCTCTAATCTGTCTAAAATTATTAAACTGATTACCAGCTACCTCAGTTCAAATTCCCTGAAATCATCATTTGACTGAGGGTTCATTACCCATTAATGCCGTCTTTTTTGCAGCAAGGTGGTAATAAATCTGTAATGGAATTTCCTTCAGTGGCAGGCAGTCTTCAGTATAATCGGCACCCCCATCAAACACCCAGAAACTTCACATGGTTCTTGAATTTTAAGAGTGATCTCCACACTTCACCCTGCATTATATGCTTTCTCTACTTCTCCAATGCAAAAAAAGAAAAAAGACAAATGATTATTTGTCATTCATGGAATTATTTAATCTCAAATTACATAGTCTTTTCTGCTTCTTTGTGTACTCCCACTTTATGAGACAACAATGCTACCCTCCCCACAGGGCAGAAGCAAGTTGATCATGTTCTGAGACTTAACATCTTACAGAAAGGTTCTTAAGACTTAGCCTTGAGTTGTTGAAGAATGCTTCGGAGTGTTCTGTGAAATCTTGACATGGGGGGGATTTGGGCTAGGCACCATGCATTTGCCAGTACAGTTGCTAGATCTTGGTTAAGCAATAGGCCTTGAATGGCTTAAATGGCATTCCTAAAGTAGCATAGTACCAAATGCTGGCTTCAAGATGCTCAACTCTGAGGTAGGCCTGCCTCTTGCTAGCTGAGGGTACATCTTCTTATGTTCTTGGGAGTGTTATCTTCCATTTGAGAACAAATCCAGCAAAGCAGTCCACTTTTCCTTGGCTAAGGTTGGGATGTCTATCTAAGACCCACAGGGGAGTTTTCTTGGAAGAGTCGAACACAAGATGAGGTGCCTCACATTTGGTGAGAGTTGTGAATCCACCTTCTATATCTTGTTGGGAAGAAGGGGAGGGTTAGAGGGGAATTGGAACTCCTCTCATAGGTTGAAAAGAAAAGAAAAGGGTTTCCGCCGCTGAGAGGAAGAGAGCCATGGCTTTGTAAGGAGAAGCAAAGGGCTCAGAAGCTCTGGAATCAGCGCTGGTACAGCTGGATGATGCCGGCCTTGTGCAAGTCCTCCCACACAGTGGCTTCAAGATGCAGATCATGGTTTGCATAAAATTTCAGTGGCTTCTTTTGTCGTTCAAAATAATGGTCAGAAAATTTCCAGTAGTTTCTTGTGATAAATCCATAGGCGCTGACCTGGTCACAGGTATGCAAAGCCGTCAGCAGGAGGAGGGCCCCAGTACTAGGCATGTACATATCTTTAGCATCTGTGTCAATCAAGCTCGACTTCAAAAACCTCTCTGTCAGGTAGTGGATGAAGTTTGGATGTAGTAGCTTGAATTTACCTGCAGGGGCGTCTGGTCCAAAATAGGTCTGAGGCTTGTCCCCTTTGTCAAGACCCTCGGGAACAGGTACACCCAGAATGGCCGATCGCAGCATCACATAGTCGCGGATGTCTGAAGGGATGAAGATATAGCGCAGGTCTCGTCCTTGTGGCACGGAGGTGAAGCCCAGGCCCCCATACCTGATGAGAGAGTTCTTCATCGTGTTCACGGTGAAACCGTAGAAGGAGGTCTTGGTGCCCACGTCTTCCTCGAAGCCTTTGATCACAGCGCCATTGAGCCTGAAGACGTAGTCATGGGCGTCGATGAGCCAGCCCTGGCGGGAGCCATTCAGAATTCCTCCGTTGCCCACCACGGCGCAGCGAACGCAGGATGCACGCGGCTTCTCGGAGGCGGCGAACAGCTCCGCGCTCTCCGAGCTCTTCAGAAGGCGCAGGGTGGAGGCGATGGCCTGTTGGGGGAGCCCGTGCCAGCCATAGGGAGCTTTGAGCTGGCTCAGGCTGTCCCAGAGCTCCTGGGTGAAGAGGCCGTCCCACAGCAGCACCGGAGTGGAGAGAGAGGGGAGCTGCCGGAAGCGCGGGAGCCGCTGCAGGGCCAGAGCCAGGGGGCGGCGGCAGGCCCCGGGCATCCCTGGCCCCTGACCGGGCTTCCCCACCGCGATGTACCGGCAGACGAGGAGCCCGGTACAGGCGGCCGCGAGCAGGAGCAGCCGCCAGAGCCCCGGCCTGCACCTGTGGCCCATGCTGCGGGCGCTGGGCCGAGAGGCCCCGCGCCGGCCGCCCGGGAGCCCGCCCCTGCCCGCCGCGCCTCCCCGTCACAATCATTCCCTTGCTGACCTTAGCCAGTCTGCAAGATAAGTACAGCAGGAAAAATTTTCCCCGGGACAGCGGAGAAAACAGAACCTCAGAGATGTTAATGCTTGCCCCATGTGTTAAGAGTTGGTTACGTTCTTCTTCCACTGCCCCGTGTCTCACTATAGGTTCCATGTTAATTTCCTTTTCTTTTCCTCCCCTACCCTAAACTTATGTACTCAGGGTGCAGAATAGCCTATTTACAGGGAAAGTGATGCACATTATCATTCTATACTGCTACTAGTACTACTACTAATAATTCCTTAAACCTTACCTAAGCGTTAAAATTTGTGCAAGAACATTTGCAAATTTTGCTTTTTTTCCATTGTGAATTGACTTTGCTCTTCCCCACTGTTGTTTACAAAATGCAGATTTTAAAAAATAAATTGAAATGTTTTAACTCCTTTGTATTTCTGATTAAATCTATTCCACATAAAAAGACAATTAATTTGTAGCTTCTTTAGAAAATGTACATATATAGAAAGGTAGGTAACATGCAGCAGTGTTCCACTTTAAGAAATTATCGGATTAACAATTCAAAAATATTTTTCATATCTTATCTGCCTTAAATAATATTCTAAATCATTTCCTTGAGTCTTTGAGAGACTTAAAAATGAGAAATAATTCTAACTTACTTTTTTTTAGCTAAGTATGTTGTTCACCTCAACTGTTGAGAAAACAAAAGAACAATAGATGAATATCTCCATCTAGAGCCTGTTTAGGAAAAATGTATTGCTTAAAAGAAGTCGTTCTGTATTCTGATGATGGAGTGCAATGCAACATCTCATCAATATGTCAGGAGAAAACACTAAGGACGTGACCAACCTCAGTGTGGGATGGACACCGTGTGACCTGGTTTACATCTCCCAGGATGCTGGTTTAGTTTCAATGCACGTGTCCTGAGATTGCTGGGCACAAAGTAATTCAATGCTCTATATCTCACATGAACCAAGTGGAGCTCTGACTTTTTGTGCCTGACACCATCCCTGCACAAGCAGCAAATGAATAATTTGGAGTTTGTCTGGCAGTTTAAGGGGAGTCTCCTGGATAAGTTGATATAGGAATTAAAACATAAAAGAGTATTTTTATTTTTAATTATAATTTTATTTAATTTGTCTTTGTGTACACTTTTTATTTTAGTTATAAATATTCACACATTCCTTCATTCCATCTCCTCCTGCGTCTTATTCTATCAATTATTCTTTCACTATTTACTTTTTTATCTCTACTTGCTACATTTCTATTAGCACCTTCCCCTAGGCTTGTGACTCGTTCATAGTTCTTTTATTTATTTGATTTGTCAGCCTTTTTTGACATCGTTTACTACTTCCTCCTCCCAGAAACTCTCTCCTCCCTTGGTTCCCATGGCACTACACTGTGGTAGGTGCTATTAATATTCCATCTATAGCTCTTAAGCACTTAACATTTCCCATGAAAGCCCAGACTTACAACCACCAGCACCTGATACTCTTTTTCCTGAGGGTTCTCTCTGACCACTGGAACTCACTCTTTTTTTTTTTTTTTTTTTGTGGGGAAGACCAGCCCTGAGCTAACATCTGTTGCCAATCCTCCCCTTTTTGCTGAGGAAGACTGGCCCTGGGCTAACATCTGTGCCCATCTTCTTCTACTTTATATGGGACGCCGCCACGGCATGGCTGACAGGCAGTGCGTCAGCGGGCGCCCGGGATCCGAACCCGCAAACCCCGGGCTGCCAAGCGCGGACTAAACCGCTGCGCCACCGGGCGGCCCCTGGAACTCACTCTTAATGCACGTGTGATAGGCCAGCAGTGCCAGGGAAGTCACAGCCCCTGAGAACCACCCCTAACCAATGACTAACAGCAATCGGTGTACAAATACTTCAGCAACTTCACCGCTCAGGCAAGACAATTCTGTGACACGTGTCTACACTGGGTCTTAATTTCACAGTGAAGTTAAGCTTCGGTTGCTCACAACTATAACTTGTTCCATAAAGCAGCCTTTATTGGCTTTCTTCTCTTCCCTGTCTCACCTCTTCACTCATCTACTGATATTTCCTAGGATCATTCACCACATAAATTCCTTGGACTCAAACCTTGTCTTGGAGTCAGCTTCCTATGGAATCCAAAGACAAAATTTTAATTCTATAATTACTTCCCTGAATTTTTCTTTTCAGTAGTTTTTTTCCTCTCACTGAAACTCTTCAAATATTGAGGACATTCAATATTTCATTCTCTGGTAGAGCTCTTCCACATTTTGTTTTCATTTAACTGTATAGGTTGATGACTCTCAAATCAATTTCTCTAGCTCTGGTACAACTTTCAAAGATCCAGCTTCACCAGGATGTTTCTATCCCATATAAAATTGTGAATTCTTTGAAGATTGGCCTATCACTTTTTATTTCTTTATTTCCAGACTTTAAAATAGTACCTGACATGCCATAGACACTGAGTAAATGATATTTGAATTGAATGGAAGGTGAAAATACAGGAAAAATGTCAATTTATTGCATATAGGCAATTGCTACAATCATTCTGTGCCTACACGGTAACAAAAGAAAATCTATTTGGTCAATTCATACAAAAATATATTAAAATTTTTGAAGAAGAAAAAACTGCTTTTTTGGAGCATTATAGCCTAAATTACCAGGTAACTGACTGAACTTTCCATGTTCCAACTGAATCTATTGGCAAATTCAACAATTTGGGTACTAAGTGCCAAAAATCAGTATTTAATATCTGTAGCTTTTGTTCCCCTTTTAGTTAATCAGCTATTCAAAAGCTATCTTGCTCAACTGAGGCCAATTTGTCTAATTTTCAGGAGATTGTTAAACACCGGGAACTATATTTCTTATGCTTAAAATAAATGGGAGCACCAGGAAGATCTCTCCTTTCCAACTAGAAAATGGAAAGCTGCCAGATAGAGTACCCGATTCTACCGCTGACATTTAAATAGCTATTTGCTTAATGCCAGTAAAGTATGTCATGTATAAGGAGCAAGGTTGGGAGCAATAAATTAGGCACATTTTTGCTATGAATCCTTTAAAGAATCATCCTCTAGAATAGCAGAATGTTAGTGTTAATTGCAAGTTAAGTCAACTGCTTTATTCCTTAGGTGAAGAAGCTGAGATATGAAGCAGCTTTTTCTAGACCACAGCAGAAGTGGTGAGCCGAGACCAAGACATCACCGTCACAGCTTATATCCAGACTTCTCCCCCACTCCATTTGTATATTGCTTCAAAACTGTAATGTCAAAGAAATATTGTAATGGCTTCACACCCCTTGAATTTATGGGGCAAAATCTGTTAGAATTAGAAAAAAGTTCAGACCTGGAAGAGACAAGAGATTATTAAGTACAACTCTTTTTTCCTGATAAATATGCTTTACTCTATAATATCTAAAAAGTGGGTTTCAATGAGTTAGTTTCCAGTCTGACATGCAAAAAGGTTGGGATAAACACCTCTGTTTTTACAAGAAAAAATGCTGAACAAACTGAAATTCAATGACTCTTCTTAGGTTCTTCAGAGAACTGAGGTCACAGGGCAAACCACCAGCTTGAAAACTAGAGAGAGATGTGAATACAGATAATCACAGCTTACCAAGAGCAGAAGCTGCTGCTGGAGCCTGTAGGAACACTTAAAGGATAATTGATTGAATAGTTGCTAGAAATGAAACATTGACTAGCTTGAAAGATTAGAAATTCCTGGGTGCCCAGCCTGAAGGGGTCTCCCATACTTTCTTGAATTTTACCTTGAGTTCTCATTGTGAAGATTAGAGAAAAAATCCCTTTATGTTTCTCGTAGAGGAAGGGGGAAAGTAACAATTTTTAAATAATCTTGGAGCACCTTTTTCTCCTTAATAACTGCCTGCCCTCAAAAGAAACGATTTTACCAGAGCCTAACCAAAGAGAGTTTTACTAGAGCCTAACTGACCTGGAGGAAGGGAATTACCCAACTCCAGCCTCCTCTAGCCTTCCTATCTCACCTGATGGGAGAGGGGCAAGCTGAGAAGCACAGAACTCGCAGTCCAGGGACACAGGCTCACTAAAAGACTGAGACCTAATCATAGGATTATAGAATATTTCCCCTCCCCTATACCTTACCACCATACCAATAGGTCTCCTATATGACAGGGGATTACAGCAAAGCTCAGACTCTATTTAGGAAGGAGTCTCTAGGGAAACCCAGGACAATAGGGAAGGCAAAAACAAGGACACTAAAAGAAATTTTAGCCTCTGCCACCACAGCTACAGCAAACAGTAAACATAGCCTTATTCCTAGCCAGACAACCATAAACTCTCACACTAAAGGCCTACTTGCCTCAGTTCCTTTTACCCAGTACATCATATCTGACTTTCAACAAAAACTTACAAGGCATGCTAAGAAATAAAAATACAGTCTGAAGAGACAAAGCCAACATCAGAACTAATTCAGATATGGCAGGGATTTTGAAATTATCAGATGAAGAATTTAAATAACTAGGATTAATATGCTAAATGATTCTAGTGGAAAAAGTGGACACCATATAAGAAGAGATGGGTAATGTAAGCAGAAAGAGGGAAACTCTAAGAAAGAACCAAAAGGAAATGCTAGAAATCAAAAAACACTGTAACAGAAATGAAGGACACCTCTGATAGGCTCACCAGTAGACTGAAAATGACCAAGGAAAAATCAGTGTGCTTGAATATATGTCAATAGAAACTTGTCAAACTAAATAGCAAAGAGAAAAAAGAATGAGGAAAAATGAAACAAAATAGCCAAAAACTGTGAGATAATTACAAAAAGTGTAATATACACGTAATGGGAATATCAGAGACAGACAACAGATCAGAAGAAATATTTGAAGTTATAATGGCTGATAATTTCCCAAAATTAATGACAGATACCAAACCACAGACCCAGAAAGCTCAGAGATCAAGCAGCATAAGTACCACAAAATCTATAACTAGGCATATTATATTCTGTCTGCAGTAAAGAAAATCTTGTAGGAAAAAAGAACAATACCATACCAATAGAAGAATGCAGATCAGAATTACATCAGAAACCATGCAAGCAAGTAGAGCATAGAGTGAAACACTTAAAGTATTGAAAGAAAGAAAAATAAACCCTACAATTCTGTATGCAATGAAATTATTCTTAAAAAGTAAAAGAAAAATAAAGATTTTCTCAAAAAAAAAGAATTTTTGCCAATAGGCCTGCCTTGTAGAAATGTTAAAAGAAATTCTTCAGAGAGAAGAAAAATTATATAGCTCAGAGACTCGTCTACATAAAGAAAGGACGAGCGTTGGAGAAGGAATAAGTGAAGGTAAAATAAAAATTTTATTTTTTTAAATTAATCTAGCAGATAACAGTTTGTTGAAATAATAATAGCAACAATGCATTGGGTGATTATAGCTTATAGATAAGTGAAATGAAAAAAGCAATGTAATAAGGACCAGGAGGGGGAAATTGGGAATTCCCTGTTATAAGGTACCTGCACTACCCATGAAATAGTATAGCATTACTTGAAAGTGGATTTAGATTAGCTGCAAATGTATGTTGCAAACTCTGGGGCAACGACTATGATAATTTTGAAAAGAAGTGTAATTGATATGCTAAGAGAAGAAAGAAAATGGAATCATATAAAATGTGCATTTAAATCCAAAGGAGCCAAAAAAAAGAGTGAATGACAAAAAGAAAAACAATGAAAAAGGACAATGAACAGAAAAATGTTACAAATATGGTAGATATTAATCCAACTATATCAATAATCATTTTAAATGTGAATAGTTAGAAGATAAAGACTGTCAGAGTGAATAATAATAAAAAAAATACAAAACCCTTCTATATGCTGTCTACAATAAATCCACTTTAAACCTAAAAACACAGAGAGATTAAAAGTAAAGGGATGGATAAAAATAAACCATGCCAACATTCATCAAAAGAAGCTAGAGTAGCTATATTAACTTCAGGCAAAATGATTTCAGAGATAGGAAAATTATCAAGAATAAAGAGGGGCATTATATAACAATAAAGGGGTCAATTCACCAAGAAGACTTAAAAATCTTTAATGTGTATGCACCTAACAACAGAGCATCAAATTACTTAAGGCAAAAACTGATAGAACCACAAGGAGAAACAGATGAATTCCCTATCATAGCAGGCAGAAAATCAGTAAAGATAAAGTCAAACTGACCAGCTTTATTAATTAATTGGATCTAATTGACATTTATAGAATACTTCATACAACACATTCTTTTCCAGCTCCCATGGAGCATTCATCAAGATAAACTACCTTCTGGGCTATAAGACACACTTTAATAAATTTAAAGGAGTAGAATCATAAGACCACAATTGAATTAAACTTGAAAATAGTAATGGAAAGATAGCTGGAAAAATCCTAAAATATTTAAAGATTAAACAGCATACTTCTAAAGAACACATGGATCAAAGAAGAAATCACAAGTTTTTAAATATTTCAAACTAAATGAAAATACAACTTATCAAAATTTGTAGGATGCAGTAAAAGCAGTACTTAGAGGGAAATTTATAGCAATGAATGCATATGTTAGAATAAAAGAAATAGATAAAATCAATAATCTAAGCTTCCATTTTAAGAAACTGAAAAAATAGAAGAGCAAATAAATATCTAAAGTAAATGAAAGGAAAGAAATAATAAAAATTAGAGCAGAAATCAATGAAATTGAAAACACCGTCATAAAGGTCCTTATAAGAGAGGGGAAAATGGAGTTTTGAAAAACGCACAGAGGGGAAGGCATGGAGCAAAGAGATGTGTCCACGAGCCAAAGAATGCTGGCAGCCACCAGAGGCTGAAAGAGGCAAGAGACGGATTCTCCCCCCAGAGCCTCCAGAAGGAATGCATCTTTGTTGACACCTTTAATTTGGATTTTGGGTCTCCAGAACTGTGGGAGAATAAATTTCTGTTGCTTTAAGCCACCGACTTTGTGGTAATTTGTTACAGCAGCCACAGGAAACTAATACAATATTCAACAACTAGTTTCTTGGGCAAAATCCCCAAAGAAAATACTATGCAGTTAGCCAAATACCAGCTAATAGCTTCAAGATACAGGAAATCATTTAAGCTGAATTGTCAGCCTAAGTGATAAATACCAGCCCTGTCAGCATATTCCAGAAATCCTAGGTACTTTTCTAATAATGAGTTTTTTTATTGTGCGACTTTGATAAATATATGTACTTCTTTTCAAATTTTATATTAATTATACTGAATCGGCTCTTGGAAATTCCATCTACTTGTTTGAGTCAAGTCAAACTAAGTATTGTTTATAGTAGGCTTGAGTATGAACAAAGGGAGGGTGAATTTTTGGAAGAGCTACATCAATTGTGAAGGTATTGTCGGCCAAATCAGATAAATTGACTTACATAATCCTTTGTTTGCAGCTCTGCATTAATATATTTGTACCTGATTCCTGTTCTGCATATTCCCCTATCTAGATACTCTCCTTGTCATGGGAGAAAACCAGAAAATTCTGTTTCCCTTCCCTCATCCATCATCAAAACTTCCTTACTCATCATTTTCAAGTCTTGTCATTCTGTTCTTATTGAAATTTTCTCACACTTCAAGATCCGGCTCAAAGCCACAGATATCCTGAAATTCACATAGGTTTCACTGCTTCCTAGTTCATGTTAATGAGACCTCTTTTTAGAAGGGAATTCATCCTCTCTTGAGGCGTATGTGTTTAATGTTTATCTATTTATCTTTTCCACCAGGCCAGTGATTTTCAAACTGGATAAAGGGTGAGATCCTACGGAATAACATGGAATGCCTTGTTTGCAGTTCATCCATCTGTGCCTACCCCTCTGCTGAAATTCTGATTCAGCAGGTGGTCAGTGGGAATGAGTTCCCAGGCAGCTCTGAAACTCCCCTCCTTTCCCACTCCCTTATCTTCAATTTTATCTGCCTGGCATATAAACATTTTGCCCGAATCAAAAATAGGCATTCAACAAATGCCTATTGTACTGAGTTAATCCACACTGATGGATTTTTGTACTGGACACTGATTTTTGTACTAGAAGACACCAAGGAAATAAAATATAAGGCCTATGACCTTAGAGAATTGAGATTTTAGAGTAGTTTTCATATTTTTGAAGTTACAGATCCCTTTGGAAATCCTATCAAAACTATGGATTCGTATTTTTAGGTAAACATATACACAAAGTATGTATATAAATTCAGGGGATTTGCAGCTTTCTGAAAATCATCCTTGACCCCTCCGAGGATCCAAGGGCCTCAAGTTAGAATGCCTAGGTTAAAGCATAATGTAGAAGATAGTATTACATGGAGGACACTAGACAAATATTTGTTTAATTAATTAATCCATTGACTAATGAACAGTCTTATGAATGTCATGTAAACATAAGCACTAATCTCCTATCTTGCCTGCAGCTATCCCTAGACATTGAGTTGAAATCAAGAAGGATACATGTATTTTCCTACAACCAGTGCCTTGGCACCTCTGCTTGTGACAAATTATAGAGTGAATACATTTATGAAAACAACACAAAAGGAAAAAAAGAAAAGAAAAAGACACGAGAAACAAGTCAGAGCTGAACAGATCTCTTTTCTTTTGGAAAAAACAAAAGCGAAAATGGCCAGTCTTATCATCCTGAAAACATAAATCCTCAGTCATCCTCCTGTCACTACCCCAAGTTCCCAAGGAAAATATAGACAATCATCCAGGCAAAATTATTTTATTTATATGAACTATTTTCCTCAAACAATAATAGACTTTCCTGGTTGTTTAGACAAGGCCTTATAGAGAAACCTTTGGCCCAAAATGAATGAGCCTAGAAGTAAAATCAAAAGCCAGCTCTTTGGCTTTGTCCACTCTTTTCCCCCCTAGACCACAGCGAATTCTCAATCCTCTGATCCAGACTTAGCATCTCAGTGCTGAAAAAAATTCCAGAGTAAAGGATGGAGGAGGTCACACCTAAAGACCTGTACCCCTAGGACTAAGCTACTCTTCATGACTCCTTTTCTTGGGAGGGGCTATTGTTCTCCTTGGCTCTCTAAGCCCTTCCTTCTAAGCTAAAAGAGACCCTGAAATCTTTTACTACCCACCTGTAGGAAATGGAGATGAATTCCAAAATGTGCCAAAGAGGGATACTCAATTCAGGGGCTCAGAATGTTAACCCTTCCCTTCGTCACATGACTGACTCCAGCACAGCCCAATAGTCCAGTAATGATCCTAGACTTGTACTTAAGAGAGGGGACTAAAGAAGAACCTGGAACCTAATGATTGCCAGGCATCTACGCAATACATTTGGCCCATAGAAGAGCTGGAACTGAAACCCACATATTTGGATATCCAGCTCAATGCTATTCTATCCCAGTATAAGCTTTAGTCTTAATCATCTTATTATTACAAGAGAAGAGGTACATTATCATTGTGGGAATAATAACCATTCCAGAAAAAAAACAACGTTATCTTCAGTTGGATATTCCTTGGCACTATAACTCGTTCCTTTGCACCACACATCTTTGTTTTTCACCTCTAAGTAGCACTTATTTAACCATGTATTTTTCCACCAATTAGAAGTAAACTTCTACTGGACAGCATTTATATCTGATTCATCTAGAATATCTGGTGCAGTATTTTTCCCATACTAGGAACTGAGTAAAAGACTATTGGATTGGAGTGAGCACACAAGACTGGGAAACCCTGACAAGAACAAAAGATTTCCCAGTATTTCTCAAGCCAAACTACTAGGTTTAACTGATTTATTTTCAAATGAGTAGTACAGCAATGTGTTTATATCCACACACAGGTTGAAAAACTGCTTTCCAAGGCAGTTAAAACATTACAGATTATACATTGCTCAAATATTAAATATTTGACATCCAGATTTTAGACTAAATCTGTTTCCCTTAAGAACATTTGGTGGCCTATATATTCTCAAGGTCAGGATGAAAAAAGAGACAATAAACAAACAACAACCAACAAAAACCAGCCTTTGATCCTGCAAAGAACATGTCAGCCAGAACACAGAGATTTTTCATGGTCTTTGGATACCAGTCCACTTTTTTACACATGCATGCCCTCGGCAAACAAACAAAAAAAAATCAAACAAGACAAAACTGCACAAAGATGCCTCCCTCATTCGCCAACACCATTTCCCAGAGGAAAATACACACAGACTTGTTCACTTGTGACCTTTCCTGGTTCTCCTGTAGGAGTTGTTCATACTTAGCACACAAAAAACAGCCTGGGAGGTCATCCTGACATTTCTGCCCCAGCCCCATTCAGAGGCAAGATTTACCTGGGAGTCTCTAATCTTCTCTGGGCCATAATCTCACAAGCAAGCCAAGGATCAGTCATAGCCAGAAATTCAACACTGAACAATTCCCTGTCATGGATACTATAAATCAGTCACTGCACTGAGGAAAATTCTATCAGTCTTTGTGAAAATATCTATTGAATACCCTCTATATTCATTGAATGAAACTAAACTTTATATGTGCCCCCTCCCCCCCAAAAAACAGATGATAGGGGCCAGCCCCATGGCCTAGTGGTTAGTTCAGCACACTCCACTTCGGTGGTCCGGGTTCGGTTCCTGGGTGCGGACCTATACCACTCAACGGTGGCCATGCTGTGGCAGCAACCACACACAAAATAAAGGAAGATTGGCACAAATGTTAGCTTAGGGCAAATCTTCCTCAGCAAAAAAAAAAAAAAAAATTTTAAAGACAGCAGGGAAATTGACTCAAGACAGGTTTCTGTTTCTGAGTGATCTACTTACCAGACACTGACTATGTCTGTCTGTTTGGGACCCCTCAACTCCCACCCTGTCCCACATCCATAGACATGATTCCTGGCCAGCCTTGATAGCTGATACCTGTCAACTGCTTCTGCTTGCCTGAGCAACTCTTATGGAGCAATCTGAATGTCCAAAATACATTATTGATGCTCTTTCTTGCAAATGCAATGGTTTGCTGAAAGGATGCGTGGCTACAAGGTTGTCGGTTAAGGTAGTCTTCTGAGTCTACTCTCGTGGACCATGACTCCTACAAGGTGTCTTCCCTATCTCAGGAGTAAATCGGCCTCACACAGATGTTTGCCCAGTGCCAAGTTTTCTACTTAGGAAGTATAAGGGGTTGGCAGAAATAAAGTGTAGTTTCCCTCCAGCTGGCCACAAGGGACAAACTACCACAGTCACTGAAAATGGCCCATGAGATATTTTCTTTGACAGTTGACTTTGTCCTTTTACTCCAACATATATCTGAATGAGTTTGGTGCCCCCACTCAGACTTTTCAGTCAACTCCAGCCTTGACACATATGCAATATGGCTTTACAATGGCTGTAAATGATTCCTGCATCTTTCTTGCATGGGTATCTAAACAAGGCATCGTGACACATTTGCTGAGCTACTTAAACATTTCCTTACACAGTGACTAAATGCTACTACCCATTTGAAAATCACTTCAGTGCCCATAAAGACTGCCTTAGAAATCAGTACTGCTAATCTCACAGGATTGCTGACCATCTTGTGCATCACCGAGGCAAACATCTGTTGAATGGAGGGGAAAAATCAACAACCTTCTCTGGAATCAGGCAGTCTTTTGCATCTTTCAACTTTTCCTCTGTCCCAATTTAAAATTTAAATGACTAGAAGTCAGAGAAAGCAGACACTTGTCACCAGATGACACATTCCAAGACTCCATCTGCTCCATTAAATACCCTGATGGGCTACTCCATACAAATGCTCCAGGAATAGGTTTTAACTTGATCTAAGTTATCTCCAATTTGTTAAGTCAGTTTTCACAAGCAGCCATCCTTGTGAACATATTGGTAGTTGGTATGTCATAGTCATTTCCCTCACCTTCCAGGACTGACATGTGGACTCTTTTCCACTGTCATTAGACTGAGAACTGTCTATCCAATTCCAAATCTCATTAGAGTGTGGTATCATCTTGGAGCCAGAGCAAAACAGGGAAAGGAAACATGCAGACGTCTGTACATTTGACACCAACCAGGCAAAATCATTTCTCAGCAAGCTTTGTAGCCCAAGGAAAGACGGAACGCTGTCAACAGAACGAGAGGTGCCAAAAGGAAAGAACCTTCATTAGTTACACAATTTTATAGAGTGGGTTTGAGAATGCGCTGCTGCCTTATCCAGTCCCTATGAGATCTGTTTCCCACTGTCTCTACCATCATACACTCCAACCACACATCATTTTCCTGTTCTGCTAACATACAAATATCAAGATGTCTTGTGCTCAGAGTGCTGGTGGGTGAGAGAAGATCCAGGCTTCTGGGACCACGGGGATTTCGACTGGTATTGAAACCTCTCTTGGTCAAGTTCCTTCCAAACATTTCCAATGCCCTTTCTGATATCCCATGAATTTCAGGCATGCCTGAGTCTTGCTCCTTCCTCTCAGGCACATAAGAAAAATATTGGAGAAAGCTATTCTGTTTAACAATAAATTCCAACGCTTCTACCCCCACTGTATTGTAAGATCTTTTTTTGTATGTAAAATCACTTTGTAAAATTGAGAGGAGTGTCTTCTTTGAGGAGCTCTCAATTTTTCCTTCATTCTGCTTTTTAGAGCCTCTGGTTCTATCTAATTCAATCATTTGGAACAACCACAGAGCCTTAGAGCCTTATCTCTGACAGGTCACCCTCTATTCTTTATTCATTGACAGAATAACCTTTACTTGGGAAACAGAAAACTATGAACATCAGCATTAACATCAAGATCCATAATTAAGTGGAATATAAAAACCTTCTCTTTAGACCTTCAGATCACTTCCACTTGGTTTATACAAATACAGCCCTGATGTTTTAGCTTTCATCTTCACTTTGTCCTTAGACTTTGACAAGATGTTACCATGTTTTAAACAACCAGTTAAAGCTCCTCCTCCTTACACGTGTATGAGCTAGGGCAAACACAACTCTTTGAAATGCTGGGTGTCTTAGGTACAAGCAAAAGGGAACATTTATTCTTCTTCCCACTCACTGAAGTTGCTTCGTGGAATCGTTCTTCCTCAGCCATTGCTGGGAATATCAGCTGGGACTCTGAACTTTTCTTTCTTTCTTAAGTAAATCACATATGTGCAGAACTAGATTAATTAAAATTCTTGGTTCATGACCGCTTATTGCTTCATGTATGTGCCTTTTTATTGTTTATAGTGCATGCAGTTATTTATGTTCATGAGATAAGGAACCTCCACAATCCAGCCAACCCCAAAACTAGAACATTGCCAATAACTTACTTCTATCCCTAACCCACCCTCTGCCTTGCTTCCCAACCCCAAAGGTTAACACCACCCTGAATTTATTTTATTTTATTTTTATTTATTTTTTTGCTGAGGAAGATTAGCCCTAAGCTAACATCTGTGCCCATCTGCCTCTATTTTGTATATGGGACACCGCCACAGCATGGCCTGATGAGTGTTGCGTAGGTCCACTCCCAGGATCTGAACTCATGAACCTAAGACCGCTGAAGCAGAGTGACCGAACTTAACCACTATGCCACCGGGCTGTCCCCCAACACCACCCTGAATTTTATGCTTCTTATTACTTTGCCTTCTTTTTTGCAGTTTATCACCCAGTATATTTGCAAATATTGAAACATATTGTTTAATTTTGCTTTCCTTAACCTTATAAGAAAAGACAGTATACTCTATGTAGTCTTCTGAGACTTGCTTATTCTCCTTTGATATTATAGAACTACAATTCATCTTTATTATTGAATATACCTGTATTTTATCCATTTTCACTGCTCTATAGCATTCCATTCAGTGAGACATACCTCAGTCTATTTTTTTTTTCAGTTTTTCTATCAATGAGGATTTGTGAGGTTTACATGTTTTTTGCTGTTACGGACAGCACTGCTATGAATATTATACGCATCTCCTAGTTCACATGCACTAAGGTTTATATATGTATGTATTAGATAATAAAGTTTTCTTGTCACTCCCAAGCGTTAAGGAATCTACTTCAGTAAAAATAATAAAATTCTAAAATATTATCTGATTTCAGTTAGATCCCTTCCTTCATTTGAGGCCATTTGGGAGCCTGGAAGCTGCAGCAAAGGAGAGCAGTGGGTGAGCTTGTCAGTATTTCTTGCTCTACCTCCTTCCCCCAACCTGAAGGCTGCTTCAGAACTGAAGGCAGAGGGAACAACGAAGGACGGGCATAATATATTATGATGCTAGTACAGATGTAATCAACAGGATAACTTGTTTTTTTTACTTTTTCTTTTTAAAAATCTCATGGATTTTCTATTTTAAAATCTCAAAGATTCTTCTGCTGGAGAATGCCTACTGCAGCACTCTTAACACTGACAGGCTTTTTATGATCCCCCTTCTCTGCCCATAGGCTTCCCACCTTCCCCTTCTGTTGGGGTCCCTTCTCCTCTCCGGGCAGTCACCTGGGCAAGATTCCTTTTAGGAAGACTTCAGGTCAGCTCTGGGTCTAGTCTCCAGAGCACATGTACCTTGGCTTTTCTCTTGATGAGAATGCAGCAGCTTGCTCCCCAGGAAATTACATTCCTTCTTTCTCCTGCCTCAGACCCACTTAACTTGACCTTTTTCTTTTAGGCCTTTCCTAGCAGAGTTGAACAGCAGTCCCTGTGTCCTTAAGCAAACTTAAGGGATGCCTATTAATCTCTCTGAGGGGTGTTATTGGTGCCCCTCTTCCCTTGGCATAATATAAGGGGCCATCACCCTCCCCTTATAAGAGGAGAATGGCCTCAACACCCTGACAGCTCTCGCCATAGAAAGTCTCTCTCTCAAATCTAATCAAAATTTCTCACTTAGGCTAAAAGTGGGTGTTTGGCTTTTACAATCTCTTGGCTTGTCCTTCATAGATATTCTAGTTCCTTATTTTAAGATATCTAGCAAGTGTTCTATCATTCTCAAGCATTGAGGTCTCTACTGAAATTCCAAGACCTAAACAGTCTCATTTGAATATCCTATTACACTTGCAACCTAAAAGGCCTTTGAGGAAATTAAGGAGTTTGAGTTCTGGTTTGACTTCTTCCATATCCATTGGAGGAAAAAAAAGTGGTAAGTAAGACGCCAAGTTTTAACTACAGAGTCTATAGTCCCTGCTCAGTGCATGAGAATCATTCAGGAAAAGAAGAGGATCTCTTGCCTGGACCTGCAGAGGACTCAGAAGTCAACTAGAGGTGGAGAATAGCCAATCAAGAAGGAAGTCTAGACAGGTTATCAAGGAGTCCTAATATCTTACCAGGAATAAATGAAAGTTTTGCAGAAGCAAATAAAGAATTCCAGGGCCTGGGACCAAGGAGGAGAGAAGCAGGAATAGGAATGTAAGAAGAAAATTAGGAATAGAGAAATACCTAGAGCAAGCACTGGTGTCTATGCCCACTTTTGCATATGTCTGAGGTTAAAGAGCCAGAGATGAAGCAGACTGGGCTTACCTTGTAACCCAGTTATAGTAACTGGCTTCTTCCCTTGTGATCTAAATCTTCACTTTATCCCATTTCCAGTGAACATTGTTTTGCCCTCCAAGTTTGAGTTCTGTCTTTACTGAGTGGTCTTCCCTGTAATCCCATGTGTTCAGGGCTAACGTCTCACTTGGCCCTTCCATCCTACCTAGGCAGTAGAGTTCATGGGGAATTCTGTCCATCTAGCTGGATTCCCACCATCAGTTTCTGCTTTGTCATGATGCTGTGCTCTGCCTTACTTCCAAGACCTCTATCTGAGGCCCACCATTTCCCCCATTGCTCATTTCTCAAACTGACAATATATGTTTCTTACTTTCCTGATCATCCTTCTGTTGTTGCTCTTGATTCTGGATCTAGTTATTCATCAAATTCCAGTCATCCCATTTAAGACAGCTTAAGACCTTTTCTCCTCTTCAACTCTCTCACTCCCTTCCGATGTGCCGTCTCAAATCCAGGCTCCATCGACAAAATCTACTTCATCTCTAAATGTTTCCTTCACCTCTTGCTCTAACTGAAACCTGGCCCTTCCCTGAGGACCTTCCTTCCCCAACAGCCCCCAGATGGTGATTGTTTCCTTCCTATAGTTTCCTACCAGGGAGCTAGGAGATGGTGGATGTGTTCTCCTAGTTGTTTGCCATTTGCAACCATAGCCTGGCATATAGTAGGTTATCAAGCTACAAAAACTGTTTTTGTATAATGCCTTAAGCTTTTTCCCTTCAAATCAGAAGATATCTGGAGCACATGAACCAACCCCTGGTTACAACTGATTGGATTGAGCCGTGCACCTCCCCTGAGCTGGAGTAATCAGATTTCTCCTTGGGATTTAGGACAGGCACACATTTGCAATGTGGAGCCAAGCTGGAAGCTCACGTAGACCTTTGGGTTATGTAGACTACCATCTCCACGCAACTTTGTGAAGGCAGATGAGTGAGAAGAGAGCTACTCTGTGGAGCAAAAGGAGGCAGAAACAAGTTAGAGACAAGAGACCATGTGGTAAGAAAGAGAGCAGAAGCCAAGGCTTGAGGACCGTCCATTTTACAGGACTAGCTGTGCTTCCTGCAATTCAGTTGCTTGGATCTTGGGATTCTCATATCCTGAAAATACAGTGATGCTGCTTCACCTCTTTATTTTTGCTGTCTAGAATGGTTTTTGTTCTGTGTAACTGAACGATGCCTCCTTGTGTGTTGGCTCTTCATACCAGTGTGCACAGCAGGCTTATATTAACTAAACCGAATTTTCCCAAGCCCTGCATCAACATATAATAATAATAATAATATCTTCTGTAGCACCTAACCTTTAAGCTTCTACCCTCATTTTTTTCTCTCAAGAACCTTCTCTTTCTTATAGAACAGGAGTCAGTAAACTTTGCCTGTAAAAGGGTCAGATAGTAAAATTTTTGATTAAAGCTTTGTAGGCCATTCTGTCTGTTTCAACCCAATTCTGCTATTGTAGCATGAAAGCATCCATAGATAATGAGTAAACAAATGGGATTGGTTGTGTTCCGATTAAACTTCATTTATGGACATCTAAGTTTAATTTCATATAATTTTCATGTCATGAAGCATTATTCTTCACTTATTTTCAACCACTTGAAAATGTAAAAAAGAAAACATTTTTAGCTAACGGATCTTACAAAAACAAGTGACAAGCTGGCCTTGGATCATGGGCCAGTGTTTGCCAAGCCCTGTAACAGACCAGAAAATACCTGACCATTGTGATCAATTTTTACCTCCTTCTAAATTCAACTTTATAGGTCATCATTTTGTACCCTTCTACACATCTTGGAATAACTTTCAGACGTATTTGGGAGGTAACATAACAACATGGATAAGAGTATTTGCTCGGAGTCAGGCTGCCTTAGTTCAGAAGCTGACTCTGGCATTAATGAGCTGTGTGATCTAGAGCAAGTTAGTTAACTTGTCTATATATCTTCAGTTTCTTTATCAGTAAAATAGGGATCATAAAAGTACCCATCTTATAGGATCATTGTGGAGTTTCAATGTAATAATGTTTGTAGAGGCCCTGGCATATTGACCAAGCACCAATAATTATAAGTGGCTAGTACTGCTATTAAACATTGCTCATTTCTTTACTTATCAACTTTTTTCCCAATATTTTCATTGCTTCACTAATTCTAGCGCATCCTTTCCAGAAGCACATGTTCCATAGTGTGCGAGTAGGTAGCAGGTCACGGAAAGTGCTTCACAGTCAAGTCAGATTGGGAACTTCCAGACTAAATAATGTTAAATCATACCCTTCTCTGTGCTTTTGGTTTTGGGGAAAATATGTCAGAATTTCTCAGTTACTGAAATGATATTTATTTTAACTCAACAAGAGGGGAATATGAATCCAAATGTTCCCGAGCTTATTTGGACATGGAACGCTGAAGTTGAGTTTCTCAGAACATACTTTGGGAAATGCTGTCCCAATGGTCCATGGGCAACACTCATACTTTAATAGTGGTCTGCTATTCTTACTGGCATACCTTTCCTTGGCATTTGACATAGTTTCTTGTTTCCTATTTCCTGAAGCTCTCTTCTCTTTCTCTAGGCTATTAAAGAATACTCACCTGGTTCTTCTAATGTCCAACATTGCGTCTCAACTTCTTTTGCTGAGTTTTCTACCTCTGCCTACCCTTCGAGATCTTACCTTTCCGCATCTTCTCCTCAATGATTTCATTCACTCTCAGGATATTATCTTGTACTTAAGACTCCACATCTATATCTCTAGCCCAGGCCTTTCTCCTGATCCTAAACCATATATCTAGCTGCCTGCTGAAAGATATCCATGCTGAACTCAATATCTTTGACCAAGGACTTGATAGTCTAACTCTATTACTAGCACTACCATCCCCGAAGTAAAATTCTGATAGTAATTCCTAGACTGCTCCTTCTAATTCAACCCCCACATCTCATCAAATATCATTCCTACCCATTCTATCTCCTTAACTGTTCTCTTTTCTCTCCTCTATCTCTCTACCTACTGCCTCTTTCACCTCTGCTTGTCACTTCCAGTTTTATAGCCCTGAAATCCATTCTATTGATCCAATTCTATTGATTGGTTGATCTTTATAAATGCAGATCTAGTCTTCTTACCCCCTCAGTATTCTATATTTGCTACATTATATCCCAAGCTATCAGCATGGTATACAAGATCCTTAATTACCTTGCTCCCAACCTACCACTACACTCTTACCACTCAACACAACCCTCCATATACCCCATACAGTTTCTATAGCACACCATCATTCTGTCCCATTTTCTAGAATGACCACCTCACCTGTCTCCAAAACAGTTTCTCAGTTTGTGTTCTCTCAGAAGCAGATTCTCAGAAAAAAATTCCAATTGTTAGCAAAAATTCAAAATGGGGAAAAAAAAGTCTTCAAAATGGGAAAAAAACCAAAACGACTACTGAGTGGCATGTCTAGCACACCCTCCCAGGTTATCTCCACCATTCATTGTCTTTGAGCTATTTTACAACTCTAAGTTGTAGAAAGCTGTTAGTAATGCAAGTGATTCTTGTCCATACACATGTAGATTTTGTCCAGTGAAATGCAATTGATCACTGTCTTGTAGATATCGACCAGTTCTACCAGTTTTGTATCTATTTGTAAATTTATTTCATGGCATTTCTTATCTGGCATCTATATGTAGTAGTTTAAATTCTCCTTTGAATGGGGTTGTCATATTTAGAAAATCAAAATAACAAGATACCCAGTTATATGAATTTCAGATAAACAATATTTAGCATGAGTATGGTCCTGTGGTCCCATGCAATATTTAGGATATACTTACACTAAAAAATTATAACTTGTTTATCTGAAATTCGAATTCAACTAAATATTCTGTATTTTATCTGGAAATTCCAGATTTGATTCAATGTAACATCTTACCAGCTCCCTCATTTCCCTCATTAATTAATAAGTTAAATAAAATTTTTGATATGTATTTATTTTACAATTGTATGAGAGTCTTGATTTTACTTAAAGAAAAAAAAATCTCATAACAGCATACAAGTAGTTTATTTGAGATGTAGGGAAATAGGAAAGTGAGACAGGGAAGGGAAGCTGGTCAACAAATGTACAATATAAAGCTGGTTACTACTGTGGGTAACTGGAGTTTACTCTTCCCCAGGGAACTCTCAATCAGTGTGGTAAACATTCCTCAGAGTTATCTCAGCCCTGGGCAAGGGCGGTGTGGTATTTATCCACCAACTCCTGTACTTAACACTGTCCCAGATCTTTCTCTTGATCATAAACCATATATCTATGACTGAGGGCTTCTTGGGAGGGAGTGGTTAATTCCCAGCATGTCCAGCCTGCCATGAGTGTGGCCAAAGAGCCAGCTTCAATGACATTTGAGCCAGTATGCACTGATTTTGTAAAGATAAAAAAAATATAGGCAGGCTACCAACAGCTTCAGCTACACTGGCCAAATGTACACATTCCTCAAGGTAATCACAAATGCCACGTTCTCGATGAAATCTTTCTTAGTTCCCCAGAGTGGTTAATAGTTCTTGCCTTTGTGACCTTCTTATCCTTCATAAAAACTTCTCTAATAGAAGCTTTGACAGATATTGCACTTATATTTCTCAACATGTGTATTTCTTCCAAATACATTATAAACTTCTGGAGAATAGAAAGTAAGTCTTATTGGAATTTGTAGCCCCAATTCCTGATAGATAATCTAGAAAGCTTACTGAATGAATGAATGAACAAATTTATAGTGATTTGAGGGAAGAGGAAAATTGGAGAAGGCTTCAGCAAAGAGTTATGTCTAAGCAGGATCTTGAAAGAAAATAAAGAGTCTACCAAGATAGAGAAGTCACTTCAAGCAAGGAAATAATCATAAGCAAATGAATGAAGAGAGACAGTTTGTATTCAGGAAGATGCTGTTTGCTCTTTTCAGTAGCAACCATTTATCTTTCCCTATATATGTCGGGTGCTTTTCCACTCTTGCTCCTGAAGCATTTTAAAAGTCCAACCTCTGGAAGGTCTTTAAAAAGAATGACAGAGCTATACTGTGATAGTCTTTACCACAGCTTCTCCCAGAGCAAACATAACCCAAAAGCATCAGTAAATGTTTCATCTGAAGCAATTCAGTGTTGAGAGGCACTAACACTGCTGTCACTTCCCTCCAAAGAGGTCATAATTGCATTGTATTTCCCGTGCAATTAAAAATTTCATACCACCTTCAAGATTGGTGTACATACAAACTAAATAATTAAAGTCATTCTCTTTTGAGTCCCTTACTAGGAAATCCTCAAAAAATTCTCCCTTTTATTCTGGCATAATATTAGAGTTCCAAACATGCAAAATGGCTTCTTTTGTCAACCTAGTAATGAAAGCCTGAATACCTCTGTCACTCATTCCACGGGGCTCACCAATTTTTATGTAAAAGCCAGGAAATGAAAAATAAAAAGAGCTGCTCAGGCTGGCCAACTAAGAAATACAGGAATCTGTGAGTAATTGAATAAGAATGACTAAGGTGGCTAATAAGGTGATTAAGATCATAAATCAAGGAATGTTAATTGGGGGATTTAAGATTTATGAAATAGCTCTAATTACATAAAGGAAAGCCAATGCCTGCTCCATGAGGCGATGGGGAATGTGGAAGACATTCTGGGCTTTACCAGGAAGCATACCAGGTCCTTTGATAATCAGAATTGACCCATGAGACAAGACAGGAAGCCAAGACTGTGTGACTGAAGCTTAGGGAAAAAATCACAATCGGCAAGTGGTCTTTTATGAGTTAATCATCAATTCACAAAACCTAATATAGGAATGAGCAAACCCAGTCTTGACTGGGAGGGTCTTTCATATCCAGTGGAGAGGAATTGTGTGTTTGCATATGAGCATTCGTGTGTTTACTGGTTGTGGTCAAGTTCTCCTGAGGAACCACATTATGGATCTGGTAGATTCATTTATTTTGTAGGTAGTCTCCAGCCAATGGAGACTGTCCAGTCCACATGTCCAAGAGATAGCAATCACAAGTGTTCATCGTAGAATTATTTTAGGGTTTTGGCAAGACCTTTTTTATTGGAGTCAAACTGACCTGGGATATCCAATCTGTTTTCTTCTTTTCTTATTCTCTATGAACTTCAATTTGCCTTTCTATAAAATGGAAATTCTAATAGATTATAATACCTTATATGATTATTTGAGTATTAAATCAATCTCTGTATGTATGAAAATCCCTTACAGCAATGTTATAAGGAACTGCAGGGAGGAATTGGGAATTCCCTGTTATAAGGCATCTGTACTACTCACGGAGTGGTGTAGTGTTATTTGAAAGTGGACTTAGATTAGTTGTAAATGTAAATTGCAAACTCTAGGGCAACCACTAAAATAGTTTTTCAAAGATGTGTAATTGATATGCTAAGAGAGGAGATAAAATAGAATCATATAAAATGCTCAGTTAAAACTAGAGAAGATAGAAAAAGTGAGGAAGAAACAAAGAACAAATGAAACATATAAGAAACAGTTACAAGCAGTATGAATGATCTATGTACACCAAATAAAAGACAGAAAGTGTCAGAGTGGATAAAAAATGATTCAGTCACTTCAGGTAGATACAACCTTCTTATTTCAAATGAGTAAATCGAAATACAATGTCACGTTTAACAGATGTATATTTTCATTTTAAAAAAACAATTTAGGTAGAGACATTATTTTCACAAACTTGGAGTATATTTATTTTATTTATAACATGTGAGACTCGAAGGAGTGGAAAAATTTAAGACAGAATAGAATGTGCCAAGACTGGGAGTTAACGCTGAGCTTGGCTTGTTAAAAAACCTAAAAGGAGACCAGTAGGTTAGGGGATTGAGTTTCTGGGGAGGTGGGGTGAAAGGGAGAGCTGGAGAACTAAGCAAAGATCATGGATATAACAGAAAGGGCCTCATCTTGTGAAAAACCAACTGACCTTTATACCAAGGAAAGTAGGAAGTCATTGACAGGTTAGAAGGAGAGTGGGGAGTTGATAAGATTTGTATCTTAGCAAAGTCACTGTAGCTCTTCAGTAGGTTGGATAAAATAGTCAACAGAAGTGAGGACAGTCACAGGGAGACTCACTCAGGACAAGACAGGATGGTCGGCGGGACTAGGGTAGAGGTGCCAGAAGATCTGACCTCATGACCGATGTGATGTGGGAGTGGATCAAGACCAATGAGCATGTAGGAGTTCCATCTACTGGTAGAGAAGCAAGTTCAAGTTTCACCTAATGTTAAGGAGTATAAGCAATAAACAAGAAAGAACGAGGGAAAGAACACAAAAGGTATTTTATAAATCATCAAGGTAGGAGTAATGCCACAAGTACTATTTATTTTTAAAAATACTATGTATATATATAAATTTTTCTATATTCATTAAAATAAAACATAAATTATATAGTTGTAAAAGCAAATAGATGATAAATGACATGCCTGGAACATCCAGAGTCTCAAAATAGTAGATGCATCTTATGTGCAGTAGAAGAAAGCAATTCTAATAACCTGAAATCTTCGTGGATATATGGCAATATTGGTTTATTATAAACTACTTGTTCTAAAGTGAAAAGTTTCCATTACAACTACAATAAGAACAACTGATAAACCCTTTATCATAGGTGAAATGATAACTCATCATTTACATATCTTTCATCCCATTTCATTTTATAAAAATGAGTACTGTCAAGTTTTAAGCATGACATGCAGCTTTAACAACACACATAAATTTTAATCAGACCTGTTGTGGAATAATAGCTAC
Organism: Tapirus indicus; assembly: GCA_031878705.1. Taxonomy (NCBI): domain Eukaryota; kingdom Metazoa; phylum Chordata; class Mammalia; order Perissodactyla; family Tapiridae; genus Tapirus; species Tapirus indicus. The sequence goes on from CM062923.1 coordinate 70,859,992, forward strand.
TGAGTATTTAATATCATAAAATTCTAGTATCCTAAGATTAGAGAAAATTGATTTAATTGGGAAATAATTGAATTTCAGGAAAATGGTTGTGTTTGTCACTAAAATTAGGAAATATTTTAAATCGTGTTGCAGAAACATAGAATACGAGAATCTTTGAAAGATTAAAATTAATGAATAAAATTAAACCAAACAAGACAGATTTTTCTGATGTTCAAATCTATTTCAAAAGACAAAATAAGGCAAATGGAAGACACTGACAATTTTGTCTTATTGGCTACCCATAGTTAATTAAAAATTAAACCCACTTATTCTGAACCATATGCCTAAAGGAATGTGACACGGGACATACAGAAACGGTTATCACTGCAAAAGTGACCGGCATTAATTAAAATGTGATTAATCTGTCAAAGTTTATCTTATAATATTTTTCAATTATCATTAGTCCTCATATTCTAGAAGAGATGCAACCCATCAAAATTGAGTCTCAAGTGAATTCTACTGCCCCACTTCCTTCCAAAATTAGAGTTATATTCTTTTAAGAGAAGAAGAAGGATAAAGAGGAAAGATGAGAAGAAAAAAGGAGAAGGAAGAGAGAACAAGAAAGAAAGAAGAAAAGATAAGAGGAGGAAGAGGAGAAAGAGGAGGAGTAAAAGAAAAAGGAAAAGAAATAGTAGGAGGAGAAAGAATAATGGAAAAGAGGGGAGGAAGAGAAGCAGGAGGGAGAGAGGGTGAGAGGAAGAGAGGGAGGAAGGGAGGGAGAAAGGGAAAGAGGAAAAACAAAGAAGGAAGGGAGGAAGGAAGGAAGGGAGGAAAAGAAAGGAAAGGAAGGAAATTTCCTTCTTTCGAGATGAGGAAGGAAACAAAAGAGGAGGGGTAAGGACTCAGAGATGGGACAGCTCTACTGCAAGCTGATGGTGTTATTGGACACTAAAATTTCATGTAGTTGGTGTGTCCAAGTTCTCTACTAATTCGGACCAATTTCTGGATGCCTCCACAAGATATCATCGTCTGACATCCCTCACCATTTAAAAACCTCTCTCTTAGCATGGAAACCATGACTCTTCACCAGCATGCCCCAGTTCTGTGCTCCTTTCTCTTTTTTCTCCAGATTTACTTCTACTAGAACAAAGCCTTAGCATGCCCACTGGGTAATGGATACAACTGCCTAACACATGGGGAGATTGTCTCCATTTGTGGGTGTCTGGGTACGTGTGTGAGATTTGTTCTGTATCTCGAAACTTTTTGGTAGCATTTACTTGAAGGAAAAAATCTATAGACAGATCTAAGACCAGAGAATTGGGAATTTTTTAAAATGACTTTCCATAATACTTTCAAAATGTGATTTTTATGCTAAACCAAGCTCATTTTTTTTTTTAACCTGGAAAGAAACTTGATTCCTCTCAGTCTTCTCTCTACTGCAGAGGTGGACAGTAACCTTATCTTCCACTGCTCAGGAATCAAGCCCAATACAGACTTGCAGCACGTGCTCTTTTAATACTTTCCTGTGTCAAACGCTTCACTGGGCATTATAACAAAGATACGGCAGCTCCTGCCCTCAGGGACGCCTCAGCGCACAGTTCCAGAGGCTGCGTTTCCCCTGTGAGTCTATGTGCAAGACAGCTCTGGTGCCGGGCTGTGAACAGCTTGGTGCAGCTCCTAGCCTCAAGGCTGTAATCTAATGTGGAAAGTGCTGGAATAGAGGTGGGATAAAACCCCTCAGGAGGTGGAAGTGGTTCCACAGAGGAGATAATATTTGAGAGGAGTCTTGGGGGATACATTGAACTTAGCCAAGGAGAAAGGAGGGGCAGGTTATTGTGGCAGAAGAAAAGGGAAGCCTGAGGTACAAAGGGGCAAAAGAGCATGAAAAGTTCTGGAAGTTCACATAAAAATCCACATTGCTGGCTGCTTCTAAAAAATTAGAAGATCTGGGCACACTGAGGCAGTGCATAAATACAGAACGGAGTAGTAAGTGCACCATGAGATGGGGCAGAGTCTCCAGTTTGTTCCAATGGCCCATACCTCCCACTTCGCTTGTCTGTCCCAGGCCACTCCCCTCATTTATAATACCCAGGTGGCCCATAGACATTTGACTTTCTTCATCTCATTCCTGGCTTAACATGGCAAGTCTACACTCTTCAGTATGGTATTCTCGCCCTTTTCCCACAATGACCATGCCCTTCTTGCGTTAAGCTGGAGCCCCAGCTCTCACCACTTCCCAGTAGAGTCCCAGGCATCCTGCCCTGAGTGCATTCCCCCTACAGTCACTCACACATTTCTTTCTCCTTCTCATCTCTTCATCCTTTTGGGATGCCACCCGCTCTTCTCATATATCTCATCTCTATGCTTCTTTAAAGACTCACATCAAAGATTTATTTCTTCCATGAAGACACTCAGATTAATCTTTACATCACCTCTATGAGATTTTATCTGATTTACTTTACAAAAAAGCAGAGGCTCAGAGAGTTTATGAAATTTTACCAAAGTCACAGAGTTAACAAGAGATGAAGTCAAGATTTGAATCCATGATACCTGATTGCAAGAGGCAAACTCCAGCATGTGACCAACTAGACCATGCAAAAGGGCACATCCATGCTTTTAAACGCTGTCTGAACTCTTCTCTGTTTTTATTTGTTTTCCTTGTTTGATTTTGCATTTATATTATTCCTTCTTAGATTGCCTTTAAATCCTTAAATTTCAGGGAATGAATCTACCACTTGTATTTCTTTTATTACTTAGATTTGGATTTAAACAATGAACATTGTTGGAGCCTCTCCTTTGATCTAAGCATCCAGTGAAGTTTTTTCATGTACATTAAACACATCAAATCTGTAAGACACTGAGATACATTTATTATCTTCACTTTTCAGATTTGGTCACTGACATCTAAATCACTAGGGAGTAGAAGACTGAATTTGACTGACATCAAACTCCAAGCTCTTTCCTCTACAAAACCCACTGCTGAGCATCATGCTAGACACAGAGAGGACATTTGGTTAATGCTTGTTAAATGAATGAATAGTTAAAAGAAGAATTCAATGGCAATGTAATAAAAGTCACCCAAGTAGACATATGTATTATGATAATACAAACTTCTTGCAAATCAATCAATTACATGGATATCATCTTGAAGAGAAGGCAAAACCACAGAAGATTTTGAGAAGGAAATTAAGCTATGGCCTTTGAAAGATTAAATAGTGGAGACATGCAGGGCAGAATAAAGTGGAAGAGGGTTAATGACAAAATGGACAGTTAGGAGACAGTTGTAACTCAGATATGATGAGTTCAAGGAATGCCCTTGCTACTGGGTCAGGACCTAAAAGTGTCTGAACCTCCCCACAAAGCGTTAATGCTCTGAATTGGAATTTTGAGACTGGGTATTTGAACATCCTCCTCATTTCCTCCTACCCCTATTCATGTATGACCTGTGGAATTTGCATAAATTTTTGTCTATCCCCCACTAGATATGGTGGGGTGGGGGAAAGGAGTTGAAATAGACCATGTCTTATTAAGCTTTGAATACCTCAAGACCACGCTTCCCACACTGTGTCCAAATAAGTTTTAGAAAGATTGGAATAAACCAAGTAAAACAGGTGTCTGGTGTAGGAATTCTCAAAACTTTACTTTCCTAATATGTCTTATGAATTCCCAGGAGAAGCATACAGTTTGTAGCTTTTCCCATACTTTTAGGACCACAGATTTCCACACACACACCCCCCCCCCCCAATCTCCAAGGAGTGTTGATTACTAGGGATCAATTTCCCTGAGTACAGATGAGAGAACACTGTTCAGAAGATTTAGCTTAGTGCTGCAATTGGAGGTGTCCCCTAACTGTTCATTAGATGAAGGAGTGCCTCTGTAAAAGTCAATCATATATTACGTTTTAATTATGTTGTTTTACAATTTCCCTGGTATTTAGTACTGCTACTTATATTGTATATTTTTCTCTGTTTACCCACTTGTATTACAGTGCTTGATTTTGAACTCTTAGCTTTAATATTGTGCATCATAAATCCTCCTTGTTTATACAATTTAATTGCCTCTACATTTGTTGACCCATACCAATATGGAAAATACAACACATTTTCTTATATTGGCTGTGTGTCTCTGAGTTTAGGCTCAGTTATTCTGTAGGAGCCAACACCCCCAAAGTCTAAGTGGCTTACATAACAAAGGCATATTTCTTGCTCATGTTACCTGCCCTGTGCAGGTTACCTGTGATTCTACTCCATCTTATTGTCACTCTGGGACCCAGGCTAAGAAGCATATCTGGAACTTGCCAGTCTACAGACAAAAGGAAAAGAGAACATGGTGAAACCTCACAGTGCTCTTCAGGCTTATGCTCCAGTGTGGTAGATATCACTTTCCTCATACTTATTTGGACTAAACAAGTCACATGGCTAAACCCCATGTCAGTGGAATGGGGAGGTATACTCCTCTCACAGGGATGGGACTGCAAACGTTTTTCACATTGTAAAGTCCATTCACTACACCAGTTTTCTCCTTTTAAGTCAAGCCCAGATCTTATAAGCAAGTAGCAAATTAATTTATCAAATCATCTGGCTTAGACATTTAACAAATATAGCAAAGAATGCAGTTATTACAGCTTTTTTTTTTTAATTCCATACTCTAGTAGACACTCTCAATTTTCAGATACACTCCTCTATAAATTTCCTATTAACCAAAATGCTGGACAACTTGCTCCTGCTTCTTGAAAAGCCCGTTGCTTCTTCCTCTAGCTAAATATACAGTGAATTCTGAGAGTCATACATTCTGCTTTTAAGTAGTGGTAAAAACCCCATTCCGAATCCTTTCCGTGATTGCCAAACTCTGTTGGTGTTGATCCAAAATAAGAAAACTAAAAACATTATTTGTCTTTGTAAAAGTAATTTTAATCATGGGCCTTAAAGTGAACAGTTAACAATTTATGCCTGTTTACTGTGCCACGCAATAAAGATTATGTGTTCCATAAAAAGTCAGATAAACTCTGTTGTAAGGTTTGTTTTATCACAACAGTAAACTCTGTTCATATATTTGCTTATTGCTCAGGAATCATGAATCACCTACTCACAGTGTAGAATAATAATGATGATGATACACAGCACCTGGTTAATAAAGTTGTTCGTCTTTATCTTGAACAAACCACAACTCCACTGACGATTATAAACCTCCACCATTTTGTTCAACTGAATACAAGTTATAGCATTTTCTCCGTGAATACAGACTATATCTTGCATGGTAAAATGGTTTAATTTATAAAGTCAATAGGAAAATATATAGAAGCAAAATAAATACCTTCAAAACTCAAGTTGGTGAGTTTTGAATACATATCCTTATTTGGTCTGATCCAAGTAGGTCATTCACCTATTACATATTAGGTATTATCTAGGACCAGTGTGTTGCCCAATTCCAGAAATACCGTTTGCATTTCATTTTTTATGATGGCTATAGGAGAGTGATACGTGGACTACAATGCAAATGGCGCCCCCTAGAGTATGAAATTGGTAGTATTGAATCCAACCCTCTCATTTAACAGATGTGGAAACTCGGACTCAGGGAGAGGAAGTCCTCTGCCCTGACACCTTGATAAGCCTGGCTTTGACACAGAAAGAATAAGTCCCTTGAGTAATTGGTGTTGACAGGTCCTCTTTGCCATTGTGCCTGGAATTCTATAAGATATCTTCAAGTGTTCAAGTCTTGATCCATCTAGAATCCAATTGCTTTAAGCTGTCCCCCATCATTTATTTTCTCAATGTTTTCCAAATAAAAAAGAGAACAGTTTTTGGTAGAGGAACAAGCAAGATCTCCCAAGTTTTGGTAGAAAGTATAAGAGGTAATGTGTAGCTATGTGAGAACATGGAAGGAAGTGGTGGTGGGAGGAGTTTGAACAGGAATCTAATGATACTAAAGACAAATTCACCATATGCAAATATAAACTAAGGTCAGGCCTACTCCTAAGCTCACTTCCTGTACTTCTCATTGGAGCTTTTATATCTATTCCTAAAACTGAAGTATTTGGTTTCTTCTTAGGGTTTGTGAAGACTTAAATACCTATTCTGAGACAAATTTCAGTCTGTTCTAATAATTAACTATTTATTTGCATTGTATAGATACAAACTAGTGTAGCACCATTCTGATAAAGAATGTGGATATCTAGAATCATGACAAACAATGCAAAATAATTCTGAAAAATACGATTTAGGGAAAGTAGGACTGGATCAGAAAGACAAAAAATAAATACTAACATATACTAAAAACTAGATATTTTATTAACCTTTGTGCGGTTTTTTGTTGTTCTTGTTCTTAATAACAAAACTCTTCAATTTTTAGCTATGCATATGGTATAAAAATAAAGAACACATTTCCCACTTTCCTTTGCAAATACATGTTGTCATGTGACTAAATTCTGACCAATGAAATGTAAGTGGAAGTGTTGTGTTACAGCTTCTTAAAAACAACCTCAAATAGATAGCTGGTGTGTGTTCTTTGCACCTTTTTCATTACCCTTTCTTCCATCTTGCTGGCTAGAATAAAACTCAACAAATGGTTCCCGGATCCGTAAGGATCCCAAGATCTGTGGAACACACAGAGCAAACTGCTGTCCCCAAGATTGGAGAGACAGACAAGTGAATAAAGAGAGTCACAACTTACCAAAGCAGAGACTTATGAACAGAAACTGCTGGGGAAACCAGTGCTGGGGTAAGAAAACCTGAACTTGACAAATTGCTGGAGGCTCATTATGGGCAAGTCTGAGAGTTAAAAACTCCAGGGGGACCCAGTCATATGTAGTCCCCACAATACTGTGAGATTTACCTCCAGGAGCTTGACCAGGTTCTCACAGCAAATATCAGAGAGAAAAAAAAAAAACCTTTCCTTGTGCTTTTAGCAGGGAGAGGGGAAAAGGAACCATTTTGAAATACCACAAAGGACTCTATTCTTCTTAATGAGGCCTGCCCCCAAGAGAAACTAATTAACCACAGCCTAACCTGCTGGGGTATTATCTGAGCCTAACTGACCCAGGGGAAGGGAAAAACCCAACTCCAGTCAGCTCTAGCCTTCCACATGGCAGAAGGAAAATACACAACTCCAGGCTCCCCTAGCCTTCCACGTGGGATAAAGAAAATACCCAACTCCAACCCACTCTACCCATGCTGTTTCACCTAAGTGGGAAGAAAAACTGAGAGACACTTGTGAAGTTTCTGTCCAGAAGCATAGGCTTAATACAAAACTGAGACCTAGTCAAAGGACAATAGAATGCTTTTTCTCCTCCCATATCTCACCACCACATTACAAAGGCCTATTTATAGCAGTTCCATTTACCTGGTAGATTGTGTGCAGCTACCAAGAAAAAATTGCAAGGCATACTAAAAGACAAAAAACACAATTTGAAGAGACAGAGTAAGCATCAGAACCAAACATGGCAGAGATATTGGAATTATAAGACTGGAAGTTTAAAGCAATTATGATTAATATGCTAAGAGATCTAACAGATAAAGTAGACAGTGTGTAAAAACAGATAGTCCATGTAAGCAGAGAGGTGGAAATCCTAAGAAAGAACCAAAAAGAAGTGCTAGAGATCAAAAACGCTGTAGTGGAAATGAAGAATGCCTTTGATGGGTTTATTAGACTGGATATGGCTGAGGAAAGAATCTCTGAGCTTGAGAATACATCGAGAGAAATTTCAAAAACAGAAAAGTAAAGAAAACAAAGACTGAAAAGACAGAATAGACTATCCAAGGATTGTGGGACAATTACAAAGGGTGTAACATATGCATAATGGGAATACCAGAAGGAGAAGAAAGAGAGAAAGGGACGGAAGAAATATCTAAAACAGTAATGAGTGAGAATTTCAGTCATTAGGGGGGCTCCCACAATATTGTCAATTTAATGTCAGACGTGAAACCAGACATGTCAGGCCAGGAAGCTCAAAGAACAGCAAACAAAATAAATGCCAAAAAACTATATGTAGGCATATAATTTTCAAACTACAGAAAATCAAAGATAAAGAAAAATCCTGAAAGAAGCCAAAGGGAAAAAGACACTTTACCTATAGAGGATCAAAAATAAGAATTACCTCTGATTTCTCCTCAGAAATCATGCAAACAAGAAGAGAGTAGAATTAAATATTGAAAATGTTGAGAGAAAAAAAACACTAACCTTAAATGCTGTACCCCATGAAATTATCCTTCAAATATGAAGGAGAAATAGACTTTCTCAGACAAACAAAAATTAAGGGGATATGCTGCCAGTAGACCTGCCTTGCAAGAAATGTTAAAAGAATTTCCTTGGAAAGAAAGAAAATAATACAAATCAGGAACTTGGATGTCTTCTCTCATCATTCCTTTTCAACATCATACTAGAAGTTCTAGTTAATTCAATTAGACAAGAAAAGGAAATAAAAGGAATATAGATAAGAAAGAAAGAAATAAAACTGTCTTTATTCACAGATGACATGAACATGTATGGAGAAAATCCATAAGAATCAACAACAACAACAACAAAAGATCCTGGAATTAATAAGCCGTTATAGCAATTTTCCAGGATACAAGGTTAATATACAAAAGTTAATCGCTTTACTCTGTACCAGCAATGAACAAGTGGAATTTAAAATTTAAAAAACAATACCCTTGGGGCCAGCACGGTGGCGCAGTGGTTTAGTTCGCACTTGGCAGCCTGGAGTTTGCAGGTTCGGATCCCGGGCACCCGCGGACGCACTGCTCATCAGCCACACTGTGGCGGCGTCCCATATAAAGTAAAGGAAGATGGGCACAGATGTTAGCCCAGGGCCAGTCTTCCTCAGCAAAAAGAGGAAGATTAGCAACGGATGTTAGCTCAGGGCTGGTCCTCCTCACAAAAAAAAAGAAGAAAAAAAAATACCCTTTATGTCAGCCCCCAAAAAGTGAAATACTTAAGTATAAATTGAACAAAACGTATACAAGATCTATATGAGGAAAACTGCAAAACTCTAATGATTGAAATTAAAAAATGAGCTAAATAAATGGAGAGATATTCCATGTTCATGGATAGGAAGTCAATATTTTCAAGATGTCAGTTCTTCTCAACTTGATCTACAGATTCAATTCAAAATCAGAGCAAGTCATTTTGTGGATATCAACAAACTGATTCAAAAGTTTATATAGACAGCCAAAGACCCAGAATAGCCAACATAATATTAGAGGAGAAGAACAAAGTTGGAGGACTGATGCTACTTGACTTCAAAACTTACTACAAAGCTATCATAATCAAGACAGTGTGATACTGATGACAGAATAGATAAATAGGTCAATGGAATACAATTGAAAGCCCAAAAGTAGACTCACATAAATATAGTCAACTGATCTTTGACAAAGGAGCAAGAGCAATACAATGGAGCAAAGACTGTCTTTTCAACAAATGGTGCTGGAACAACTGGTCATCCACATGCAAAAAAAAAAAAAAATGAATCTAGACACACACCTTACACCCTTCATAAAAATTAACTCATAATATATCATAGACCTAAATGTAAAATGCAAAGGTATCAAACTCCTAGAAGATAACATAGGAGAAAACCCAAATGACCTTTGCAGATGGTATGGCAATGACTCTTCAGATACAACATCAAAGGCAGAATTCATGAAAGACATAATTGATAAGCTGGACCTAACTAAAATTAAAAACGTCTGCTGTGCAAAAGACAATGTCAAGAGAATGAGAAGATAAGCAAACTGGGAAAAAAATATTTGCCAAAGACATATCTGATAAAGAAATGTTATGCAAAATATACAAAGAACGCTTAAAACTCAAAAATAAGAAAACAACCAACATGATTAAAAAGTGGGCCAAAGACTTTGACAGACATCTCACCAAAGAAGATATACAGAAGGTAAATAAGCATATGAAAAAACACTCCATAATGTATGTCATCAGAGAAATGCAAATTAAAACAAGATACTGCTACACAGCTAATAGAATGGCCAAAATCCAGGAAACTGATGGTACCAGCTGATGGTGAGGATGGGGAGCAACAGGAAGTCTCACTCATTGCTGGTGGGAACACTAAATGGTACCGCCAGTTCAGAAGACAGTTTGGTGCTTTCTTATAAAACTAAACATACTGTTACCATATGATCCAGCAATCCCACTCCTTGGTATTTACCCAAATGAGTTGAAAACTTACATCCACACAAAAACTGGCACAAGGATGTTTGTAGCAGCTGTACTACTAACTGCCAAAACTTGGATGTAACCAAGACATCTTTCAGTAGGTGAATGGGTAAATAAATTGTGGTACATCCGACCAGAGGAATATCATTTAGCGCTAGAAAGAAATGAGCTACAAAGCCATGAAAAGACATGGAGAAACCTTAAATGCCTATTACTAAGTAAAAGAAGCCAAAATGAAAAGGCTACATACGGTATGATTCCAACTATATAATATTCTGTAAAAGGCAAAACCGTGGAGGCAATAAAAATGTAAGTGGTTGCAGTGGCGGAGGAGGGGAGTAGAGCTGAATAGATGAAGCACAGAGGAACTTCAGGGTAGTGAAAACACTCAGGATGATATTATGATGATGAATACATGTTATTTTACATTATACATTGTCCAAACACATAGGATATATAACACCAAGCATGAACCCTAATGTAAACTATGGACCTTGGGGTAATAATGATGAGTCAGTGTAGGTTCATCAATTGAAACAAATTACCACTCTGGTAGTGGATGTTGACAATGGGAGAGGTCATGCATGTGTGGGATCAGAGAGTATATGGGAAATCTTGTACCGTCCTCTTAGCTTTGCTGTGAACCTAAAACTTCTCTAAAAAACAACATCTTTAAAAAAATTAAGTGATGGAATATCTGTGATGTGTGAAGAATAACAAGGTTTTAAAAACCATCCCTCAGTTTCTGGTTTCTTCTTTGACAGTTGATGACGTCAATTACTGAGAGAGGGGACACAAAAAGCAGACCAGTTTTAGCGGAAGATTACAAGTTTTGAACATGTTGACTTGGATATGCCTTTGAGACTTCCATGACCATATAAAATGGATAATTGGATTTATTGATCTGGAATGCAGAGAACAGAACTAGACTGTAGATGGGAATGTAGGAGTCACCAATTGGCATACAATCAGCAATTGAATGACAGTGTTTCCCTGGGACTCTCAAGCTATTTCACCTGCATGCCTTCCCTTAAACATTATTGTCTGCACAACTCCTATTTCCCAAAAATATCTTGCACAATTTCTTTGCCTTATTTCAATGAAATCTTACCATACACAAGATAGGTATCCTTGAAAGAATGCTTTTTTATACAACTTTACTCACCAAACCTCACCAATAGGAAAAGTCCTTTTTCCCTTATCATTTGGTATTTTTTGTTTTCTTGATCTCACTTTTATTTTCTCATGATAAGTAAGCAGAGGCTATAATAGGAGGCCTTCCATTGATTTGACAAAGAAAGAAACCTTTCTTCTTCCTTTAATGGCTCAATACAGTCCTCTGGGGATCTTATATTCACAATCAGGGAGTCTTTTGGCCCCATGAAGGATCAATGATACCACAGTAGGAAAGGAAGTCCACACACAAAGAACCAGCTTGCCTAACTTGGGTCACTGCACACTCTCTACGACCACTTTTCTAATTGTTTTTGTTTTGTTTTGTTTTAAACTATGTTGCCTGTGGCTTTGGATCCTAGACGGTCAAGCAAGTAATGTGAGATCAGCCTTCTGGACCCAAACACCTAGTATATTTAGTCAAAGTCATTTCAGGGAAGCAATTAGTTCAGCTAACTGCTTGACTGCTCTGGTAAAATTAGCCAGGTCTGACCTTCTTGAGAAGCTGAGAAGGAATTTTCTGCCCCCCATGACTCTGGCAGAGATATTGTTTCTGCTTTCTCTAGATCAAAGGGGAGCATGGAACTCCTGGTGCTTAAGGGGCTCAACACTTTGTTGCATTAACAGATGCAAGAAAAACTAGTACATACACGTTTGTGGACTATGTGGGAAGAATCTCTTACTTCAAGATTTAGTGACAATTCAGTTGTTGAACCTTGAGGGTACCTTTTGAATTTTAATAAAGCACACCTTGAAGTTGGTCTCCTAGTCATATATAGAAAAATTCAGTAAACATATTTCACCTGTTGATGAACTATTACCTTTTTCTGAAAGTTTGCTATTTTAGCTGATGCTTTCCGCTACTGGTTTCCAAACTGTGGATCCCTAGAATTTTTGAACAAACTTTCAGGGTGCCACGGGGGATAAAATGATGCTAGTGAGACAAGATTTAGATCTGCATAGTACTTTACTTTTTATAAAACACTTTTCATTATTTCAGTTGATTCTTAATATAATGCTGTGATGGAGGCAAGGGTTAGTATCCCCATTTTTAAAAGTGAAGAAATAGAGATTCAGAGATGTTAAGCAAGTTTTCCAGCTAATTAGGGATAGATCCACGCCTTTAAAGCAAATTCTACTTCCTTGCCTCTGAAACCAGTGCTCCTTTTGCTGTTCTACACTGTTCCCATTCAAAAATAAACTCTTGGAATCTGAAGCCACATATACAGACACTTTTTATCTCTCTGTGCCATCTACTGAAGTATACATATGTGTGTATGTGAGTGTGTTCAAAAGACTCTGTGAAATAGTTAAAAATGTATTTCCAAATGATTTAAAACACACACTATACAAATAATTAAACCTACCTAGCGCCTTTATTTTCATACTTTCTAAAACAGGTAAATGCTTACATCATTAGACTACGTGAAATTATCAAATGCGTTTGAAAAATGCATATAAGGCAAAATTCAAATAATGTGTCCAAGGTCATTCAGCTAGCATGTGGTGGAGCTTGAATTTCTCCAGGCTTGACATTGTTTTCAGTGATTCACGTTTTCAGTTGTTTTATGCAAATAAGTGAGAGAAGCACAGATTTTCAGAGTGGGATTAATCAATAGAGGACATTTAAGAACAGTGTGTGTGTGTGTGCACTCATGTGTGTGTGTGTGTGTGTGTATACCAGAGAGTCTGCTCTGTAGCAGTCACTTCGGGTAAGACTTTCTCGTCAGGAACTCCTTTTAGCTCTTTGGTCAGTAACCCTCCTTTATGAAATCCAGGAGTGCATCCACCTTACACAAAATCTCCTTATAGAGCAAATTGGGCTTTAGCAAAGGCTCAGGGCATTTGTTCAGAAGGATACCAGGAAGACAGTGGAGGATTTTTTAAAAGGAGATGGGTCATAACCTGCAGAAGAAGGCGACGTGGTGGCTTCGAGAGAACATTTTAGAAATACTAGGAAAAAGTAGGTCAGGACCTGTCAGAGCCAGAACCTGCCTGTCAGCAGACTTCATTTTCTTTTGTGTCCCTCTACAAATCCTGATGGCCTCAGGCCACACTTCAGGATTAGTCCAGGCTCTCAAGTCAAGTGCGGCCCCATTTTCTAACTGAAGCTAAAGCCTGCCAAGCTGATACACACGGAGCGTGGCCCTTCCAACAGCTGTATTTTTGCACTTTTGAGATGCTCTCTTGCTCAGTTCTCTGTAATTTGCAATTCCATGTATGTAGCTCGAGACCAAGGGTCAGAAAATTGCCACCAGCTGCCTGTTTTTGTACTGCAAGTGAGATGAAAATAATTTTTACATTTTTAAATATAAAAAAACAAAAACAAAAGAAGGATAACATAAAATTCAAACTTCAGTGTCCGTAAAAAAACTTTGTTGGAACACAGTCACACCTACTTATGTATGTATTTTCTATGCCTGCTTTTGTGCCACAGTGGCAGAGTTGAGTAGATATGACAGAGGCACACAATGCCCAGCATCTTAAAATAATTGCATCCAGCTCAGGAGAGACAATGTTTGCCAGCCTCTGCTCTAGACTTATTGTTTTTCATGAACATCTCACTTCATAAGTCCCCCACTTGGCCTGTCTGCTCTGACTTTGCTGGAACCTCTAACTCCTGCGTCATCTCTCAGGGTTTTTTGAGATCCCTTGGCCTTGGCACATCATCTCGTATCCACAACCACTGACACGCTACATCATAGCACAATACCATTAAAAATAGATCTGTAAGGATGGCCAATAGCCACATGAAAAGATATACAACATCACTAATCATCAGGGAAGAGCAAATCAAAACTACAATGAGATATCACCTTACACCTGTCACAATGGCTATGATAACCAAGAGGAAAAAGGACACATGTTGGAGAGGATGAAATCAACAATTCAAAGAGACTTATGCACCCCTATGTTCATTGCAGCATTATTCGCAATAGTCAAGATGTGGAAGCAGTCCAAGTGTCCATCGACTGATGAACGGATAAAGAAGATGTGGTATATATATACAATGGAACACTACTTAGCCATAAAAAAGACAAAATCGTCCCATTTGCAACAACAAGGATGGACCTTGAGGTATTATGTTAAGTGAAATGAGCCAGAAAGAGAAAGGTGAACACTATGTGATTTCACTCATATGTGGAAGATAAACAAACACATGGACAAAGAGAACAGATTAGTGGTTACCAGAGGGGACGGGGGTTCGGGGTTGGCATAAGGGGTAAAGGACACATGTATATGGTGACTGACATATAATGTACAACTGAAATTTCACAGTGTTATAAACTATTATGACCTCAATAAAATAAAATTTTAAAAAATAGATCTGTAAATCTTATTCAATTAGTATTTGTTTTGCTGAGGGAAAAATTATCACTTTCTATCTCATGGCTCCTCTTGGTTTAATTAAGACATTAGCAGCTAATGAAGACAAGCGAGGTGCCATCACATGACATGGTGCTTGTGTTTGGCCATGTTTGTCTCGATTGTTCTCCACCATGTTCAGGGAGGTGGGGCATTCCTACCACAGGTAGTCCAGCAGCAAAGCAGCTAGTCATAAGAGCTGAAATAGAAGGAAACGAGAAACACCTTCCAAATCTGTCTTCTTGAGGCTAGGAAAAGACTTAATTTTCTATGGAGAATCAAAGGACAAAAAATTATAATAAGTTAATTAATTAAATTTGAAGACTTACTATGTTCCAGCTAATATGCTCAGAATTTTACTACCATTGTCACACACAATCATAGAAATTTCCCGACGAAGAGGCACATCTGATTATTTTTCAGGTGTGAAACCAAGGCAAGGTAGGGCCACACAGATGCTAAATGGCCAGTTTAAGACTAGAACTCATGTCTCCCCGACATCACACCCTGTGGCAGTGGCCACTGCACTACAGTTCCTCCTCAGCCCTATTGAATGATCTGGTTAAGATAAGTAGAACTATGTTCTTCAAATCCTAAAAAAATAGGGCTAAGTATGTATGAGTCACAGGGCGATGGTGAGGAAAAAGAGAAACAATGGGTAGAATGGGAGTTTGTGGCCTAGGTTCTGTAAAAGGGAAACTTTAATGAGATTATTCACTACACAGTGAAATTCAGTACAAAATTAGCTTGTCTGGGGTCTCATTCAAAAGAGGATTATCCTTCAAATGTCTGAAAGCCTTACACCTATCAGCTGCTCTGCAAAGGCAGTAAGGTTTAAGTGTATACAATCACAGCCTGTAGGATGGATACAATTGGAAAGCATGTCAGGATCCTAGTGTTCATCTAGTCCCACCCATTTCTTTTACAGACGTGGAGATTGAGGTGAGAAACAGAAAGGTGACTGGTTTGATGTCACATAATTGTTAGTGGCAGATGCCAGATGGAGTGGCAATTTCCATTACACTATGGACCATGACACAGTGGCAGGAGTGGACTTTGAATGCAGACACTTTGAATGCAGACAGACCTGGCTGAGCAACCTCTGCGGAGTTGGCCTGACAGCTGGTACTCAGCAGGTCCTCTCCTGTTGACACCTTCTACATCTCTACAAGTGCAGAGAGCTTGTCCCTTCTAATTAATACCTTAACTGAAGTTAGTTCATCATATTCCACTAAAGATAATTACCACTGGCACAGGGCTTTACATTCTACAAAGCACCTTCATGACAATGGTTATTATTCACATCTAACAATGGAGGAAATCTGAATGAAGAGAAGTGAAGGGACTAGACCTAGGTCACTGCACATGGCAATGCCCTTCTTCCCACCAGGAAATGATTCCCAATAAAGAAAAGGAACATCATCATGGGTTCTCGTGGTTCCTCCAGAGAAGCACGCTCCTTTCTTCCTTGGGGCTTTCACCAACCATAAATAAAGTTTTTGTGTCACACTGGCAGAGTTGAGAAGGTGTGACAGAGACATATAGTATCCATCAGACTAAAATATTTTTCATCCAGTCCATTATAGACAAAGTCTTTCATGGGCTTAACATCACTTCATGGATCCGATATTATTTCAAATTCCTTATGAAAGAATCTTCTCCCGATTTCCCAAATCAACTTGAAATGGATTCTGTTGTACTTTCATTACCAAAGTTTACGCGAGTTCTTAAAAATAGAAAGGTTTTACTGTATTTATTCATTCAACAAACGTGATTGTAATCCTAAAATGTCCAAGAAATTGTATCTGGATTATGGGAAATTCTCACAAGAACCCTGCGAGATGGGCATCATTATTTCACATTGCATGTAAGTAAACTGAGGTTCTGTAATGATTAGGTAACTTGCCAAATGTCACAGTAAATAAGTGGTAAAATCAGAATTCAAATAGTTTGCCCAACGTTATGCAGCTTTTTTCTCTTATGATGTTTCATATCAAACCCTCATGGCAATCCAACAAAATTATTGGTCAGGTAGAAGGATTCCCATTTTACCAAAGAGGAAGCTAAAGGACAGAGAGCCAAAACAATTTGTTCAAGCCACAGAGTAAACTGGAGAATCAGGATTCAGATTTGGGTTTTCTGATTAAATTCTGGAGCTCCTTCCGGTGTTTTATCAGATATCCCACAGACATCTTCATATCTACTAATTTTAGCAAATAATATTTCTTTAGGAAATGATTGCTAAGGATGCAGAGGTATGTTTCTGAAATCCCATTATCTTTTGCATCTAAATTATGTACATATTGCTCATGATAGGGGTGGAGATAAGCAGGAAGATTTCTGCCATGGGCAATATAATAACTATTCCAATTGGAGTTCTTCAATTTTGAGGTTTCTTTAGAGATTTACTCTGCATTCTGGGCCTATAAAAACCATTCTGGCTGCTCAAATAATAATTCCAATACCTTTGTAATAATATTTCTCTTTCATTTCCCGGCAAACGAGGATGCATTGCTCAAATAGACCATTCTTATTTACCTTGTGAATCATATATGGGAAAAACATAGCCAATTTGAAAGAAGCACAGTATTTTCTTGGGGCCGCTCACTGAAGGGATTACGTGGTGCATCAGACTTGACGGCAAATGAAACACAGAGGAGCCCACTGAGGCACCAAATTCCATTTTGGGAAGTCTGTTTTAGTAGAAGATTGCAAACAAGCCATTACTTTGTCAGTTGAAACAAAGGCCCTGATTAAAAATTAAAATACATTCTGTACTGATAAATATACAGCTGCCTAATTACTTGAAAGATTTATATTTTGCAGTGTTAATTCCCTCATAATGGTTATTTCTTATTCGCTATAAACCAGAATACAATGACAAGCTGACAGTGACAAGCTTCAATAAACATTTGGTTGTCCCTTTTTTTAGAGATCAGTTCCTGATTATTAATGTTTCCAAAATCCCATTTGAAAATATTTCACCAGGAAAGAACTGTGTCCCCTCCATCAATTGGCATTCAACGTAGGAAGAAGGGTATATTTAGAGACACTAAATTATGACTAATTTAAAATTTCTTGTCTGCCAAATGGACCTTCTAATTTGCCATCAATTGTTTCCTCCACATTCACATACATACATACATACATACACACATACAACCATATCATAAAGCAACAAAAACACTAAAATAAGTAAAATAAAATAATGGCTTCTGACAGCTTCAAGGAATTTTTGAAGGCTGGGATGACGGGGAAAATGGGAGCCATGATCAAAGAGAGATTATAAAAATAAATGGAGGAGGGAGTGATGTCAGCAAAATTGGTGGAGTAGGCAGCTCCAAGGGCACATCCATCCACAGAAATATTTTAAAATATAGCAAAAACTGTCAGCATCGAATTTGTCACAACTCTGTAAAACTGTCAAATTATGGCAACTAAGTGAGTGCTGAATCAAGAAAAAAGCAACTTAAAAAGGGGAGGAAAGCTTTGCAGTGTTGTTATTTGCCCTTGTACCACCCTCTCCATGGCTCAGCAGTGGTCTTGAAGACATTGGCCCACATGCCCAGTGTGGGACCCTGGGCTCTGGTTCTAGAGGGAGCAGAGCAAACCTTATTTGTGAAGAATTGTGTTTGCTCTAACCTGTTTTGGGGGTAAATGAAGGTCTGATGCAAGGGGCGTGTCTTTGTTTCACCTGATGTGGAACTCACTCAAGGCAGAAGAGCAGCAAACATTCCTCCTCAACTAATGCTGCTGGTAGAGTTGGATATATACATGCTAAAGAATGAAGCTGTGACACTACCTCACACCACATACAAAAATCCATTCAAAGTAGATCAAAGAGGGGCCACCCGGTGGCACAGCGGTTTAGTCCGCGCTTGGCAGCCCAGGGTTCGCGAGTTCGGATCCCGGGCGCCCGCCAATGCACTGCCTGTCAGCCATGCTGTGGCGGTGTCCCATATAAAGTGGAGGAGGATGGGCATAGATGTTAGCCCAGGGCCAGTCTTCCTCAGCAAAAAGGGGAGGATTGGCAACAGATGTTAGCTCAGGGCTGGTCTTCCCCACAAAAAAAAAAATAGATCAAAGATACAAAAGTGTTTAGATACAAAAGTGAAAACTATCAAAGTTTTAGAAGAAAAGCTAGGGGTTAATCTTGATGACTTTGATTTGGCAATGGCTTCTTAGATAGGACACCAAAACAGGCAACAAAAGAAATAAGATAAACCGGACTTCGCCAAAATTGAAAACTTTTGTTTTTAATCAAAGTTACCAAGAAAGCGAAAAGACAACCTACAGGATGGGGGAAAATATTTGCAAATCATCTATCTGATAAGAGTCTAATGTCCAGAATACATAAAAATCTCTTACAAATCAACAACAAAAAACAAACAACCCAATTTAAAAAGGGGGCAAAGAACTTGAATAGAGATCTTCCTCAACTTACAATGGGGTTACGTCCTGATAAACCCATGGTAAGTTGAAGATATTGTAAGTTGCAAATGCATTTAATACACCTAACCTACCAAACATCATGGCTAAGCCTAGCCTAACTTAAAGGTACCCAGAACACTTACATTAGCCTACAGTTGGGCAAAATCATCTAACACTAAGCCTATTTTATGATAAAGTGTTGAATGTCTCATGTAATTTATTGACTACTGTACTGAAAGTGAGAAACAGGGTGGTTGGATGGGTGCAGAATGGTTGCAAGTGTATCAGTCACCCTCGTGATCGTGTGGCTGACTGGGAGCTGCGGCTGCTGCCACTGCCCAGCATCACAAGAGAGTATCCTACCACACGTCGCCACCCAGGAAAAAGTCAAAATTCAAAAAAGTGTGGTTTCTACTGAATGCACATTGCTTTTGCACCATCGTAAAGCTGAAAAATTGGAAGTTGACCCATTGTGAGTCAGGGACAGTTGGTAGACATTTCTCCAAACAACATATACAAGAGGCCAACAGGCATGTAAAAAGATGCTCAACGTCGTTAGTCATTAGCGAAAAGCAAACCAAAACAACAAAGAGAGATTTTTTTCACACCCACTAGGATGGCTACTAAAAAAAAAGGAACATAAGTGTTGGTAATAATGTGGAGAGATTGGAACACTCCTACACTGCTGGTGGGAATGTAAAATGGTTCTGCCACTATGGGTAACAGTTCGATGGTTCCTCAAAATGTTAAACATAGAATTACCATATGACTCGGCAATTTCACTCCTAAGTACATATCCAAAAGAATTGAAAACAAGTGCGCAAACAAATATATATACAAACACATTCATAGCAGCACTTTTGTCGATAGCCAAAAAAATTGAAATCACAAACTTCCATCAACAGATGAGTGGATAAACAAATTGTGCTATACACATACAATGGAATATTATTCAGGCAAAAAAAAGGAATGAAGTATGGATAGATGCTATAATGTAGATGAATCTCAAAAATATTTTGCTAAGTGAAAGAGGTCAGACCAGACACAAAAGTTCACATAATGTATGACTCCACTTATGTGACATATGCAGAATAGGTAAATCCATTCAGACTGAAATCAAACTGGTGGTTGTGTTCTGGGGAGAGGAGAACAGTGGAAAGTAACTTCTTAATGGGTCTGGGGTTTTCTTTTGGGGTGATAAAAACATTTTAGAATTAGATATAGATGATGGTTGCACAACATTGTGAATGTACTAAATGCCAGTGAATTGTTCACTTTAAAATGGTTAATTTCATGTTATGTGGATTTCACCTCAATTTTTAAAAAATAGAAAACAAATAGAGGAGATGACATGAGATTTACAACAGAGGTAATAATGGGCAGTATAGCAGGAAAGACATGAAACACAGAAGAAGAGAGACTCCTGGCTTCCTTCCGTTCTGCCCCCTACAAACTATTCTGTACCCTGCTGTCGGATTTACCATCTTAAAACAAGTATCTGAGAGCCTGATACCTTCCCCCCAGGTCTCCAATTTAGAAGCTTTCATTGCCCCCACTCGCACCCCTGTCACCCACATGGCAGCTCCTCTAGTCCATCATCGTCTACCTTTTACTCTCTGACTCCTGAAGCTGGCCCCCTTTGCCTTACCGCCTAAGCACCATAAGCTCGAGCATCCTTCTCCACTCCCTGAACACCGCAGGATTTCTCACATCTCTGTGCCATTGCTCACGCTGTTAACCCTTCTAGATGAATCTTACCTCTCCTCAGGACTTAGCTCAAATGCCATTTTCTATGACATTGTTCCCAGAACAATTAAGCTTAAAGCATCTCATGGTAGTGGGAAGAATACAGACTTTGAAAACAGCTAGATCTAGGCTATTGAAAATTTGATTTGCATCAATCATAAACCTTTGGACCCTTTATTTAATTTCCATGAGCCTCAGTGTCTTGGTCCGTTTGGGCTACTATAACAAAAATATCATAGACTAGGTGGCTTAAACAACAAACGTTTATTTCCCACAGTTCTGGAGACTGGGAAGTCCAAGATCAAGGTGCTGCAGATTTGGTGTCTAGCGGGGGCCCACTTCCTGGTTCACAAATGATGGTGTTCCTGTTGTGTCCTCACATGTGGGAATGGGCGAGAGAGTTCTCTTGAGTCTCTTTTCTAATGGCAATAATCCCATTCATGAGTGTTCTATCTTCATGACCTAATGGCTTCCCAAAGGCCCCACCTTCAAATGCCACCACGTTGGGGATTAGGATTTCAACACATGAATTTTTGAGGGAGCATAAACATTCAGTCCATAACACTCAGTTTCCTCATCTGTGAAATGGGATTGGTAATATCACATTGGCTTTTTGTAAGAATAAAATTAAAAATCTATGCAGAGTTGCCCTCACCTGGTAGATATTCAACAAAGACTTGTCTACTCACCTTTCCAGTGGTCCATGAGAAGAGCATGCTTATTATAATAGATGAATAATACCCCCTTGAACGTGTATCGTGTCTTCATATTTCAAAACATGTTCCTTACAGTCTCTCATTTGATCTGTAGAAGAATTTTTGGTATCCATTAGGATAATGGCAGCTGAAAAGGACAGAATTTAGACTCCAAATGACTTAAACAGTAAATAAATTTGTTGTATTTCTTTACTGAAGTTCCAGAAGTGGAGTAAACTCGACATACCATCTGATCAGTGACCCAATAACCTGGGTTCTTTCCATCTCTCTCGGGTTCTGTCCTCAGCACTGACGTCGTCATGTGGCTGAGTCTCCTCAGAGTCCCAAGATGGCCACCAGTGACAAATGGGAATACATATTGCTTTGTCCATATCCAGCTAGAAAGATTTTCTTTATTAAACATAATAACCCCTCTCTTCTATCTGATTGGGTCATATTAAGATGTGTTCCCACTAGAACAATAACACTTGCCAGGGGGATGCCAGGTACCGATTGGTTACACCACTCATCTGAAGAAAAATGGATTTAATGCACATGGTGGTATGTATGCAGTTTTTATTCAAGAAAGGAAATACTTCCCTAAATCACATTTATAATTAGTGCTCCATCCAGGACTGAAGCTCAGGTCCCCTGACTCCTATTTTCATTAAATACAAGCTTAGAGACCATATTGATCATTTTGTTTTAGGCTTCCAAGTTTCAGAAAGACTCAACTCAAAATGTCTTAAAATGAGGCTGTTTATTATCTCACATAAAAAGGAGTGCAGAGAGAAATAAGCTATCAAGCCATGAAAAGACATGGAGGAAACTTAAATGCATATTACTAAATGAAAGAATTCAATCTGAAAAGGCTACCTACTGTATTATTCCAACTATATGACATTCTGGAAAAGGCTAAACTATGGAGACAGTAAAAAGATCAGTGGTTGCTGGGGGTTAGGGGTGTAGGGGAGGAAGACAATTACTCTACCCTCTGGGTCCTTCTGGCTGGTCTAAGAATTAAATTGACCTGAGACAGAATAACAGGAGAAAATCAAACAAAGTTTAATAACATGTATACATGGGAGAAACCCAGAAAAACTGAGTGACTCAGCCAGAATGGCCAACGCCGCCACCTTAAATACCATTTTCAGCTAAAGATGAAGGAGGATGTTAGGGATAGTGGTTTGGGACTTCAAAGGGGAGGAAGGCAATTCACATGGAAATGGAAAAGCAAATGTTTTGTAGACAGAACTTTGATAAGAATGGGCTTAGCAAGGACCCTCACAGTCTGCTGACACCCAGAGTCATCTGTGGTGATGACCTGTCCTGGGGACAGGCCTTCTATCTTAAATTCTCTTAGACAGTTAGGGGGAAGGTCAAAGTTTCTTTCAGAGTCTCTTGTCCTTAGCCAAAGAGACACATTTTGGGGTGGCCAATTCTGATCCCCCATAGGGGAAAGAGATGATGAATAGGCAGAGCACTGAGGATTTTTAGGGCAGTGAAAATACTCTGTGTGGTACTATAATGGTGGATATATATCATTATACATTTGTTAAAACCCATAGAATGTACAACCCCAAGAGTGAACCCTAATGTAAACTTTGGATTTGGGTGTCAGTGATGTGTCAGTGTAAGTTCATCGATTGTAACAAATGTACCACTCTAGGGCAGAATGTTGATAGTGGAGGAGGCTGTTGGGGGGCGAGTGGCCAGGGCTATAAGGGAAATCTCTGTACTTTCTGCTCAATTTTGCTATGAGCCTAAAAGTCTCCAAAAAATAAAGTCTACTTATAAAAAATTAACAAAAAAGGAGTTCACTCTAGGCTTTTATTGACTTAGTGGCTCAGTGGTATCATCAAGGACCCAGCTTCTTTCGATCTCTTCTCTCTGCCATCTTTCATGGTTCAGCTTTGCCTCTGGGCTGGCTTCTCTCACAGAGCAAGATGGCTGCCAGGATTCAAAACATTACACTCACACGAGACAGCAGCCTAAGGCAGAAAAAGTACAGTGTTCTCTGAAATCTCCTGCTTAGGAGGAGAAGCCCTTAAGGAGAACTGTCCTTTTGGCTTCCGGCCAGAATTGAGCCACAAGCCCATCCTAAGCAAATCAGTGGATAAGAAACCGAAACAACCAAATTTTAATCAGAATTTACGCAGAATCATGTAGGGAACAGGTAGATACCTGAACTTAAATCATGGTTCTGTTTGAGAAAAATTAAAAGGATTGGGGAAAGAAGATGCAAAGGAAAACCAACAATTTCTGCTACTGAGAATACTACTAGAAAAAGTTATTTTCTGGTAGGCATTTCTGATCTTCTCTTTTCCTTTCCCCTGCTGGCCATAGGCAAGAGCAGGTCCCAAGATTGACTGAGTGAGCTACACCAGAGCTGCAGAGGGCCTGAATGGGGAACCAAAGAGGACTATATTTGTTGTTGTTTATGTCTGTTTAAGCAGTGGACCAAGCTACTATCACAAAACTGTTGAAGAAGGCAATTTTGGAAAGCGATCCATTTTCTTTAAAATTTAGTGGCCTACGATTGACAAAGCTGCAATTTGCCTTGTCAATGACTTAGCCAGGGTCTTTGCTATCTCCTTAAAGCAGTGTCATACCCAACACTCTTCAGCTGGTGAGAATCTCATCAGAAATCTTCACCATACTTTTCTGTTTTGTCCTTGTAGCCTCATACCTCTATTGACTCCCTAGAGTCTATTCTAGAGACTAGAATTCAAGCTTCAGAGTTCAGTTCCTTATTTCTCAAACAGAACTACACATTCCTATGCCAAGGAGGATACAAAGCCACACGACAATTAAGACACATCTTCCTACAGCAGTGGCTTTCAATTTGGCCACACATCGGAAATACCTGCACAGCTCTACAAAAATATGCAGAACTCCGTATCTCTGAAATTCAAATTCAGTAGAACTGAGGTAGGCTCCGAACCACAATATTTAGGCAATAGGTGATATTTTTATTTAGTAAAGCAAACATGGCTACATCATGGAGTAGAGTGCAAAGCTGCATACATCTTTAAAACTATGATTATTCAAAAAAATGTTTTTTGAATTTTCTGTAAGAATTTTCTCTAGCTACTTCAAGCTATCACCCTGAAGATAGTCACTAACTCTTTTTGGCCATTAGAGGATATTTAGGGAAAAGTTTGAAATACTTCCCAGGTAAGGAACAATATAAATGCTCCTCTTCAAGAGCCATGGCAGGTGGAGAATTTTATGACAACTGTATGCAAAATTCATTATGCAGCCAGTGCCTAATAAGCCTGAACTTTCAGTCTTAAGATGGTACAGATGTTTTTTATGGTTTAATAAAAATTTCTTCTTGAAATTTACATTATCAAGTTGCAATATTACACTCTTCTGTCTTCTCGACCTTTCTGCAGCTGGTTCACTGTTTGTCCTCAAAACTCCTCACTCCACTCACTCTGAAGAAGAAGGGATGCTGTGTCATAATCCACAACCAATCAACATAAATAAAACAATTCAGCACAGATGTGACCTGAATATACATTTAGAGTCTGCTAATTGCTCAAAGCAGAGGCACGAGGTTTCAAGATCAGGCAAACCAGCAATGAATATGCTCTGTGGAAAAACACTGAGAGGGCCATGTTGCTGTTTATTATTCTAACTGCTCCTTTGCGGAATTTCAGAGAGCTTGCCACTCTGCAGACATTCCATAACGCTCACAAACTGCTTTTCCCTCGGATCACAATGGGAGGAGGTAAGGAAAAGTCTTGATTGCTACAAAGCTACAGAGAGATCAATTCAGTCTACTCTAAACCCTCCCAGTGACAGAGAAAAACAGAGAAAGAGCATAGACTTTGGATATGTTACCGCCCAGAAAGGGGGTTTGTCTGCCGGCCGCAAGACATGCCAATAGTCAAGAGGCAAGGTGGTAGGAGAGAAAAGACTTTTTATTACAGCTTACCAGCAAGAGGGAAGATGGCTGACTAAAGTCTGAAAGAACCATCTTCCAGAACAAAGACTACAGGCCAGTTATATTGGGGCTGGTCTCCGGGTGGGTGAGGCATCTGGTCTCAGGGTGGGGCATCCATCTGATCTTAGTTTCGGATAGTCTTTTGTTTTACTGGATATGCATCAGAGACTGGAGCAAGGCTTCATACCCAGATCTTTCAGTTGTCATTGATGATGGCTATCAGCATAGACTCTCTGTTCAGGGGTCATCACATTCCTAAGGAACTCAAAAGAACAAAATTATCATCTTATCACAGCTGGGAGGTACATGCACAAGCCAGGGTTGTAAAATCTACAGAGCAGTTGGATCTCCCGGAGGGTGCAAATCCAGATAGGTTAGTTAGTCAGAGGTCATTCAGAGTTACAATAGGGTTTCTTTTCTAAGATAAGCCTTCCCTTATGTCAACCTTGTCTTGAATCAGTATCAGATATAGTGAGGGGTTTGAAATCTGGTTGAACTCCTTATTAGGGATGGCTTCTTGAACACTTTATTTAACTTAGCTTAGCCTATGATGCCTCCTCTTTGTGATGTGAATCAAAAACTAGTATTTGATCCTGATTCCTAACAAAAAGCAGAATTAGCACAGTCTGCTGACTCCTTCTCCTGAGATCACTAATAGGTGGGGGAACTATTGAAACTTATAGAAATATAGGAAATAACAGAGACAACTGTGGGAAGCACTTACAGAGAGGGAGAGTCTTTTGAAATGTTGTGTAGGTAGGTGGTGGGGCCTCGACCCTAAGGCAGGGTCCAGCCAGTGCGATAAGGAAAGAGAAATTAGAAAAAGTCCTTTGAGCCCAGCTGCTGCCGTAAGACAATTAGTGCCTACTCATAACTCAGTGCAACTCCACAGAAGCCCTCACAGAGGCAGGAAAAGACAAAAGTAGGCAGGGATTGAATAGCCCAGGTGTTCAGTCCTCTACCCCTTCCCTTTCAAATCCCAGTGGTGGGTTATAATCTGAGAATAAAATCCTTGCTGAAGAGTTGTACAATGTGGAGGAAGAGTGATTAATTGTGGTTTTTCTGCAGCTCTTTATATTAGAGCTTTCCCTCTTCTCCTTTGAACTCACCTGGGTTGTCACAAAAAAAAATGTTCTAGTGTTCATCCCTTTATCTTAACATGGACCTTAAGGAAAAATGAGTACAATCATTTCAAAAGAAAACAGCGAAGTAAGTTCCAGAGATCTGCTGTACAATGCAGCACCTTCAGTTAACAATAAAGTATTCTGCACTTAAAAGTTCGTTAAGTGTAGATCTCATGTTGTGTTCTTACCATAAAAGGGGATGGGGGGAGGAAACACAAGGAAACTTTTGGAGGTGATGGATATGCTTATTACCTTGACTGTGGTGATGGTAACATGAGTGTATACATGTGTCCAAACCCACCATGTTGTATACATTAATTGTGTGGAGTTTTTTGTCTACCAATTATATACTATTTCAATAAAGCTGAAAAAAACAAATGAACAAACAAAAGAGAACAATGAACAAGATAACAGGTACCATCAGAGGCAGAGATATCGAACAAAACAGAACAAGGAATTTTGTAAGCATAACATATATAATATTAGCATTATGAAACAAAAAAAACATAAGATATCTAAATAAACATAATAGTTATGAAAGTATAATTTTTGAAATGAACACAATATGGTATAGTAAAAAATTAACTTTACTCAGAGAGGTTTGGGCTTTGGAAAGTAACCTGTAAATGCTTGGAATTTCCCAAATGATAGGAATGTCTTTGTTATTCCTGATAGGACCCTTGAAACTGAAAGTTTATACTAATAAGATTACTCAGGGTGGGGGCTATGCCACAAAATAACCATGTGATTAGAGGGTTGGATTTGAGCCACATGAAATCAGCCCAACCTCTGGGGATTGAGAGGCTGGAGAGTGAGCTCAACCATATGGGCAATAACTCAATCAATAAGGTCTATGTAATGAAGCCTCAACAAGTACTCTGGACAGTCCTGCTAGGGTGAGCTTCCCGGGTTGGTAATACTCTGCATATTGCCACATACCAAGGTCAGAAGGACAACGCATCCGGAAGGGCACAGAAGACTTGCATCTGGGAGCCTCCAAGTGCCAGATTCCACCTTCTACATCTCTTCCTTTGTCCGGTTCTGATTTTTTATCCTTTGGCTATAATAAAACTGTAGTCATAATTACGACACTTTCCTGAGTTCTGAAAGTCATTCTAGCAGATTATCAAATCTCAGGGAGTCCATGGTGACCCTTGAATTTGTAACTAACTGGTCTGAAGTGAGGGTAGCCCTGAGGACTCATAAACTTGCAGCTAGTGTCAGAAGTCTTGGACAGACTTGGCAGCCTGGAGGACTATGCCTTTAATCTTGCAGTTTGGCTAACTCTGAGTAAATACATTGGTAACACATAAAGAGTGGATACAACAAAAGAACAAATGAGTGCGTGGGAACATCGTATTGAGGACCTGTTCCAGAAAAAAGCAAGAAAGGTTAAATAAACAAACAAAACTCTTAACTGCCAATATCTGAATAACAGAAGTCACAGAAGGAAAAAAAATCAGATAGAAGGGACTATTGGGAGGATAATGGAGCTAAATTCCCCAGGATAATAGAAAGAAGCAAGCAAGGAAGGAAGGAAGGAAAGAAAGAAATAAGGAAGGAAAGCATCTGAACATCTTACTGGAAAACCCTACAAAATGTCAAACAAAAGAGATGAGGAAAAACATTTTATAGGAAAATCAAAGATAATTAAAGATAAATAGAAAATTCTGAACTCTCTGAAGAAAAAGAGGATATCCCGTTCAAAAGGAAAGATCATATCGACCTCAAACCTTTTTAACAGCAACACTGGAGGTAAGAACTCGATAAGGAAATATTTTTAAAGAATTAAAGGCAAATAATTTTGAACCTAGAATTTTATATCCAGCCAAATTGCTGTTCAAATATGAGATTATATGTATTAATTAAAATTCCAAATTAATTCAATCAAAAATAGAAAGCATAAGTAGTCCTATAGTTATTATAGAAATTGAAACAGTAGTTTTTAAATCTTCATATGAAGGAAACACCAGGCTAAGAAGATTTTACAAGTAGATCCTATCAAACTTACAAGGTAAATTTCATCCCAATCTTAAACAAGTTCCTCTAGAAAGTAAAAAAATTATGAAATTCTTTCCAATTCATTTTATAAAACCAGTATAAACTTAATATCAAAACTGGACTGAAAATTTAAAAAAATAAACAAATCCAAATTAATTGAAATAATAAAATTATTTAGCAAGGTGGCTAGGTATAAGACAAACACGTAAACAAGCATTTGTACTTCTATATGTCAGTAACAAACTGGAAAGCAATTAAAAACATACCATTTGCAACATCTCAAAGATTACCAAGTGTCTGATAACAAATATTAAAATGTTCTGAGGTTCTTATATACTCAAAAGAAAAATCACCAATGTACATCAGGAGAAATGTATAAGAATTTTCATGATAGCAAAAATCACTAAAAAAAAATCATTGGTAGGATATCCATGTAAGTAAATTATTCTTTATTCACACAATAGATTATTACACAATAGTAAAATTTTAGGAATTACTGCTACACACTGCACAAACAAAAGAATTGATATTAATAATATAATATTGAGCAAACGAAAGTAAATGCCAAAATATTATATTCACCATGTTAATCTTTTTATAAAATTAAAAACAACAAAACTATTTTGCAGATGCACACATCTATGACATAGCTATGTAAAAAAGTATATATCATTATAAATATATGTGTATATTCATATACAGTTTTGTTATGTGGATATGGGCATATGGGTATATATTACATATTGATAGATATAAAATATTTATTCATCCCTTTTACAATTCAGCAAATTTTAGTAAATTATAGAGTTGTGCTATTGCACCACACTCCAGTTTTAGAATATTTTCATCACCCCCAAAATACCCTTGAGTCTGTTTTCAGTCAAGGCCCACTCACTCTTACCCCCAGGCCCAAATAAACACTAATCTGTTTTATGTCTCTATAAATTTGCATTTTCCGGACGTTTCGTATATATACAGAATCATAGTCTTTTGTGCCTGGCTTCTTTTATTTATCTTTCTTTTTTTTGAAGTTTATACATGTTGCAACATGTCTTGATATTTGTTCCTTTTTATTGCTGAACAATACTCCATTGCATTGATATAATGGATTTTCTTTATCCATTTACCATTTAATGGATATTTGGTTTGTTTGGACTACTACGAATAAAGCTGCTATGCACGTTTGGGTAGAAGTCCTTGTATAGACCAATGTTTTCATTTCTCTCCAGAAGACTCCTGCTAATGGAATTATTGGGCAATATAATAAGTTTATTTTTAATTTTGTAAGTAACTTCCAAACATTTTTCCAAAGTGACTGCACCATTTTATATTCCCACCATTGATTTATGAGTCTCCTGTTTTTCAACATCTTCACCAACACTCGCTATTACCTGATTTTTTGATTATACTAATCTAGTGGATGTGAAGTGGTTGTAATTTGCATTTCCCTATAATGATATTGACCATCTTTTCATGTGTTTATTAGTCATTTTGGTTCTTCTTTCCTGAAATGTCTCTTCAAGTCTTTTGATCAATTTTTAATTGGATTGTTTGTTTTCCTATTATTGAGTTTAAATAATTCTTCATATTTTCAGGATACAAGTCCTTTTTTACATTTAGGATTTGCAAATATTTTCTCTATGTTTGTCTTTTCCTTTTTTTAATGGTTTCTCTTTAATTACAGCACTTTATTTTAGTGAATTCCAATTTGTCAATTTTTATTTTATGTCCGTGCTTTTGGTGCCATAACTAAGAACCCTTTGCCCTTCCCAAGGTCACAAAGATTTTATCTATGTTTTCTCCTGGAAGTCTATAGTTTTAGCTCTTACATTTAGCTATATGATCCATTTTGAGTTAATTTTTGTGTATGGTGTGAAGGCTGTAAGTTCATTTGGGGGGGGGGGGCATTTGCGTAACCAATTATCCCAAAACCATTTGTTAAACAGATTTAGATACAGATTTAGTTTTAGTTTTAGATTCAGGATACAGATTCCCTCAGATGATAGGAACCATAGGAGAGAAAGGAAGAATATTACATAGGAGATGTAACTTACCATCATTGTCCTGGTTTCATTGTTCAAGAGCATTTATGATATTATAAAAACAGATAAGCAAAAAAGAGTTTCAGTTACTGATGATAAGAATATGTCCAGGACTAGAGATTTTACTAAATCCAATTATTTTTACCTGAAGTCCAATAAAAACAGTAAAATGAGGATAATGATCCCTATCTGGTAGAGTTGCTTTAAGGATCAGAAAAACACATACATAGAAAGTGGCTGACACATGGTAGATGTTCAACCCACAGAAGCTCTCTTGACTATTGTGAGACTATTATTATGAGTACTGAAGGAGAAAATACACTCATTTCAGAGTAAAGGAACACATAATAATTTACTGGATTTAGGTTACCCACAGAAAGAGGACTTACTAAATGTTCTTCATCAATAAAACTGTC
This sequence comes from Tapirus indicus, assembly GCA_031878705.1. NCBI lineage: Eukaryota > Metazoa > Chordata > Mammalia > Perissodactyla > Tapiridae > Tapirus > Tapirus indicus. The sequence continues at coordinate 70,891,081 of CM062923.1, forward strand.
TCTTTCTGTTTATCCTTGAGAATCCCTGGTACACTTGTATATCTCATTGACCTGACTCAACCCAAAATCTTGAAAGAAAAAACTATGCTTTTCACCTCTGCTCTGGTGAAATACTAGTTTAAAAAAAACAAAAGCCTAATCAAAGCGATTCAGGAAAATTTACCATTATGGCCAAAAGCCTTCCCTTCAGGTAGCTGTACTTTCAAAAGCAGCCCCTATCGGGCTTATACGCATTCTGTCTCCAGATGCTACTGCCACAGCAGTCCCACCAGTGAATCCAAACACCTAGAGGGACATAAAAACCTCTCTGTCTTTCAATACCTCTCCAGGAAAATAAAATGATGTTTATATATGCAAAGATAGGCAGCTATTAGTAGAGTAGAGCATAATACAGTGTGGGATATATGGCAACAGAAGCACACAAAACTATTGGAATTCCAAACCCCCTCCATTTTAAGCCTAACAACTGAAAAGAAAATTGAAACAGGCAAGACAATTTGCTGTGACAAGCCAAAACTGCCCTGACAGTGCTGAAAGGCACAGAGATGATTTAGTTCCTGATGTGAGCAAAAACGAAAAGCACCTGCCGTTAATAATGATGAGACACTCTGAGAAACTCTTGGAAACTTGGATTCCTTTTTCATTAATAAAAGAGTATAGCTAACTTAGAGAAACTGGGGAATAAAAATATGCTTGGTCCCTAACACCAGGGAAGACAATAAATTAAAAAAATAACACCCCAAAACAAAAGAATAAATCATAGACATCAATAACAGCCCCACTGATCCTACAACTCATTGTGACCATTCTCCAAAGAGGCGATATTGATAGGGGCATGGCAAAGACAACCATCTCCAATCCCTACCACTCCAGGTCACATTTTCTTTTATTTTTTTTCCCTCGCCCACCACGTGGCATTTTTGCCAGCTTTTACCCCAAACTGTCTCCCTCTTGTGTATCTCGTATATCAACGAGAACAGGATCCCACGTACCCAAGGCAGAAACCCACAAGTTCCATTCCGTTCTCCCTCAGCCCTGCCCAAGCATCTAATCAGTCACAAATTTTGCTAATTCTATCACCTTACTGTTTCTTGAATCTGTTCCTTCATCATCCCCACCGCTACTTTTTCAGGCCTTGTCATTTCTTGCCTGAATTACTGCAATTGTCTCCTGGGCTCCTTGCCAGTTTTTTTACCCCCTTCAATCCATTCTCCAAAAGCAGCCAGTGAACTTGCTGAAAGGCACATCAGACCTTCAGTGACTCTCCAATGATAACATTTGAATTCCATGGCATAGCATTCAAGACCCTGCATGAGCCAGCCCCTGCTTAATGCTCTGACCTCACCTCTTTCCACATCCCTCCTTGTGCTTTTCATTTCAATCTAAGCCAACACTGCCCAACAGAAATATAATGTGAGTCACACTTTTTAAAAAAGCAAAAAAGAAACAGGTAAATCAAATTTTACCAAAATATTGTATTTAACCCAATATATCCAAACTATTTTCATTCCAAATAAAGAAGATGTGGTATATATATATACAACGGAATATTATTCAGTCATGAGAAAGAAGGAAATCCTGCCATTTGTGACAACATGGATGGACCATAAGAGCATTATGCTAAGTAAGGTAAGTAGAGACAGAGAAAGACAAATACTGTATAATTTCACTTATGTGTGTAATCTAAAAAAACTGAACTTGTAAAAGAGAGTAGAATGGTGGTTACCAGGGTCTGGGGAGTGGGGGAATAGGGGAGATGTTAAAGGTACAAATCTGCCACCCATAGAGAAATAAGTCCTGGAGATCTAATGCACAACATAGTGATTCTAGACAACAATACTGTATTATAAGCTTCAAAGTTGCTAAGAGATCTTAATTGTTTCCACAACAAAAAAGAAATGATAAATATGTGACTTGATAGAGGTGTTCATTAATGCTACGGTGGTAATCACACTGCAATATATAAATGCATCAAATCAACACATTGTACACTTTAAACTTTCACAAAGAGATATGTCAATTATATCTCAATTTAAAAAAGTTATCATTCCAACATGCGACATTAACCACATTTTAAGTGCTCAATAGCCACATGCGGGTGGTGGCTACCATATCAGACGTGCAGGTCTCAGATACTTGCATTTTCCCCCAGTCTTCCTGTGCTTACTTGTCTCTGGAATTTCCCATAAGCTACTACCTCCGGCTGGAATTCCCTCCCTTCCCATTCACATCCCACCCCACTGTGGTCACTTTTCCTCCTCTATTGTGCCCTTCCTGGCTCACCTCCTCCAAATTATGTCTCTTTAATGCATCCCCAGAGCACCCTGAGCTTTCCTCAGCAAGGAGTATATAGAAGGTTTTGGGGTTTTCTTTTCTTTTCAGCTTGTGTCACAAATATCTTAATATGCTCAGCAGTTAGCACAGAATCTGACACATAGTGAGTGAAATGGACGCTCACGGTTGCCCGCCCAGCTACAAGCCCTGTCTTACTCAGGTATCTACCAACCTCATGTGGCCCATGTGACTCAGAGGATATGGAGCCCATTCAGCTCCTGGGGTGGATGCTAAGGTCAAACCAATCAGCATGTGATATTATCCTGGGAATTGTTATTGGTCCAAGACGGGCATGTGTCCTAAGTTTCCACTCAGTCTGAAGGAAAAGAACTCATCCCAGAGTTAAGGCTAAGCCTTTTGCTTTTTCCCCACAGAATGTGATCAAGAAAGTGGGCTGCCCCTATTTCCGCTGGCAGTCTCCTTTCGAGGAGCCCTCCAACGGAGCAAAGAGAAGGAAAGAACACGGGACATTAAGTAACTCCGTTTTGAAGTCTGTACTGTGTCTGCATTTCAGGGTTTATGAGATAATAAATTTTCTAATTTTTAAAGCCTGTTTGATTTAGTCTTTTGTTATCTGCAGCCAAAAGTATACAACTGATCCTGTTAACTTATGTTAAATGAATGCTTATTATGTGACAGACATTGTTCTAGACATTTTACAGAAAATATCCCCTTTCCAACAACCCACATAAGCTTGATATTTTTGGTCTCTTTTAAATTTTACTTTTATGTCTTGTTGAAAATTATTTTCAGAGATAAATCCTTCCCGTACTAATTAGGGCATTTTTTGCATCTACCATCTCCAAGGTGGGAAGCCTTCTCTGTATCTGTTCACTGGGATTTTAGATTAGATTTTAGTCCCTACAGACCAGGGACTGTGGGGTGTTCCTATTCTTCACCTTTCTGCCTGTGAGTGTTTATTGCTGTTAGACAGTCCCTGTTCCACAAATGTAGATAGGTATGGTGTGGTAGATCATTTGTCCCTTTATTCTTTACACCATCAAGCCAAAAGGAGGGCCAACCAAATGTGACAGAAAGGACTATACCTTACCCAGCCATACTGGACCTTGACTAGGTGGAATTGGGGGTTGTCTTCCTTAGGGAGAAAACGGGATTAGGGAGTATTGTATGTGTGGGCAAATACTGAGATGGACTTTTCATGAGCTGTAGCAGAGGCAAAGCTAAGTATTCACAGAATCCCTTTTCACTCTCCCCTCCCTGGCTCCCTCATTTGAAGTTAGTTTGGGGGGGCCCCATGACTAAGTCTCACCAAAGGAATGTGACCATATGTAATATAAACCACTCCAGGTCTGGTCCTTGTAACAATTCCACATTCTTCTATGAAGGTTTGAGTTAAAAATGATGGCATTGCAAAGCTGAAGATGTCAGAATCCCCAGGGCCCTGCTTGGAGAGGAGCCCAACCTCCATAAGACTGAAACATGAACCAGAAAGAAGGTCTTATTATTATTTTAAGGGCCTAAGATTTTTAAGGTGTTTTCTTAAATCAGCTAGTGTTACTTATGCTGACTAAAATAGCACTCAATAAATGCTGTTGGATGGATGAATTGGGTTAGGATAGGATATCATTTCACTTAACAGAATGTCCATAGCAACTTCTGCCAAAACAAAAAATTAAAATACAATTCAGAACTGTACACTCCATGTGAGTCTACAGCAACTGCATCTGAATTATTCACTACTAAATGCTCAGCTCTCGGCACAGGCCTGCACAAAGTATGTGCTTTTGGAACATTTATTTTTATATAATATTTTCCTACTTTTCCTAAAAGGGAGCTGTGAGCTTAGCAAATGCTTAGAGTTTCATAGACTCCTCTTTAATTCTGATTTTATGTAGGGATAAAATCAGTGTTGGACCTTTATAAGAAAGAGAAAATATGGCATTATAAAGATTAACAAAACAAACACTAGAAAAAGCAAGAAATCCATTCAGAAGCATTGGCTACAATAATGGTCATGGTGAAAGGATTCTCTCAGGAAACAATTCGAACAAATGGTAACATAAGACACAATTACAAGAAAAATCAACCTCAAGTTTCTATTTTCTGTCTTACTTTGTAGCAAAAATAAAATCTTTTGGGTTATTGAAACTTCTGGGAAATTAGTTTCCATCACCTGGAAGCAGAATACATGATTTAGCACTGTGATTCTTAATGCGGTAAAGTAAAATACACTGTGCCTTTTGACCAAAAACAGGAATTAAGGAAGGTTACAGGGCCTATTTTGAGGTTTGAAGAGGTAATTGGGAAATGATAAGCAAGGAGAGCTAGAAACCCGGGAGGGATGAGAGAATAGGGTAGATCAGACCTCGCGTGCTTTGATTTAACATCTTGTTCAGCCACTCAGCATCTTATTCCCTAAAGAGTATTTATCTTTAAGTTTTGTGGGAAGAGTGTAAATTGCACCTAGGAATTAATTAATTTAATGCTTCAGTGTCCTACATAATCAGATTATAAATCACTGTCTCGGATGGTATCTCCTATAATCGTGACATGCCTAAGAGGTAAATTTGTAGATTAGGTTATTGATTAAACGTGGGGAGGGTGAGAGACATAAAATCATCAGGATTGACTGCCAGCGTCTGGCATGAGCAATTGGGTGGCTAATGGTGCCATTTATTGTGGCATTCTAATGTGTATAGGAATCACCTGGAGAGCTTTTAACTATTACAATTCCCTGGCCCACTCCCTAAAATTCTGGCTGAGTAGATTTATAGGGAGGAGCTCCAGAATTTGAATTGTTTTAAAAACATCCCTGTGTGATTCTGGTGCCAGTGGGTAGAGAACTACCTTTTGAGGTATTTATGAATAGGAGGCACCCTGAAGGAGAAACAGATTTGGATAAAAGACCCTAAGTTTTCGGTGCAGAAAAGAATGTTCTGCTGACCTGAATCTGAATAAATCTGTTCCCATCTGTGCTCTAATCTAACCCTGGAATGAATATTGAGCCGTACACAGTCAGGACATGGAAAGATCCCCAAACCATTAAAGTAGGGGTGGTTCTAGGAATCTGGGAACTATGTGGGCTCAGACAAAGTCCACCCCAAAATGGCTGTATTTCCAAGCCCTGGAAAGGGCGGAGGTAGATGGATTAAATATAAGAAAATAAGGCAGACAGCCAGAGGTTATGTGAGCACTGTCAATATCTACTTGCAATCCAGTCATTTTAATATTTGCTCTATAATATTTTCTGTTCATTAATCTCCTAGTATGATTTCATGCTTACAAAGACTGACAAACAGTACTGTGGGGGAGAGAGGAGGACAAGGACACACAGAGGTAAAAATACACAGTTGCAAATAGCCCTACAAGATTGCCTAGCAAAGGAGGCAAGCAGTTTATAAGTATGATCTGGAACTTGCAGCATTGAGAGTAGGACTGAGCTCAGTTTAAATTAACCTAGCCCCTGGGACAGGAGAGAGTTCCTCCAGCAGAAATCAACCTTAACAGAAGGAAGAGCCATGTGTTCATGCCATTTTCATTGGTTTTGAGAGTTCTGGGAGATAAGGGTTTATTCTTTCATTTCAACATTTGAAGATGGTATCCTTAAAAGAACTATAAAATACCATTTTTTAATATCCAAGTAAGTATAACTTGGGCAATTTTCTCAATTTAAGGGAGTGCTAGAACTGGCGAGAAACCATACAGGAGATGGTGATCTGCCTCTCTCTTTGGGAATTTTCTCTTTGAGAAATTGTGAGATGCTAGTCATAGCCACCAAGGAGAAAAACTTTGAATAAAATTCAAAGAGTATACCTATAGCGTCTTTATACTCAGTAATTTCTTACCAGTTTCTCTTTTAATGGCTCAAAACAATTCCACTACTTTTGGCATTAAGAGGCTTCATTAACATAGTCCTACTTGCGTTGACTTCTAAAACCAAAAAGACAAGGTTGAATGGTACCCAAGGAAAAAACATTTAGTATATTTCTGCTCACCAGTAACTTGGTGCATAATTCTCTCTGTGTTGAATACATCCTCACGCCAAAATTTTATTTTCAAAATTATACATTTCAGTTATTCTTTTCCGTATTAAGTAGGCTAGGTAATGGATGATTCCCCTTCTAAAGGTGGCCCCAAAAGTACATTATAAAAAAAGAGTGCATGTCAAATGGCAAATTTAAATAATAATAAAAATAAATGGTTGGAATTTTCACTTACCCTGACAGATCAGGAAATTGCTGTTTTAATGCATTTAAATGGAATAAAAATACTCTGATTCATCAAGGAGCAGGTTGCTATGTAATTTGCTTACGGTGTTTGGCATTCACACACGTTATTTAGTACACGATACTTTTTATGAAGATATGTAAACTCTCTGAGCACGGGTCCATTTTTAAAATCTACTTTCTCTGAAACAAAGAAATGCTGGAGGGCAGAAAGCTGCAAAAATAAAAGAACTGACTGCAGAGACAGCCACCTGTGGAGTAAGTGTGCATTCTGGAGGATTTTCAAGGCAGACGGCAACAGGACACCAAGCTGTGCATACTCTGAGGAGGGGCAGAGTTTAAACTGTGAAACGAGGAGGCTTCAAACAGAAAGCAAATGGATTTCACATGGGCAGGCCCACAGAGGTGCCAGTTAGGGAAACAGGGGTTGGGCAGGGAAGATTCTGGGTTTGCATTTAGGACTGCATGGTTGATGTGAACTGTACATCCTCATCCCTTGATGAGGGGTGCTAAACTGGAGTCCTCCAAATTATACAGATGACCATGCTCTACTGCTCACTCTTAGACCATCTTTTTTTCACTAGAAAAAAAATTGGCTATGTGTGAATCACCACTGTAATCTCATTTAATTCAAACATTCACTGAAGATGTTATAGTTGAGATAAGACTCAGAGAGTCTATTTCTTTGGATCAAGCCCTCTAGCTAGGAAATAGAGAAGACAAGATTTGAACTCAGGTCTGATTGATAGCAGGGATGGGATCTCTATAATGCCAGCTTCCTGGCACGCGTTACTCCTTTTCATCAAAAGAGGAAACCCAGAGCAAAGTTTATGTGTCCCTATGAACCTTCAAAAACGGTATTTGCTTGTGATTATTTACAAAATTATCTAACAGCACTTTTTCTTGCACTTCAAGTTGGCTGCAACACAGCAAGGGTACTTATTGATTTTCACCTCATTATGGATCTTATTAATTCTAATACATGCTATGGGAGTCAGGTTAGTTAATTTATAAAGTTATTTCTGGGAACTGGGGAAACATGAAGATCTGGTTCTCCCATCCTCTGTGATCTTAAAAAATGCCATGAAAGATAATCTGCTCAATAAAAGCCTGACCACACTCTCTGCCCCTTTGTCCATCCCATCTAACCATTTATGCTCTTGCTTTGTTCAACTTCCTCTTCAAAAATGGTCATAATAATGTCAATAATCATACCAATCATCATATACACTTACATTGAACTCCCGGTATGAGCCAGAGCACGAGTCACCTATCATCACACTGGCACTGTGTAACAAATCTTCCCAGACTCAGTGAGTGTTTTCTCTCGCAAGTGGACGTGGACCAGCCGATTTAAACTCAGCTGAAGAGGGCATCTCTGCTTCAAGCTGTGGGTCTAAGTTTGACTGCTCCCTGTGGCTTAGGCCTCAAATCTCCCACATGTGTCTTCATTCTGGGGCCCAGGCTGAAGGGTCACCAGCTACTCAAGAGAAGCTCTTCTAATGGTGATGGCAGGAGTACCAGAGGGCAAGCAGAACTATGCAAACACATTTCCAGCCTCCGCTTGTGTCATATCTTCTTCCAACGCAGGGTAGAAGCCCACGCTCAAGTCAAGGCGAAGACATCCACCTCTAGAGGAAGGGACTGCAAATTCATGCAGCAAATATAAGGAGAGGTAAGGAATGGGCCCAATAATGCAATCAACAGAGAGCAACTATGGGAAGTTATTCCACATAGTGCTAATTCTAGTAGCCTTGCTGTTGGAATTACTTTTGCAACATTCCCTAAAAGGAAACTGAGATAGGGAAAGGTTAAAAAAAACTCAGCCAGTGCGACAGTTATTAAATGGCAAGTATAAGATATAAACTTGTCTGCCTAACTCCAAAGCTCTCTTGCTCCTCTCTAGTCATGACATCTCTCAAAACAAACAAGAGTTGATGCAAATATTTCTATTGGACTTCACATTTTATGAAACATTTTCCCATCCATTTTCTTACTTATTGATGTAGCTGTCTGGGACAAATTTGGACCTTCTCAGGACCTATTCTTCACCTTCTTTCTATCATTATCTAGTTACTGCTGGTTACCTTATTAACTTAGTCACTTAGCTCACTCCAAAGTTAACTATACACACCAATCAGGTTTTGCCTCTTTTCACTGAGCTGATCCTTATATTAAACACACAAATTTAAAAAAGTGAAGTTTGTTTTTAGAAAGATCAAGTTAGTGTCTGGTATAAGTGTATATTATGCATCAGCAACATATTATCTTAATTTGCCTGATAACAACACAATAAAGGATGTTATTAACTCCATATTACAGAAAAGAAAATGGAGTCTCCATGAGTTTAAGGAACAGAATCAAGGTCACTTTGGGATTCCCGCTTGGGTCTGCTGTCTGATAGCAACTAGCTTGTGTGATTAACCTACTAGTAATCTACGTTCCCGTTACCTGTAATTCTCACAAATTGCCCTCCCCTCCCAGACTCTGTGATGCTCGGGTACTACTACAGATCTTCTATAGACACAGATATGTCCTTCCAGAAAGACACTTCCTAAACAGTTATATCTTCACACAGTGAATGTGGAGGAAGAGGAATAGAGATTCCATTAATTAGAAAGATGATAATAGGAAGAATAAAAATTATCCAAATAAGAATAATTGAGGTCTTAGGATGAAGAAGCTATCAAATGGAATAAGAAGTACTCAGAAATATGATAGAAAATATTTTTTCTTTGAAGTAAAGAAAGAACTGAACCTCCAGATTGGAAGAATATATGTTAAAAAAAAGTTACAGGGTTGGCCCGATGGCGCAGCAGTTTACTTTGTGCTTTGGCAGCCCTGGGTTTGCGGATTCGGATCCTGGGCCCTGGCCGATGCACTGCTTGTCAGCCGCACCGTGGCGGCGTCCCATATAAAGTGGAGGAAGATGGGCACGGATGTTAGCCCAGGGCCAGTCTTCCTCAGCAAAAAGAGGAGGATTGGCAACAGGTGTTAGCTCAGGGCTGGTCTTCCTCACACATACACAAAAAAATTACAGAGTAATTGACATCAGGACACTTATGGGTTAGGTTGTTTAATTTCAAAAGTATAGAAATATTGCAGTGCCTGACAAAATAAAAATTAAAATATGACTAATGACAACCCAGAGGTGGTGGGAGAAAAGGCAGGGAGACATTGAGAGTGGTATTTTCCTTTTCTGTCATAGCAGGTAGCTTATACTACATAAAATTGAAATCCATGATAAGAAAAATCACAGTTATTCTAAACTTTTGATATTCCTCTTAATCTTTTGTCTTCAACTTACAGGGAACTTATAGAGATGACTAGTTCTTGTGATGAAGAAATATTTATCCAAAATTTAGTAATTCTTTCTGTGTCGTTTTCCTTTCTTTTCTTCTGATAAATTCAAATAAAATTAGATTTTAAAGTTATACTTAAAATAATATATCATATTTAGAAAGTTATTTTCATCTGTCTGGATACAGGCATAGAGACATGTCAATATAATATTCCCCTAATATTAATGTTAGTTTTTTCTGGTTAAAGGAATTTGTGCTAATATTTTTTTCACTTTTCATACTTTCTTTTCTTTAATATTTTAATGAGCATGATCATTTTTATAAAAACTGAAAAGAGTTATTATTTTTAAAGAATTGTGTGTACAGACATTCAAAGGGTCACTTTCCAATTTCCTAACAAAACATTTCTTTGTAACTATGCAGTTTATTTGATTCAGCAAATGTGACCGAACACAATACATCCAATGCACCAAGCTAGGGACTAAGGGCACCAAAATGAACAAATTTCTGCACTGGAGGAGACAAGAATTCTTTTCATATCAAGTGTTAAGTGCTAAGAGAGAGGTGTAAGTACCGTGTTCACAGATGCAAAAGAGCAGATCCCCAAATCCGAGAGGCTCTGAACAGGCTTCCAACAAGGGTTAATACCTGAGCTGTGGTTTGGAGAATGGTTGGGAGTTCTCAAAAGAAAAATAAAGAGGAAGAAGAAGAAAGAAGAGGAGGAGGAGGAGGAGGGAAATCATTGCAGGCAGATGGAATAGCATGAGTCAAACATAGGGATTTGAAAAAGGGTCTGTAAATTAAGAACCAGCTAAAGAAACTGTAGAACAGTTTCATAGAATATAAATATAGGTGGAATGAGCTTCTAGAGCCAAGATATGCAGGTGCATGATTAATGCAATCTTCTTGCTAAGAGAAAGCTGGAGAGACGCAAAATTCTGGGTCAATGAAAAAATGGAGAAGACAACCAACCAACAACTGTCTCTTGAATAATTTCAGGGCACTGTCACCTCTTGCCTCCCCCAGCTCTGCTCACCTGGAGTCCCTGAGCATTTCACCTGTAAGCACTGCCCTGCCCCCTTCCAAGTCAGCCCAATCAGCCTAGCACCTGAGCAGGACTCACCAGGCCCCTCAGTCCCACCACTGTACGCTGGGTAGGTGATGAGCCATGTGCATTGTACGCAGGAACTGGGCTCAGGGCTTCTGTAGTTTTTGAATCACAGCCTTCGCTTAGCACCCACTCTGCTTTGCTTCTGCCTCCCTTTCCCTGTTTTTGATTCTCCAACTTATTGTATAGAAACCTTTCACTAAACCTAGCACACACAGCTGAGGGGCTCACACCCTATCTAACTCTTTCCAGGCTCTGGTCTCAGAGGGACAGGGGAAAGTAGGAACCCACCTTGCATTCCAATTTGCTTGTTTTCTCCTTTTCTGAATAGATCTACACTGCCATCTGCCTGAGGCTGGGAACTGTCATTCACCTAGTACTACTGTGGCCAAGCCCTAGTCACCACATTGGACCTACCTGGATATTTACACCTGCCAAAATCAGGAAGTATCAGGGAGGATTAATTCTGTAGCTGGGTCAGATCCTTTGAAGTCCAGGCTTCTTCCTCCTCCTCGTTGCAAGTCTGCTTTGCAGCTGAGCCTAGCAACTTATGACATGAGCTGAAAGGGAAAACTCTAACCGTAAAAGCATAGTATCAAAGAAAATTGTCAAGTTCACCTTTCAAATCTGTGTTTGTGTATAAGATTAAGGTGAGAAAAAAAACTTCTATAGAATAGTCAGGTGTTAGAAAAGAAATTATATACTTTGGGTTTATATCAGTTCCTTAAAATTGCTAATGTAGTATCATTTATTAAGAGATTGAAGTTAATACATTTGTGATATTATGTTTTCATTTGTTTCTTTTTTATCACCTACTTCTTAATTCTGTCTTTTAGGTACATATTCCTGTCCAATCCGAACAGTAACCAACTTCTCTTCCTGAGATTCATGTTGACAAAGCACAGCTTCCGGTTTTCTTCACAATTTTATGTTTTATAATTCTGTAAAGGGCTATATATATTCATGCATTCTTAACAGCTGGTCTCAGCTGTTCACGAAAGAATTGTACCTTTTTAAAATATACTTTGATCACCCTCTAGAGAAGAGAAAATGAGATCCTGAGGATTTGGTCTTTAGGCTCTAAGGCCACAAACATAATAGGTAAATTTCTCTGTATGGAAAAGAATATGAATTTGAGGGGGGGAGAGAAAAAAAGAAGGAAAGGAGGGAGGGAGGGGGGAGCAAATGAACGAGGCTAAAGCTTGAACAGTGAAACAGATGGGCACTTTTAGGAATAAGAGAACTGGATTTAAACTTCTAGTTGTTTGCCTTCCTGTTATGCCGATCTCTCCATTGCCTCCAAATATTTAGTAAAGTTTTTCACACACACCAATGCGTTCTGTGAGTGTTTTTATAATTGTTTTGTTTTGTTCCATTTTGTGAAAATTAAGGAAAAGAGACAAATTCAATACCCAGAACAATGTGAAACAGAATAGGAACAGTATGAGTGTGATAAACAGTTAAACTGACTTAATCCGGGTCACCAACTGAAGATGACCATGAGATGTCATCTCCCTTCACCCTCCATTCTGTACCTCTATGACTGTTATAAACTCACAAATATACACAGCTTCATAATATTTTAATAAGTCTTTGTAGGCTTTTAACAATAAGATTACTTTTTATTAGGTAGAGAATTCCTGAAGAAAAGGAAAAATATGAAGATCCATAAATCCAAACATTTGTCATTGATTGTCATTTAATTCTGTGTATTAATTTGTAAATAACTAAGGCTGTGAATCTTTAAGAAAAAAGGAGAGAATATTTTTAAGGATAATGGTGACCCAGTTCCATCCTTCAGGGCTCGGGTAAGGCCAGGGTGTGGAATCCTCACACCAGGGCCCTTTAACTAGGAATCAAAAATCAGGTGACGGCAAGGAAGTTTGGACATGAAAAAAGGAGGGGGGAAGAGACCTGTATCTGTGTTTAATGTGACCTGGAAGTGGAACTTGGGAACTGCCTAGGGGCTACCACTTGTCTCTGAGGAGCATGTCAAGTGGACAGTGGCGTATTGCTCAGACATGAGTCCTGCCAGAAAAATTCTGCCTTCCAGATGGTCTTACTAACTCCAGGTCTGGTTTTTCTTAGTGTTAAGAAAAAATGTGAATAAATGAAATAGATACCTCCTCCTGCCGAAAAATAAATTACTGGTTGTTTGAGTCAAACTCCTGCTTAATATGCATGGGCTTTATTTGTATGTTTCTGACAGCATGAAGATAAAAGATTCTGCAAGGAATCCAGATTCTCCTTACTTAGTGGGTTTCTCCATGATGCTGCAGACATGGAGCTGACCGTACTTTCTGCTCTTTATTTCCTGCCCAGCTCCCTCAGGTTTGTCTCCCTGGGACCCCAAGAAATTCCTGTTTTGAAAACCTTGAGGCAAAACCCTGTTCCAGCCAACCAGAACTCATCCAAGGGCCTCCAATGTGTGTTTGCAGGGAGAGTTAGGAAGGGAAGGACTTTTAAAAGAGCCAAACTTGGCTGTGGTCGGCCCTACCCAAGGAGGATTCCTGGAGTTGAGGTTTTGGCTTTCATTCTTTTAAAATACAGTCACCTTGGACTCCTCCCAAACATTCTGACTCAGAATGTCTAGAGGTGCGGGTCCGGGAATCTGGATCAATAGAAGCTCCCTGTGTGATTCTGATCCAGATTTGGAAATCATATCTTAGAACATTTTTAGCCATTGACATTGAACAACAATCTTCCTAGGAAATAACACAAATCTCAAAGACGATTTTGTAGTTTCAAAGCTCACATAGAAGGAGAGCCGTCTCACCTCTGTCCCAATCCAATCAGAGATATTTCCATAATAACCACCAGGTTTCCCAGTGGGGACTTGCAATAAATACACACTTTAACTGTTCAATAAATGTATAAAGTTCATTGCATAATGGGAGTAGAGTCATTTTCAAATTATCTATTTACGGTCTTAATAACAGCTCAGAAGAGCAAATCCCGAGTTTCTCTTTCAGTCATGATCCCAGTGCCCAGAGAGAACAGCAGAGAAAGAAGCACACATACAGTATCCTCTTGTCTGGAAATGCAAGAGATCAGAATGTGTGCTGGTCAAGACATGCTAATTTATGCTGCAGCAACAACTCTTAAAATTGCAATGGATTAAAACTGAAAGCACTTTTTCTTGCTTTTAGCCATTGTGGGTCAGTGGGAGCTCTGTTTTTCAGTCACTCAGAGACCCAGGCTAAGTGAGTAGCCACCATCTTGAACATTGCCAGCTTTTATCCAAGAGGGAGAAATTCTGGAGTATCTCACACCAACAAATACCTTGCACGGCCAACTCATAGGCTAAACTAGTTGTGTGGTCCTACTGCACCACAAGGGAGCCAGGAAATGCAATCCTAACAGTTTCTTGGAAGAGGCGAGAACCAGAAATATTTGGTGAATGGAACCAATGATAACCAGAGTTATTCTTCATAGCCTTAAAATAATCTGTGCTTTAAACCACAACTCTTGAGTCAGACCAGACTGAACCAAATATGCCCCTTCCTGCTTAATGGTTTTCCACAAGTTTCTTAATTTTCTTAGTCTGAAATGGCCTCAACTATTAAATGAGGAAAATAAACCACCAGCCTCCCAGGCTTGTTGTAAGAATTAAAGTAAAAAATGCGAGGGGCCGCCCGGTGGCGCAGTGGTTTAGTCCGCGCTTGGCAGCTCGGGGTTCGCAGGTTCGGATCCTGGGCGCCCGCCGACGCACTGCTCGTCAGCCATGCCGTGGCGGCGTCCCATATAAAGTGGAGGAAGATGGGCACGGATGTTAGCCCAGGGCCAGTCCTCCTCAGCAAGAAGGAGGATTAGCAACGGATGTTAGCTCAGGGCTGGTCTTCCTCACACACACACAAAAAAATGCGAAACACTTTTATACAAAGCACACTGCATATTTGCAGATATTGTTTGCAGATTTTGCTATCAACAAACGGGAGGAAGTGGTCTTGCATAGCAAGAAGTGAGTCTTGCACAGCAGACACCGTAATGGTCTTGCACAGCAGAAGATGCGTTGGACATGGAGAAGACTATTTTGTCAGCAGGGGAAATGAGACACCTAAATGGGCTGTTATGGAAATGTCCCAAGACACCTTCCACAGGGATTTCCAGGAAGCGAAAAATAAACTACCTTTTGGATGACCTAAAAGCAAGGAAATGGTCAGTTGATTTCCATTTCAGATGCTAAAACTGTTCTAATCCATATAGTTTTCTTTTTTAGGATTCCATGGTTCTCTTCTAAGAGCCCTATCTTTCCGTTTTCATTTAATCTCCTTCCTTCTATACCAACTCTCTCTGAGCTTTTCTTCCGTTGAGTCTTTGCAGCCATCGACTCAATGAGACAGTGACTGAAACTCCTCACCAGGTTTGTTTAGCCTGGCAAAGAAACAAATTCGTATTTGTCTCTATTCACTCTTTCAGGGAAGGAATGCCCTCTACTCATCTCCAACCCTGTGCTGAGCCAGGCTCAAAGCGGGGACCCAGGTGTTTGAACGAATAAATGAAAGAAAGTGGTTGATTATTTTATTTAAAACTTTTTCTTTGTTCTTTGAGGCTCTGAAGAAGACAAAAATAAACCATTCGGTTGAGAGCAATTAACGCACAAAAAATATAGTTGACTGATTTGACAGAAAACAGCCTTTTCTTAGCTGTCACTTGAGGTCATGTACCATCTCAACCATGTCCCTATCCTTCAGTCTACGTTCAAGCCAAATATATTCCCGCTAGCATCTTCAAGTTACTTAACTAGGTCATCAGAACAAAGGGATCACAAAAACTTGATTAACTTCTCGATTTGAACTTTCATTGTCCCACATGGATTGCTGATGTATTACTTGGATTTCTTGGAAGCTGAAGCCCTCCAGGCAAAATAGAATTGAAAACACGCTGTTATGACCATCAATCCCCTGGTCTCAGAAAAGTCACTTAAAAATGAGCACTGGACAGCAGCCTACAAAAAAGGCACAAGGGAAATGGCAAACAATATGAATCAAAGGCAGAACAGATGGCAGGAGCAGCTGTGGCATGACAGTCACACTCAGAATGCAGTGTCCCTCTTCCCCATGTAGGCTGTGTCAGCTCATGTGACTCCAATGAAAGGAGCAGAGTCCGCTCCGTCTTGTAGAAGGTGGTTGGCATTAGCTGCCCTCACGAAGATTTCTCCTTGAAAGAGCTCATTTCTCTAACTGCTTTAGCTGCATTGGGGGTTTGTAGATGCAAACGCCAACCTCTCTCCTCACTCTTCCTTCTGCAGTAAACTAGAGTTAAAATTGGATAAACTAATTAGATATTTCTAAACATCTGGACACTTGGCTTTACATAGGATTCAGTAACTGGTTTCTCCAATGAGAATTTTTTAATCGCATTTATTGTTGTTTCTTTTTTGCTTGTCCTATAAAAATTTGGGATACTTTAATAAGTATAAAAAATTTAAATTCAGAGATAAACATTGTTAATAATTTGATTTATTTCTCTCTTTTTTTCTATGATTGCAAGTGTAAAAGTCTTACAAATACTTTAGCCTTAAACAGTTTCGTAAATACACTTCTGATTATGTCCTCTATTATTTTCTCAGGCTAGAGTCATAGAAATAGAACTGTTGGGTCCAAGGATGTGAGCATTTCTGAGACATCAAATATGTATTAACAAATTGTCCTTCAGGATATTTGTAAAAAAATTATAATCCCGAAGTATATTAAGATATATTCAGATCACTGCCCTCTTAACAGGTTTGAGTGTGATGTGTATGTTCTCTTTACCAATTTGATAGATAACTAATAAAATGACATCACTTTAATTTCTCTATAACTGCTCATTTTGGACTAGTTTTTTTTATGCTACTTATTCTGTTTAGTCTTTTCTTAAAATTTACATGTTCATATGTCCTTTTCTCCAATTGAATTATAAAAGTCTTGAGATCAGAAGCTATGATATTATTTCTATATTTACCATAGTCTCTGCCACAATGCCATTAATACTGCATGCATTTAATAAATATTACTAAATGAATTTTGTAGGCATATTTGATTTTAAATGATCAACAGCAGAGCCAGAGCAGGAATTTCTGAACGCCTCCAATATGGGAATAATACTTCTGTGGACATTATAAAAGCTTTTAACGAAGGTCTTCTGTTTTTTTCAACTTTAAAATGAGCAAAATAAGGGGGGCCGCCCGGTGGCGTAGTGGTTTAGTTCACGCTTGGCAGCCCGGAGTTCACGGGTTTGGATCCCAGGCACCTGCCAACGCACTGCTTGTCAGCCATGCCGTGGTGGCGTCCCATATAAAGTGGAGGAAGATGGGCATGATGTTAGCCCAGGGCCAGTCTTTCTCAGCAAAAAGAGGAGGATTGGCAATGGATGTTAGCTCAGGGCTGGTCTTCCTCACACACAAAAAAAAAAAAATTAGGAAAATAAGAGCCAGCCCTGATGGCTTAGTGGTTAAAGTTCTGCATGCTCCACTTTAGCAACCAGAGTTCAGTTCCCAAGCATGGAACCACACCACTTGTCTGTCAGTAGCCATGCTGTGGCAGTGGCTCACATAGAAGAACCAGAAGAACTTACAACTATACACAACTACCTACTAGCTTTAGGGGAAGAAAACAAAAAGGGAGGAAGATTGGCAGATGTTAGGCTAGGGCGAATCTTTCCCTGCAAAAAAAATAATAATAGTAATAAAATGAGGACAATTATTATAATGCTAGTTATAGTATAGAATAGTTGTAAAGACAAACCAGATAATACGAGTGAAAAAATGATCAGAAAAAAGTCTCAATATCATATAAATGTAATAATTGTATTTAAAATATAGTGTTAATAATTAATAATATCCATCAATGAAAGATTGTATGAAGATGTTACTTCTAATTTCAAGTTTCTTCATCTGTCATTGATTATACTTTTTCAAACACTGGAATCTATAATATTTGTTCCCAAGTTTAATAATGAACCTCATAATAGGAAAAAAAATGCAATTGCTATTATGTGTATGTTTGTGCTTTATTAGTAGTATATCCCTAAAAAATTTATGGAATTTCCAATAATAAATTCAAAATAATAGAAGCAGAATAAGAAATGAAGCCCAAAGGAAATATAATTTGAAAAATAAAATTAACCCAAGGGTATATACAGATACGTACACCAGAAAGATGTATGTAATTGTTAAAACTGGGTTACTTTAAGCTTGAACTTGAACTAAGACCTTTGTAGTAGACTACAAAAAAAGGGGGAAACTTGATCACTTACAAAATTTAAAATCCAAAAAATGAAGTTTCTCAGGAAAAAATAGTTGTTTTCTGCCTCCTCTGTTAACCCCCACCTCAATACTCAGGATCCTGACGCAAATGTGAAGGTGTAGACAATAGCCTTAACACCCAATTTACCTTACGTTAGCAGTTTTCATAAGGCTGCTCAATTCAACCTGACCAAATAAGGCCAAAGAACAATTTCATAAATACAATTTTATTAGGAGCTAAAGAATGTAGTCCAAGTAACCAGTTTTCCAACAAATTGGTTTGGTCTTGGAATAAGATTCAGATGATCTAAAATAGCTCCAGGCATTTTTCAAAATCTACTGGGCTCTTACTCCTCAAAGTGCAATTTAGAAGATCTAAGTAGACACCAGGAATATGTGGTTTTTAAAAGATCTCTGGAGAAAAGATCTCCATCTCTAGCTGAGAGCCACAGTCTTAGAGAAACGAATGGATTGCCTATCCTTAAGGAATCCTTGGTGACTATTATCTTACAAAATTATAACTTCTGCTATGTATAATAGCCCAACATCTTCAGTTAACACCAATATCCTTAAAAGAAGGTTCTGTGGGAGCACAAGGAATATATAAGGTAGATAAATAGAGAGAGACGGTTAGAGAGTCAAAATAGAAAAAGGGATAGAATAGACAGAAAAATATTATGACAAAAGAAATTTATCTGTTGAGACTTCTGTTACGCTACCCAATGTGGTGCATGATGAAAGGAGGTCAAGCAATCCAGGTACTCGAATGAAAGTGGAGTTTATAACAATGTACCAAAACTGGATACTGGCAGAGAAGGCAGTGACAGAAGATGATGTAAAGCAGTACACAATAATATGACTCATTTGGAGCAGGAGCCTTATCCTTGGGGCAGCAGAAGACTGGTCCAAAAAAAATGGCTATCCAAAATGGTGCTTCGTTGGTTTTCAGTATCTTTCCTAGAAGATAGGGCAGAGACTTCAGATGACTTCCGTGTCTAGCATTGTTTTTAATGCTCAGTTCTGAACTACCCTCATCTACACTCAACCCCAGATCCTGCTCACAGAGACTGCTGGACCTCATTCTACCTCAGGGCTCATTTAACCGGAAGATCCCAGCAGAATAGAGTTGGGGTCTTGGCAGGATGTAGAGACTTCACTCTTTATCCTAGGACCTCTCAGACTCTCTGTTCCTCTCTCTTTCCTTTATCCAGTCCTTCTTCAGTCACAAATCTAAAGGGGTGAGCATAACCCCAGTGGTAGAAGGAATAAAAAGATTAGAGATAAATGGAGATGCTGTGTGACCTTGGAAAAGTCCTTTTATTTCTCTGTGTATCCTTTCTCAATGATCTATAAATCCCTAATTCTGGTATTTATTGAAAGAAAGTGTGTGTGTCTGTGTGTGTGTGTGTGTGTGCATGCGTGTGTGAATATAATTAAACTTTTTACTTGTTAATGAATTAACTTTTAAGTTTCTGTGAGTTCAGAAAGTCATAAAATTTCTAGTTTGGTATATACTTCCTGACACCAATTTAATAGGCAAGGCTAGAATAAGGTTTGTAGCTCTCTTCATTTCTAATCCTATTTTATTTTCCAAACCATTAACAAACATCATCTCATCAATTCCAAAAATAATTCCTTTCATTCCATCTTTTCCGTATACAAAGAACTGCAACCTTTTTTTTTTCATCTCTTTAATTACACATGCAGATGTTAAGAATAACAACACTGGCGGTAAATATATGGTAAATTCTATCTACTGGCAAGTACTAATATTTCTTTTCAAATTGTGATTAATAAAGAAGAAGCTAAATGTGTACAGATAGTGTATCAAAATAATGGAATGCTTTCGAACACCCATTTCTTATTTGTGTGTGATGATTTAACAAATATAAAATTCTGGCTCCAGATTCCAAGATATTCATAAAAGACACTTGTTTACAAATGCAACAGTAAAGTTCATCAAGTGACTGGGAAAGGTGTCTGGGGAACTTGCATTTCCACATTTCATAGGATCTCATATATCTAGGTTCAAGCTGGAGCCAGAACTGTGAATGGTGGTTTTTTTATTTCCTTGCTCATTTTCACTGGACCCTGAGGACTTACATCATATCTCTAAGGAGACCAAGGTCTCCTCCACTCTATTAATGAGATATTTGGGTCTTCACACTCTCTTCTCCTGCTCTTGTCTGTCTTCTAAATTCTGCCTTGAGATACTCTCATTCTATCTCTAAACCCCCTTCCGAAACCTGTTCTTGATAAAAACAATGAACTTCATTTTAAAAGAGTTTAAATATATTAATTAACTCCCTCAAACATGTATCAAGACCTCTTGCAGGGATTTTTTACATTTAAATTATGGCCATGGCCCCTGTTTGGCTACAGACCACAGAAAAGAAGGCAAAGTGACATGTCTAGTGTCTGCGGATCGGGAAGGAGAGGAATTCTGGAAAACAGAGAATTCCTCTCAAAACGTCAGGAACAATATCACAGCAGCAGGTATATTTCCACTGCATCAGAAGGAGAGTCTTGGCCATAAGGAACATTTTAAGCAATAGACATATAGATAAACTGTTTTCAAAAAGTTTCATACAACTGCAAGTTACTGCTTTTATACCATTGTTGGACATTTCGAAGTATGTTCTCTCTCCCAAAATGCCTCTTAATAAGCCATTACAGGTCTATTTTTGGTCTCAGTCGTCCTTTCCAATAGACCATCTGTTAGAAAGGCACTGTAGGAAGCATGGATTTGCAGACAGTGTTCAAGTGCTGCCTTTTCCTCAGACAAGCCAAGTGACCCTGGACCACTTAGCTTTCTGGTGGCTCTTCTACTTTACAGAACAGCCTGACAAGTGGCTATGAGGGTTGGTGTTAGAGGGAGAAACACTGGTAATTGAAAGTTCTTTCGGAGGGGGCAGTAAATTAAAAGAGAAGAGAAGAGAAAGGCCCATCAGGAAAAGATCTGGCTCAAAAGGGAACATAAGTGCATCTTTGTATGCAAGGAGAGAGAATGGCAAGATTAACGGGAGGGATGCAACTTTTTTCCACAGGAACATGAGAAAAACATGATTCAGTTCATTAAAATGTGTTATGCTCCAAACGCTTGAGATATTATGCTGGCTACTACATTCAAATGAGGAAGAAAAATATATATCAAACTGATTAATTGTGACAAATGCAAAATCATAAATGCTGTAGTTGAAGCATAAACATAAAGCTATAGGAGGACAGGGGAGCAAAAAATTTATTTTGCTGGGAGATAATTTTGGATGTTGGGAAATCTCAGAAAGGATCCATAAAGGAGGTGGCATGTGATAGACCTCGAGCAGAATTTTGATAGATGAAAAAGGTGTGAAAGGAAATGACAAGGCATTCCATGAAGAAAAAAATCAGAAGCTACAGAGGAGGCAGGGCTACATTATTCAGAGTCTTATAGGTGGTGGAGATGAGTGGTTCCCAACCAGGGATGATTGTGCCCCCCAGAGAACATTTGTCAATGTCTGGAGACATTTTTGTTGTCACCACTGGGTCAGGGGGAGAGGGGAGACCAAGGATGTTACTGAGAACTAGTGAGTAGAGGCCAGGGATGCTGCTAAACCTCCTGCAGCACACATGACAGTCACCCACAAGTAAGAATTATCCAAACCAAAATGTTAATAATCCTGAGGTTGGAAAAACTCTGCTGTAGATTATGGTTTCTGACCTAAGCGCAGCCGGCACTATTAACATATTTTGAACAGGGAATTTTTAAAAGATCATTTTGGCCATTGGGTGGAAAACTGACTGGATGGGGCACGTGACAGGATTGGGGAACTCAATTGGAGGCTACAACAGTAGTTTTCATGATAGATAATGGTGGTTTGAACTATGAACGTGATAGTAGAGATAGAGAAAAGTGGACAGACCCAGGACACATCCTGAATTCTATAAACAGGACTTGGCAATGGATTTGAAGAGAGGGATGAGGAAAGAGGATCACGTGGATTTGCAGGTTATGCAACTAAATGAATGGAGTGGATGGGAGACATTTAGCGACACACATTGGAAATAAAAATTAATTCATTTGGTGTACTTTGAGCTTGAAACTTATTTTAGACCAAACAGATTTCAAGTATCAGATATATGGGTCTGGGGTGCAAGAAAGAGATGTGAGGTAGAGATAAAAATCAGAGGGTCACAGACAAAGATCTAATATTTAAAGGCATAGAAATGAATGACCTTACCTCAAGAAAGAGTGAATCATGAAAAGAGGCCCCACATCTGAACCCTAAAAAATACTGACTTTGGGTGCTGGGACAGAGAACAAGGAGACAGAAAATGCACTGCTAGGGGAGCAAGAGAAAACACTGAAGAGTGTGGTTTCTTGGAGCCCAAGAGCAGTTAGCATCCCAAGAAGAAAGGGGGAAGAGACAACTGTCCCAAAGGCTGCTGAGAATTAGGGAATATTAGGACTAAGAAGAGTCCATTGAATTTGATGCGGAGGTCATCGGTGGTATAAAAAGAGAGGAGCTTCAATGCAGAAGCCAGACCAGAGTGGGTTGAAGAGTGAATGGGAGGTGTCATTGTTGAATGCTACTGGAGCCCCGTGATCCTGGCAAACAGTAATTATTAAGAAATCTCCCGGCCCTTTGTATTTCAGAAAACAGCTTACCACAAAGAACCACCCTTCACCACGTGATAAGACTCCTAAATGCCCCCTTGTTTATCTATGATATGGCCAGGCACAGCTCATCCATATTCCTATTCTTTGCCTCATAACTGATTAGCTAAACTGCTTGTCTCCACTGATTAATCAGAACAGAATCCTCGCTAACCACACTTTGGTCAATATTCTTTCCTTCCCTTCTCACTCTGACTTTTGGTCCACCCTCAGACTGAGCCAGCATGCATCTCCTCCTTAAGAGCCTTTCCCAGAAAATGGGCTGGCCTCCAGCTAAAACATTCCATCATGGCACCTTTTCACCCCACTTCCTCCCATCCAGTTCTTTCTAGCCTTATTTACTCCTCTCTATAAAAGAAAAACCTTTTTTACCTAACCTTTGAGATGCTTGCAGATCTTAAGACCACAGGTTCACCCTATTGCAATAATCCTTCCAAACAAAGTCTCTCCTTACTAAGTCCAGATTTGTTTTTTATTTGACAAGATGAGAAAATATAGAGTACGCAGACAACTGTCTCAAAATATTTTTTTGTGAAGCAGCATTTGAGTGGAGGTGCAACCCTGAGAAAGTCTGGGTTGAGTGGTGCAAAACTGAGCAGAAAGTGAGCAGAGTGGCAGGGGCATGGCCTTGACTGGATGAAAGGGGAGAAACTCATTCCCATTACTGCACACTTGTTACTTAACTAGGTACGTTTTGCCCATCACACAGAAAGCCAATCACAGAAACTATGAGTTTGCAGCAGAGAACAGGTTTATTCACAAGGCAGCCAATTGAGGAGATGGGAGAACAAATCTCAAATTGCCTCCACAAAAAATGTGGATTAGATATATTTATGGGATAAAGGGACAGGGTGGTCTGAAGTGTGGAAATAGATCATCAGAAGTAAAGAGAAATGAGGTATTTGATGTTCTGCCTAAGCATAGTCAAGCTTCATGACTCCTTATAGATGCATGTTTACAAAATGGTGATGGTCGCATGATCTGATGGTGGAATTTTTGGCTCCCTGACTTCAGGAGGTCACCTGTTGGTCATCTGCCCAGGTCCAGTTGATGATCAGTGGCCTTAACCAGCCTGAAGTAAACAAGGAGTCAAACCTTAGTTCCTGAAAAACTTAAGCACCCATCACCATGGTGACCCAAGTGTCAGAGACATTATCTATAGGGTGGGCTTTAGTAATGTATTATCTAACTACTTTTGCAAACAGACAACTAACTGAGTACAATTAAAGAAAGTTGGCTCCCAGTTTCACATTCACATTGGGGTTGATGAGCAGGGGTGAGAGTGGGTTGTAGAAGAGATGAGGGTCAAGCTGTTTGGTTTCTGTCTTGCTACCATGGCTCAACAACATTGGAAAAGAATGATGGTATCTTGCAAAAAGCCAGGAGTTTGCCAAATCACGGCAGCCACAAGTAGCAGGTAGAAGGACACTGTGCAAGGCTCCACTGGTCCTTGGCTCAGTGACATCTGGAAATCTAGCCAGACAGAAGGTCAGATATAGAGGGTTAGACCACAGAGAGGCTGCTTCATCAAACAGAGACAAGACACGGTATGGAGACCAAATCCCCTACTTGGATGGCCATATTCGCCAGGCTTCTATTTATGATGTAGGAAGAGTCCAAGTCATTTGGTGGTCAGTTAGAATAGCAAAGGAAAATCTACATGCATTGTTTCTGAGCAAGTCCTAGGCCTGCATAGACTTAAAATAATCAAAGGTGAGCAAGAAGAAATACACACACACACACCAACTGGGACATCTTGAGGCCTTGCTTCTTTCCTCCCTCTGCAACCTTATAAACCTCCTCTTTTATGGTCTGCTGCTACAAGCTCAAACTGGATTCCATTGGTTACAACCAAAAGGGTCTTAAATCATACAAAATTACAACAGTCAAAAAACACTTATGCTCTGAACAACATTGCTTTGGCATACATAAAGTGAAATATGCCAGAAATATGAGCAGAAATTGACAGAAACGCTATTATAGTGGGAACTCTAATACTTATTGCTCTGCACTTGACTGATGAAGAAGAACAAATGAATAAGGATATATGTTCTGAAAACTAAAAACAATAAGGCTAAATTTTTCGGAGCATATCATACTCTGTACTCTACACAAAGCATTCTTCCATTCAGCATATTTTTGAGAGACTATTATATGTTAGAATTGTGCTAAGCAATAGGTTTTCTGTGGGTCATAAACAAAGATCCTGCACTCATAGAACTTTCAGCCTGGTGGAAGAGATAGTCTTTGAACGTTTAACAAGTAAATATTTAATTACAAATTGCAATAAGTGCTATAAAGGAAAGAGAATATGGAGTGGGAAGAGTAGATTTCCTTCAGATCAGGTGGCCAGGGAAGTCTTCTCAGAAGAACCAGGCCTGTGGCCAGAGATGGAGTCAGACAGGCAACCACACAGAGACCATTCCCAGTGGAGGGACACCATGTGCCATGGGTCTGAGATGGCAAAGAGCTTGAACATACCAAGCTATCAAAAGGAAGCAGGTCCTTTTGTGGCTAAATCACAATCAGCAGAGGAAAAGGGGCAACTCTGCAGTGTGTTCAGGTCTTGCTTCTGTCCTGAGAGCAGAAGCAAATGGAGACCATTCAGCATGTTAGGCGGAGAGAAGCAAATTGATTGATTTCCTCAAGTCACATGGCTGACAGGTGGCAAATGGATTGGAAAGGAGCAAGAATCAAAGCAGGAGAGAGGGGGTGATTCTGGTGGATGGTCAGAGAGATGGTAACTGCTTCGAGAGAGGTGGAGGCAGTGGAGATGGAGACAAAGAGACTGATGTAAAATAAATTTCTGGTAGATTTGACAGAGTTTGGTAATAAATTAGATTTGAGCAGTGTTGGGAAAGGAAATATTACAAGTGCCTCCAGGAAAAATAAACATGTTATTGAAGAATGTGTGGAACATTTACAAAAATTTATCATGTCTTCCATCACCCAGGCAATCTCAATAAATTCTCCCAACCAGACATGCATAAGGCATGGTCTCTGACAACAATTCAAAACAATAAAAAGTGTAAACAAAAATAAATGACCACATGGATATTAGAAGAAAAAAAGAATAATAAAAACTTTAATTGTCCTAAATAATAACTCTCAAGTCAATGAAGAAATCAACACTGAAATTATAGATTATTAGACATGAAGAACTCTATATATCACTTGTAATGGGACAGACAGTAAAAGCCATATTCAGAGGCAATATCATAAACTTAAATTGTTTTATTAATCAATCAAAAACAGGAAAAATAAATTAAATTGTGCCTTGAACTCAAATTAGAAAAAAGACAATGACAAAATCCTAAAGAAAGCAAGAGAAAGGAATCAAGAAGAATACAAGCAGAAATACAAATATAAATCACAGGAAAATAGAAGAATGGAAAAATAAATGAAGTGACTGGTTCTTTGAAAACAAAAATCCCTCCAAAATTAGACAAAGCTCTAGAATGTCAAATCAAATCAAATAAAAAGAAAAGACAAATACTCAAAATTACTACAAGAAATGCTAGGTCTCCCACTCTGGTAGGACCCATTGCCTGAAGACAGAAAGTCCATAGAGAATGACCTTGGAGCAAACAGAAATCTGTTCTATTTTTGTCAGGGGGTCCACATTAGGGATTCCTAGCATTCATTTCAGGCAAGGAGATCTCAGTTAGATTTGTAGGAATAGCTTACACAATACTTCTAGGAGTTTTGGAGGAATTCAACATACTATTCATTTCCCCTCTCCTTGTCTCTTGGGATGAAGATGGAGGTGGAAAGATGAGGTGATACACAGAATATGGGAGTTCTGAGTCATTCATCATTATGGGAAATACCTCAGGACATCCTCCTACGAGGCTAGACACATTACTTTATTTTTATTTAATGTTTAATAAATAGTAATATAGTTCTCACTATATTCAGCTCTTGCTCATTAACTCATTTGATCCTCATTGCAAATCTAGGAAATAAGTACTATTACAATCTTTGTTCCACAGATGAGGAAGCTGTAAGAAGCCAAGTGACTTGCTCAAACTCATACAACTAGTAAGAGATGGCCTGGGACTCAAAGCCCAGGCAGTGTGACTCCAGAATCCATGCTGTTAACCCCATCACCATGCAAGCTTTCATTAGGTCTCAGCCATTTATTAAAGTTTCACATCCACTCCTCTTTTTAACATTAGGATTAAGGATCTTCATAATGATTATAAATCTCATCTATCTCAGTGTAACTCTCAACATCATATAAGTCAATCATCAGAGCAATAATTTCCAAACTAGTGTACAATAGGACATTGCTTTGGGAGATATCGATAGATGTGCACTGAAAAAAATGTCAAATACATGTCAAATGCATTCACGAAATTCTGCAGACCACGCTCCTACCCTTAAGTACACACTGCCAACTGCTCTCAAGAATATTGTAGCAAATAACTGCTTAAATTTAATAAATTATCTTAATTTATTTGAACATGGGACACTCTCCCCTCCCCAAATCAAAGCTCTCAAAATTCCAGCCATACACTGTACAATGTGCACTAGTTCGTGAAACAAATAGTACATTCTTGGCAGGATAAAGTGAGAATCCCCACCCTCATTACTTCTATCATTTAACATTCATCTTTTAGTTCTAGTCAAAGAAATAAAATGTAAAAGTGGGTTAAGAAATATAATTATTAGAAATACCAGTTTTATTTTTGCTGCTGTTGAGGTTGTTTGCCTAGAAAATCCAGGTGCATCCACTAAAAACTAATGGAACCATTAAGAGTTTAATAAGTTGTCTAGTTAAAAATAAATTTATAATAAAGTAAAATGTTTCTCTATATGCTACTGATAACCAGCTATAAGTCATCATGTCAAAAATAAATGGTCCACTCACCACAGGAACATAAAATACTTCGGGTAAACAAGAGATATTCAGGTATTCCAGAAGCAAATGACCGTTCTTTGCTGAGAGACATCATTCCCACTCCCACCATCATCATGAAAGTTCACAGGTGTCGAATGCTTCCTATGAACAGGGCATATTAGGGCTCTACAAATGTCATCTCAATTAATCCTCACAATAACCCTACAAGGTAGATTCTATTGTCTCTATTTTATAAGTGAGGAAATCAACATTTTTGTGTTGGAAAAGTATAAAAGAAATCTTAAACACTGAAGCAGTGTTCAGTTGAATGAGGTTCTTGAATGAGGTTACTGTAAGTGGTGATCATGTGAACTCTCCTTCCAATTAATACAGTTTTAATAAAATTCCAATCAAAATTCTAATAGAAACTTTTAACTTGTCATAGTAAATTTACATTGTTTATCTGGAAAACTAATGGGTGAATACAGCCAAGAATATTCTTAAAAATAAGAAAAACTAAAAGAATTTTTCTCTAACAGATATTAAACCAAGTCAGAAAGCTACCGAAGAGCTAACCCAGAAAAATAATACTCAGACAAATGAGATGTTAGTGTATGATGAAGAGGCTATTTCAAATCAGTGTGGAAATGATGAATTATTGAAGAAACGCTGGGGCAATTGGCCTCATGTTCTGGAAGACAAAGGAGCACGGATGACTGACCAAACGAATAAATAAATCAACATATTCTGTCATCTGTCTTCAGACTGATTAGCTATCCTTGAAGAGGAGCATTTTCTGAAACACTGACTGACATGATGAAATCATTCCAGATGTAATTATCCTGTTGTTTTTTTCCTCCCTGAGTTGAAGGAGAGAAAAAAATGTGGAACTTTCAAGGTTTTACAACACATTTTACCTCACCCTCTCCCCTTTTCCCATGAGCACCGGAAGTTTATTGAATATGTACTGATTGTTTAGCACCATGGGAAACATGCCAAGAACACAAATGAGAATGATGAAGGACAATAGAAGACAGAATCGTTCGGAACAAATTCTAAGAGAAGGTATAGCTCAGTGAGGGATGGACTAGCAAAGGAACGCTTGTGTAACAGGAACTTGGAAACGTGTAGGACTTTTATGTGCAGAGGAGAAAGAGATGAGAGGGAGTGTTCAGAAATGAAGGGGGAGGAGGGGAGGAATGAATGAGGGCAGAGAAACAGTGTGAATCGAGAGACCAGAACAGAGGGCGGGTCTCTGGGGGAGTAACAAAGGACGATGAGATTCTGTGTGCAGAGAAGAGAAGAAACCTGAAAGTCAGTCAGAGCTGTTAGACGTGATAGGAGCCAGTGCAGGTTTGGAAGCAGGTGAATGACCCAGAAAGACAGTGGCATTAAAGAAAGGAGTCCCTGGCCTGAGGATGGAGGAGGGAGAAAATGAAATCGAGGGGTCCAACATGAAGGCTAATGCTATATAATCCAGGTGTGAAGCGACAGGGATAAAGCAAGAGCCTGGTGAAGGTGACAAAATGCGGCAGACACTTTGAAGCAGCTTCACCTGGACAGACTGAAGTTACATTACAGTTATTTTAAACTCCAGAGGAAGAACCAAGTGCAGTACCCAGGTTAGCATCCAGGAGAAACAAGATCTCCTTTCAACAGTGTCCCAGTCCAGCCTATCCTCAAAGGAAGAAAGCAGTGGTCACAAAAGTCCCTCTGTCGCCCACACCCCAGGGTGGTGCTCATTTCATTCACTGTCTGTAGTCAGGGCTCTTAATCCAACCTCTACCTTCACGTGTCTTAAAAGAACAAATTTACGTGTGTACTGTATGCCTAAGAAAGTCTTGGGCTTTTTCTTTTCTCACCGTAGTAAGAGGAAATTTGGAAAATAGAAGTAAATTAGCTGAATTCTTATGTCAGTTCTGACACTGAACACCTGTGTGACTGTGAGCAAATAACTTCTGAGTCTCAGTTTCTTTGTTTGTAAAAAGGGGTACAGTTTCCTGACTTTCAGTGATACTGTGAAAATTAAAAACATATATATTCATACAAATAAATATATTTTGTATGTATTTTAAATTATATATTGTGAAAATATTTATTAAATAGTATTGAACATACATTAAATATGGTATAAATAATATTATTATTAAATATATATACAATATATCTTTACACATATAAATATATATATATAAATATTTATATATATATATAAAACCTGCCAACCTAGTGTCAAGTACATGTAAGATAATAAACAAAAGGACCTATTACCAACAATGATAAACTCAGTGCTTTTGAAGATTAGGCCAATGGTTCTCCAAACAGTTATATTTTCCTTCTCCTGCAGGCTCATTTATAACAGCCCCTGTGACCACCACATACATGCAACTGGTTTCTGTTGCCTTAACATGGTAGAATTGAGATTATATCCTTTTATCAAGTAAACTCCCTTTCTCCAAGAGTGACACTACCGAGCATAACCCCTTTCCAGGACAGTTTGATGAAACACTTTGCTATAATTAGTTTTCCCAGGCGAAAAAATGAATAAAACAATCTCATCAGGTGTTCGGGCTCGGCGGCTTCTCCAGCTGATTCAAATTCCATTATTTACTTTGTACATCTGGATGGTAAATGGAAGCATCTCTAGCATCGGTTTCTCCAGGCTGTCTTCAAACAGGTTTAATAAGAGGATTAGAAGTTTAAACAGGTTTCCAACTGTTCAAAGTAGTTTTCTCATTTTTCACGTTGACATTCTCAAAACCAATTTATCTTCTTGACCTTCTTGCATGCTGCTCCCTCTGGAATGGGAGGCTGGCTCCAACGAGGGGGAAGAAGGGACTATATGCCACTCTGTGATCTTGAGAACGTTGACCCATTGGCTACTTATTAAGTACCTACTGCATGCACAGAACTAGACAGGAACTAAAGAGAATTCAAAGACATGTGTTGTCATTTTCTGGGAAAAGGTAGAGAATTCCATGTGAAACATCAAGCTTCATTATAAAAAACAAAGGAAGAGAAATCAAAATGTTTCGTAAGTTATTGTGGGAGAGAGAAGAATGCAGAAATAAATCAAAGGAGAAAACGAAATGTGAAGACCTAAAAAAGTGGTTCTCAACCCTGGCTTCCCCTTTGAATTACCCAGGAAGCTTTTAAAATTCCCAATACCCAGGCCTTACCCCAAACCAAGTAAATCAGAATCTCCAGCAGTGGGACTAGGCCATAAATATTATATTTTTTAAATCTCCCAAGATGATTCCAATGTGCAGCCAAGATTGAAAACTGCTAAGGTAGGGCAAAGACAAAAGTTTCCCTGAAGGTCTGCAGTGAAGTGGGGGTGCTAGGGAGTGGGGGACAATCCTGATTCTGAGTACTAAATGCATTTTCTTATTCCAACAGTGAAAAATTACTCCCTATAGAGCAATAAGTACAGGTAATTTCTTTAGTTGAAGAAGCCTGCAGCATATACATGGACTCCCATGGTTACAGAGTAAGGTTGGTGCCATATTAACCAACAGGCTTCTAAGACAGCATCCATGATTGGTTATGTGGCTGTGGAATTTAACCATTCCCATTGTTTCAAAGGTTGTCATCAGGGAGAGTTGCTGTTGGGGAAGTCAATACACCTGTAACCCTCCGAACAGAAGCAAAGAGGGAACTCATGTTAGTGGAATACATGTGGGAGAGGGAGGATACGAGGGATAATCAAGGCTGAAGGAGAAACGGGCATGTGAAGTTTGCTCGGTATCGCGTGGTAGGATGACGATGAGCACACCATAGCCAATGAAAGAAGATGCTCGTGGTGAGATGGAGGATTAGAGGAATGCCTGTGTCATAAGAACTCATCTGCCCATCGATGACTCCCACCTTCACTCCCTTGCTACCCAAAATTCCACCACTGGAAGTATACCTCTTCTTTTTATACACTCTTAGAGAAAGCATAGATTGTTACATTTGGAAAACAATGTGGTAATATCTGATCAATCTTATAATTTAGCAATTCCACTTAGAAATAAATACAGTAGTAATATTCTGGATATACACTCTGTATTATCTGTTACAGTGAAAAACTGAGGGGAAAATTCCACTATTTGAGAGTAGATTAAATAATACAGTATGTTTGCACATGGAATAATATGTAACACTGGTAATAAATGACAGGTAGTAGATAAACAATATGGATAAATTTCAAAAGCAAACTTTTGAATGAAAAAGGCAACTGGCAAAATAATACATACAGCATATAATATTTATTTAAGCATGTAAGTAGCAAATGTATAAAAATTTATCCGGCAAGAAAGAGAGAAAAATGTGATTAGGCTGAATACAAAGGGAGCTTCAACAAGGTTTTTGTTCTTGAAAAACTAATCTGCAGCAAATACGGTAAAATGTTAACTATTATCACATCTAGAAGATAGGTACTGTACTTACCTGTACACACTTAATATCCAATAATAAGTAAGTAAATGATTAGGGAAAGTCTCTGTATAATTTCCAGACAGTTGCTAAGCCAGCAATCTAACACTAACAATTTTTCCTACACACTGCCTGCCACCACATGCACACCCAAGATATTTTGTACAGCCCTTTAGATCCACTTGCTAATTTGATATTATGGATACAATTGGATGGGTACTATTATGCACATTTCACAGTTAATGAAAATTAAACTCATAAGGCAGGGGACTTGTTCTACATCTGGGATGTAGGACCCAAAACGTATCTTCTGACTGTTTCTCTTTCCAAAAATTTCCTGAGGAAACTGCTAATGGGGCATGTGGAATGCATTTTTACATAGAAGCAATGTCACCAGTGGTGATGAGGTTTCCGGGCAAGCCCAGTAACCTCCGGCTTAGGGAAAAGGACAACGATCACCCAGGAGCAGTGTTCTCCAGAGCGTGGACGCCCGCAGGTTGATTTTAGCGGCATGCGGACTGCAAATCAAGCAACTTTTGACTTCCACTCTGAGACTTATTCACTCCTCATTTGGATTTAATTCTTGTGATAATTTACAAGAGGAAGTATTTGTTTAGCACATATGTGTACTTAACACCTTCTAAGGCTTGCCAAATTATCTCTTGAACTAAGAGGGCTTAGATCTCAAACTTAGAATTTCAGCAGGCGGCAGCGTCCAGCTTGAAATTAGTAATAAGATTCTGTTTCTCTTTGTTTATTTTTATCAGTACTTTCTGTTTTCGGCAAGACATACTAGTTTTCCATTATGGTAGCAATCAGTTTTTTTTTTATTAATGCATTTTAGTTCTAAAAGTATGTCAATTAAAAGAGAAATGTTAAATAATAACAATGCAAGGAGTCATATCTGTGGCAAAATGTTTAAGTCATATAGAAGCTTGCACATCACTACCCTAAGGAAATGTGCATCCTCTTGCTTTGGCCTCTTCTCCGTTCCCTCACTCCCATCCCTGGAGAGTCCCTTCCTCAATCTCTAGCACCCAGCATATGGATGTTGAGGGCTGGCAGTCTACCAGGAGCCAACATTACTCTAAAAATATTCAAGGTTTAACAATGACTTGTCTCCTTTCTCTCCTTCTTGAGGGAAATACCCAACTAACTCTTAGTTTCTTCAGTGGAGCTGGACTAATTCATACTTAGGCGTGAATTTAATCACTCATTTATTAATTCGTTTGTCTATTCATTTAAATAAACAAGTCTTGAGCCCTTACAGCACTGTTGGGTATAATGACACAAGCTTAAACCTCCTGACAAATGGGGACACCAAGTGAAAAATTGACTTGTTAAATAATACAAGGCTATTTGTGCTGTTAATAGATGTCTGAGCAAAGTCCCGTAGAAGAAAGAGGAGAGAGGGCATACCTCTGCCTGTTCTGGAGAGGAAGAGAGTAGACATGTTGTAAGGGAAGTGGTGAAAGGAGTTTGTCAGGCAAAGATTGGAAAAGATAAGTTGACTGGTAGGCACAGCATACACAAAGTTCAGAATTCTGCAATTTGAAAGGAATATGCTTAAAGAATAAAGAGAGGTTTAATGCGCAAGGACACTGAAAATGAATGGGAGAGGGAGGAAAGGCTAAATAGGAGACCTGAGCGCAGGTCCAGGCCAGGGGGCACAATCTCAGTAGTCTTGCTTCTAAAGGTAATGCGGATCCCTTGCAGGTTTTTGAAGAAGTGAGTCACATCATCTGGCCTGTGTTCTGGAAAGGCAGTTGGCTGAAGGATTAAAGGTGGATTGGAAACATATGAAACTGGAGATGGAAATACTAGTTAAATAGTTGAGCTGTCTGTGACTTTTCCAGAACCTAGCTAGCTTTTCAGTGGAGATCTAGGGAGTATTAGGGATCATCTAAATTGACAATGGGTTTCATCCTCAGTGCATTTCCATGTGCCAAATCTATGCTATAGTCAAATCCCTTTGGTGCTATTAGAGCAGCAACAGCCTTCATGGCTGGAATTCATGAGATGACTACTGAGCAGGTTCCTCACACATGTGCTGCCTCTTGATCCACTCTACTCTCTCCTGCTCTGTGCCCTGGGGAGCAGAACTCTACAGTGTATATCACCTGCACTTCGCTGTGTCCTGGATTTCAGTTGACTTTTGCCTATACAAAGCCCAGCCAGGAGATCAGAGAGTGGGAAGAGAGAGGTTGAGTATTTGTTCTCCTGACTCTCGGGCTGTCTGTGGTTTGGCAGCAGCTGCATTCCTCTCCCTAAATCCAGAGCTCCTGTTGAGTGGCCCCTTTTCTGCGGTTATAGCTCTCGATAGATTCCAAGAACAGCTCCTCACCAGTTGTTCAAAAATGGACCCGGGGGGCCACCCGGTGGGGCAGCGGTTTAGCTGGGGCTTGGCAGCCCGGGGTTCACGAGTTCAGATCCCGGGCGCCCGCAGACGCACTGCTTGTCAGCCATGCCGTGGTGGTGTCCCATATAAAGTGGAGGAAGATGGGCACAGATGTTAGCCCAGGGCCAGTCTTCCTCAGCAAAAAGGGGAAGATTGGCAACAGATGTTAGCTCAGGGCTGGTCTTCCCCACAAAAAAAAAAATGGAGCCGGGACTTATTTTAATCAGGTATGGTAGGACATGTGGACACAGAAATGACTGTCATGAGAGAAGAAGTTTATACTCACAGATCCCTAGAAACAGGAGGCACCATACACCACACAGGGCCATACTGGGAAGGACCAGGACTGGTCAGCAGACAGAAGAGAAAGAGGGCAGAGCGTGGTCCAGAGCCTTTACTGGGGTTTTCACGAGAAGATACAGGCGAGGCAGAGTAGGTATGCTGAGTAAGTTTAGGATGGGAGAGTTTGAAAAATTTCAGCAAGCTCTGGGCTACAGGGGTAGTCCCTAGTTGTTTATTACCTGGTCCTGGGGTGATTTAGGGTGAGAGAGTGCGGAAAACATAGGCTTGGTGTGTGAGACTTTGACAAAGGGGTTGGTTGGGTGTGGGCTCTGGATTGATTGGTTTCCATATCAAAGGCATGCTGCAGGAAAGTCCTTTGCTATCTCTAGGAATTAGGGAGCCCTGGAAGGGGCAGCCTCTCCAGGATCAAGGCCCCAAATGCCAGAGCATCAAGAATACAGAAAATAAGAAAATATAGTCAATATACCCATGTCTCTTAAAGTCTATGGGTGGCACCAATTTCCCACCGGTCCTCAGGCGTGTTACCATCTCTCCATCTCTTGTGGATTCCCTTAACCCTGTACACACCTCTATAAGTAGTCCTTTTATTAAACTCTTCAGTTAGCTTTTCCAGTGGGCCATCTGTTTACCACCAGGACCCTGACTACTACAACTGCTCATCTCTGTTTCACTTTGGGCCACAGAGATACTAATATGTCACATGTACTTCTCAGATCATAAAATAATTCTCATTACAGTACTACTGCATTTTGACATGATACAGCAATCTTTTCATTTAGGATGCTAATTCCACAGTGTTTATTAAAATTAGTTCTAAAAACTGCAGTTGGCCATAATTAATTTTCCAGTATTTTCAGTGCAGTCCCTTGATCTTATTTCTAAATGCCCAAAGAGTCAACAACGTAATAAAAAACTAATGTTCTATAATTACGAATTTGAAACCTTTTTTCCCCCTATTGGAAATTCTGTCACATTTCTTATTGACACTTCATTGCACGGACTCCAGGCAGAGAGGAGAATAACCATTTCCACTCCACTCCATGCTGGGAGACTGGGAGCCTCCAGGTAGAATGGAACCTCTGAGAACCCCAAGGCCATGTCTTTCCACGGCCCTCACCAAACTTCAGGCTCTCTAGGCTTGTTTCAGTTCCTCAGATAGGCTTATCTCTGCTTCAGCTTTGGAATGAGCTAGTTCCTCCACCTAGAATGCGCTTCACCTCCGGTCTCAATCCCCTCACTCAGTCACTCCTACTTATTCTTCAATTCTCAACCTAAACATCATTTTCTCTGAGAGGATTCCTGACTAAATCAAAGCTCCTGCTCTGCATTTCAGAATGGCCCACTCCTTTCCTTCCTCACACATCTCCCACGTTGTCATTTCAGTTCTGTTGTATAGTTATTTGAATGATCACTATTTCCCTGGTAAAAAAAAAGTGAGCTCGACAAGGGCAGAAACCATACCTACTTCCCTACACGTTGCTTCCATGGGCTCAGCACAGGGGGCAAAGGCTGGGTGCCCAGTAAATAGAAGGGGAATGGATGGTGGAGCAGTAACAGCTCCCTTCAAAGATAGTTCTCTTTTTTGCCAGCTACAGTACTGCATGCATTTCAGGATAAAATGCTTTTGTTCGTGGATTTATCTTTACACTGAAAATTCCTCAGGTATACTAATTAATCAAAGATCACGATCTTGAATAAGTTATTCAATTTCTCTGGGCCTGTTTTGGGAACTGAGATAATATCTGGCTTTTTCCTGTCTCTCATAAGATTATGGTGAAGGTCAAATGACATGACATATGCATATACACTCTGTAAAGGTAATGGGCTGCAATCATTATTTTTAAGTATCTGGACAACGTACTCTACCACGTGTCTCCAAACCCCAACCCACCATTCCTAGGAACCCTCGAGATGAACTTCTAAATCAAGTACCTTCAGAACGTGAAAGGGCCTCCACCCTCATGTATTCATTTATTGATTCATTTACTAAGCACCTGCTATAGGACAGTCTCTATGAGAAATGCTGAGACTATTAAAGGATGCCTGTGCTTGGAGGCCCACAGTCTATGAAAAAGAGATAGATGTAAGCACATGTAAGTGCTCTAAAGTCCTCCAGGCACTAGACAGATGGCAGAAAGGGTCCTGTATAAGCATACTCCTCTCGGGTAAATGTGAAGAAACTTTTTAATGATAGAACTATTTGCAGAGTTAAGAACATCTACAAGGGATATTGAGGGACCCAGGACTAGCAACAGTTACCACCTTAGGTTTAGAGGGTCAAGGGGAGGAAACGGTATTACTGTAGCCCAATCGAGAGCTAGATCCATGGAAGAGGGGCCAATTGACAAAAGCTGTAGCTGTAGCTGGGGCGACTACAGCCAAAACTTCACTGCAGCAAGAAGGGAGCGAGAGGAATAAATAACATGCAATCTTTCTCTTCTCCCTCTCAGATGTCCTGCCAGACTCCCATTGACCAACCCAACTGGCAGCCAGAGAGTAAAGGAATTGAATGATACCACTCATAGATGTCGGCATCTCAGGGAATGGAGCAGGGCATAGAAGTGCAGTGAATATTGTGGGTTAGAGGTAAAATAACCAGCACAGAACTCCCAGAAGAAAATTCTTGCCTCCACTTGGAGTGGTCAAAAAGACCTCAGAGGAAAAGAGACTGTATTAGTTTCTTAGGGTTGCTGTGACCAATTACCACCAACTGCATGCCTTAAAACAAGAGAAATTTATTCTGTCATAGGTCACGAGGTTAAAAGTCAGAAACCAAGGTGTTTGCAGAACCATGCTTCCTCTGAAAGATCCAGAGGAGAATCTTCCCTTGCCCCTTCCTAGCTTCTGAAGGTTGCCAGCATTCCTTGGCCTGTAGATCTATCGCTCCAGTCTCTGCCTTAGTCATTTACAGCCTTCTTCCCAATGTGTGCGTCTCTATGTCTTCACATGGCCAACTTATAAAAACATTAGTCATTAAATTTAGGGCCCACCCTAATCCAGTATGACTTCAGCTTAACTGATTACATCTACAAAGACTCTGTTTCCAAATAAGGTCACATTCTGAGGTTCCAGGGGGATATGAATTTTGTGGAGACACTATTCAACCCAGTACAGAGAGCTTTCAAGCTAAGTCCTGAGAGTTCATAGATACTGAGCAGGCATACTGGGGTGGAGGACACGGCCCTCTGACCACAGCATGTGCGCAACCAGGAAACCTTGTCCCCACTATAAAGTCCACTTTACACGCTGTGAGTTTCATGCCTGTTCCAAAGATGCCATAAAGATCCATGGCTGTAATGGGATAGGAGGGTAGCAGCTGGTTAAGGTGCTGCCGGCTGGTGGGAGTTCTCGGTGTAGAAAGAGCTTGATATCTTTGGGAGAGTTCATCTGAAGTGGTCTGAGTGTTGAATTGGACCTAAGTGGAAACGATGTCGTGAATTCTCTTTTACAAAAGACAGGAAGGGACAGTGTTCCCAGGAGTCAAACAAGAAGGGGGTCAGGAGGGGCTGCCAGTCTGAAGAGGGCTAGAAAAGATTGCTTTTCCCTTATCAGGTTAAGTCTAGCCAGGTAAGTCACCATCTGTCTGTAGCAAAGTGAGGAATAGTCTGGGGGACCCTCTGCCAGACTGCAATGGAAGGCTCAGTTCTTAGAGGAGCTGCAGAGTATAAATTTTCCTGACCTTAGGAAGAAATACTCTGACTTTAAAATGTTGAACTATAGGCTAAAATGCAGCAACCAGAGGAACGAAGTGTCCCTGAGCACTGTGGGAAAGCTGGCACATCCTCAGACTGGTCAAGGACAACATCACAGGAGCGGGGTGAGGAGATCTCACCCAGCACAGACAAAGGAATTGGCCTCCCCAAATTTCTTCTCCCTTGTGACCAGCCTGACAGGATAATACAATAGGGATCAAACAATATTAAACGCATTATGTTACATTTTTCTAGCAATAGTTAGTTGGAAAGTATGAGGTTGAATATAGGCCAAAGTATTTCATATCTTTATTAGAATTACATGACAAACTTATTTCCTAGTATCTAGTGTAGTATGTCTTCATAGCAGAGCATGACATTTAGCAAGAGTTTCCAAACTGTGTTCCTTGGAGACACGGGTCTGCCCTGGGAGGCAGAGGAGAGTGGAAGGAAGTGTGCCTGTAGGATCAGGGTGAGGGACAGGCTTCCACGTAAGATTTTTGTTAACAAATGGTACTGCAATGACACTTGTTTAGAGAGAGAGTCACAAGAGATGATTCTAACTTCACCTCTGCAACTAGAAATTCTGTAACTACAGATGATTCACTTTACTTCTTTGTGCTGCTCACACTTCATTTAGAAAAGGGCAAGAATTAAACAGTTTTGAAAACACTTCGTAAAGGTGACAGCATTACTGAACACAAAGCATTATTGCTAACCTTGGCACCAAGAACATCGTCATTGTCATCACCACCATTGGCTCAATTTGGCATTTAAGTCTTGTCTTTCTTTGGCTGCCCTTCCTAATCTCACTAATTTCACGTTTCCATTACTCTTTTATCTAGACCTTTGGTTCCAGTCCACATAAGTATAGTTTATTCATGTATCCACTTTCATATTAATTCACTGGTTCAACCATTGTCTTTCACCAGACTGTAGTATCCAGAACTATGACTGTTTTCACTGCCGCATACCCAGTTTCATAATGCCAAGAACAGAGTAGATGCTAAGCGAGTACTTGCTGAATAAACGAATAAGTGAGTGAATCTAGTATGATCTGGGAGAGGGTGATTTATTGCCAATTCTTAGATTAGTGATCTTAGAAATCAAACCACAAAAAATATAATTGAATTTCTGATGCACTGAATAGCACTTTGATATCTTGAAAGGCCTTTAATCATCAAAACAAACAACTGACTGGCTAAAACAGTAAGCGTTCACTAACTGGTTTCCCAGTGTCCAATCTCCTTTCCACCCAGTATATCATCCCTGCTGCTGCTAGAGATAATCCTCTAAATGAAAAGTTGGGTTTGCCAGCCCCCTTCTTAAAATCCTGTGTGCCAGACACTCACTTATTTATTTATTCATTTATTCATTTCTCAAATATTATTAGAAAAATACTGAAAAGGAAAGAAAGAAAAAATATAGGTTTTTAGAGTATTAGAGATATATGGATGACAGACTGTCAGACTAACCAGCTTAGACAGTGTCATTGAGGTAAAACTTTTGGAAAGAAGCCATGAGATGAGTACATCCAGACAAGGCCACATGAGATTAACTCTCCCGCCAGAGAGACCAGCTGAAAGAACTATAGCCTAACTCCACAATGACTAGAAGCCCAGAAGGTATTTTTCATGAAGAACCATCACTTTTGGAATTTTCAAAACTCTTGCATATGAAGTAGTTCAGATTTCTGACAGTCAGCTCAGAGTGCAGTCTTCATGTTTTACAATGGATGAATAAATGCATTAATGAATAAAATGCTGGTCCTGGTGAAGAAAATGCAAACAGAGAATGAAGGGCCCATCAGAAATGGATCAGAGGCCAAGTCTAAGAACAGAAATCAAAAGGGGCAGAGAAGTAAGAAATAGTGTGGGAAAGAGGATGAAATAAAATGTGAAGCCAGAAATCCTCATTTTTAGATGATTCATGTACTAGTGGAATGACCTTGGTTATATGGCTCAACCTGAAACGTGGGTTTCTCCTCTGCATGATGGAAGTGGTCCCATGTCCGTAGCACACACTTTCCTGGTCATTTGAGAAAGGAATGGGATAATATATATAAAATCCCTTTATAAACACTTAATCATTTTATTTTTAACCGCTTTATTAAAATATCATTCACATATACAATTGATCCATTTAAAGTGTACAGTTTAATACTTCTTAGTATATTCACAGCATCGTACAACACCATGATTTATTTTAGATTTTCATCAACCAAAAATGGTACCCTATGACTGTCAGCAGTCATTTTCCTCCCCGCCTCAACATACACAAACCACCACCACTCCCAGCCCTAGGCAACCACTAATCTACTTTCTGTCTCTAGAGATTTTTCTATTCTGAACATTTCATATCAATGGATTCATACAATACATGGTCTTTTGTGACTGACTTCTTTCACTTAGCATAGTTTTCAAGGTTCGTCCTTGAAAATATATTTTAGCATATATTAATACTTCATTCTTATCTAATTTAATATGTAGTAATATTCCTCCCAGAGATATACCACATTTTCTTTACCTATTCATGAGTTGATGGACATTTCTGCTATTATGAATAATGCTGCTATGAATATTCGTGTGCAAGTTTTTGTGTGGACTTAATGTTTTAATTTCTCTTGGGTGCATACCTAAGAGTGGAATTGCTGAGTCATATGGTAACTCTATGTTTGACATTTTGAGGATCCACCAATTTCTTTTCCAAGCAGCTTCACATTTTGTAATTTTACACCCAGGGTGCCTTTGAGGAACTCCCAGGAGACCAGTGTTCCTGGACAGAGTGGGCAGCAGAGGAGTAGGATTTGCGAAAGTCTCATAACACAGGTCAGATCATGTAGGTCACTGCAGGCATTGGGATATTTTTATTTTTACTCTCAAAAAGGTGAGAAGCCATCAGAAGATTTTGATCAGGAAGGTGACATGATCTAAAAATTTAAAAGGACTATACTGGAAGCTGTGTTGAGAGCAGACTGAAGGGGAAAGGGTTGAAGCATAAGGCTTGTTACAAGGCTATTGCGATGATCCACATAAGGAATGTGGATGGCTTGGACCAGAAGAGGTAGAAAGAAATCATCAGAGTGTGAATACATTTGGAAAGTACTAATTCGTTCCTCCAACAAAGCTGAGAATCATTTTATAGCTGCCTCTACACCACATCCAAAATATGATTGAGATTTTTTACTGATATTCTATTAATGTACTGAATTGGAAGGAATCCACTGAATTTATAGGTTAACTTGGAGGACATTTGTTACGATATGGTTTCTCTTGCATGAACATTAGTTCCCATCTTTTTTATGTGCCATGGTAAAGGTTTGTAGTTTCCCTCACACAGGTTCTGTAAATTTCTTTTTAAGATCACTTTTAGGAGATAGGGATGTGTGTGGATGTGGATGTCTTTCTAACTGCTTATGGCTGATCTAGAAAAAAACTATAGACTTTTGTGTATGTATTTTTTAACCGGCTATTTTACTAAACTCTCATTAGTTCTAATATCTTTCTAAGTTTTTCAGTTTAATCTTCGTATACTCAGAAATTTATTTACCCATTTCCAATATTTAGGCATGTTAGTTCTCTACCTGGGTAGGTGAGCTCTGATGGTAAAAGGGAGTTGGGATGGATCTTAACATAGGCAACGGAGGGTAGATCCAGTGGTATGCACCAATGGAACTCCCGGCTTTGGAGAGCAGCATGAGAACACCAGGTACTCAGGATATGTGTGTGGATGTGTGTGGGCAGCGGGGCAAGAGACAGAGGGATGGAGTAGAAGGAAGTGTATGAAGGGTGCTGAAATGAGGACTTAGAAAGATATTTAAAACAAGCTTGGGTTCACTTGGATTAGACTTGTAAGGAAACTTGGAAATTATCAGGCTGACAGACTCATTATATCTATGAAGAGAATGAGGTCCAAAGAGAAGAGAATTTTTCCAAGGCTGCAAGGTTAGTGGTTAAGCCTGGGCTAGCACATGGTCCACTTCTCTTTCCACTCTCACTGCACTGAACAGGAGGCCAACCTCCCAGGCGAGGAGCCAAGCCAATAGGAAGCCAAGAAGTAGCAGAGAGTCTTTGACCTCATTCCATCACTTTGGACTGGGGAGAGGGTAGAATACTTTATGTTCCCCACATCTCCACAGGGTGTTGGATTGGAGAGAAAGAGAGAAGATAGTATACTGAGCCATCAAGTACTTCACCTTCTACAATTATTGGACCTTGGAGAAATTCACTTACTTCCCTGGGCCTCAATTATTATCACCTTAAAAATACAGGATCCATTTAGATTGGAAGCTGTATCCAGGCTGCAGATGTGTTTTATGCTGTGTTTGAAAATAATTTTAATTATTTGACAGCATTTAGAAGTCAAGAAAGTTCACATAAAATCTGGGTTTCTGACTTTCTTGAAAAATGTGAAGATCTTGCAACACTGGGCCAACTTGCTACATGGTGGCAGTTGTCTGTGTGTGGGGATGGGGTACCTCTCACTATCTGCCATCATCCCTACTTATTACTTGCTTA
This sequence comes from Tapirus indicus, assembly GCA_031878705.1. Classification (NCBI taxonomy): domain Eukaryota; kingdom Metazoa; phylum Chordata; class Mammalia; order Perissodactyla; family Tapiridae; genus Tapirus; species Tapirus indicus. The sequence continues at coordinate 70,934,066 of CM062923.1, forward strand.
GGTTGCCCACCCTGCCTCTGTGGGCTTCTCTAACATGATCCCACGATCTTTCCAACTCTAAGGTTCTGTGATGCCCTGAGTCTCAGCACGATCTTGGCAAATACATATCAAGTAAGGTTAACCCATACGTCTGTCCCTCAGGGTATCTCCTCCTTTACGGCTCTGCTGGTTTCTCCATTTCCCTATTGTCTTTGCACATCTCCTCTTCCTGCAGTCAGGGCTATTGGGTCTTGGCAATGCAATTCCAGAGGCTTTGCCAACCATTTGGATATTCTCTATTTCTCACCCGAGCTAAATGGCCTGGCTTCTGGCTTTTGCCCAGCATGGCTTGGGAAGAGGAAGTGACAGACCTGGCTTCCTTAGCTCTCTCCCGGAACAAATCCCTCTGCTCTCTCTTTATACCTTCATTCCATGAACTCCAGGGTAGTAAACGAGTCAGCAACAAATGTTGACCATTGTATAGCTAAGGAAAAGAGGCCAGTGTTGACACTGGCTGCTCAACCCGCTAGAGGCTCCTGCAATACTGAAGAGCAAATGAGCAGAGAATACATCCTAGTGCAAACAGAGGCTGGTATAATCTGACAGAGCCCCAGAAACAACCCTGTCCTGGGTGTGGTGGAGGGAGGTGAGACAACTTAGGAGCAAGAAGGCAGGAAGAGGTCATGCTGAAAACAAGAGTAGAGTTCCAAGAGCATCGTCAATTTTTACAAACAGTCTGGGAATGTGTAAGAGTCTTAAGGACATCCAGGCAAGGATATGAGGTAGAAAACACATCAAGAGTGCCAGGCTGAAACAGTCATCCCAACAAGAAAAAATGGTTCATTGAGTTGAGTCTAGGATGATGTAATAGATTATGAGAAACACATTTTAGCCATGAGGCCAAAGTGTAAGAAGTAGGCACAACTTGGGGCCACCTGAAAAACAAGTTGGGCTCACAGTTAAAGCCCCAGGATGGCAGATCATCTGTGGGAAATTGGCAGACAGTGCTGGTTAATGGTCCCATCCTCCCAAAAGCTTAAACCCAACTAGAAGAAGTGTTGGTTAGGCCAACTTAGTGCCTGTGTGGAACTGAATGCATGGGCAGGCTTGGATCCTGCCCTCACCTCTGGGTCAACAACACACCTCCATGTCTTTGATCATCAGGCACAGAGTATCCAAGACTAGACTTTGTATAGACACAACTTCCTGCAGCCAAGCAAGGTGCTGCTGACATAAGGGTCAGGATGGGTTTGTTTTGCTTTGGAGGCTTAGTGGGCTCCTCTGCAGGTGATCTTCATGGGAAGTTAGGTGGAGCTAGGGAAGACTGGGACTCCCATCTGGTAGCTCACTAAGGTTCCGAGTCAAAATTCTACCAGAGGAAGCCTACCACCAAGCTATAACCATCTACTCATAGATATCAAGAGTCTGAGACTCCCTAGTCCAGGGTCAGAGAGAGGCCTTGCATAACAATCGTGAGCTCTCTGGCTCCCACTGCTCTTGAGGGCTCTATCATTATGTGTGCCTGCCAAGCACAGAGCACCAGGGAGCTGGAAGCAGAGGAGCGAATTATGGTGAACTGGCAGCATGCTGTTTTATATCCTAAAGCTCCTTTAGGATCTCTTCCACCCTCTGTGGGAAACAGTCTTGAGCTCTGTGCCAACCTGCTCTGCCACTTCCCAGTGGTAGAGCCATCAGATAGATGAACAAAATCAACATGTAATTCCCTCTTGCTTCACTTGAAAAGCTATGAATGGATCTTATATGAGAATAGAATGCCAGGTAAGAAAAACATTCAAGGAGAAAGGTGAGCCAAGTGAGAGAGAATTTAGTCTATCAAACATTGATTCGATGCCCTTTAGGTGCCAGGCCCCGCTAGCTGTGAAGTTATGAAGGTGAGTGAGATATGGATCCCCTCTGCCCTCAAGGAGCTCTCAGGATGTCAGGAGAGACAGACATGTGCACATATGATGGCAATCCGATGTGACAAGGACTAAAAGAGAGGTAGGATTTAGCTTTTCCAGGGCAGCAAGGATGGGGGGGGGAGTGGTCCACTGTGGGGAGAAGGTGAGAGGATATAAGACTTCACAGAGAAAGTACCATTTGAGATGACCCTTAAAAGAGAAGTATAAGCTTGTCTGGGGAGGGGGAAAAGAGAGAAGGATGAAGCATTCCAAACAGAGGCGAAGCATGCCCAAAGGAACAGAGGTCTGAAAATAGTCCTATGTCAGTGGAACAGTGTGGCTAAGCCTCAGATCAGCATGAATTCTATGACTTCCCTTCTTAAACTTACCATGTTCTGAAACTAATTTGATACACAGTCTTCCTCAATTGTTCTTCCCATTGTGTTCTCTTCATGAATGGTATCCTAATCCTCCAACTACTTAAACAGGAACATGGTTTACCCTTACGTCTCCTCTCATTTTCCTTAATATCCCCGTGTTGTACAATTTTTACCTTCCTTATGTCTGTCAAACCTTCCCCTTCTTCCAACAATCTCTATTGTTATGAATTAAGCTCTGAGTTTCATCATTCCTTGTGTGAATTCTTCCAATAACTTTCTAACTCAACTCTCTGCCCAGAGTGTGTGCCAAATACAATCTTCCCTCTATGCAGAAGCCTAGTGATCTTTCTGAGATGAAAATCTAGTGCATTACCCCTTGGCTTAAAACCCTTCCAGGCCCCACCCTAATTTTTAGGAGCAGTAACCATCTGCCCTTCCTGCAGCTGGAGCCTCTCTTTCATCCACTCTCCCCATTTCCTTCTAATGGCACAAAATTGCTGGAAATTGAAAGGACCAGAGTCCTTCTCACCACTGTGCCTCCAACTGGAATGCCTTCCATGCTTCATCATCCAGATAGCTCTAATCCTCCTTTGAAAAGCAGGTGGATTTCTATATCTCTAGGAGATCATTCCTGAAACTCCAGCCTGTGTTGGATGCCCTTAGCACTTGGCCACATTGTCCTGTAGTCAATGGCTTCACTACTTGACTATCTTCCCCACAAGAATTGATGATAGACATTGTAGGTCCAATCTTTTATCAAACTAGATGTCTTCTCTACCTAGCACAGTGCCTGGGCATCGTAGGGCATAATTGTTGAATGAACGAATAAATAAAGTGTTTCAATAAATGAGTGGTTCAATCACTCCATCAACAGTCAATCTACTACTCCCCAAGGTCTCAGGCTGAACTGAATTCTTTGTTAGTGGAAAAGTACTCTGGGACATTTATTAGGCACTTAGAGAGCCAGCTGAATCAAATACAATCAAATTGCTAATCAATTTATTCACTTCTCTGTTCTCTAAAATTAGGAGCATGGGAATGAATATGTATGAACATGTGTAATTATAGACACTTACGCACATAAATTATCTGTCAGGCTCCTGGTGCTATGTTCATAGGAGGGAGATGTTTATTTCCACCTGTTTTCACTATCGAGCTGTCTCTGGAGCCTCATAATCCAAAAACAAAGTGGCTTAAGGTTCTCCCCATTTTATGACTTATTCATTGTCTATTCTTTGATATTCTGCTCTCAAAAGCATCAGAATTCTCCAGTGGCATTCCTGGGTGAGGTAGACTTATGGGATTAGGGGAGATGAAATATGATATAGTAGGGCTTTGAAATTTCATTACATCCCCAGGAAACTAAATGTTCCTCTTATTGGTCTTCTTTTCAAAGGATTAGCTGATGACACTTACCAAGTTCTCCATTCCTTTGATTCTTAAAAGGAAGATAGAAAAAAACTATTTCCTTTTGTTGTCACGTGGAGAGGCTGAAATTGGTATATTCTATTTCTTTAAAAAAGTTGTCAAGGAGCCTACATCATGTGCTAAACTTGAATGCTGGCCATTCATCGTTGCTCAGCAGTTCATGGTTGCTGTAGTCGCCACACCATAGGCAAGATTATGGCCAAATCTATCATACTGATGGCAAGAGTGTTTGAAAAGTATGTGTCCTAAATGTGGAGGAAGGATATCTGTCACCTTTGTAGGAGCAATAATGTGGAAAGAAGAGGCTTTTGAAACTAAAAGATACTGGTTCAAATCCCAGATCCACAACTTACTAGTTGTATAAACTTGAGCAAATTAGTGAACTTTCTGAGTCTTCACTTCCTACTCTATAAATCAGAACAAATAATAAATATCTCATAAGATTTTTCAAAAGTTTAAACACAATAGCATATGTAAAACATCTAGCTAAATTCTGGATCTTTAGTGAGAAATTAGTAATAGTCCCTCCTCCCTCTATTTCAAGTAATTGTTAAATTGAAAATATAATCTTTGGTAAGGACTTGATTGAGTCTCCAAACCCTGGAATTAAGTGATCCACTGAGAGAGAATATGATCCATCTTACACCAAACTAGTCTCATATGGAATACCAAAGCTTCCACATTAAAAGCATAAAAGTATAGCGCTATTAAGCATCAGGCAATTAGTCTACAACAGGTTCCATGACATCTTTCTCCTGGGTTTACAAACTTTCTTCAGTTCTGAGATGAATGATAGGCAATCCTGCAGTAGACTCAGACTTGCAATGATTAAAATGCCTTATGACTGCTGACCTCCTAAATTAGTTATTAAGGGTTAATAGAACTTGAAATTCAAATGAGCACTAGAGTATTACAAGAGATTACTAGGGACTATACTTCAGTATTCTATCAAGTCTTTCTGCTCTGCAATTCTTAGCAATCCTGTGGAGACCCCAATGTCAATGTAAATGTGAAGATCTTCAGTAATACAACAAGACAATTGTCAGTGCATCATCAGTACTGTCTTCAGTAGATCACAGTTTTCATTTGCTGACATTCTTTCTTTTCAATTTTGAAATACTATGAGTTTATTTTATCATTATCAATTATGTTTGTTGTTGGGTTTTTTTTTTTAATCTACCATGCAGAGTGGCATACATGTTTATCAGGATTTTTGACCTTAATTTTCAAATAACCAGACTGTAAGTTATATTTACAAGTAAAAGATTACACATCACCTCCATCCCATTGCTAGGAGATAGTGTAGGGGAGGAAGACATATCCTCTACCCACACTGGATCCTTCTGGCTGGGGTATGAATTAAATTGACATGAGACAGAATAACAGGAGAAAAATCAAACAGAGCTTTGTAACATGTATACAAGGGAGAGACCCAGGAAAAACTAGGTAACTCGCCGAGATGGCAGAGGTTCTCATCTTAAATATTATCTTCCGCTAAAGACAAAGGAGGATGTTGGGGGTGGGAGGAGTCAGTTATGGGAGATTACCAGAAAAGCACAGTAAACAAAAGCAAGGTTACTACCAGATTTAAGTCCTTGTCTTCCACAGTGATAAGAGTTTCTAGAGATAAGGTCATCCTCCCCTCTTCCTGGTACAGAGAAGGAGCTGTCTTTACAAATGGAGATTTCCTTACAAATGTAAATGTCTGTTACAAAGGGTAAATTCTACTTTTCAGACCTTCTCCCACGCCTGCAGTTTTTAAAAGTAACCAACCCAAAATATTCCTCATGCCAAAGAGACACACTTTGGGGTGGCCAATTCTGATCCCCCACAATAGATACATAATTTCCCCAAAATTTTCTTGTACAGTAACACTTCTTTGCAATTAAACAAAGGGTTTTTTCCTCCTTTTGAAATGGAGCAAATGAAAAAGTTCTTTATTGTATTTTGCTTCCTATAAGTGAACCTCTCACAAAAAAGTATAGGAGATGCTGGGCAGCAAGGTGCCTGTTATCTCTAGAAATATCTAGGAAATTGGCCAGTTCATCTCCCCCTTCAGAATGAGAGTTAATTTCTCATGGGATCCTAGTAAGTTTACTTTACTATTCAGGGAGCAATTATTCAATTCAGTGATTTACAAAAGCCTGCCCTGAGAGTTTGAATGAGAATAGGTTATCTATGACCATGAACTCATAAAGGATTCTATTCCTGCAGTGTAAATCCAGCCAGATTTGTGGTTCATCAGGTGGTCATTTTAAAACCTTGCAAGAGGCATCATAGAACTATCTGAATAGCTATGTTTCCAATATAAACTTGAGAAATTGCGGTTCCACGTCAGTCAATTCCAAGAAAGGATGCTGTGGGGTCAAACACCTTTCCAGATTCAACTCAAATACCCCTTAGGGCTTTGTGTATGTGAGGACTAAGACAGGCAACTTTCGAGTAATGAAATCCTCCCTCTGATACTACAGGTTATGTTGGGTTTCCAGCGGGAAACCACATAGCAAAGAAGACCTAGAGGATACTTTTCAAAGATTTAAGGCTACTATTTTGTCATAAATCATAAGCTGTTAGAGCAGGAAGGGGTCTTAGAGTTTATTAAATCTAATTTGCACCTTTTTAAAAAACTGGAGTACTGTGACCAAGAGACATGAAGCAACACAGCTAATTAATAATTTAAGCTAGTAAATAATCCCATCACCTTTTACATTTATTGATTAATTTACAGAACACTATCCTGACCTCTCTACTTAACTCCTGATAACCACATGTGGTAGGTAAGGCAAGTTACAAGAGCAATTCCAGGCTGAAGGATGAAAGATTAAAGGGCGGCCGGAGGGAATGAACAGCGGGCTTCGGGCTGTGATTCCAGGAGTTTGGCATTTTTCAGCTGCCACATAAGACTTCTCCTAGTTAATTATAAATCGGGTCTAGAACTCAGATCTGCTAGAATAAGCCAAATGGGAATTAGGCCATGCTATAGGAGTTAGCAGTCCAGCCTCTTTGTTGTTGTTGTTGTTTAGAGCTCTCAATTGACGTATGTGAGTGTTGCATAATCCTCCTCCATCCAAACGGAACCTGAATATGGAGAAGTAGTGAAATTTGGTAATAACAGGCAACTATACCCTCCAGCCAGCCATTGCAGTATTGGAGCCTCCTCTCCCTCCCTCACCTCAAATCTGTGAATCCCGTCAGAGATTTGATTCATGATTTACTTAAGTTAATGATTCTTAGGAATTGGATAAGTGACTTGCAGAAAAGAGCCTTGTGACTTTAGGCAAATCACTCGACCTCTCTCGGTCTCAGTTTCCCTGTGTGAGAATAAGGAGGCTGGGCCAGCTGTTCTCTAAATCTCCTGTTATATTTCTAAGTGATTATGCTGAACCCTAGTGGTGGAATTTATCCTTCCTTCCATCCGTATCTCAAGCCCTACTCCCTCTGTAGTTTGAGTTATTGGGCTGTCCTCCTCCCCACAGACAAGGAGTTTGGTCTTTTGAGCAGGTTAGAACCAACCAATCAGTGCCGTAATATAAACTGTTTGACAATTTACCGATTGCCCCACATAGCCTGGTCCCACCATCCCCCATATTTATAGAATAACTTCTTGAGAGTTGTCACTCAGGGTAAACATAGTTGTCCCCCATCATGACAAGACATTTTGTTTTGCTTCTTAACTGAAATATCACCTTCTCAGGGAGATCTTCTCTTCTCATGCACTCACTATAAAGCAGCCACCAAGTAACTATCATATCACATTGCATTTTAATTTTTCTACAGAACACTTATCTGTATCAGGCATCGTTTCATTTACCAATTTATTTGTTTATTGACTGTCTTTTCCCTGCAAAATGAAAACAAGATTCAGGACATTGCTAGGCATGTAGTAAAGACTCAAGAAATATTTGTTGGATGGATAGATGCATGGATACATGGATGTCAATGCTGATGGGATGTTAAAGATTATATAATCAAAACCTCTGATTTTGCAGATGAGTAAGTGATGCCCAAAGCAATAAAAGGTCTTGTCCAAGGACTCCAAAGAAATTATCGGCTGAACTGGACAACAGTTAGGAACTTCTGATTCCCAGTCCAATGATCTTTCCACCATAACTTAAACTAGGAAGGAAAAAGTTCTGTTTAAGAACCCTAAGAGATCTAAAGGGAGAAGCTCAATGACTATATACAGAGTAAAGTGGAAAGGAGGGCAGGCTTTGTGATGGGAAGGGATTGGTCACAGGAGAGGTTTTTAGAGCTAGGAGTCAAAAAGCCTAGGATATTGCACAACTCATCTTTTAAAAAATAATTTTGGCATAAAATTAATGAGAATTATCTTCACTTTATTTTGTGATTTTTTTTGTCACCTTCAGAATTCTATCATTTTAATTATTGCCACAGTGGATTTTCTTTTTTCAGGAGGGAAATAGATACTATTTTAATTTTCCTTTACTTCTTGGAGTCATGGAGCCTCTTTCACGTATTCTGGGTAGTTCTTGTTTGTGTCCGTTGTCTCTTCTTCCATGATTCCTTTATTAACCCTATATGTTCCAATCAGGGCCCAAATATTGAAACAATAAATCATGGTATTTCACGTTTCTGAATTTTTGTACTTGATATTCTTTCTTCTGGAATATCCTTACCCTATCTTTCTTCCTAGTAAATTCCTCTTTCTCCTTCAAAATCCAACTTACAAATCACTTCAAAAAAGATTATCCTTGGGGCAGGCCTGGCGGTGTAGCGGTTAAGTTTGTGTGCTCCACTTGGGCAGCCCGGGGTTCACAGGTTCGGACCCTGGGCGTGGACAGACACACCACTTATCAAAGCCATTTGTGGCAGTGTCCCATATAAAGTAGAGAGAGATGGGCACGGATGTTAGCCCATGGGCAATCTTCCTCAGCCAAAAAGAGGAGGATTGGCAATGGATGTTAGCTCAGGGCTAGTCTTCCTCACACACACAAAAAAAGATCATCCTTGAACGTTAGTACTGTATCTGTCAAACATTGCTATGGAAGGACAACTTCCACGTCTATCTGGCAGACAGCAATGAGCATTTATTTCTTGCTCATGACTTTGGGGGCTGACTAATCTAAGCTGGGTTTAGAGAGGTAACTCTTCTCCGGGCTACAGATCTGTGCATCTGGGTCAGCTCCGTGTGTCTGCACATCTCTCATCTTCCTGCTGAGACAATCAGGTTGAAAGGGCATGATCCTCTCATGGCTTGGTGGAAGTGCAAGAGCCACATGCGCAATTCCACAAGCACCGTTCAAGCCTCTGTTTGTTTCATGTTTGCTAACATCTGTTGGTTGGGCAAAAAGCATGGCCAACTAAAGTTGGGGACAAAAAACAATAATTTTCCTATGGAGATGGAAAGAACTGCATAAATTATGTGGCAAAGGCCATGAAGAGAAAGGGTCAAGAAATGGCATCAATAATTCAATCTACTTTCAGATTAACTGTATCCCCAGGTCTCTTCCGTGCTAAATCTGTATTTGTATGTATTTCTACTGTTGCATTTAATCATGATACATTGTAACTGTTTTGACAATTGGTCTTCACAGTTAATGAAACTTTAAAAATAATAACTAGCATTTTAGTAGTGCACTATGCACCAGGCAGGGCATTAAAATCTTTGCAGATATAATCCCAGGTTTACTTCCCAACAAACCTATGTACTAGAGTTATCCCAAATTTACAGATAAAGAATGTTACACTGAGGTAGCTTGGCCAAACTCACAAAATTCAGAGTTGGGTCTCATAACACCAGGCTAATCACAAAGCCTCCTGCCTTCTTTACTGAACTACATTCTCCCTTATTTGATTCAGAGCTTGAGCAAGACCTTTATCTGATTTGCCTTTCATCAACCCAGTACCTATGGCAGTGCCTGGAACATAGTAGGAACTCGAGGCTTGCTGATTGAATTGAGTTCTGCCAGCTCTAACTTGTTCTTTCCAGCATTATCTCTTGTTTCTCTTCTAGGTAAACTCTCTGCTCAGGATGAACTACTACTCCTAAAATATCATATGCCTCTGCCCTTCTTCCTGCCATTTCTAATACTCAATCATTTAATCACTAACTCTAAATCATTCATCTAGAATTCATTGTCCCTATGTCATGTAGACAAAACCTAGGAGGCTAGACTGTGAAATACACTGTTGTGCTTGGCTCTACCCATGGCTGGGGTGAGCTTAACTACGATATCTGAGCTCCCAAGGCTGTGCACCACTGGGTGCCTGAAGGCCTTGATTGAATTCGTCTTGTCTATTAAGTGACAGGGAATGATATAGGGTGAGATGCATGTTTTATTTATGTGATGATCATTCTTTCCAAGATGACAGTCATAAGGACTAGAATGACATGCCATATTTTATAAACATGGAGGTTTTGCTATAATAGAAAAATCCCTGTATTTAAATTATAAGATGTGTATTTTGGTACTCTGTCATTATGTTAACATCACCTCCCCTCACTAATCACCTCAACTCTCAGTGGTGTTGTCTGTCAAAGTTGGAGGGTTATGTGCTCCCCACTGGGCAAGATTAAATTCTCCTTGTAAAAGGAGCTAACGTGTGAAAGGGGCTAATATGTTTATGTAAGCAATCATGTCTGGAAAATGTAAAACTCACTATTTATTAAAGAAGTACAAATTATAACATATCTGTATATATGTGTATATATTTAGTGACTATATAAAGGATATATATACGCTTTATATAGAAAGAGTTTAAATGTAATATATTTATATATAATGTGTTTATGTATAAAGTATCATTTCATGCCAAGTATTTTTTAAAAGGACAAATAAATTTTCAATTTTAGAAAGGTAGATTATAATTTATACTCTTATAATGGCTAAGGGCAATGTAAACTGTCACACAAAAATTTGTTGACAATTTGTCAACATAATTTGAAGGAAATATGCTATGTACATAAAGATATTTCCTAAAAGGGAAAACATAAGAAATGATCTGTGCAATATTTGAAAAATGGTGATGTTAATTTGGCACATCACTTAACATAGAATATTATTCAGACATTAAAATTATAACTCTAAGGGCCTCCCCTGTGTCCTAGTGGTTAAGTCTGGTGCACTCCACTTCAGCAGCCCAGGTTCAGTTCCCAGGTGTGGGCCTACACCACTCGTCGGCAGCCATGCTGTGGTGGTGACCCATGTATGAAATAGAGGAAGATTGGCACAGATCTTAGTTCAAGGTGAATCTTCCTCAAAGGAAAAAAAAAAACAGGAAGATTGGCCAGAGATGTTAGCCCAGGGCAAATCTTCCTTAGCAAAAAGAAAAATCATAGCTCTCTATCACATGGAGGACCATATAATATGGAGAAACTATATCCAGAAATGTCAAATTTTTAAAAAGTAGAGGATAAAATTATGACTACGTATGAAATTAGGTAGAATATATGTATTTGGGTGGCCTAAGTACTATAAAAATAATCTTGGTAGGGGCTGGCCGGGTGGCATGGTGGTTAAGTTCGCATGCTCCACTTCCACAGCCCGAGCTTCATCGATTCACATCCTGGGCAAGGACGTGATGCATCAGCCATGCTGAGGCAGTGTCCCACATAGAGCAACCAGAAGGATGCACAATATGACATACAACTATCTGCTGGGGCTTTAGGGAGAAAAAAGCAAAAAAAGGAGGAAGATTGCAAGAGATGTTAGCTCAGGGCCAATCTTCCTCAAAAAAATTTTTTTACAATAAAAAAATAAATAATCTTGGTAGCTGAAACTAACAAAGCTTAATTTCTCAGCCACATCAAAGTCTAGTTTAGGTCAGTGGGGAGTGGTGAGTGGTCTCTGCTCCACATGGTTTTGTAGGGACACAGGATCCTTCCAACTAGTGACTCTACAATTCTAGTGCCTCACCGCCTGAATCCTCCTCATCTGGAAGGCAGGTGGAGAAAACAAGAAGTGGAGAAGCCTTACCTGCTCTTAACTGCCTCTGCTAGAAAGTGGCAAACGTGGCTTCTGCTTGAGGACATTGAGAAGAACAAGTCACATGGCCCGACGGAACCTAGATAAAGCAGGCTGAAAGATGTAGCGTAGGTGAGTGTTCAGGAAGAAAACAGAGTGGGTCTGGTGAGCATCTGGCTAATCTGTGTCACAATATGTATATGAAAGGATAGTAAGAGGATGTAAAATGGAAAGAGTAGACTTACTAAGGAGACAGATTTACTTGCTAAGTAAAAGCTTTCACTTAGGAGATAGGAAATTTTTCTTTATTATTTATATTATCTGTAAATATATGTATGTAAGAGAAAAAATATGTAAAATAAAAGTCAGCTTAAAGTACAGGAATGAGCTTAAAAAATGTAGAAGTCCAATTCCACCTCTAATATCCAAAGATTAGTAATTGCAGCATATTGAGATTTCATAATCCAACCCCATTCTGTCCATACCTCTCTTGTCTTCTGAGCACCTAGACCTCAAGAAATATAGTGTAAATTTCACAGACCATTTGATGGAAGATCTGAAGCATGGACACTCATTAATAGGATAGAAATTTTTAATTAAGCTCCATATGCAATTATAACTTTGCTGGTTATTAATACTGATGAGAAAAATTACACAGCTATGATCACTGGCAGAACTATTAATGGGTTTCTTGATGACATAACACTTGTTTAATGGAAGTGTTTCCCTTTATGTACAAGTGCCATCCAAGGGCAATTTGTCATTATTATTAATTTAAGATCGTTTGATCTGTCACTCAGTACCAGGTCCAATTAAGAGAGAGAGAGAGACGATGGCATAAGCCTCCAGTGAGCATCCCTGCCAGGCAGAGAGGTTTAATTACAAAAATAAAATTGGGACAGGCATCAAAGTCTCCTTAAAGGGTCAGGCTCCTTAAAAGACACAAAAGACCAGAAGTGCTGTACAAAGAGAAAACTGATTTTGTTTTTCCTTCCAGAAAGATGAAAGCTGTTTATGCAGCTTGAATCATTAGTGATAAAATTCTCTGCATGCAAATTAAAGTGATCATTTCTTCTTACAGTGAAGTGATGGGAGTCACTTTGGGGATGGCCAAGCCCAGATTTGAATGTTCCTCATATACGTGCGGCTGCTGGGCCATGATGGAATGAACACACTGGAAACATCACCTTTGAATAGGTTTTATAGTACAGAGGTGATTGTAATCATTTGCTAGGACTGCCATAACAAAATGCCACAGACTGAGTGGCTTAAACAACAGAAATTTATTTTCCATAGTTCTGGAGGCTATAAGTTCAAGGTCAAGGCATCAGCAGGTTTGGTTTCTCCTGAGGCCTCTCTCCTTGGCTTGCAGATGGTTGCCTTCTGGCTGTGGCCTCACATGGGCTTTTCCTCCTGTATCTCCACCTTTTTATAAGGACACCAGTCATATTGGACCAGAGCCCCACCCTTATGACCTCATTTAACCTTAATAACCTCTTTAATGGCCCTATCTCCACATACAGTCACATTGGGGGTTAGGGCTTCAACATACAAATTTCGGGGAGACACAATTTAGTCCATGGCAGTGATCATATTAACTTTTTAATTCCAAACACAGATGAAATGAAAGAGCTCTCCAAACTCTAGGCCTCCATCTTATGCTGAATCAGAAAGAAAGACAGAGTAAATACGTGCGCCCTCTCCTGCAAGGAAGTGAATTCCCAGTAATAGCAATTGCTTGTCTACCGTACTTCTCCACCTCCACCCCTCCTTCAGAGTCTTAATGTTATCCCCATTGTACAGATGAAAGGATCTAGTGGGGACGTTTGCTAACCTCTCCAAGGACACACAGCCACCAAATTTAGTTTCAAATTTTTCCTGGTGCTATAATCCTTTTTGACAGAATTTAGAATAGTGGTAGAAGCAAAGACACACCTAGGAGACAGAGAGGGGTTGTGAGAGAACTTGGATGCTGCCTACATGTGCCCTGCAGCCATGTCTCTGCCTGAGGAGACAGTAAAACAATTCCCAGATGGGAAGTGGGGGCGTAGTGTGAGAGACTGGTGGATGCTGATGCTGTTAGCCAGCCTCCTGACACAAGAAGAGATGCAGATGTAAGGACAAGTGGAGGAGTCCAATTTCAGACATGTTGAGTGACGTACCCATGGCTGAACCAGGAAGAAGTACTTAGATAACAGGTTTAAATGGGGACCCAATGAGCTGTGTGCATTATTTTGTGTAGAGAAGGAAAAAATTTTCCTCTATCCATCTTAGGTTCTTGGCAGGGGCTTTGTAATAAAAGACAGATTAACAAGAGAAAAACAAGTTTATTAACATGTACATCTCATACATACTTGGGAGAAAATCAGGGAAGAGTAACTCAGAAGCAGCTTAGAATCCAGGCTTATCTTCAGCAAAAAAACAATAAGTTTGTAGAGAAATGGCGAGACAAAGTGTTACTGCACAAAGGACATGATCTGCTCGCCACAACACAAAAGCCAATCATCAAGAGGCAAGACGGTGGAAAAAAGAAAGGGTTTATCACAGTTTGCTAGCAAAAGGGAAGATGGCTGACTCATGTCCAAAACAACCATCTTAAGGGGGCACAGAATCTTACAGCAGTTATATAGGCTGGTGGGTTACAGGGGAGGGGGTTAGGAATGTTGACCCTCGGGTGCAACATACTGGGAGTCACCACACCAGATTTTTCAGTTGTCATTGATGATGGCTATCAGCATAGACTCTCAGTTCAGGGGTCATCACCATCCTAAGGAACTCAAAAGAACAAAGTTATCATCTTACTGCAGCTGGGAGGTACATGCACAAGCAGGGGTCGTAATGTCTACAGAGCAGTTACATCTCCTGGGGGTGCAAATCTAGTGGGATTAGTTAGTCAAAGGTCACTCAAAGTTACAATAGGTTTCTTTTCTACAGTATGGCTCCCCTCTTGTCAACCTTGCATTGAGCCAGTATGGAAAGGAAAGAATTTTTATACTTCCAAGGACAGCAAACTGCGGCAAGGAAAATACACGGGAAACTGACGGTAGATAAAGGCTAGTTAGTAAAGTTCGTTATGTAGATTCCTCTGATGCCATCTGCATACTGATGAGAGTCTAAAGTTGTCTCCTCTGGTAATTAATTTTTGTCCTTCCTGGTGGAGAGGGGAGGAGGGACATCTTCAAAATTCATGTGTCCTGCTTTTAAGCAAATAGGGTGAGGGCAGGGAAGTTTTCTTGTGTTTGCTGCTTCTCAATTGCTTTCAGCTCAAAATATTCCTTATGCCAAAGTGGCGTATTTTGGAGTGACATAGTCTAGTTTCCTTGAATTGACGGGGATCTGGAAGTTGAAGACAAGGTAAGCAGCATCAAAGAGGAAAGTAGAGAGGGTAAAGAAGAGGGGGCAGTATACTGAGGAAAACTATTTGGGTTGCACCTCCTACTAGCTTGCATAAGAGGCAGCGTGACACAGGCGTGAGAACACAGTACAGGTTCCCTCCACTATCCGAAAGTTTTCGCTTTACACCGCTTCACTTTTACAGAAGATGTACATTAGTACCTATTTTTGTTTACCAAAAGAAATCTCAAGAGGATTTTCGCTTTTGTAAAAGAAGATACAAAGCGAAAATAGCGTTGCAGCGAGCCGTTAGAGAGGCTCCACGGTCAAGCGTACTGTCGTATTTCAAGCTCCACATCAGCCACAGCAGACAAACCTTGACCTTCGACATCCAGGCAGGCAGACATAGAAGAAGGTGTAGACGATAGTGACCTGCCTGCCCTTGTGGATTCAGACTCCATGAGACGTTAATAGATGTCCCTCTTCCTCTCTCATACACCCCAGTCTCCTGTACCTCCCACCACCCCTACCTCCGACGACACAGCCTAACACACCATCGCCACAACCACCTCTCAGCCTTCCGGTGTGCCCGCTGGCTTCCCAATTCTGGTAAGTGAAACCACACTGTACATACATTGTTTGTACTTTATAGGCTGTGTATTTATTGTACCATTCCTGTTTTTGCCATATGTTACTGTTATTTTTGGTTTTATGCATTACTCTGTGTGATTTGGTAGGTTATTTTTGGGGTCTGGGAATGCTCGAAAATTTTTCCCAATGAAAATGGTAATTGCATCTTCGCTTTACTCCATTTCAGCCTACAAAAGGTTTCGTAGAAACGCTCTGCTTTCAGATAGTGGGGAAACCTGTAACAGATGCCGACCACCTAGGGCCAAGTTCTGGCTCAACCACTTCCTACCTGGCAGAGGCTACAAAAAATTACTTTGACATCCTGCGCCTTGGACTCCTCTTGTCTTTCTCCTATGCCTTTTATTAAAAAAAAAAAAAACTAATAGTAGTATCTCTTCATAGGATTATTGAAAGAATTAAAAGAAATCACATAGGTAAATCACACAGTAAATGTACAGCACATGTTTTTTACTTGTTACTAGCTTCCTAGCATTGGGCAAGTGACTTAAATTCTCTGTTTCAAGTTCCTCATTTGTAAAATGGAGATAATGATACCTTTTCTCAAAAGGTGGTTATGAGAAATATTTTTATTTATATAACTTTATTCATATACTGATTTATGTAGTATAACTATAGTATAACTATATGAACAATTTATATATAAATATAATTTTAACATATTATGTAATATATATAATTTATAGATACTGATGGTAAATAATGTTGTTTATATACACATTTAATTTATTATTTTGATGACATACTTAAAAGCAACAGCAGTGATGTACCAAGTGGTAGCATGCTAATGGAGCAGGATGGGAATGTAGAGAATTTTAAAATAATAATAAAACCAACCAAAAGTCAGTCTGCTTTTATTATCACCATGCCCCAGCAATCCCAGCAATTCTAAACATGGTCTCCTGCTCCTGCTTAGGAGATACTTTATGCATATTTGTTTCTCTCATTAGTGTTATGAACAAAGAAGACCCTGGATAAGTACTACCTTAACAAATATCAAGCAGAATTTCTATGTGCGGAGTACTTAGTTTTGAAATACACTTGGGCACATTTACTCATTTGGCGTTGTCAAGGTTGAGTCACCCTGATTGAGATTCAACACAAGTTCACTGCATGCCTGCTCTCTATTAGTACTCAGACCTGGCTGCCATGCGAATTGCCTAGGGAGCTATAAAAAGGATCGATGTCTATGCTTCACTTCAGGCCAATTAAATTGGAATTTGGGGTGGGGGATGGGGATGATGCCCAGTCATTGGTACCTTTTAAAAGCTCTTCCAACAATTCCACCATGAAGCCGGGGTTAAGAAGAGCTGAGCCAGGTGATAAGGTGTGATAGTCATGTGCTTAGACCCTGGCATTGGACTCGCAGGTCCAAATGGGGTACCTCTCCATGCCTCAATTTTTCATCTATAAAAAGAGAGTAAAAGAACCATGTAACATGTTTAGAATAATACCTGGCACACAATAAGAATTCAATAAATGCAGACTATTATCATTGTAATGGCACTTTTGCACATAACCCTGGCAGGATGCCATCGCTGTCCATTATATGCATGAGGAAACAGGTTCAGAGAACTTAACTTGCTTGCCCAATCACAAAGCTTGTAAATGAAAAAGCAAGAAATTGATTATAAACTTAGAGTTCAGGACTAATTTGTACAATACCAAGATACCTTGAGATTTACTAAACACCTACCGAATACCGAGTTTGGTATATGACTATCAAGCCTTCTATTGCAGTGCTTTTAACCATTATTTGCCTATTTGCATATGTCCAGCCAGTACCACACTTTAGACCTAGGCAAGCAGGATCCTGCCCTGCCCCCGCCTCAGGGCACTCCCTGAGTTTTTGTTCTGGATCACCTTTCTCTATGTTTTCTAAGTCCCCCTCCAGTGGCTAGGACTGTGAGGATGAGATTAGGGCAGCTAGATGGGGCACCCTCAGTCCGACTGGGTCCCATGTAGCCTCCAGTTCCTGTGTGGGCCAGACTGTTTCCGCTGTCCAAGGAGGTTTTCCTTTAGTGGAATTGCACAAGATTGGGTCACCAGAATGGAGCTGACATGCTGATTTGGAGTGACTCAAATTGTTAATCTAGAAAGGAACCCCCCAAATTTTCGCTTGGCCTCATACCCTCTAAAGGCAGCTTTGTTTCCAGTGATCAAAACTATGCATTTTAAATTTAAACAAGCAAATATTTTCACTGGAGCTATTGATCACTGCGTTTTCCTAAGTCTGCATGTTTTTCATTTACATAAGTCAAAGGAAACAATCCAATAAACATTATGTGTAATCAGAAACAAGGTTATGGTGCCATGCAAAAACAGCAATGCTAGGCACTCTAGTGGATACATAAAGGTATTCGTGAACTTTATAAAAATATATTCCTGTATTCTGTGACCTCTCAGGCTGGTGAGGTAAACAAGTGAAGAGTGTCTGGGTTGAAACCCCATATCTGCACCCACTTAATCTCTAAAACTCAGTTTCCTCATCTGTAAAATAGGGCTAATAACAGCACCCACCTGATAGAACTGTTGAGGGGAATAAATGAGATAGGGGCCAGCCTGGTAGCGTAGCAGTTAAATTTGCATGCTCTGCTTCAGTGGCCCGGGGTTCACAGGTTGGGATTCTGGGCGTGGACCTACGCGCCTCTTATCAAGCCGTGCTGTGGCGGCGTCCCATATAAAGTAGAGGAAGATGGGCGCGGATGTTAGCCCGGGGCCAATCTTCCTCAGCAAAAAGAGGAGGATTGGCAATGGATGTTAGCTCAGGGCTAGTCTTCCTCACACACACACACACACACACACACACACGAACACAAAACTGTAACTGAGATAGATAGTAAATAGCTTAGCACAACGTAACCAATGGTAGTAACGTTGTAGTACTAATTATACTAATAGTTACATGAGTAACATTGTAAATGCTCACTAAACTTTGGCTGAGAGCAGATTGTAATAAGTAAGATGATGAATCTACAGCCTGTGCCAGGAATACGTAGTAGAGAAGGGCAATTTCCACTGGAAGAATATGAAATGGCTTCTTGGAAGAGGTGTTTATATGGTGGTCTTAGAAGGAAAAGCATAGTTCTTCCAAAGTATGAATGAGGATTTGGAGGTGGGATGGGGAAAAGAAAAGAAAGAGAGAAAGTCTGTATGCACTCCCAGAAGACAAGATGGGGTGAGGGGAGTTGGGGGGTGGAGGGATAGGTGGCTAATGTGGCTGAGTGAAGGCTGTAAGGGAAAGATCATTTAGACAAGTCTAAAAACCTACGAGAGAAATCCACAGGCAAGCACTTCAATCCTTCCCTGACAAGTCTGCAATGACCCCTGAGGGCATGATGAGCCGCTGATGAAGTTTGACACCTGCCACGTATGTGATGAGCAGAGGAATTACACTCCTGACACTTGAGACAGACATTGCCGCCCAAAAGGCAGTCAAGCCTCCAGATGACAGGTAGACCATGTAACACCTAGGAAACTAGGTGAAAAACGAAGAAGGGAGCCAACTCAGTCCAGGCATGAGAGATGATGAAATCAGGGCCTTCGTCTGCACTCCCACATCCAGAAGCATCTGCCAGCACTTCTGTCACCTTTTGGTGCCTCCCAGGTCCTGTGGTTGGTCCCACTGGTGTCCCTCAGCAGCTGGCTGGCCCTGGCCTTGGTACAAGCCAGTCTCATCAAACACAATGCAGCAGCAGCAGCAGCAGCAGGATCTGGTGAGTCTTAGAATCAAGACAGGGGGGCCCTGTGGTCAGCCTCAGCTCTTGGAGGCCTAGGCTGATACCTGATGTAAAGTTCCAGAGCAGCCCAGGATATCTGCTTGTGAGGTGCCCCCACCTGCTCCATCTGTCACACCTCGCACATCCACAGCTTCTACACAGTTCCCCTGCCCAGTCTGAAGGTTCCCCTCTAATAGGGTGGCCCTAACCTGATCTCTGAACTCTGCATGTGAAGTGCCACCATCTCCAGGGAGCTGTCCTCCAACCCTGTAAGTAGTACCAATCATATAGGGGTGGACACCACATACTTATGAGATGGCCTGCGTGTTCAACCATCCTCTGGATTTGCCACCACTGTGCCATGGTTAGGTTTGATGGAGCTGACAAGCACTGACATCACACCTGACCTGCCTTGCCTTTTGGCCTTTGTGCTTTGAGCCTTCATCACAACCTTCCTGTGCAGCTGAACCACCTTCCTTCAGCATCCTTGTCTTATGCATCCCCATGTCCTTCCCTTCCCACCCAGCCCAATGGGGCTGAGTTTCCTGCCCAGCTCACCCCTGTGACCAACCAAAACATGGCTAAAAGTTATTTAAACAAAAGTAGCAAAGAAATATTGAGGATCAGTTTTTACATCTTGAGAGGCCTTCTCTGCTGTAAGCTACTCAGCCTAATTTGGACAAAGTGTGGGAATTCAACAGGAGGTGTGGAATAATTATTACATGATACAGCAAGACTCTGATTCTCTAGCAGCCTCAGCAGGAGAATTCATCCCAAGTAGAGCTAAAAGTCAGATGCTACACCTCAGCATCTTGCTCCCCACTTCCAGCTGAGACCCTCAGCATTGAGCAGGTACTTCCAGGTGATTAAATCAGGATCAGTGGCTGCCGACCTTGGCTGTACATTAGAATCACCTGGGAGATTTTGAAATCTGTGTGCCCAGACCAATTACAATAGGGTCTCTTGGGGGAAGGGAGAGTTGGGCCCAGAACTCAATAGTTTCTAAAGCTGCCCAGGTGATTCAAGTGCAGCCAAGTTAGAACCCTTGTGTGAGGCAGAGCAGACAGCAGCCGGTGGACATGGCATCCTGTCCCCAAACCTCTGACATCCCTAACCAGAGTCTCTAAACCCATCCTGCCATAACTCGGGGGTGGAGTAAACCCCTACCAAAAAAAATGCTCTTGTAGGACCCGCCAGTGGCATAGCGGTTAAGTTCACGCTCTCTACTTTGGTGGCCCAGGGTTCGTGGGTTTGGATCCCAGGCGTGGACCTACACATCGCTCATCAAGCCATGCTGTGGTGGTGTCCCACATACAAAACAGAAGAAGGTTGGCACAGATGTTAGCTCAGGGACAATCTTTCTCACCAAAAAAATAAAAAAGGACTTGAGAGAAGAAATTAAATGAATGCCACTCACCAAAGGAAAATTGGATGTGAGCAAAGTCTCTGATAGCAAAGAATATGCCCGTTTCTGAGGCTCTGAAGGGGAGGCTCAGGTGTGACATGAGTGCGTGTAGAGGAGAGACACAGGGAGGCAACACTAACTTCACTTCTCTCACACACAGCCCCACATCCCGAGAGAAGGCAGCCAACCCACTGCCGCCTTTGGAGAAGTGGTTCAGTCTGAGGGGAATGCTCCTCGCTGGGAGTCCACAGACCCAAGCCTGTCGCGTAATAACTGTGCCATCTTGTGCAAGCCACTTCTCATAAAGTATATTCATGGAACTATAACACATACATGGAAGAGGGAGCCAATTATAAGTGTGCAACCCAATTAGTTAGCACAGTGAACACACAGGTAGAAGTACCATGCAGACCACGAAGCAGGACACTGGCCAAGTCTCTCTTAATTTACTTGATCATCTCTTTTGTGCTGGGGGGCCAAGGGGGGCTCCACATGCACAGATAGTCACGCGGAAGGTTTCTGCCCTAAAGGAGCTCCTGGTCCTGAGAGAGACCAGTATATTAGCTACTGCAGCACCAGTAGCCACACAGTCTTACAATAAATTCCCTTCAGGTAATAAGTAACATGTAGTGGATGAAGAGAGTTTTATTTAAAGAGTTCCCATAAGGGCATTATCTGTGTTTGGGTTTATTCTGTATGTGCCAGGACTGTGTTTACAAAAGCCCTTTGAGTGTAGTAGCGAGGCCGTGGTTTAGAAGATGATAGTGGATCAAATGGATAGCTAAATAGTTTTGTATGAGAAATGAAGAGGAATTGGGGAAACTTGAAGAGGGGAGGGGAGGGGACAGGGGAAGGGAAAGAGAAAGACAAAGAAACAAGGCAGGAGGTTGGCTCCACAGGAAAGTGACCAGTGAGAAATTCCCAGTGACAAGGTCACTGAAGGACTTTTAAGAACAGGAATATCTAATATCCCAATTAAAATGATTAATGTTACTATAAATCATCTCTCCTCTTCAATGTTTCCATAAAATCTGAAACATTTTTAAATGCTTTGGGTGGATGGTTTGGGGAAAAGGCAAGGGGAAAGTGCTGAGTTCTAGAGCTGCACAAGCATACAGCAGAAGGAATGGAACAGTCATGGGAAATGAGATGAAGGAGAGTAAGGGACTGCGGAGACAGGCACCCTGAACCAGAGGTGCCCGTGAAAAGGGAACTCCTAGAAATTCACAGAAATCTTGAGGAGGGCATTGAATTTCCTACAGGATGTTCACTGGGGTGTTGACAATTTTACCTACCTCTCAAAGCTCAGGGTGGCATCAGCTGACAACTGCTTGCACAGGGTATATCCTTGAATGTCCAATTTGCCCTCCCCTGCAGTCCTGAATAGATTGAAATGCACACCATTCACTCTAACTGCAGGAACTTGAGAGTGCAGAAAATGCCATATATGCGTAGATTTCAAGGCCTGTTAGTGATGCAGTAGGCACCGAAATTTCCCAGGTCACCTCAGCCTCTGGTTCACAGTTAACCATTTACCTCATTCTACACAAAAAATGGAAGTTTGTGCTTCTTTATGATGAAGATCTCTGGTTTTCTGCCATCCCAGAATGTTTCCACATAGGCAGACATTAGATCATCACAAGAGCCACCCAGGACATATCACCAGGGGTAGTCTTCACAGCCTCCCCTCAACCACGGTATGCTCCAATTCCAAAAAGTGGACATAAAACCCATCCACCTCAGCAGAACACACTCTCCCCGGTGCACTGAGCAGGTTTCCAGGTGTTCGTGATCTGCATCAGTTGTGACTTACTGGAACACAGAGGCCATGCAGTCCTCCATCTGAAATATGCATTAATAGAATGTCAAGGGCAGATGTGAAGGAGGATAAAGTCTAAGAAGGGCAGTATTTATTTCGGTTTGAGAGGGAGGTCATGGTCTGAATGTCAGCTGACTGAGGCATATGCTGCTTCCCAGCAAAGAAAAAATGGCAAAACAGAAAATAGAATAAGGAAAACAAAAGCTATTAGAATGGTCTGTCCTATATAATGCCAGAACTGAGACCAATGGGAAGCCAACTTGGGCTCAATTTAAGAATATTGTAATGGCTGCATATGACGTAGTGGGAAGGCTTTCTTTATGGAGTGGTGGAAAGCTAGAAACCCAAGAAGAGACTCTGAATTGCTGTTTGTCAGATACTCTCTGGGGAGGGGGTGTGCAATACCAGATGCAAAACAGAGATGAATGAGAGCCTCCCAAACCCACCATGAAGCAACTCCAACTCCATCCATGCACATGTCCACTCCTGGCCAACAGGATGGTCCCAAAGCACTAAATCACATGGGATAAATCGAAGTGCTCTGCAGTTGCCTTAAAAGAGAAAATTAAGTGGAATATGAACTGATTGTTCACAAAACGAACTATGAAGAAACCATGAGGAACAAAACTGACTAGATTCTAGAGCTCTACGAGGGTCTAAGATTAACTCTCTATTTCCTTGCTGAATGCAGGCAAGGTGGAGGTTATGATACTGTTTGCTGAGCCATGAAGTGACTAAGAGGAGTATGGTAGGAAAAATTCTAAGGTTTCCCACCTCCCAAGAAACCTTCCATCCCCAGGTTATTCAAACACGAATCTAGGCATTCCTGTAAAAGGATTTTGTGATTAAATTCTCTAAGTCTGTTGACTTTAAGACGTGGAAATTTTCTGGATAAGGCTAGTCTAATCTCATTAGCCTTTAAAAGCATAGAGCTTTCTCCAGCTGCTGAGAGAGAAGGGAGGCAGAAGGAAAAATCAGAGAGATTCAAAACATGAGAAGGGGACAGCCCCGGTGGCCTAGTGGTTAAGTTGGGTGCACTCTTCTTGGACATCCTGGGTTCAGTTCCACACACGGACTTACACCACTTGTCTGTCAGTGGCCATGCTGTGGCGGTGGCTCACCTACAAAAAAAAGAGGAAGATTGGCAGCAGATGTTAGCTCAGGGTGAATCTTCCTCAGCAAAAAAATAAATTAAAAAAAAAAACACACATAAGAAGGACTTGATGCAGCATTATTGCTTTGAACACGGAGAGGGCCTCACCAGAAATGTGAACAGCCTCCAAGAACTGAAGGCAACCCTCAGCTGACAAGCAGCAAGGAAACAGGAGCTTCAGACCCACAGTCTCAAGGAACTGATTCTGCCAACAACCTGACAGAGCTTGGAAGTGGATCCTTCCCTGAGCCTCAGATAAGAACCCAGTGCAGCCGACACCTTGATGTCAGCACCTCATGAGACCATAAGCAGAGAACCCAGTCAAGACCACCTGAACCTCTGACCTACGGAACTATGAAAGAGTAAACAGGGGTTGTTTTAAGCCCCTAAATTTGTAGCAATTTCTTACACAGCAATAGGTAAATAATTCAAGATGCCATGGTTCCCCATCAGAGAGGAGCACGATAGTTCTCATATTACAGGCCTTACCTAAACATCTCTAACGAAGAGTTGACCCTGGTCAATACTGTAAGGTTGGTGAGTTTGCCTTTTATGCCCTAAGTGCCCCAATTCTGGGCCCCCTTGCTCATTTTTGGTGACTCTCATACTATTCTATTTCCTTCCCCTAATGAGATCTTTCAGTCAGCTTAAAGTGTAAAACACTTAGTATAGCCCTCCCAGGGAATTTCTTCTTTAACTGGAACCCAAGTTAAGCTAAGAGTTAGAATTTAAGAGTAGGATGGCAGCCATCATTTTCCTTGGCACCCTCCTTGAAATCACAGAACATTGACAGGTCTGAAAATGTGAGTGGCACAGACAAATTACAGATTAACAAGAAATAAGGTTCAACCTGGCAGCTGATAATAAGGTAACAATAAAAATCTAGGTGCGCCATGTCCCAAGATCACTTTTCAACATCTTAGATGTCAACGTTGTCAAATGTTAACTTCAAATGCTTTTAAGTAAAATAAGCAGAGAGAGCCAAATTAGGGAGGCAATTCCCAGGAAAAAATTAGCCTATTAATTAGGTTCTTCTCATTCAATAGACTTACCCTATTTCACCTATTAACTTCATTGATTTTACTTTTAGAAAAGGAACAAAGACCCCCGAATATCTAAAATACCTTTTTGACTTGATTAAAAAGGAAAAATCAAACTGCTAAGAAAAATATGTCCAAAGGGAAGACTGATTTTTCCTCTAGTCCGTAGCAAATCCATTTGCACTAACTTGGTGAAAGATTCCAAGAAGGATACACATTCTGGAACCTTCATGATGTTCATTGGATTCTGTTTGCCAGGGTTATGGGCTCAAATGTGCCCCCCCAAATTCATATATTGAAGTACTAACCCGTAGAACTTCACAATGTGACTGCATTTGGAAATAGGGTCTTCAAAGAGGCGATTACGGTTAAATGAGGTCATTGAGGGGACCCTAATCCAATATGACTGCGTCCTCATAAGAAGAGGAGATTAGGACACAGACTCACACGGGGGGAAGACCATGTGAAGATGCAAGAAGACTGCCATCTACCAGCCAAGGAGAGAGGCCTAAGAAGAAACCAACTCCACCAATACTTTGATCTTGGACGTCTAGCTTACAGAATCATGAGAAAATAAGTTTCTGCAGTGTAAGCCACCTGATTTGCAATACTTTGTCATGGCAGCTATGGCAAATTAATACAGGCAGTATTCCTGACAAGAATATGTATATCATCATCTGTGTTACTTTAAAAAAAGTCTCCAGATGTTTGCATACTACCAGGAAGAAAAAGAATATTGTAAAATGCCTGTTTCACTCATTAATTTACTCTTTAATTCAATACATGCATATTAAGTACCACTGTATACTCACTGTCAGTCTTCTGTGAGTATCTCTCTTGGGTTGGAAAAGAGAGAAATTTAAAACCAGTATCCACCCTCAAGGACTTTACAACTCAAAGGGAGAGATTTGTGAAGACTCAGAAAGATCTATATTCAAGCCATGACACATCCAGCTGGGCTTGGACAGATGATTAAACTCTCTAAGCTTTAGATTCCTCATTTATAAAATGGGACAATAATAATAACCAGCACATAGAGGTACTGTGAAGATAAATTAGATTATATATATAATATACTCAGCATCATGCCAGAAATATATTAAAGTCTCAAACAATATTAACTATTGTTGGTGTTATAATCATTTTAGTAATGAAAAATATATACTCAGGGCCAAAAGGAGTAATCCAGAAATAGGAAACATTAATGTGGGCTTGAGTCATGCCACTCCAAAGGAAGGGTACGGCTTAGAAAGGAAGCATTCCAGTCCATTCCATTACATGAGCAAAGGTTCAGAGAAGGACAGGATTAATGGTTGGGATGGAGAGCAGAGGGATCACATAGGGGAGGTGCTGGAAGCTAAAGTTGGGAGCAGGCTGGAGCTCGGTGATCCTTGGGCTCCTATGAGCCTGAATTAGGCTTGGGACTTTAGCCCATTGGCATGAGCACAATTCTCCTGAATTTCATTGTGTCTTCAGTTATGCCTTTTTCAATATTTTTATCAGTTTCCAACCATGCACATCAACTGCATGGATGACACTAGGCTGAAAAGGAAATTAATTTCTTATAATCCAGTTTCAAAAGTATCTTAACAGGCTAGAGTGATGAGCTGAATCTTACAAGATGTCATTTTTACAAAAAATAAATGTAAATTCCTACATTTGGGTCTAAACAGTCAACTGTACAAATAGGCTGTGGTAAGAATATGGCCCGGCAGCAGTGAAAAAGAAAAGGCCCAGGCATTTCAGGGGACAAAGAGCTCATTGTGGCTGCCATCTTCAATGGTATCAACAGAAATATGATATTGAAAATTGGGAAATAATTGTTGTTTTATTTTTAGTTAACATTTATTCAACCACACTGGATGTATTATGTTTAAATTTGAGATCACACTTCAAGAAGGAAATAAACAAATTGGAATGTACTTAGAAAAAGATATTAGAGCTGAAGGAACATCAATTTGTGTACTTATAGGAAGAAAAGATAAGAAAGCAGAATGTGAACTGGATTTGTGAGACCAGAAACTGGATTGTGGACAGGAAAGGAAAAGCTGGAAAAAAGGCTTGTAGTCAGAAATGTGTAAAGTATGCTCTGGGGACTGTGATTAGGTTAGTCTAGCTGGAGTGGATATTTTAAAAGCAATTATATCTTTTTTTCTCTCTCTGTCTTCTATGAATATACAATGGGTTATGCCTTTAACACTCAAAATAAATTTTAACCCCATCCCTACTCCCACTGAGCCCACAAAAATAGCTAACAATTTGTGAAGCAACACATAAGGCAGCTCACCGAGTAATGGAAAGATATGAAGAGATTCATTTTGTTTTGTGAAAGGAAGAAGCATTGATTATCCAACACCTCCTAAGTTGTTCTTTTGTACTGGAACCCCCTGCCCGCAGATGGGCTGGTAATGAAAGAAACACTCATTGGTAATCTCAGCTCTGTCCCTTCTTCACTGAGTTTCTTCCCAATCATGTGAGATGATTGACTGAAAGGTTCTCTAGGGCCTCTTACTTTGATTTACTCACACCCAGGACTAACCCAAGATAACACTGTGAGGTCAAGATTGACCACAAAAAAAACTGGACAGCCACATGCAAAAATGAAACTGGACCACTATCTCACATCCTACACAAAAATCAACTCAAAATGGCTTACAGACTTGCACATAAGACCTGAAACCGTAAAACTCCCAGAAGAAAATGTAGGCAGTAAACTTTTTGACATTGGTCTCAGTGATGATTTTTTGGATTTGACATGGAAAGCGAAGGCAACAAAGGTAAAAATAAACCAGTGGGACTATATCAAACTAAAAAGCTTCTGCACAGCAAAGGAACCAACAACAAAATGAAAAGGGAACCTACTGAGCGGGAAAAAAATATATTTGCAAACAATGCATCTGATAAGAGGTTAAAATCCAAAATATATAAAGAACTCATACAACTCAATAGCAAAAAACCAAACAATTCAATTAAAAAATGGGCAGAGGATCTGAATAGACATTTTTTCAAAGGTGACATACAGGTGTCCAACAGGTACATGAAAAAGTGCTCAGCATCACTAGTCATCAGGGAAATGAAATTCAAAACCACCATGACCTATCACCACACATCTGTAGAATGACTATTATCAAAAAGACAAGAAATAACAAATGTTGACAAGGATGTGGAGAAAAGGGAACCCTTGTGCACTGTTGGTGGGAATGTAAATTGGTGCAGCCACTATGGAAAACAGTATGAAGTTTCCTCAAAAAATTAAACCTAGAACTACCATATGATGCAGCAATTCCACTTCTGACTATTTATCTGAAGGAAATAAAAACACTAATTTGAAATGCACCCCCATGTTCTTTGCAGCATTATTTACAACAACCAAGATGTGGAAGCAATGTAACTGTCCATCAATGGATGAATGGATGAAGAACTGAATATTATTCAGCCATAAAAAAGAAGGAAATCTTGCCATTTGCGACAACGTGAACCTTGAGGGCATCATGCTAAGTGAAATAAGTCAGACAGAGAAAGACAAATATCATATGATCTCACTTATATGTGGAATCTAAAAAAAACAACAACAAACAAACAAGCAAAAAAATCCAAACTCGTGGATACAGAGAACAGATTGGTGGTTGCCGGAGGCAGGGGATGGGGAGTGAACAAAATGGGTGAAGGTGGTCAAAACATACAAACTTCCAGTTATAAAATAAACAAGTCATGGGGATGTAACGTACAGCATGGTGACTATAGTTAACAATGCTGTATTGTGCATTTGACAGTTGCTAAGAGAGTAGATCTTAAAAGTTCTCATCACAAGAAAAAAAATTTTAATTATGTACGGTGATGGATGTTAACTAGACTGATTGTGCTGATCATTTCACAATAGATACATATATCGAATCATTATATTGTACCCCCGAAACTAATATAATGTTACATGTCAATTATATCTCAATTGAAAAAACAAGTTGGGGCCGGCCCAGTGGCGTAGTGGTTAACTTCACGTGCTCCGCCTCGGCGGCCTGGGGTTTGAGGGTTCGGATCCTAAGTGCAGACCTACACTCTGCTCATCAGGCCATGCTGTGGTTAGTATCGTGTGGTGAATATGATGTAGTCCATGCAGAAATAGAAGTATAATCATGTACACCTGAATTTTATACAATGTTATAAACAGATGTTACCGCAATAAAAAAAAAAAAAGCTATGCTGTGGCCAGCGTTCCATGTACAAAATAGAGAAAGATTAGCACAAATCTTAGCTCGGTGACAATCTTCCTCAAGCAAAAAGAGGGAGATTGGCAACAGATGCTAGCTCAGGGCCAACCTTCCTCACCAAAAAAACAAAAGATTGTCAACAAAATCTGTGACTCTTTGTCCAAACTTCCTTTCCCCTTTTACAAGCCTCTTCTTCCAAGCAGCACCACCACCAACAGAAACAAATACAGAGTGTGTTGCGGGCACTTTCTTTAGTTCTCTAGAGACCGAGTTGTGGAAGAACGCCGCGTTCTCCCT
Organism: Tapirus indicus; assembly: GCA_031878705.1. NCBI lineage: Eukaryota > Metazoa > Chordata > Mammalia > Perissodactyla > Tapiridae > Tapirus > Tapirus indicus. Next base: position 70,963,301 of record CM062923.1, read on the forward strand.
TCCTGGTCAGGTCCTGGACCTTTCCTGGCTCCTTCTCCTTTTGTCAAAAGTGGCCTGTCCTACTAAAACACCTTCAAGGGAGTGAATGTCATAAACCAATCCGTGATTAAGGTGATTAGAGCTAAACAATGGCTTAATGTATTTTGCAAGACATATTTTATCTAAGGAGGAAGGGCCTTTTATCCAAAACCCAAAGTTGGGAAACTGTTTTCCCATCCCCCAACGGAAATGTGTGTCTTGGGTCTGAACCCAGGTTCTTCGGGCCCCTCTGTCTCCGGGACACACAAAGGGTAGAAGCCTTTCACCCGTTGTCCAAATCGTCACGAGGAACAGGCCTCTCACACAGCTGTGGCTTTAGACGAGTATAAAATATCCGAAAAGTAGCAGAAGCTATAAACTCTGAGCTGAAACTTATCAGGAGATGTTCACTCGCTTTCATCAGGCCACACCAAGAAAAAATAAAGATCACATGGCTAAACAGATAAACAAGAATGAGGAACCAAGGAGCCAAAGGGTACTAAAAACAGAGGTGATTTTTGCAAAGCTCATGAGTTCACCTTACGGAGAGAAGCCCATCGAAACAGATGACACCCATAAAAAGCCCACATAAAGGTGCAGAAAACCAAGGTTAAGCCAAGACTGAGAATGGGCACTTAGGGACCTCTAGGCTTGTGGATGGCAGAAGTCAGGCTGGTATTCCTAGCTGCCTAGTGTAAAAAGTCGAACTGGGGCTAAGTTCAGAAAGTCAGTCTAGACTTTTCTCCTCCTCTCTGTGAGACAGAAACTCTGCAGCAGATGTTAAATGTTGACCCTGATTTCTGCCTTGCTTCTTCTCTGAGAGTCACTTTGTATATAAAAGAACTCTGGTGTCCAAAGACCTAGGAGGTTTAGGAGGATGCTAATTGGATGAGATGCCCATAACGGGCACTGAAGCATTCTTCCAGCAACCCCTGGATCATCCTACAATTTTTGGAAGGGATTCAGACCAGTCCCATATACCCCTGCTGAAAACATTGGCCTTCAGCCTGCTCCCCAGCCCCATTCCTCTCATCCTTGATGTAATGACAACAACACACAAACACCTTTCCACCACCAATATAGTAACAGCAACCAGTAAAAAAAAAAAAAAACCCACCACCTCCAACCACAGCAATACAACACTGCCACCAACAAAAGATGCTAACACTTACTGGGCACTCACTATGTCAGAAATCATCTGTTCATGTTAAATGTGACATCTCACCTGAACTCCACAGCAGTCTTATTTTGCAGGTGAGGACACTGAGGCACAGAAAGGTTACAGTGCCTTGTCCAAAATCAAATGACTGACAGATGGAAGAGCCAGTCCTATTTTTAGCCAATAAGCTCCACTGGCTCGCTGATACCTATACAAGCTGATCCCAGTACAAGCCTCTCCTTGTAGCCCCTTTCTCCAAACCATACCTCCCCTCCCCAGCATTCCACTTTTCCCCCAATGCTCCCCTTTTCCCCTAATATTCCAGGACATTTCCTGAACACTCCTGCCATTTATTGGTCCTACATGATGCCTGGTATCCCTCAATGCTGGACCTCATCCTCAGATACATCAGAAAAGTATTGATAGGGCCGGCCCCAGTGATCTTATGGCTGAGTTTGGCGTGCTCCACTTGGGTGGCCTGGGTTCGGATCCCCAGGCACGGACCTACACCTCTTCTCTCTCAGTGGCCATGCTGTGATGGAGGCTCACATACAAAAAGAGGAAGATTAGCAACAGATGTTAGCTCAGGGTGAATCTTCCTCAGCAAAAACAAAAGTATTGATAATGCCTCTGACCCCTAACCTCCCAGTTCCTAATCCTCCTTCCCTGCACTGACTCCACTTCACACCTTTTCATCACTCATAACTGCTCCACCACCAAGATCCCCAGCTGGTCACCATCCCTCTGGATGACAAATGTGTTTCCATTCCCCATACCTATTCCTGCACACCCACTGAACACGCCCTTCACATCACATTCCTGGAAATTGTACTTTGCTCACTTCCCACAGCCTGTCGACCTCCTGCTGTCTACACTGTGGGCAGCCACGTCAGCACTGCCTACGTTCATTCATGGTCCTCTCTCTCAACCCTTTGCTGTGCCTCTTTACCAAGCCTCAATTCTTCTTGCCCCAACTTCAATGTAATCACAGTATACTTCTATTCCAATAAAATAATTGGAATTAATTAAAATTTCCACCTTGTGCATTTTTAAATGGAGATATGATATCACCTATCATATAAGTAAATAAATATTTTTCAAAGATAACACACTGTGCTAGTGTAGTGCAGTTATGGTGAAATAGTACTTTCACATGCTGCTGGTTGTGGTAAAAAAGGCAATTATACAATCTTCTGGATGGCATATGTAAATCAAGTCCTATTAAAATTAAGACTATGTGCATTTGTATCTGTAAATCATTTCCTATTAAAATTCTTACCACTTCACTTGGTAATGTGATTTCTATAAATCTATATTAAATAAATAGACAGTCCCCTCAAGTATTGTCCCTGCCCCTCTAAACCTACCCAGTCTACACATTTATCAAGACTCAGAACAATTTCCTCCACCTCCATGAAACTTTTAAGGCCACAAGAGCTCTTTCTCCTTTAAATTCCTAGTGCACTTGGTGTCTCTGCTTATGGTGCCTGGTAATGCTGGTTGTCAATTTATTCAAATTCAGCAAGCATTTATGATACTTACCCAGAGTGGACTGGGTATGTTTGCACTGGGGAGACCAGGATAATAAGACATGACCTACAATATTGATGGTCACCTCTTATCTTTTCTCCCTCACTGGGCTAGGGTCTCCTTGAAGGCAAGGACCATGGCTTGCTTATGTTTTTATATCTGCAGCAACTAACACGAGGCCTTGCAAAAATGCAGCAAGCACTCAGTTATTTAATAAACTTTTTGCTGACAGATTCATTTAGTGATCCTGTTGGTGTCATCAATCCCAGCATCCTTATTCTGAAAGGTTCCCTCTCATGGTAGGCTGACATCAGCTGAGACTGTCCCAGCCTTGGACCGTCTGGCTTTGACTGATGGATATTTGGGGAAGAATTTAATTTTCAGGGTAAATAATCTATATTTTCTCTTATGTATGACATAAAAATGAAGTTTTTCCCTCCAAAAAAATTTTTCACTAAAAAAATGTATTTCTACATAACTAAACTAGAATTAACCCACAAATAATAAGAAGAATACTTATCATTTATTAATAGCAATATTGTCTACACTTTATAGATGAAGCTACTAAACCTCGGAGAAGTCAACAGATGATGAAACTAGTACATATGGGATCACAAATTTATTCCCAGTTTCCCTCCCATTGGCTATTCTATTTCCCTCATACACATAGATATGTGGTTTAGAAGTAGACCTTCCCAAGGGAATTTTTTTCTGTGTATCTTAAAAGCCTCCAAAATCACCATAAGTCACTCAAATACAAGAAACAGAAGACTTCTTGTCAGAGGGTTGCCCTTTCTTTCATCTCTAGCTCTGCTCACCTCCACTCCCATCTCACCATTCACATCACACATACCTTTTCTAGTCCTCATTTTGCCTGGGTTTTCTTTCTTAGGTCATTGTGCTTATTTTTACTTTACAAAATGTCTACCAGTGGAAAGGATAAGCCAGGGGAGAGGTTGTACATAGAGCATAGACCTTTCAAGGAGCATGGACTCTTTAAGGATCCCCATAGAAAATAGGGTCTCCACAGGAGACAAATGGCATGCTTAGGATAATTTAAGGAGGATTGAATAACAGGATTGTGTACAAATAGATGTTTCCTTTATAAATAGGTATGTCTTCTTTGTAAATAGTTGTTACTGCCCCTAGATGTGAAGGGACGAGGAAGAGAAGATACGGGAAGGAGAGAAGTCTCCCTTAAGAGGCGATGGTGCCGGCCCGAGATGACCTCAGAGGTGGAGCCTGGGGAATAAACACCCTGGTCTCTCTCTCTTCCCTCCCTCTGATTTCCTACCAGGGATCCCCATTGGCTAAATCCAATAGGGCGCATCCTCCTGATGGCTCAGGAGCCCGCTGATATAGTTCATGCAGGTCAGCCTCTCCAGGCAGAAAGCAGGGCAGGAAAGCACAGAGGAGTGTGAAGAATGGATCAGGTGAAGTAAATGGAAGATATCTGGCACAAATAACGAGAGTCATCCTCAAAGATTTGCCAGGTATCACGTCTTTCGAGTAGATGATAGAACTTTTCAATAATCAAAGGTTGGTACTATGAAGGAATATTAGACTCAAAATGAGAAATATCCAATATATAGGCTGTCCTAATAAAATCCATACACATTTGGTTAGTGGGATATTAACAAGTATTTTATTATGTAGACTGAACCAACATGAATCAGTCAGAAAGGTACAAAATACCCACCATCAGGACCAAAGCATTGTCAACAATGGCACACACAAGAGCAGCATATATTTTGTGTTATCAGCATCTTGGAGGAGCTCATATTTTATTGGGGGACTTTGTGGTGTGCTTCTAGAAGCATGTGCTTGTGCAGATGTAGAGAAGCGTGTGTGATGAGAACGGAGCACCAGATCTTGGAAGTGGAAGACCAGCTGTCACACCATGGACCTCAGCGTCATTACCAATAAAATGAGAGAAATAATATAAGCCCTACTTACCCAGAGAGTGTTGGTGCAATGGAGACACGAAAGTCCTTAATAAACCATAAAGTGCTACACATACATGCACCTTCTATTGTTATCTCACTATGTATCAGATCTTCCCAGTAGACTGAAAGCTTCTTGGGGACAGAGACTGCTCATTTCTCATGGTGTCTACCACAGAGCCTGGCATATAGTAGATGCTCAACAAATCATTTGTTGATACATAGATGCATGTATGCACTTCCCCAATACTTAATGGAATTCAGTATTGCCGTCATTCCTAAGCATAGTGATTTCACGTGGAGAGACAGATACGGAATTAGGGAATTTTCATGAAATTGTTATTAGTGCATGCCACAGCAAGTTACAAAGCAAGTACATCTTCTTGGTGGAAAATCCATCGGTGGAAAGGATGAGCCAGAGCAAGGGCAGGTGTGTGGACTCTCTGCTGGAAGGAGAGGGTATCAGTCAAGGCCCCAAGAGGAAGCTGCACCCTTGCCAGGCCAGGCACTCAGCGCAAGCACGGGAGCAGTTGACCTTGTGCCGAAGCCCAGCCTCCCTCCAGAGATCTTCTCCCCAGAGAGCCACCCACCTCTCCCAGCCAGCCATGCCCTTGCAAGTTTTCTCGACGTTATTCCTCTCAGCCAGGGCTCTTTCGTTACTAGCTGTTAAAACTGAAACCTTTTATGGTGTATATAAGCCAGAGGTGACACAATTAAATGAAACTATTTGTCATATAAAATTTACATCAGCAGGAATTAAACGTCAGATAACTTAGGATTGACAGCCTCTACTGAGTCATAAAGACTCTAAATTAGTCTTGTGAAGGGTATTCTCATCCAGTCCCTAATAAACTCCACTCCACCGAAGACTTACTTTCCAAAAGTGCCGAAAGGAGAATATCAATGATGAGGTTGCCTTATCCCTCACAAAAAGTTGAGTGGAGATTAAATATTCATCCTGTACTAACTGTGGAAAGTGAAGCATAAGAAACCTCAAATCCTGTCTCTGACTGTTCCGATTGGGTGACCTTGGGCCAATCCCACCACTCCTCCGATTTTCAGAAAATACCACTCACTAGTCCTCACTGCTTCATGAAGCTATTTTTTTTAATTTAGAGTTTATTTTTAGAGAATTTTAGGTTTATAGAAAAAATGAAGAGAACGTACAGAGAGTTCTCATGTACCCCCTCCCTCCTCCACTCCCTCAGGTTCTCCTATGATTAACATCTTGCATTCATGTGGTACCTTTGTTACAAGTGGAGAGTTAATGTTGCTGTATTATTACCAGCTAATTTCCATAGTTTATGTTAAGGTTCACTCTTTGTGTTGTATAGTTCTTTGGGTTTTGAGAAATGTCTAATGTCATGTATCTGCCATTATAGTATCATACAGAATAGTTTCACTGCCCTAAAAATCTGCTGTGCATGGAGCAAATTTAAGGATTAAATGAAACAATGAAGGAGTACTTTTTGACCTATAAAACTCTAGGTAAAAGTGTTAGCTTGTAGCAGTGATGGGTTTTCTTCATTCATCTATTTAACACAATAGTACAGAAACACAAAGATGAGTAGGACACAGCTCATACCTGGTAGGCATTGGCAAATGTGCACATTAATGATAGCCACGGCTTATGGTGATCTTCCTAGCAGAGATCTCTAAAGAACAAATATAAACAGTTACTATGGATTAAGGATTGAGTCTGCACCAGGCAGAGTTACATGTTTTATATCATTTTATATCATTAGTCCCCCACAACCACCTACGTGGTTGATACTGTCACCATCCACCTTTTACATGCGAGGGCCTGAGAGAAGCCCAGGGACCTCCTCTACTGTGAGCACATATGAGCTCCAGAGAAGAGGTGACTGAGCCGAGTTTTTTAAATAATTGGGAGTCACTGGGCACATCGCAGGGAAAAGAGCAGCAGAACAGAAGGAGCTCCGGGAAGGACGGCACAGTGAAGTCACAGTACACACACGTGCTCAGATGCCTGAGAGAGTCAGTGTGTTCGGAAAATAGGCAAAAAGAGGCTGCAGCAAGAGATGAGGCTGGAGAGAAAGGCAAAGGCCAACTCATGGGAGGTCTTGGGCCTGCGGCTCGGGGGTGGTTCTGTATTCTACAGGCAGTAGAGTGCGTGGAAGGCTTTTATATGATTTATTTAGCCTTTTGGAAAGATTATTCTAGAGCAGGCTTTAGAACAGGTTGGAGAGCTGAAGGAAAGTTAATTATGAGGCTCAGTTTAGATGGTAACACTTGGTAAACACATACTATGTGCCAGGACTGAGCAAAGTGTAAGAAATGCCTCACTTATTCATCTCCCCATTTAGGGCCAGGCAGGAGGAGAGGGGACTCTATACTAGTGGACATGGGGGTGATGAGATACATTTTAGAGGTGTTAAGGAAACCAAAGGGGTAAGGTTTAGGGACCACATGAGTTTACATCTAATTCTTATGGCAGAAATCTGGAAATATATGATAGAAACAAAAGTAAAGCACAGTTCTGCTAATGTCTTGAGAGACGTGGAGAACTCAGAACTGGAGCAGCTTTAGTACCAACGGGTTCAGCAGCAAAGGATTTAGCCAGACAGGGGTGACCTCAGTTCTGGACATCAGTTGAGATGCTGGTGGACATCAACTTCAGAAACAGCACTGGGAGCAGCACACATCTTTGTCAGCATCAGCAGTGTCGTCAGTGAGATGAGCAGCCAAGCAGGGGAGACAGTGTCAGATAAGATGTGGGGAGATAATATTTTTAAATATTTCCCAATTTATTTTTTATTTCTCAGGGAATATTTTTTCATCATCATCATCACTTGCTTCCCTCCAATATTAAATATAGAGCAAAAGTGGTTAATTACCTTAGAGAAAATGAAACACAACAAGACCAGACTGTGGTAGTCTTTTGTAAACCTATAGCATGTACAAATGCACATACGCGCACACACACACACACACACACACACACACACACAAAGTCTCTTGAAAACCATGACTTTCGAATACAGGAGCCAAGTGCTTGATGTAAGAAAATATTTTTGTTATTCTAAAAATCTTGACTTAAAGACTAAATAACCATCATTTCATGGAAAAAGTCTAATATTTCTAGATAAATAATATATTGGAAAGAAAATGCAGATTATGTAAGAGGTAGGGAGGTCCCACCCGAAAGTTTCAAAAGTTTTACCGGCTGGTACAAGGACTTACCTTTCCAAGAAAATGTGACTGGACCAGGCCAGGAGTTCTGGAGAATTAGTGCCCCCTGGAGCGGCCTTTGGTCACAAACTGATGGGAGATGGTGTGTACATATCCTTCCTCTCTCAGTGGGATAGCTCAAGCACGTGTTCTATGCTGACTCCCATAATTCTCATAGAATTGAGCGCCAGTTACTTACAGAGAAAACTTGCTTGATAACACATCCTTTATTGGCTTCCTTCCCTTTTCTGTGTACGCCCCACTTTCCTACTGATGTTTCCTGGGATCACCTCCCAAATAAACTGCCCACACTAGAATCCTTGTCTCGGGGACTGATTTGGAGAGAATCCAAACAAGGACACCTGTGACATGAGCTAAATGAATAAATCTGTAGCCGTAGGAAGAGAAAGATGGGGATAGTTTATGGCTAAGGGCCTTACCTTTCTTTGTGATAATAGGAAACAAGGCCATCTTTGTAGAATAAATTTGAGGAGTGGATGGAGTTGCATAAGAGCTGTTGTGAGGAACAGATGAGGATACCAACTGGGACCACATAGGAAGATCACAGAGCAGTGCTGAGAATCTAGCTAAAGTTGGAAACCACACCTGTACAGTCATGTGCTTTTCTCCTGCTTACACCATCCAGCCATCTGGGAGTTGGAGCAGAGAAGCAGATGGTCAAGTTGATGAGAAGTAGAAAATGTATAGAAAAGTTGCAGTTTAAGGCCCATGAGATATTTGGAATGAGATATTTGGGCATGTTCATGGCAAGAGAGTGACTGAAGTGATACACCATGGCCTAGGAAAGTGAGACAAGCCATGACTGGAGGGACAGAGGAGGGAGCAGAGATAAGGTTGAAGAGTATGTGTGATGAGAGGAAAGAAGTAAGAGGGTTGGTATGATGGGAATTTTTGTTCAGAGACAGGTGAAGCTGTGCATAAAATTTTGGATATGGATCAATCCTAAATGATGGCAAGGACTGTGACATGGCTATGGGAAGGGAATATTGTCAATGCCCCAGAATTAAACAATGTGTGGTCTGATGACCATGAATTAAAGCTGAGTCTAGTCTATGGATGCAGTATAGGACTTTGGATTTTCCAATTATTATCATGCTTTTGGCTCTCCTTGAGTCTTCAGAGAAGAGGAAGGATATCATTTTTCCTCTTTATTTTGTCTTTGTCCTCCTTTCTGTCTTCTCCCAAAAGTGAGGAGTTGGGATTAGATGCTGTGACCTGTTGCTCTATTGGTCTAACCATAGGCAGGAAAATATGGGTAAGCACTTAGAAGTTATCGCACAGAAAGGATTCCTGCCCAGAGTGTTGGACAACATGAGCTCCAAGATTCCTTCCGTCTCTGATCTGCAGGGAACCCCACTCCCCATCAAGTAAATGTGAAATGCTTGAACTTGTGAGCCACGTGCTCAATAAGTTCATATCACTGGGGTGACCAAAAGTTTTAAAAGCCCCCAGGCTTGCAGAAACCAAATGCAGCTCACAATCAGAGAGAATCTGCACACACATTTTAAACAGAAGAATGTTCCCTCCAGCTCCCTCATCTGCTTCGGCCTATGGAGCCTTGAATTAATCAGCGGATCTAGCTGATGCCTGTCCCTGTGGCTTGCTGCAAAAAGGTACATCACCGATGTCACAGGCACATCCTTTCCCAACTCAAGTATGTAGCATTTTGCAATAATAAATACTGCTAAAAGAACAAAGGTCCCATCGACACCCCCATGGCTGACAAGGCCTTGATTAGTGTGTGTTAACATCGGGCCCCTGACTCTCTCCTCGTTAATTACACATCAGTGACACATTTGCCTGTGGGGCTCTGGGGCTGATGACTACAGGTGACAGAGAGCATCACAGACTGTGTCTTAACGACCTTGGCTCTCCTGGCCCTGGGGGCCCCAGGAGCCTGTTCAGGGGCAATAATCAATACAAACACTGCAACGGGCTTGCCTAGACTGACAATGAAATGTCATGTCTGCTCCAAAGGAGGGAAATTGCTGAAGCTGTATGTTCAACATGCTTACAGGGAGGGTTTGGGAGATAAACAGCTGTCTGAGAAAGGAAAAAGTTGAATTATTAATATAATATGATGATTGTCATCATCATTTACATGCTTATTACACTTTAAAGTTTATGGGATACTTTTTAACCAAATATCTTATTTGATTCTGTTAGGACAGGAACTATTTTTGTCTTATACACAGTGCCTAAGTCAGTGCCACACACATAGTAGACCCTTTACAGATATTTAGTGGATGAATGATACAAGAATGGCGAAGTAAGACAGGCATTATCACTGTGTCCATTTCTCAGATGAAGCAACTGAGGTGCAGGACATTTTAGGGACTTGCTCAGTCATACAGCTAATAGGAGGCAGAACCAGGATTCAGTCCCAAGTTTTCTGCTTCCCAGACCCGTGTTCTCTCTACTACTCTCACTTATGAGGGACTTTTGCATGGATGTGATGATTAAGAGTACACATGTCACAAAACTTCTTCAATGACTATCTCTTCCTCATTATCAGTGGTGTGTACTCTGGAAGGATACTTACAAGGCGCTGAACTCTACTGACCTCTACAAATGGGAGAGTTTTGTCCAGTCACCAATTCCTGCAGATGGCACAGTGATTTCCTGCCAGCTGTGGCTTGTGGGGACCTGGCTCTTCAGGGCCACCACTCAAAGAGCAGTGCTCCCTGCCTGAGGCCTGAGGAAGCACCAAAGCAATGGGGCTCCCAAGGCTTTGTTAGATACCAGCTTATGGGGACCAGCTTACCCCTCTCCTCATTCTTTCCTTAGCACAGGCTCATCCTTTCCCTCCTACAGTTCTTCCTGGTCCCTGCAGTAGCATGATGCTCTGGAATTCCTCACCTGCTCTCAGCAACCTTTGCCCTTCAGCACCCCAAGGGTCCACTTGTCATACCCCCAAAAGCCCATCAAATTGTCATTGTTCATCTGGGGTCCATTTGCCTGTTAGACTCTAGGGACACTTCTAGTCTCCATTCCTAAAGGTATAGATTGTTGAATATCCATACCTGACCTGGTCCTTCCTGGGACATTAGTGTCTACACTGAATGTAAGAGAGATCCCAAAGAAACCTAAATATAATGGATGCTTTCCCCTCTAGCCCCAGAAAGTCTGAATCCCTTGTTTGGTGGCTAAATGAACACATTCATCACAATCTTCCTACTGGAGGTTGACACTGGATCTTTTAGATATCATGTCACATACCACATGAGTAACCAAATTCCATTGCCAGAGAAGTATGGAGAAGGGGTTCATTGGTGACCTCTAACAAGCTTCTGACAGTTGAAGGAAGGGGGCTGCTCTTACAGAACTACTCAAAGCTGGCTGTGCCCCTGGATTTTCCAAGCTGTCCCTGTTTCCCCTGAGGTCTCCAAATACCTCCTATACTTCTGATGTTTTGCCATCCCAGCACTGTGTTTTCCTTCTGGTACTAGCACCTGGATTCTACTGGGAAAGCCCTTCCCCACTCACAATTCATCATGTTTGGATGGAACCTTCCCCCCGTCACCTCCCCACCAGAGCTCCAGGAATAGGTGTGTGACCGGTCAGAGTTTTCCATCCTCTGAGCCAGTGACTGCATCAGGGATGGGCATGTGACCCAGTTGGTCAATCCCTGGACACCGGACAATCTCAGGTTGTCCAGACTCAATTTCTGGACACTTGCTGGAACTATTGAGAAAGAGTAAGCCACTTCATTTTGGTAGAGAATAGGTCTAGAACTCCTAGTAGTCATATTACCTTTGGGAGGGAAGAGCCTGATTGAAAATTAAATCAAAGTAGAATAAAGCAGTGCCAAAGATGAAGAAACAGAGTCCTAATGGTGAGGGATTCTTTAATCTGGTTTTATAATGACAGCAAATGAGTTAAGAATGGGTGAACCACACACTGGAATAGGAGCTGCACATATTTCACTATACAGTTACCTTAAAACAATTTTATTCAACAAACTATGCATTCCATAACTGTGCTGTCCAATGCAGTAGTTATTGGCCATATGCTACTGAGCACTTGAAATGTGGCTAGTCGAAACTGAGTGCTGAAAGTGGAAAAGACACACTGAATTTCAAAGTCTTAGTGTGAAAAAAATGGATGTAAAATGATGCATTAAAATTTTATGTTGACTATATGTTGGAATGACAGTATTTTGGATATATTGAGTTAAATATAATATATTATTAAAATTAATGTCACTTGTTTCTTTTTTCATTTTTTTTAATGTGGCTACTGGAATAATTAAAATTATTTATTGACTTGTGTTGTATTTCTATTGAACAGTATTATTCTGAGGAGCGGAGATTTTGATATTTATTTACAATTAGTTCCCTAAGAACTCCATGATAGTTCTTAGACATTTGCTAAGAGTAGAGTGACTATATAATTTACCACTGAAACCAGGACACTTTGAGAGTGAAAGAGGACACTATAAAGGATTGTGCCAGAACAACAGGTGTATACCAGGATAGCCATGGGCAAACCAAGATGTATAGTTACCAGGCCAAGATTCCTCCTCTCCTCAAATCCAGGTTCTCCTGATCCTCCCTTGCAAGTCCCACACAATTACTATCTTATGTTAGTCTAAGGTGGCACGTTGCTTTTGGAAATTCTTTAGTTCTTATGCAATTGCTTAACTTCTGCTTTTCAGATCTTTTATCAAATATGTTGTTAAGAATAGTTTGTTTCTGGTATCTCCTTTAATTATTATTCATTAATTTGACAAATATGAATTAAGTTCCTGTGATATTCCCAATATTTTGTATTCTAAAGATGTCCATCCTTTCTAGGGGCATGGTACTGGTTCTGTCTGACTGTCTGCATGTTAGTGTTGTGTGTCCCACCTCCTTCTGTGCATTGTAGGCACTGTGTCAATTTTAGGTGATGGAAACTTCCCCAAAGGTTTCTAAACTGAAAGCAGATTGTCCCTTTGAATAGAAATAGGGACACCATGATATTTCCCGGGTAACACCATGAAACGTCTCCCTAACAGCAGTGTGTCAGTAGTGTCGTCACTCTATTATGTCATGGAAGTTCTGCATGCATCCTTGTGCATACTGTTCTTGGTCCACACAGACCTAAACATACACAGGGAAAGAAATATAAAAATCAATTTCCCAGCCCCTGATGCTGGATTAGAAAACACTACAACACTCCAGCGATGTTGGAGTCCCTGAAGAAATAATCGAAGTCCAGAAAAGCATAACTGTACCTCACAGAGGAGCCCAGGAAGCCTAACTGTAATAAAAAAAATCATTCAGTGTAGTTACCAAGATTGCTTACCCAACGATCAATAACTTTTCACAGACTTTGTCCTAAAAAGTGTGGGGAATGGGTCAGGCCAAGAATTTAAAGTAACTGTCCACTTTATTTAAAAAAACAAAAATAGCAAATTGGGAATAAACAGATTTCACCACTGTTACGCTGAAGTATTCACACCCTCTCTCGTGAAATAACATGAGATAGTGGTAACCTCTACTACCTACTCTAGTCCTAGTCTATTAGTCTAGTCCACTATTACTTAAGCATGGTTTCAAGACCCCAAAGTTTCTGCATTTGCGAATAGTGGCCCCAATCAAATTGGCTTTAAGTGTTCACCGAACATGATTACTAAAAGTAAAATTATTCTTATTGTGTTGATAGACACTTCTGGTAGAGTTTAAGAATGCTCAAATGTAAAAAAATAACCAATTTTTCCACATCTGCCCATTATGTGAACACTGGATCCTCCTCTCAGTTATATAGGCAGCACTGAACTATATAGGTCAGCTGAAAGACATTTCCAAAAAATAAGATTTGAATTTCTTACATCATCTACTAAACTAACTGTATTTGTTGTCTAATGCCCACATAACAAATTACTCCAAAACTCAGCAGCTTAAAACAACACCTAATTCTTATGTCCCAGTTTCTGTGGGTCAGGAATCTGGGCACAAATCAGCTGGACCCTCAGCTTCAAGGACTCGCAGGCAGCAGTGAAGGTGTCAGCTAATACGGTCTGAGGTCATATCGAGGCTCCACTGGGAAGGACCCACTTTCAAGACCACAGAGCTGTTGGCAAGATTCAGGTATTCATGGGCTGTGGGACTGAGGACCTCAGCTCCTAGGTGGCAGCTGGCTGGAGGCCACCCCTTATTTCCTTGTAGCTGTAGACCTCTCCAATATGACGGCTTGCTTCATCAACGTGAGCAAACAAGCAAGGCAATGGAGAGAGTTTGCTAGCAATGTGAAGTCACAAACAGGAGTGACATCCCATGATCTTGGCTGTATCCTATTTGTTAGAAGCAGGTCACCAGGTCTAACCCATAATCGAGGGCAGGTGATTACATAAAGATCTGAGTACCAGGGGAAGAGGCATCTTGAGGGCCATCTTAGAAGTCTGCCTATCACACTGGAAATAAAAATGTGCCTGAGTGTAATTTTTAATTACTGTGACTAAGGAAAACTGAACAGAACAGTTTTGATGTACAATAGAGTCACTTGAGCCAAGTGGAAGCCCAATATACTTTATAAACCAAGGCTTTACGGTAACTCATACACTGATAATGGGAGAATTAAATTTTCACAGAACGAAGTAGAAAAGTCTTCCCAAGGGCAAAATATCAAACAACCCAAACTACAGCCACCAATGCCGTATTCACCTTATAAGTGGCACATTAGTCTCAGGGAAACATTATCAGCTATATTAAATTAATTGTATTCTTCTGAATGTTATTAAAATAACAACTGAATTGTTTGTATGACATTGATGCATTCTTTTCACGTAATAGTTCTTTTAGTGTTAAGAGCTAAAAGTACAAGGAGTTTGCACTCAGATTGTATGTGTATACATGTTTAAATAACTATAATGTAAACTTGTTGCACATACTCCAGCTTGAGAAACACTGAGTTCAGCTTTCTTGGAGGGCCAGACGCCTCAGCGTTCAGAAGAGCCTACAGCTTCTCTCAGAAATCTGAGAGGTAACCAACTAGCATGTGAGTATTTCATAAACTCTGTTTTAGTAATAGTATATTGCGATATTAAACTTAAATGTCCTCCGTTCCCTGTGAATGTCACTGCCTTGTCATTCCCAACACACCGAATCAGCGGAGGGAGGATCCAGCCTGAAATAAAAGGGTCATTGATCAGTGCTGAGTTTCAAATTGGGTTTTTCAAATCAGGGATGAAGCAATAATGCTAAAAGCCTGGTTGTGTTGAGGAACAAAATGGCTTTCCAAATTCCAAAAGCCGCTCTCTACATGTTGAGAGCAAAACTTGAGTGTAGAGATAGAGTCATGGGTGAAGAGGGCTGAGGACAGGAAGCCCAGCTACTCAGCAAGGGGGAGAGCCATTTCACTCCTGGGAGAAGGTGCTAGAAAGATCCAGAAGAACCATCAAAAGCTGAAGGTGAACAGTGTCCTCACTCTCTTTTTGAAGTCAAAACCCTGGGGAGTAAAAACCTCCAGATCAGGAGGGAATCTTTGAATACTGAGGATGGTTCCCTCACCCCCTTGAACTTGACAAGGGAGAATGCCCACTTCTCAGAGAAGCACTGCCTTTTGCAGCTGTGTCCAACATGGGGTGGGAGGGCAGAGCAATAATGGCAGAGGGAGGCATTCAGTGGGCTGAGAGAGGGTCTCAGCTGTTCAAGGATGATGCCCCAAAAGAGGCCCAAGTTGTGACAAGAAACCAGCAGACTGCAGGGTCCTAGAAATTCTAGGTGTTTGTGCAACCCACGTTTTGGCCCCCGTTGGTAAATTCAGTTATTAGAACCATTATTGGAACTAAAAAGGAGAGTTTTGAATGTCTGTGTCAGGGGAGCCCCATCTAGTATTTTGTAGGCTCTTGACATCTTGTAATATCCACATTCTAAGAAGAAAGAAATAGGAAAGTCCCTGGACTCCAGTCACATGAAACAGAGACATTTCAGCCCCACCTCAAGTGACTGCCAGGGGCTACCTCGGGCCCCACCCACCTCCATGTGTTCCTGTCAGCCAGCTGTCTCTAGTGGAAAACTCTCTGGACCCCTAGAGCTGATGCAATATGACAAGGTTGCCACCCAATGTGCCAGCCAGTCACAGGGCTTTGCTTGAGAACCTACAGACTCCTTCTGCTATAGTCCTTGGGGACCCTACAGAATTACTAATAGGAACTTCACTAAGTGCACTCACACACATCCTCTCCCTCTCTTTCTCTCTTTCCCCTTTCCCTCTAAGATTGACTTAACTCCAGAAACAGCTTCATCTTCTTTCTTTGATCTTGGCAAATGGGACTGTGCCCCATGCATCTCAGCTCTTCTAGAAGACCCTCTTCTCACTCAGGAGCCCCACAGCACTTAGAGCCCAGTAAGGTGAGTCAGGAAGAAACAGGGGAGCACCCCCAAACTCTTGTATTTCCATAATTCGTGGTCTGTGGTGTGAGAGACCTAACAGGACAGTGGATCTTTTCATCCATAGCCCCCAAAAGATCTAATCCCAGGTTTACTATTTTCCAGATTCTTTTCACTCATCTGGCAGCTACTTACGTTCTTAAAGCATATATGCATCGATGCTTTGATACGTAATAAAGGCCTCCAGATCTCTTCTTCCTGGTATTCCTGGTACAAAATAGGCACTCACAAATGTTTGCTGAATGAATAGACGACTCATGTGCAGGGAGACCCCTTCACACCGGGGACCTGATGGCCTTGGGGTTCACCCAAGGCCCATTTCTGTACAACAATACTTGGTGTTACTGCTCCAGGCCCCCTCTCCTGATAAAGAACTGTGGCCACTCTGGGGCAGTCTGGCCTAGAAATCTTAGGATACTTAATTGACCTCACGATGCTCTTGCCACACCCTGGCAGCAGGGAATTTGATGACATTGATGTTGCTCAGACATTTCATGGGCTACACTTTCTTCAATATGACTACCTCTTTTCAGTCCCCTCACAGTTCAGCTACTGTTGTAAATAAATAGTAGAGCCCTTGACCCAGAAGAAATCATTAGCACCTTTATCAAAAGGGGCAAAAGACCGGGGAGGGGGGCGGGGCAGGAGGGAGGATTTTGATGTTTCTGTTTGAGGAGACGCCATTTGCGTCTTATAAATTCTTATCAGTTTGCAATAAATAGCACTTGCCAGTGAGCACTAAGTCCCTAGATGTAGTCTGTCACCCTCAACATCTTGGCATCTGACATATCACTTACATGTGTGTATGTACTCCCTTTGGCCCAGTAGCCCCACATCCAATTTAGATAAGCCACAGGAAAACAAATTCCTTCCCAAATGGGGGGGAGAAATGAAGAATACTATCTCCAAACAACTAAATCAAAATGAAGCTGTAAAAATGTGGTGAGATAAAAAAGAGAAGTTACCCTTCCCAGATAGACAGCACGGACAATGTTTTATGGACCTGATTCCCAGAAATTCTAGTCAGTGAAAAATCTCATACAAAAGGCTTCCTCCACTCCCTGGCCAGGAGACAAGTCTCTGTGATAAAAGGCATCTTGATGCTATAGTTAAAAAGAGGAAAACTACACTCTACATTTTAGTCCCATTATCTTGTAGTAAGTTCCTAAATAACTCAGACCCCCAAACAAAACCCATTGGAAGTCCCGAGCTTCCACAAACATCTCCTAGGAGTGTTCCTGGTCTACGATGGACAAAGAAATGGGCACAGTGCACATATGATACCAACACCTTCCTTCTGTGAATAGGTTCAGGTTGACCCTCTCTAGCATGGGCTATCTCTATATAAACATGCAGTTATAAATTTTAGTCACTTGTCCATTTTCTTCTTGGCCACTTTGCAAAAATTAGTACAAACACAGCAAAATGCTTAATATCTGCTTCCTCCATGCCTCTGGGGACTTGTTCTCAGGAATGAAGGGCCTGGGAAAGCCTCGGGCACTCTGGTTGGAAATGAGTGAGCCAAGGCAGACTCACACTTAAAACGGGAGTCGAGTACGCACGGGGAAAGAAACCAACAAAACGTACATTGATGGTATGTCAAGATGTCCTCATATTTGGGGGGATGAAAACAAGAGGCAGTAATACTGCAGCAGGACAAACTGTGACCTGAGGCTGGAAAAGCCAAGTGAACTTTCAAATAGAGACCCCCTTCCCTGAATAGATGTTAATACTGCGTGGGTCTTAGTCTCCCCCTCACACCAGCTTGCTGGCAGCAGATGCTGTAACATGCCTGGTCCCTCTCGTTCAGAAGCTTCTCCCAACTCAACATAGCGTGTAGGTTGAAAAAAAATTGTTTTTTTCAGACAAAAGGCCTAGACTCCATGAAAGCTTTGTAACTGCCAAATCTCGTGACCTGGGACGTGGGACTTAACCTATGAGCCTCAGTTTTCTTAACTACAACGTGGGGATGATAGCTGCTTTCTCGTGTGATTGAAACAATAGAATGGAAGTATCCACAGCCTGGTGTGTTGCCTATTACGAGCAATCAATAAACATTAATTCCTTTGCTCCTTTTCCTACTCATCAAGACTAAGCCCTACTCGGAGTCACCGGATGCTAAGTAGCTCAGTCTTTTAATTTAAAAAGAACTTCTTTCCCAAGGGACAGTTGGTGGAGAAAGCACTGAGTCAGGGGCCCCACAAACATGAGGCTATCCCTCTGGTTTGCAAATATTTTTTAAGCAGCTTAACTCTTTCTTAAAAGAAATCTTAGATAAAATGCACACGGATCTGAGTTGACAACTGGTATTTGCCTTTGTGCTCATCTGCACCCAGCCCCACCAAGGAAATCCCTAAGCAGAGTTCAAAAAACTTGAACTTGATGGTCTCCACTTGCCCTCTTTAACCTATGAATACCATTGACCCATTTTGTGTGTGTTTTCAGTTTTTTAAAAATATGAATCATTTCCTAATAACAATTGTAATTTTAATAAACCCTCAACCTTTACACAAAACTCAGAAACACCTACTACGATGTCTGAAATTCTACCATTAGAAATTTAATCCTTTGAATCTTGAAGGTGCTTTAGTTTTTTGAGTCATCTATAAATTGTAAACTCTCTAGAAGGATTGGTACCATTTCTGTTTTAATCACACAGTTTTTGACCAGTCTGTGATGAGAAGGTCCAGCCTGCCCAAATGATAGATCCTCAAGATAGAAGAAGGAGGAGCCACGAGGAGCAGAAAGATAGAAATGGAAGCAAGACTGCCCTGCCCTGACCTCTAACTCAGACTTTTCTATTACTCTCCAAAGGGCCCCAATTCTACTTGACGTATAAAACAAAGCCTATTCCAAAACTTGCATTGTCTTATTCTTTAAGGCAAAAGATGAGTTTTAGGTATTATTTCAAAAGCTAAAGATGGTATTTATTATCTTGTCTTTGTGCTGTTCAAGTAAATTTCTAAACATCATTTATTATTCTGGAATTTTGTTATATATGAAATATATGTAAAGAAACAACTCAAATTCATGTCTTAAAGACATAAACTAAGACAAGTAATCAAGAACTCACCATGGGAATGTTCCACAGAGGCACTTGTGGCAGGCCTGTGGAATTGAGGAGGGTCCTCTTTCTTTTCCCTGCCACATAGAATGAATGGAAAAGGTCTGTGAAAACAAGCACGAACATGTTACACAGAGTAATTTCTTAGTCATTTCATGTACAGATGCATAGTTTTATTTTTCCCAAAGCTTCCTTTTTTTGCCTCCTCTTGATAAAGGTCTTTACTAGTTTTTATGCAATGTGGGTTCCAGGGATAATGAGAGGAGTAAAAGTTGTGCCCCACCTTCTCCCTGCAAGCAATCTGGACCAAGTATCCTAAAACTTGGATGGCAAAAGTACAGTCCATTCTGCTGTAGCGTGACATATGTGTTCCTAAAAATCACCATGCTATGCACTATTGCACAATAAAAATTCCAGGGCTGATGGGGAAAATGAGGTTGGGGATACAACATTCAAAAACTTTGTCAGTGACACATAAACAAAAGCTAGGAACCAAATAAAAATGGTAGCACAGTTTTACACAGGTAAAATGGTTAAGAAAAATATAAATACTACAATAAATATGGCTCTTGACCTTGAGAAGGACCTGAAGTTTGCCTGTGGATATGGGTGTTGGAAGGGTTGCAGCTGTGTTATTTCAAAATGGCAGAAGGAGGGTTATCCAAAATCAGAGGCCAGATGTGGATGGAAGTGGTTCAGAACACAGGCAATGGACTGAGGGAGCTGGTGGGTGGGTGCCTTCTGTGTATTCCTCCACAGCTCGATTCAGCGCAGCGCAGTTTCTGGATTCCCCCAGCGTTTGTTGTGGACAAAATTGTTCATAAGCAAATGCAAAATTCACGTTGTGGTCAAACCATTCCCTAATATTTCAATCAGGTTGGAACAAATTTGAGTTTTCTAAACGAGTGTTATAGCAGAACTTACTATATCTAGAATTTTTAGTTTCTTGTCTCTTATCACCCTCCATTCCACTTGCAGAATAAATTATCCTCAACACAAATCTCCTCTTCCATTTAGGATCTCTCAGAAAAAAAGCAGGAGGCTGAGAGGAATGTTTCCAATGATAAATGAGGCAGGATTTTAAAGGACAGAAAGATGTGCTTTGTTCAGGGCCCAACATCTTCTCCTGCTGAGGCATAATTGAGCCTGACATTAACGAAGAGTAGAGTTTGAAAAGATGGCTAAGGGTAGACAAGCAGGGGGAGTACATGAGCCAAAGAATAACCTAGACTGAGGACCAGGCTCTGTACCTCCAGAAAAGAGTCTTGTTTCTGACCCGGGTCAAGGCATCCAGGAGCTCACAGCAGGAGGCTCCATGGGCTGCCCTGAGGCTGCCTTCAAGTGTTTAGGGACGTGTCCCAGATGTCACTCTCTGCTCTTTTTAGCTTGTTAGAGTACCATCCATGAATTTGCCCAAACCTTTCTTATAAGCCTCTAGCTATCTTAAGGAAACTGTCATGCAAGAGTTAGGCAAGAGCCAGGAACACAGTATTTAGGGCATTCACTCCCCATGTGTTTAACTGAACAATCACTGTGTGCAATGCCACCTAAGAAGAAAAAGAAGTCTAAACCCCATTCTCGAGAATCTGGCGAGCTCACTGTAAGCCTCTCTGGAGGCCCAGCCATCCTAAATTACAGAGCTTCTATGCTCTGTGTTGACAGCTGCTGCTTCTCCTACCAGTGTTTCTTGACTCTTGGTATTTGGAGTGGTGCAATTCTTTATTATACAGGACTTGTCCTGGGCATTGCAAGACAATTAACACCCCTGACTAACACTTGCCAAATGCCACTAGTGCACCCCAGTCACTGGGAACATCCAAAATGCCCCCCTTACGTGTTTATACACACCTGGCAGGAGGCAGAAGTCTCCTTAGATGCCAACTGGCTCTCATTCGGCTTCATACTTCCTTCTCCTTGATGACCCAGGCCCACCCACTTCCTGAGACAAACACTCAAGCTGTTTTCATTCATGTACCATGGAGAGAACTCAACTGCTTGGGTAGGGCAGGGCAAGACACTACAGCAGGGGAGAGGAGGAAGAGGAAAACTCTAAAGGCTCCTCACATATTGCCTTACTCTTATTACCCATAAAATTTTAAGACCATTTAATCCTCAGAGCAGTCCTATAAAATTGGTTTTGATAAGGAAACTGACTTAGAGACATGTTCTTGGTCAGGTTTGGAGTTAGAGTCCAGTTGTCTTGATTTTTTTCCTCTGTTTGCTTCACTACTGCTCACTGCTGTTCCCTGGTGTTGAGAAAAGAGCCTGAAATCTCTTTCGCTAGTGCTGACTGCCCTGTTCCAGGTTCTGTGGTAGTTTGGGTTTGTCACTGATGCTTTTCACTAAATATTTCCAGCTCTCTGCGTTCGGGGTCACAGGACAGTATTATACTTCCAGCCCACCTCTCGTTCTTCAAGCTACATGACTAGTTCTGGTCAATTAGTTGTGAGCATTTAATGGCCAGTTCAAGAAACTCACTCTCTTTTCCCTCTGACATAACAACTCGCAGCATTTAAGATGGTGGCTGCTCTGTAAGTGTGGGTCCAAAACTAAGGAAACACTGGAGCAGAAGCCAGAGCTGACCTGAAGTGGACAAACAGTGTGAGCAAGAAAAGTTGCTTGTTGTAATAAACAACTAAGATTTGGGAGCTGTTTGTCACTGCAGCATGGTGTATCCCATTCTGGTTGATATCAAGTTACCTCCTTCCCCCACCCTTGGCCAGTGAGTCAGTTCTCAGACGTTTTGATGGAAGAGAAGAACTCCTCCTCATATCCATCCCTACATCGTGCACCCACACACAAACATACACACCACAGGGCCCCAGTCCCTTGCCAACTAGTGCCTCCTCTGCACACCCTCCTTATGATTTTTAAATTTGGATCATTTCACTTCTCACACTCGTTTTCCCCCCTTTCGAAGCATCAGTCATTCTACAGAGTAGAATTGACTCCAAGATACTCAGTTATTCCTTTCTGTTTCTCTCTTCCTGTTTGACTGCAAGTTCCATGATGGTAGGTAATGTGCCTCCTTCAACTCTGCCTACACAGAACCTGGCCCAGAGAAAATAATACATAAATAGACCTTCATAATCTAGTGCCAAAAACAAAAGGGGAAGAGAAATTATCCAGGAAAACTATTTTTTCCTTCAAAAATGCTGGGAAGAATAAGAAGTGAGAATACACCAGGGTAGAGGGGAATATTTGTGGAAATATAATACATGCAAAAAAGTTTGGAAAGTTAGAGGGGATTATAAACATATGATCAATTACTACCTCAATACAGAAGGATTTTTTTTCTTTATCACCAGGAAAACTTCTCATTAATTACATCATGCCCCATAAGTTTTACTTTATCAGCTATCAAATAAAAGACTTTTTATCTCTTTCTGGGTCCATGGTCAACAAAAATTCGGCTCCTACTTAATATCTGATGAATACCAGGATGACTCCAGGGGGGCCCGCTCAATAATCCAATAGTTCATTTCACTCTCATCCCATTCGGCTCTCCCAGACGTCCAGTGCCGACAAAGTGAAATATGATATTGATCCAGCTCTGCATTGTTCAGTTTCCATGAATCTTTGGGGGTCATTTGCTGGCTGATAGATTAACACAAGTGTGATAATCACTTTGGAAGTAAACTGTCAAGTGCATGTACTACACTAGATGCTGTACTGAGAATCCAAAAGAAATTGGTTTCTCCCTAGGGGGTGTGTCATATAATCACGTTTAATAAAACTCAAACAAATGCTGGAGAAGCAGAGGTTATTGCCAAAGTGTGCTACTGTTTGTGTCCTCTGGGATGGGGATAATCCTCTCCCAGCCTCTCAGCTTCAGAGATCTTGTTTCTCTCAGCTTTCAAGGGATACTCTGAACCATAACAAGAGTTTAACCTGAAACCAAAATAATAGTAATAGTAGTACAAAGGGAAAATTGTGCCATGCACAATGATACACAATTTTATATGAATTACTTAGGAAAGGTGATACTGTGGTTGAGAGCACAGACTCCAGAGCTACCTTGCCTGATTTCAAATCCCAGCTTTCTCCTTATTAGCTGAGCAGTTTACTTAACCTCTCTGTGCCTGTTTCTTCATGTGTGAAGTTACCTTACACGTAGATGTGTTGTGAAGATTAAAAGAGTTAATTTATGGGAAATATTTAGAACAGTCTCTGCTGTATAAGTACTCCTCAAGTCTGATTTTATCTTTCTTTAGAGAGATAGAGAAGGAGACAGACAGATAGAAATACCTATGAGTGTGGGTGTGTGCATTTATGTATATTTACATATGCCCAATGAGACAAGCATGATCAGTAGATCCATTTCACGGAAAAGAATCTGAGAGTTAGTGAGGTAGCAGGAACAAGTTTGTAGTGAAACCAGCAATCAAATCCAGGACTTTTTTATGCTAAGGGACATATTCCTAAATAGTAGGCATGCCATCAACAGATATTCATTAGCCATCAAATGTTTATTGAGTACTTACTATGTCTCAGGCACTCTACTAGGCACTGAGCCATGGGGCTCTGTCACTCACAGCCAAAGCTAGGCAAAGTGATAAAAGAAATGTGTTTTTTGTGTTCGTTCAGTGATGCTCCAACCACTAAAGCTATATCCTTGTACCCTCCACCTTCACTCTTATGCCTCACTCAAGTAGATTCTCCCTGGGCAGCATTCTAGAAACCTTTCCATATTCTCACATCTGTTGCTTTGATTCTTATTCTCTGAGAGCCCTCCCCTTTGTTAAGTGACAGCAAGCTGCTCTGGTTAACTCGGATAACAATTAGTTCTCCTCGTGAAGAAAAACAGATTGGGAATCAGTAACTGTCCCACAGGCAAGTTCAAACTAAGACTTTATGGATGGTGGAATAGAATTCTAGACTAGATCACAGACTGGACTAAAGGGACTCTTCCAAATCTAAGATAATGAAATTCAATATGCTAAGGTCACATTCTTGGAACTGGCTCTAATGGTGGGATTCTTGTACTGTGGTCACATTGGAAGGAGAATCTATTGGATAGAATTGAACTTTAGAGGTTACCTATTTTCAGTGTTCATCAGTCATGACAGATGGCCAGTCAACTCAGTACCTCACCCAATGGCCCATTTGAACTTGACAATGTCAGATGCTTAGTGCTGCTTTTTGTTATTCTAGTAACAGAAGAGAATCTCTCTGTGATGTATGTGATCCGACTTTCAACTCCTAGACAGTAAAATCAGGAAATCAGTCTGATGAGTAGAAGACAGGAATGCAGTTCACACAGTCAAGTGCAGCCAACTTTAATTGCATAACCTCATCCTTTTCCTCCATTGTCCAATTGTCCAATCCTTGTTCAGGTTAGATAATGACCTGTAGAGTTCAAATTGATCTCCTGGTCCCCCCAAGCATGTCCCTATCTCTTTCTTCATAGGCAAGCTGTTAGAAAAAAGTATGGGCTTTACTGTCTCCCTCCGTGCCTCCCGATCACTCTGTGCTCTTCAACTGATGGCAAGATCTGTCTCTCACTCTCACCTCAAGGCCACTGAGTGTGTCCAATTTGTATATTTAGGCTGCTCCTCTGCTATCCTGTGTAAATCATACTTACATTCCCTCTTTGAGCCCTTTCCAAAACCCAGCCTTTTTGTTTATGGCCCTGATGCTAAACCTAACCCTGTCAGACCAGAGATACTGTTCTTCAAGTTTCTATCATAGAGTTTGGCTATAAATGAAAGTAGAAAAATAGAATATTAGCTGGAGGGTAAGGTGGAAAATATAATTTTTTAAAAAAGAGACGTAAAGTATTTTAGCGTCTTTACTGTTAGAAAAGATCCAACAGAAAATGAGAAAATTAGTACTGTAGGGGAAGGGGTTGCATGCAGAAGCAAATTCCTCACATAGATAAGCATTCACTAAAAGCCATCAGTTAAGGGGGAAATTTTACCTTTTTCCAGAAAAATGGGAGTTCTTTATTTGAAAGCTTCTGATACCTTGGGTAATCTTCTAAGAATTTTAAATTTTCACAAAAAAATTCTTTAATTTTTACCATAGTTTCTTTCAGTGTGTTTGTATACAAAGCCATCAAACCAACTCACCCTTCAAGTCTTCATAAAGTGACTGCCTTCAAATTGAGAGGAGTAAGGGACTCTCTAGATCCCCAAACTCTGACTCATAACAAAACAGAGTGAGGCAAAGCCTCTGAAGCCTCAAGTTTACTGACTGTGAATTCAGAGGCAAAATTGACCAGCATCCCTCCTGCTCCCAGGAGAAATCAGATCAATGGTTCTTATCCTTTACCTCTGTCATAACCTCTAGTGTATATTTTCAAACATTTACACCCCTGAGGTGTAAATCAGTCTTGATGAATCAGAATCTCCCTGGGGAGAGACAACACAGAAGGGCAGAATGCAAGAGTATGCCTTTTTTTTTTTTTTGCAAGCTCCCCCAGCTATTGCTGTGTGCACTGAAATGCAAATCCTAAATAAAGAAGCATATGTAATGGTTTTTATTTTCATTTGTTTCCCTTCTTGCTTTCAGTAAGTACTTGTTATGTATCTACTATATGCTAGGCTCTGCATTTGGCATCAAGTATACAAGGTTGAAACAAGATGTCCATGCCCTCAAGGAATTCATAACATAAAGGGAGAGAAATGGGAGCTAATCGTGGTCAACTCAACAGTGTGAAGCCTTGTGACTAAGATGGTCCAGATATGCTGAGAAGTGACATCCAATCCTGGTTCAAGTCAGGGAAGGGCACAGGATACCCACAAAGGCCAGGCACGCTCTTGAGATGAGTTCTGAAGGGTGAGCAAGAGCCAACTAAGAAATGTCATACAGAAATATAAACAGAAATATTTCCAGTTTTTAAATTAAAAGATGTTATTTGTAATTCTTCATTTAATTGAGCAAGACATACGTGAGTTCACATCTTCAAGTTGTTTTTAGCCAAGAAGTCACGTTAATATCCTCTCACCAATCCAGAAGTAATGAGGGCCTATTCCATTTCAAGTGATGAGAGACATCAAAGACTGTAAGATAATTGTTTGTCCTCAGACATAGGAAGAAAGGCTTTGGAGAAGAGGGGAAAGTTCAGCTCCACCCTAAAGAGAGGAAAGGAGCTTTTAGTTGGAGCATAAAGAGCAGGACTGGGCGGGAGGGGGGATTCAGGAAAGGCAAAATTTACATCTCAAATGGAAACATCCTACTTGGCCTGTGGAGATAGGATGTAAGTGAAACAACACAGAAAAGAAAAAAATTTCTACGGACTTGAAAACTCAGAGGAGATAATGAAGACAAAGTCCTCTATAAACCACATGTGAACATACCCCGAAGGGCCCCACTTATCCTGGCAGTTGGGCCTGAGTTTCCCAGTGGTACTGACCCTGCACTGCACACGTGTTACACAACTCCAAGTCCAACTTGAGTTTTCGAGGACAGACTCGGCTTTGTGGTAAATCAGTGAAAACTGATTATAATAACTATGTTACAAAGGAGATTTTTTGCCAACAAAGCTATTTTCACAGGTCAGCACTGGCTAACAGTAGAAATAAAACTTTCTTAATTTGGTTGCAAACAATTCCTCTCTAAAAAAAAATTAAGTGTGCATTAATTGAAACCTGGCTTAAAGGCTAATGGGAGGGAGGCCCCACTCTTTGCTTTGGTTCGACCACTTTTGAAGTCCTAAGTGCAATTCTGGTTTCTCATTTTGAGGAAAGCTGGAAAACTGCCACAGCTCGGTCACTATTAAAACCAAAAAACAATACAAACAGGTACCCTCAGGAAAGAGATGGCACATTCAGAAGGGGTGACTAAGGAGAGTTTAAGGAAGGGTGGAGTTAAGGGAACCAACAAGAAAGGTGAAACATCCCCAAGGCTATACCTCTAGACCTGAAGGGACAAGACGGGAGAGATTACCAGAACACTATGAGTCCTATAGCTGAAGGAACCTGGCCACTGCCCACCTGTGCCATGCATGGAGGGAGCCAGGGGAACAAATGCCATGCCTGCCCCAGAGCTCCAGCCAGCACCTTCCACTGGCCAAGCCAGAAACTAAAGAGCAAGCAAAGCCACTAACACCAGGCCATATATGTGAGTTCCTGGCGGGAAAAACAGGTTGGAAAGGGTGGAGGGTGGATTTGAGGAGCCAACAGAAAATATCCACATAGGATCAAAAGCTGACTGTTGGCCAGACATGAAAGCTATCTTTCATATTTGAAATCTATATAGTCATATCCCGTTTATTCACACATAAGCCTGTAATTGCCCCTCTTTGACCAGCTTGTATGATCTCATCCAGACTTGCAACAGCTGGCAGTACCTTAGTTAAAAATCTTCCAACAGAGGATGCCACAGGCTACACACAGAGATTCAAACTCCTCGTTGATCACGACCCCATGCACACAATGATCCCATCTACATTTCCAATTTTATTTCCAAGTACTTCTCTGCACATACTGAGATTAGGTAAACTGGACTTTTCACTGGTTCCTTCAGTAACGGCTTCACTCATGGTGTTCTCCCACCATTCAAAACCCACTGCCACATTTAGGAGTCAGTCCAAATTCGACCTTCTCCATGAAGCCCGTCCTCATTGTCTAGGCTGGTTGTATCCTCTCCCTTCTCTTCACATAGCCCTGTGGTTTAATATCTCTTGCAGAATTTACTTAAAAACATATTTGTCTTAACTCCATACTCATTTCTAAGTTATTTGAAGGTAAAATGAGTGTCGCTCGCCCTTGCACCTCTGTCCCTAACCTGATGTCTTCTACATCACAGGCAATCAAGAAAAGAATAATCAAAAGATCTAAAGTTACAGGGAGTAATATTTTAGCTGAATATAAGATTTTATAATAACTAACCATTGGATGGTTTTGCCCTCAGCTCCTGCTGAGTGGGAGTATGATTTCAGATCAAATATTTACAGAACAAAATTAGGCCATATCACAACCAAAACCTAGCTAACCGGTAGCATTAGATACCATGGGAATCATTGTATAACCCAGAAGGTCCCACTGACTTGACTTTAGGGGTTTATACACACATATATGGTGGGGATGAGTTCAAGGGGACAGGTTTACTCAGCCGTTATTCCTTTGCCTGGAAAATTCTTATCCAGGAAAGGGAGCAAGAGACCTTCACAGGAGAAGGACCGATCTCCAAGTGCCAGAATTTATTATTAGACCCTGTCCCGTTAGATCATCTGTGATTCTTGGCAGGCAAGTGTTATATTGAAGTCTTCTCAATTACAATGACTAAAGGAAAATTTTTTGTAAGAATTAACAAGCACACCAACTTCTTTAATGGTTTTTCATACATGCTCAGGCAGCTCAGATACTGCCATCGCAGCATAACATCCAGACTCTTTCGAATATATTTCACGCTTCCTTTTAATGACCTCATTAGACAAATCAGACTTTTGGCAAAGCAAGGCTAAAGAAAATTAATCTTACAGTGATTTGTGACATCCAGTGATCAGACAGTACAGAATACATGCTTTTACGTGCTTTTAGAATTACCAACCAATTACGATAATGAGAGAAGAGGTTTAGAAAGAATAAAAACAAGATATTTACCTTACCCTTAGGAAGTTTATAATCTAGATGTACAGACAATGTAAACCCAGAATGTAGCAATGAATGACAAACAGCTCATAACCAAGAAGCACTATGACTGGGGGGGGATGATAGTTTAGAGTTAGAAGAATCAGGTTTGAGTCCCAGTTCCGCCTTTTACTTGCTGTGCATCTTCAGAACAGTTACTTAACCTCTCTGAGCTTCAGAGTCCTCTTCTGGAATAATACTCGCCTTACAGAGACATTTTGAAGATCTAATAGGGAAATAATGTGTGTGAAAGAAAACTTGATAAACTGTAAATCTCTATACACACATGTCTATTCACTTCACAGACGTTTGTTGGAAGCCTACTATATGCCAAGCACCATCCCCAGCACTCCTGGAGATACAAAGATTAAAAAGCCACAGTTCTTTCCCTCGAAGAAGTCAACGAAGCATGGCCCTACAAGCTCGCCATGGAGGAAGCACTGGGAACCACGAGAACTGGGATAGTGAGAGGAACCGAGAGGAGGAGGAGGCCTGAACCTTCTAGGTCTTGTAGGATATGTAGAGTACAGATAGCTGGGGAGAAAAGAGGAGATTTTCAGCAGAGACAGCATCTCCTAGAAATGGGCAAGTCTGGCATTTTTGAATGCAGGTCCAGCCCAGAAGAAAGGAAATAAACTGTGTGTCTACTTCGAGACCAGGATTATTGACCTCAACCAATGCAAAGTAAAATAATTGAACAATTATTCAGTTAAATCAATAGGAGCACTTTAAGGTAAAAGCATATGAAGCAAAAGAATCTGCTGACTATGCTCAGATTTGGAGAGGTTTCTACTTCTTTAGGCAAAAGGAGTGAATCTCAGAAATGTGAGTGGATATTAAGAAGTTAGTCAAAAAGGGAGATTCAAGGGGTCGCCCGGTGGCGTAGCGGTTTCGTCTGCGCTTGGCAGCCCGGGGTTCGCGGGTTCGGATCCCGGGCACCTGCCGATGCGCTGCTTATCAGTCATGCCGTGGCGGCGTCCCATATAAAGTGGAGGAAGATGGGCACGGATGTTAGCCCAGGGCCAGTCTTCCTCGGCAAAAAGGGGAGGATTAGCAACGGATGTTAGCTCAGGGCTGGTCTTCCCCACAAAAAAAAAAAAAAAAAAGGGAGATTCAGAGGACGTCTTGTGGCTCAAGTCCACCTAAACCAGCAAACAGACTTCATCTCAACGGCCGTTTCTCATCAGCAGGTAGTGTCTGCCTGGAGCACCCCTCAGGAAGGATGCAGAGGCTTTGTCTGAGCTCAGTGGCAGAGCCGGGTCCGATGAAATATTGATGGCCGCCTTGGGCGCTGGATGGCAGAACAGGCACTCAAGCCTCCTGTTTGCCAGCCCTGCCCAGACCTGCGCCAACTCCCTCCTGAGACCCGAATGCGGGGAAGTGAGGTTCAGAAGAATGGCTTTGACTGCTTTCACAGTCAGTTTCACTAGATTAGATTCAATAAAGCAGGAAAGCCTCATATCACCTAAAATATTCTCTAACAGGTAAGGTTTTCAAGCTAGCTTTTCACAAAGCGAACCACTGCTTTCATTAGAACCTCCTAGTAGTCCAGCCAAAAATGAGTTTTGCCTTTACAAGGATAACTGTCTGAAGACACAGATGAAGGGAAGCTCCTGACCTTGAATAGCTCACAGTCTACTGGGAAAAAACATTATGAAAACAAATAATAACAGAACAAACAATGTATCATACAACATTTTTCAAAGGATTCCATTCCCTTACTTTGCTTATGTTAACCAGAAGGACAGTAGCACAGAACAGAAACGCCCAACGCATTCCCTTATCTCCAGACCGAATCTACATACAAACATGTTTTCTAATGGGTCCTGGAGCAGTTGAGGGTTAATCAGCAGGTGTCCCTCCATTTTCTGTTGGTCCAATTCATAATCTCTCCTCAGCAAGAGGCCCTCTCTTACTCTTGCCAGACCACCTGCAAATTCCTGGATAACCTCAGCTCTGGAGACAGTGAGATCACATAACTCACTGCCCATGTGTGAACTCCTCAGACATAAAATCTTTATGAAAATTTACCATGAGAGAAGCAGCAGGGTATGGATTAATAGAGAAGAGGCGAATTTAAAAGAGTGATGTTTCCAAATAGGCACACTTTCTCTCTTCGGAATCATGGAGGAAAAATTCCCAAAGACGTTAAAACCTATAAGGTGGGCAGATGTGTTTTCTGATTGAGGATGATCAATGCTGCTATGTGGAACTGAGGCTGTGGAGGGGGACATGGGACAGGCAGGGGATGAAGGACAGGTAGAGAAACAGATAAGGAGCTGACCTGGTCACACTGGCAACTGCTGGCCTAGCCACTCTCCCCGCTGGCCCAAGGCCAGCTGTGACAGGGGAGGGAGCAGCTGGAGACCAGCCACAGCTGCCACCTGGTGTTCTCAGGCCAAACAGCAACTGCATCCTCTTGGCCTATGACTGAGACTGGCAAGGGAGACCTGCTGAAGAAACTGCCTATCTCTTGCAGAGGACAAAGAAGGACCCTGGTGGCTCTTGCCTGGAGCACGGTCCTCAGAGGATTGCCCTGTGCTCAGTCAGAAATTAATTAAACATCACATACCCGAAAGGTTTCCTGCCCTTCAGGAAGAACACAAAAGGCAAAATCTCCAGGAAAAATATCCTCCCTAACCAATACCATGAGGAGCAAAAAAACAAATGCAAGACACCGCCACTTGTTATTGGACATCTACTATGAGCCAAGCATTTTGCTAGGAGCTTCACATGTGTTAGGTTCCATGTTTGCATGTGTAATTAACTCCACTTTGTCCATGAAGAGACGGAAGGTGAGAGGGGTTAAGTCACTTGTGCAACTCACATAGTCAATAATGACTGACTTGGGATCTGAATCCCACTGTGAATGACACCAAATACTCTATTTTTTCACTTTGATTTGAGTTACCATCTAGCGTTATTTCATTTCAATCTGAAGGATTTCCCTTAGTATTTTTTTATTTGTTTATTTATTTATTTTGTGAGGAAGATTAGCCCTGGGCTAACATCCATTGCCAATCCTCCTCTTTTTATTTTTGCTGAGGAAGACTGGCCCTGGGCTAACATCCATGCCCATCTTCCTCCACTTTATGTGTGGGACGCCACCACAGCATGGCTTGATAAGCGGTACACAGGTCCGCACCCGGGATCTGAACCTGTGAACCCCTGGGCGGCCAAAGCAGAGCACATGAACTTAACCTCTATACCACCTGGCGGGCCCCTCTAAAGAAAAGTTTTTATTTTGGCTAAGCGTCTTCTACTTTTTGTTTTCTATTTTATTAATTTCTGCATTCATCTACACTGATTTCTTTCAGCTTATGTCTATATCAATATTTTTGTTCTACATTCTTTTGATTTACTTTGTTATGCTGTTTTAATTTCTTGAGTAGAAATCTTAGCTCATTGATTTTCAGTCTTTCTTGTTTTCTAATAAATGAATTAAAAACTGCATTTTTCTCTGAATAATACTTTGGATTGATTCCAGAGGTTTTTATATATATGTGGGTCTTATCCCTCTTTCATATTAAGCAATTCATAAATTCCACCTTAATTTATCTTTAAATCATATGATGTTCAGAATGCTTTTTTGTTTTGTTTTGTCTTATGTGAATTGGCAGGGCTCTCTTTCATTTCAAATGTCAATGCATTTTAAGTAGTGATTCTAACCTTATAATTTCTGCTTTGGGGAATTTATTGTAATTTTATTGTGAACGTCTACGTGGCTATGTTTCATAGTGTTAAGGTGCAGACTGTGGAGAAGTTAATTTCAGTAAAATTGACTTTTCCCAGGGAGGAGCCACTTTATGCGTTTCTTATAATGTTCTGTAAATATAAATATTTTCAGTTCTCAGAGCATTTGTCATTCTGAGGTGTCTATCAAAACTGACTCGTCTGTTTGTAGCCTCTGTGTTGCTCCTCCCCATCTCTTAAACCTTTTTTATTGTAGAGCATAGAATTGATTTTTTTTAAAAATCAGTGTTCTCTTTCCTTCCCTGGGATAGATCCATTGTTCTTGGTTAAAGTGAGGCTTATAAAAGGAAGAACAAATCCTTGATTGCCTTTCACACAGATTATAAGGATGAAATTACAAAGCATTAAGCAAAATGGCTAGTTATAACCCAACCCAAGGAATTTGGGTGTAGAATCTGGAGCTAAGAATAAGTGCGAAACTCTCCCGTGCATTGTCCTGCACGCCTAAGAGCAAGGCTCACATCCTTTCCACAAACAAGAGACTGGAGAACGGAGCGGTACGTTAGTTACTAAAGTAACACCTTCCGGCCATGTTTAAGTGGTTGGGCAAATAAATTTTTCTTCAGAAACCAGTAAGCTGTCAGTGCTGGAAGTCAATCTCTTTGGCTAAATTACCCCTTTACTTAAAAATAATTATTATTTAAGGAGCAGCACTGGAGATATCTATGCTCAAGGTAAAAAAAAACAGGTATAGATATAAATATTTTTAAATTTAAATCAAATTCATAAGAGTGGTCAAATGGCAGTTTACTGTGACATTCAAACGTGTATTTAAAAATCCCTGAATAAAGCTGCATTAGAGGAAACATGAATCCAAGCAGCAAGGGTTGAAGGTCCTTCCCAAGGGACTTTCTTCCTAGAGTGTTTTAGAGGAGAGCCAGAGTTCTTAAGAACTGAGAGAACTACTTATAAGTGGGGATTGTCCAGCTCAGACCCTGGACCTTTCAGGACTCCATTTTAAATATCTGTCCATTAGGTTGGCTACAAGGCAACTACACTCACACTGCCTAATTACTGCCAAATGTGCCAAAGGACTGAGGGGAGTTTTCTAGAAAAGTGTGTGCATCTGGCATCCTACACTCTCAAACTTTCTGAATCTTTGCCGCAGGCTTCAGGATGCTCTTAGTATCTGGTGACTGACCATCATTCATCCGGTTGGGCTAATAGTAACAACTTGACCTTCTAGGGGGGATAAACACTTTACATTTTAACACAGGATTCCTGGAAGTATAGTATATTATCTCAAAGAAGTAAATTTCTAAATTTAGGATTTTGAGATACAAAAGCATTTCTCTATTGGCCCTAAATCAGATTGCAGAAGTAACTCGCAAACACAGGGTCTCCTGCTCTGCTTGCTTCGTGCAGCCGAATTCCTCACTCACTGTCCCATAGCAACTACAAATCCAGTAGGCCCGTCTCTTGCAGGCATGTCACTAGTAAGATGCAGCATCACCGGCCCCAAGGCTGAGCAGCTCCATTTGCCAGGCATAAACCGTCTACAAAGTAGAGCACTGAATCTCATCCATCGTGCAGCAGGAACAGAGAGAACCACTTAGCACGCAGATTAAGTCCATCTGCTTTTTCATCTGCAGCAAGGCAAAGCACCCAGAACTCCTCTCTTTGACTCTCTCAATACCTAGCAGACATTTACCTAACCCTCAATCTATAATATAAATATTCACAAGACTAATACTAACTGGCATATTGTTGTTAATTTTAGCTTGTAATTACCAGGGAAAGATAAACTATATACCTGTGTAACTTTAATGTCAATATCAGGAAGTTCAGTGACCAATTCTCACATCAGTCATCCCTCGGCGCCCCTGTCAGTGCCATAATCCTAGATTGGCAGGACCACGGGGCTAACTAGAATGGTCACTTTGGAGGTGCATTCATCCCATGGGGAGGAACAAAATGGCTAAAAAGCATCAAAATAGTGAAGGGCAGACTGCTCAAGAAAGGAGAAGGAAGTAAATTGATCAAATGGATAACTTTGGTTGCATCCAATTCTCATTTTATATATATATATATATATATATATAAATCTCATAAGTGGACAACAATTTGTTAGGCAGGTAAAAAAACAAGTTATAGAAGGGCAGAGCTTCTAAAAGGCAGGAGAATTTGTTGCAAGAAATTTGGATGAATTCATATACCATAAGGCAGTATTGCATTTTTAGCACCTTTCTGAAGAGGAAAAAGAAAAGTAACATTCTGTGGCTCTATATCAAGGGAATTTAGGAAGGATTGAATTATAATAAATGAATTTACATGAGGAATCGTTCTTATCAAACATGAAGGCTTAAGATGAAAGAATAAGACATTATGCACCCAAAGAGAGCTAAGCCTCTTTAAAATAATCCTGTT
Organism: Tapirus indicus; assembly: GCA_031878705.1. Taxonomy (NCBI): domain Eukaryota; kingdom Metazoa; phylum Chordata; class Mammalia; order Perissodactyla; family Tapiridae; genus Tapirus; species Tapirus indicus. The sequence goes on from CM062923.1 coordinate 70,998,298, forward strand.
AGAATGTGAATTTTAGGATCTGATAATTTATGAATGTCACCAGCCCCTGGCCCGTCACCTGGATTTTCTACTCCATGCCAATCTATTCAAAAGAACCAACTGCTCATTCCCAAATGTGTTTGAATTTACATTTCATCTACTCTGTCTTTCCAAGTCCAGAAGTATGGACAGAAAAGACTGTCACCCTGAAATGCACTCTAAGGGCATATGTGAGTTCTGCAGGAGGCTGTGGCTTGCAAGGTGTGATTTGAACAGTGCTTGGAGAGCTTCCCATCACCACTGCCACTCACATACTGCCCCACAGGCTGACAAAGAGCCTGGAATGGCATCCTTCCTTTAATTCTAGCATGGTCTCCAGAAGGTCTTTGTTAACACATCCCCTCTCTTTTGGAGCAGTTATGTTTTAAACCAATAGACCCCACAAAAGTGAATTATTGAGTAGTTCCTAAATAGCAACCTGTAAGAACGTGACAAGGAGCAACCTGTAAGAACGTGACAAGGTAAAGTTAAGTTTTAATTGGGGAGGAGGGATTGAGAAAGTCTCAAAAGATGCTTCTCAAATTTGACTGATCATCACAGTCACCTGCAGGACTTGTTGAAAATAGAGAATTCTGTGCCCTATTCCATGAAGTGCTGAGTCATTAGCTCTGGAGTTGGTGCCAGGAATATGTATTTTACCAGGTGTCCCAGATGATTCTGATGAGCAGCATGGTTTAGGAGCCACTACAGGTTAGACCTGGAAGGGTCCCACTAGTGGTGAGCCCTAGACAGCCATGGGGCAGCTCCTCAGCAGTGGGCACACAGAGACCAATTACTCCCCTCCTCTTCTTTATAGCAGGGTAAGGACATAAACACAAACTATCTAATGACAAGCTGGAAACCAAAGCAACAACTCATAAATGAAATTCTGCAATGCAGGGTAAAGCCCATTCACAAGCCTAATCAGCAAAATAGAGACTTCAAGAGCATGAGTGATGGGCAAGCACTGTGTTTTCAATGTATCAGCCTCCTCACCTAGGTAATGAACTGCAATAGAAAGTTAGCCTGTCACCAATCTCACCAATCAGGTAAGTCATTCTCCCTCCTGGGTGAAGGACAGAGTGAAAATGTTACAGGAAGAGGCAGACATGTCACGCCAACACCACCCCCATTCTGCAGGGAGGAGAGTGGGCGTCTCCTTCTAGGGAAACATGAAAATAACAAAATACGATTTCTCTCTAAAAAAGACCATCAGAGATTACCTCTAGGCTAAGCCCAAGGTCATATCAGCCCAGCATTCTGATTCCAATGGGCATAACCAGAAAAAAAGTGGTGCGCAAGTTTGGCTTTGTCCTCGATCATATCCACAATACGATAGAGAGATACACACCAAACACAAAACAAAAAGGAACACAACAAAAACAAAACGAAATTGGAAGGTTTGTTAGGCATCTTTCATGCAGGAGTTTTAGAAAATGTCCACAGCCATTGTCCCAGGTGTACTTCAAGTTCCGTCCCCACCCCTTAGGGTGAAGCCTGATCTTGCCCACATGGGCATACCCAGCAACAATGCAGAACAAACCCGATTCCTGCCTCGCAGTGTCAGCCTGCTCCTTCCTTTCTCGTGTGTGCCTGTGTCTTAACAGCAGTATTTTATGATTCAGTTCAATGCGTTTGAGGGGAAGATAAAACAAAAATAATGTAGCACCAAATACCAAACCCTGACGCACACCAATGTAAGGACTGAGTAGCCTGTAAATAAATGTGATGTTGGCCTGGGGAGAATGAAGGTACTGAGAAATGTTCACCCATTGTAAAACCGGCGCGGGCTCTGACAAGGTTTGAACGCTTGGAAAGGGGTTTTGAAGACATGCAAGTGTCTCTCCTGTTATCTTTCTCCCAGTCCCAATTTCTCAGTGACTGTTTTTTACTGTCACCTTGGTGATGGATCAGAGACAGTACATGGCTCTTCCATCTAAATCAAATTGAACATTGGTCACGTTTTAGAAAACAAAACAAATCTAAACTTCCCAACTTCTTCGACACATGCGAAGATTTATAAAGAGAGGCACGTTACCGACTTCCAGATTTCTGTCTCCCCTGTAACTATCTTCCTCCATCCTCACTCCGCGAGAGCACCTGTGTAAATCCTCAGCATGTCAATCAATAGACAGCATCCCAGAGCACAAGAGAGCTGCACCCTCCATGAATGGATGAGTCTAGACTCGAGAGTCCAGCGTATTTACTTGATGAAGCTTTCAATTAAAAACCAACAAAAAAGCCCAAGATGAAATCAAATATCAGAAAAATGAGAAATCTGTCATGTATTAAGCAAATATTTACGATGCAAAATGTGCCATGTGACTATTGAATGAAAATCTAAATGCTGGAAGGAGCACCATAGGCAAATGAATTCAAAAGAAAAGGCATCTTTTCTTTGGAAAAAAAAGTTCAAAAATAAAAAAAAATTGAAAGAAAGGAAAAGGAGGAGGCAATTTGCTTCTGTCCTCCTGTCTAATAATGGTATTTGTTCATGAGCATCCTCTAATGGTTTGACCTCTTAAGAGGTGGCCAAATGGAATTTTTATTTGATCCAGGATATATTTTTGGTGTTTTAGATCTTTGGACTTTGAATATACTTAAATCCAGGTCTTGTTCAAACTGGTCCCCTGGTTGGTTAAAACAGAAAAAAAAAAAGAAAAATAGGTTTTATTTCATTTGTATTGGGAGAAAAGTGTGTATTTTGAGTTCATTTATAAATTCAACAAATTAATCTAGTTAGTTTCAGGGTTCAAGATTTAATCCACAGTTTCATTTAAGGTCAGCTTCCACATAAGATGTAAAACTTAAAAAACTGTGGCCATATTTTGTGCATGTTTTATTTCTTGGCCCAACATTTGCCTCACACAATGGCATCACCCCAATTTATAGTAGACAGTAGGTCATTTTTATTTCTCCACATAAAAGTCACATGACTTTTTGTTACCGCGGTGTTTTATTTACACCTTGCAATTATGACACACAACACTGGGACTGATGTATCTTATCCAAGAACTGTTTGTGACACACGTAGGTGGGAGCTGACACTTTAACTTATTTCTTTTCCAAAATCTTCACTTCACTGCTTTCTCAGTTGTAGCCCCATAAGTGGAGAGTCATGTCTCAGTAATTTAAAAAATAGACCATATTTCTTCTTACAATGGCTACCTTACTTCACTCCTTAAATCCTTATTTAGGGACAGGAAAGCTGACACAAGGAGTATCATCATTGCATTATAACAAAGATAAGATGTACAGCCACACGTATCTGATGTTTTTCCTTTCCTCTTAAATTTTTAGACATTACCAGACAGAAGGCTTTTAAACAACAAAACATAATATGACACAAAATTCTGAGATCTAGACAAATACTCTTCTGAGCAGAATTTCTCTACATGCCTATTATGACATGTGTCAGGGTGCTTTTCTTTCAGAATCCTGGATAGCTTTCCTTTCTAGGGCATTTTTCTTGTCCACGTGCTCCTAGTTTATGAAGGAAAGGATTTACGAGCCTCTGAAAGGTGGTGTTGGAGCATTATGGCTTCACCGCACTCACATGCAGCATGGAGAGGGCAGTTGTAAAACCGGGGAGAAGGGAGCAATCCTTCACAATAGTCTTTCATGGGAGTGAAAACCACCCATGGCCGCCTCCACCCTAGATCCCAGCACAGGCCGTTGCGCAAATTCAAAAGCCCAGGAACACTAGCAGTGAACGTGGTGGCCCACAGCCAGAGCGTGCGGCATGCTGATTGCTCTAAGTTCCTCTGAAGGATCTCAGGTCCTTGTGCTTCCCTGACAATTTCCTGAAGTTCTGAAAGACTGCACGTCTCCTAAATGACTGTCTTTTTCCAAGGCAGGGTGTACACTATGCTAATTCAGCATTAAGACTGCATTTTAAGCAGGACTTTTTGACATGACTCATTTGATGAGGTTGTTTTGATGCTTCAAAACACCCGAGATAAAAAGTAAAGACGCAATTTTTTTTATTACAAAACAAAAGTGTGCAATAATTATCCCCAATGCTCACTCTATCCTTGAATCTCTCTCTCATTCTTGACACCCACGCCATTGTTCAAATTCATCCTGAGGTCGGTGTTTTCAGATGGATGGATGGTTTCACCCACAGACTGACAATTTTTAAAAGGTGTAAGTTTAGTGGTTTGTGTGTCAGATTATATCAAAATGCTCCCATGCTAAAATGACTGGATTAAACTCTCACGGTAACGTGTCAAAATAAACATGCTCCTGGATGCAGTTGGGAGTTTTAATCCTGCCTAATGCTGCTCAGGACCTTATCATCATAGCAACTTCTCGAGCTCATTTAGAAAGCTCTCCCTCTTCCCCAGAATAATTCTGACCATCCTCTATCAAAACTTACCCATCACCGGCTACATCTGCTTGGGGCCTAGAGCTCTGGTAATATAAGAGTCTGACTGGAGCTGGTATATGCATGGCTCGTAGAGAAGGGCAAAGAAGGGATCATTTTTAATCACCAACTTTGCACTTTACAAACATTATATGGTTTACTACACACGTACATAAACCATGTAAGGTATTATTGTGCTCATTTTACAGATGAGAAAACTGGGGCCAGGATATTCATATTCCTTTCCATATCCACTCATTTAAGAAGTGACAGAGCCAGAATTAAATGTGGTTCTCTTCGATTCTAATATCTGTGTTCTTTGTACTACATCATGCTAGTTAATCCACTAATATTCTCAGAGAGCATTTGCATTTTATCCAAAGCTTTAACAAGTTAAAGAATATGAATGGGCATCATAATAAATGCAGGCTGAGAGGAAGAACTGCCTTTCCCCAGAGGGCCAAGATGAACTGCCCAGCAGGCCAGCACTGGGGGCAAAATATGAAGGATCCACTATCAACCTCATTTTGATTGCTCTTCAGTGAAGTTCTGATACATGTCCCTCTGGTCCATTCAAGGGTCGGAGGACAATGAGGCTGAGACTGCTGGCTGACTACCGAAAAACATTCTCCCCTCTTCCATAGTAATAGAATCCTGGATTTTTTAGCTCAGTCCATGGCTACCCAGAAAAGAGAATCCTGTTTCTCAGGCTCCTTTGCAGTTATATGGGGCCAGATGTCTAAGTTCTGGCCGACGAGATCTAAACAAAAATGCTGTGTCACACCTCCAGGGACCATCCTTAAAGGCCAGTTGACATGTACCCCTTGCCCCAGCCCTTCCTCCTTTCTGTAGACTGGAATGTAAACCTGCTTGCTGAAGCTGGCATGGCCATCTTGGGCCATTGTTTGACATTAGGAATATTATTGGGAACAAAGGCGCAAAAAATGGATCAATAAGCTGGAAGGAGCCTGGGTTGCTCACAACTTATAGAACGGAGGCACCATACCAGCCTCAGACTGTCTGCGTGCCTCCACACTTCTGTGTCAGAGAGGAATAAACTCTTAACCTATTTAGTTTGGGTCTGTTTTACCAAGAGATAAAACTAATCTTAACTCATAAACACAGGGAGGGTTGATACTATTTCCCAATCTTGTGGGCTTTGTAGCCTAAAAAAAGATCCAGCCTAAAAAAGAGCAATTTTGTTCAATAAACACCAGCTTTGAATATGAAAATTTCAAGGAGCATTAATGAGGAGGAAATAATTACAAAAATAATGCAATGAAATTACCTCAATGTGGCCTTTTTTCCATTCTTAATGCAACCAGCATTAATCTGAATACTGTTGTGTCATTCTCTAACCGATGCATTAGCATAAATAGAACATTCAACTATGTATAATAATTATTCAATTATAATGATCAAAAGAAAGAGGCTGCTGAAAACCATCCCTGGTGCTGAATCCCTGCCTAAGAAAATATCATCACATTTTGAGAAAATGTGCCATTGTGCCAATGTGTCTTGATGCCATTAGCAGAAATGTGCTATTTTCAGAACTGTGTATCTACCTTCTTTAATAAGAGGGAATAAAACATCATTTTACCTCCTTAAGAGACAGAGAGAGATGGAACATCCCATTATCCCTGAAAGTTTTGTAACTGTGACCGCAAATCATTAACTTTAATGGGATTTAGAAACAGATCTGGAGGCCTTACTCTAAGGCCGGAAGGTGAGATTGCCTGGTTGGACCAGATTTAGAGCTTCCAAAGACGATGAAGCTCAGTGTGACGATCGTCTGCTCTATGTCTCTGCACTTATATTTAGAACCAAGCCAGAGGCGATGGTTCTGCATCCTCTGGTGATGTTCCCTTGCCTCAGAAAGATGTGGATTACAAAAAACTAAGAGCAATGTATACTTCTGAAACTTCATGGAAGCCTCGCGCTCTCAGATCGTGGTCCAGACGGTACAACATCACCTGGGAAGAAACACTCGATCGCTACTCCGTGCACCTTCTGCTGTAGACATGTGCGGAAGCAAAGTTGTGAGCTGCTCCAGGATTTCCTTGAAGCCAAAAATCTGCCCAGTTTTTCTCTGGGAAGATTTTCAGCTGCTGTAGCCCAATATAGGGGAGGCAGCTGTCGGGCACATTTGGCCGTACACCTAAATGGGAGCCTCCGGCATTCTGAACTAAAAAGCGACATTGCTGAGACAGCGGGAGAGAGTCCACAACAATGAGGGCCTTGGTAAGGGCTTGGAAAAGCAAAGCAGTTTTTCTAGATTCTTTAAAAGACTGTTGGCTGAGCCTAAAATCAGAGACACTCTCACAGACAGAAAATGCTTCAGTGCTTACATCTCGGAAGACCAAACTTCTAAAAAGATGATAAGAGGCAGAAAGATATAATCCCATTAGTGAATCCTTAAAAAGGCCTAGAAAAAGTTTAAATTCACGATATCTGAGAAATTGACCACCACCAGTGCAAATCCAGTGACTTACCAATAGTCCCTGTACTCTTAGTCCTCATGCACTAATGGCCTGAGTCCCATGAACTCCTAGCAGTCTCCCAGCTTGCCTATCACAGTCAGAATCAGTTATATCAAGGTGCCAGATGGCTGCTATTTTCGTCAGGGTAGGTTAGTCTATGCTGTGGTAAGAAATAAACCCCACGTCTCAGTGGCTTTACATAACAGAAGTTCATTTCTCATTCATGGCGCAGTCTGACGTGGGCTGGGTTGCTCTCCTCTAACCGTAACTTAGAGACCAAGGCAGCTTCCATCTTGTGATTCTACCAGCTGGCGATTTCTTGGAGGATCAACTCACAGATGGTGGGAAAGAGAACATAGGGAAGGCACAGTGGATACTGAACTATTCTCAGCCTGGAAGTGACACCTGAATGGCCAGAACGTCACATGGCCTTTGCAAGGGAGTGTGGGAAATAGAGGACCACATGTATTCAGTGAGCACCAGAAGTCTCCGCTAGAGCTGCCAAGTTACTGAGCGAGTGCGGGCTTACCCAACAGTTACTCTGCAAAACAATTCTATAAAGGACTCTCTGTGAAAATAAACACACAAACCTCACCACAAAGAGAGGAGAGAGAGAAAGGAAGAAAGAAGACAGAGGAGGAGGAGGAGGAGGAGAAGGGAAGGAAGGAAGAAAGGAAAGAAGGAAGGAAGGAAGGAAGGGAAGTCTATGAAGAATACTCTTAGTAATTTCTATAGTAAGACATAGGAAATCTGAAGCAAGGAAGAAGGAGTAACAGAGGAGGTGAAAATGGCTGAAACCCAGAAAATCTGTAGGAAAACGTAGGTCCATTTCTGGTAGGAAGCTTTAGAGGACTGTGTACTTAAAAGAACTGCAAGTAAGATGACATTAAAAGAAATAAATAGTAAATTGGAAATCACTTACAGCCAGATAGAAACACCAGAAAGCAGGTTTTTAGAAGCAGAGGCACAGAAAAGACAGATTAAAGAGGAAATTACTTCCTTGACTCAGGCAATAAAGGCAGTTAAAAACCATAGAAAGAACCCTGAAAATTGGTCAAGGAGAATTAATCACAAATTCATAAGCATTCCAGAAGATAGTGAAAGAGAAGATAATAGAGGAAATAATAGAAAATATCACCACAGCTATTCTCTAAAATTAAATAAAATTTAATAAGGATGTATAATTAAATAAAATTAAATAAAGAAGGAAGAAATCATTTTTCAAAGACTCTTAGAACACATATGAAATACAGATAATGTCAGACAAGTAATGTTTAAATTTTTGAATTAAAAATATAAATAATATACATTCATAAACATAAAAAAAGAGGGACATGTGATATTAAGGACAATTTTTTTTTTTAATTTGAAAATTGTCCTAAGTCTGAAAATAGCCTCTCTTGGGATGGGGGGGTGGTGAGGAATGTAAGCCAAACCTCACGTAGAACAAAATTTTAGAAATAGGTACAAAGCCATAAGAAAAATCTTCACCTAAAACTGTGTTATTAAGTAGAGAAAAAGGAAAATAATTTTCAAATCTCAAGAATTATAAAGAAAAAGTAAAAGTAGGCAGGCTGGGTATTTCATGTAATAAATAAGAAAATATTTCTAAAAAAAATCAACAATATGAAAATTAGTATCTACAAACATAGAATCTTGTCCTTGGATCCAAAATTCAATTGCACAGGTGCAAGGCATATGTGATTTAGCATTTGAAAAGGGGCAAGAGGATAAAAGAAAACTTAGAGGTTTTAATGAATAAGGGATGTGATTCTCCTTTGTTCTGCTCTGAGCTTGATCAAACCTTACCTGGAATATCAGGTTCAAATCTGGGGATGAAAGTTAGAGTGAATATGATGAGCAGAACGACCAAGGTGATGGAGACCTTGAACTTTCACCAAATGAGGAGGTGATGAAGGGGGAAAGAATTACTGAAATGAAGAAGAAATGTAAGGGATAGAAAATGGCTATATTCAACATCTGAAGATGGAAAGGACAGGTGATAGATTTTGGTTCCTCATAAGGATGCATTTTCAATATCCATGAATGTGCTGTCTCCTGGGCTTGTAGGTTTTCCCTCCCTGGGGCTGCTCAAACAGATGCTGAGAGACAATTTCAGGATACTGGAGAGAGAATTAAACATAGGCAGATCACTGGACTACATGGCTTTCAAGGTTTCTTCCAACTCTGAGATTCTCAAATTCTATGATTGGGATGAAATTAATTTACTGAGTGGATATCTCTGCAGGATCTTTGTAACAGGACTGTATTAATAAAAGAAAAGTTGTTCACACAAATTTAAAAAAAGAGAGAGAGAAAGAAGTAGCTACCCTCCCTCCCCTGTGGATGGCTGCTGTGTTTCCATTTCATTTCCTAGGATTCTATTTTCAACAAGCATTCCTCAGTGAAATCTTTTTAATGACCTTGGGTCTAATCATCAGAAAATAACATAGCAGCTAGTACAGACCTGTAGAGCCAAAGGGAAGCAATGGATGGATCTTACCTAGGGGAGTTCATACCCTGCTTCTGCTTGTGAAAACACATCCTGCTGAGTTTAGCATTGAGTGTTGGCATAAAGTTTCCATTCAAGGAAGAGATGACTCTAAGGTCATTATGAACCCAACAAAAATATTTCCAAGCACAGAATCAAAGACAGGAACAGGTGGGTCTTATATTTACAAAACCCAAAACTGAATAGCTAAATTGTTAATACAATAAATTTGAAAAGAACAAGGAGTTGTAACTATGCACTTAACAAAATGGTTGACCACGAGTTCCCATTTCATCAAGGTTAAGGTTCCTTTTCATCAAATACAAGGAACCTTCAACTTGCAGGCCAGATCCCATATTATCTCATATGTAGAATTCTCCATCGTGCCCATCTTTGGAAATTTTTGACATCCCTTGACTGCTGCATGATTCCAAGAATTTACAAGAATCTTACACCACTCACAAAAATTAACTTGAAATGGATTGAAGACTTAAATGTAAGACCTGAAACCATAAAAGTCCTAGAAGAAAACGTAAGGGAAAAGCTCCTTGCCATCAGTATTGGCAATGATTTCATGGATATGACACCAAAAACAAAAATAAACAAGTGAGACTACACCAAACTAAAAAGTTGACACACAGCAAAAGAAATAATCAAGAAAATGAAAAGGCAACCCGTGAAATGGGAAAATATATTTGCAAATCATATATCTGATAAGGGGTTAATATCCAAAATATATAAGGAAGTCATACAACTCAATAGCAAAACAAACAAATAAATAATCCAACCAAAAAATGGACAAAAGACCTGAATAGATATTTTTCCAAAGAAGATATTCAAATAGCCCACAGGTACATTTAAAATTGTTCAACATCACTAATTATCAGGGAAATGCAAATCAAAACCACAGTAAGATATCACCCCACACTTGTTAGAATGGCTGTTATCAAAAAGGCAAGAGATAAGTGTTGGCGAGGATGTGGAGAAGAGGGAACCCTTGTGTGCTGTTGGTGGGAATGCAAATCGGTGCAGCCACTATGGAAAACAGTACGGAGGTTCCACAAAAAATTAAACATAGACTTCCATATGATCCAGCAAGTCCATTTTTGGGTATACAGTCAAAGGAAATAAAATCACTATCTCAAAAAGATATCTGCACTCCCATGTTCATTGCAGCATTATTTACAATAGCCAAGATATGAAAACAGTCTAGCATCTATCAACAGATGAATGATTAAAGAATATGTGGTATATATACAGTGGATAGTACTCAGCCATAAAAGAGAAGGAAACCTTGCTATTTGTGACAACATGAATGAACCTTGAGGGCATTATGCTAAGTGAAATAAGTCAGACAGAGAAAGATAAATACTGTATGATCTCACTTATATGTGGAATCTAAAAAAACCAAACTCATAGAAAGAGCAGATTGATGGTTGCCAGGGATGGGGAGTAGGGGGGTGGCTGAATGGGTGAAGGTGGTCAAAGGGTACAAACTTCCAGTTATAAGAGGAATAAGTTCTGGCGATGTAATGTACAACAAGATATCCATAGTTAACAATAGTGTATTACATACTTGAAAGTTGATAAAAGAGTAGATCTTAAAAGTTCTCATCACACACAAAAAAAACAGTAACTATGTGAGGGATTGACGTGTTAACTAACCTTATTGTGGTAATCATTTCACAATATGTATGTATACAGATCATTACACTGTACACCTTAAACTTACACGATGTCACATGTCAATTATATCTCAATAAAGCTGGGAAAATTGTTTTTAATTTACAAAAGAAGATATAGCACCATGAAAGTGATCTTCTCTATAAAATGAGAGTGAACATTTACCACTTTCCAAAAAAAAAATTGAAATGAATTGTGCTCAAGAAAGGACTTTAAGATTTTCTATGCTAAGCTTTAGATAAAAATGGAAGATAGATAGGTGATAGAAAGATAGTTAAATAGATAGATGATAGATAGATATAGATTGATGATAGATCCTGCTAGAGTTTAATATGTACATTAATATGTATATATTATACATTTAATATCAATAAGCGTATTAAACTCCAGAGAGATTAGATTCCTCTCCTCGATTTTCCTAGTTTTGACAACTAAGGACTCAGCTAAGAAAAAAAATAAATAACATTCCACACTTTAAGTTCAGAATACACACACTTTTAGGGGTAGCAATCTGCTCAAAGGGCTTGCTGATTTCAGCCATGAGGCAAACAGGTGCTCTGAGCAGAAAACTCTGTTGGGAAGCCTTCAACTGAGGGTCAACCGGAGGATGTGACCTGCCCAAGAAGATTCCACCAGTGTCCAAGGAGCAATTTGGGTGTGGGCCTCTCATCAGCAACGAATCACACTGGCCCGCAGGCAAATAATAGATTAATGGTAAGGAGCTGCCCAGGAGAGGGCAGTAACATCACTGTGAAGTGGGGACCTTGGCCTCCAATCTCCTTCACGCTCCTGTTCCAACTCCAAGCTCTGGGGAGAGAAGGAGGGTGGCAGGAACGGAGAATGGCTTTGATTTATGCATGAGAAGGACGTTTTAAAATAATCAGGCCTGAGTCTCACAGAACTTACATGAGACTGCTTTATTAACAAAAAGCGTCTGAGAAATTAGGAAATCAGACTGAAGACATGAGGAATCGTGCTACCAGGCAGAAAGCTGGTAGCAGTTGTTTCGAAAAACATAACTACTCCTGTTAAATCCCCAATGAGTTGAGACTCTTCACGAAACTTGTCACGTATAGCATATACTCCAAAATTTTCCTAAATGACTATAAGCTTTGCCTCTCCCACTCTTTCTCAATCCAACTCTATACGTATCTAACTACATCTCTATAAAATAACCAAAAATGACTCATATTTGTACGGTGCCTTCGATTTTACAAGGTTCTTCCACTTTCTTTTTTTAAAATCTTAAACAGCCATTTTGGCAGTTAAAAGCACACAGCTAGAAAATGGTAGATCCAGGGCTCAAAACCAGTTCTCAAATCCCACAAAACTCCAGGCAGGGTTTTCCATTCCCGTCTCCAGCTGGTTTCCCCTCCCAGCTGTCTCGTTCTGCATCTTTTTGAAAGCTGATGCGATTGAGTTTGGTCACTTGCCATGCATCTTCCTCCTCTCTGTGCCTTTTATCTTCCACTGCTCCTCTGACTGTTTCCACCTCCTATTTTCCTCTCTCACCCTTATTCCTTCTCCTCCCACGCCCACTCCTGCTCACTTCATGCCTTGTTCACCCTCATCAGAAAGAAAACAGTCACTGAATCCAAATGCCACAATCAGTGGTGGCTCCTGCGGGAAACAAATCAAGCACAGAAGGAGTACTTAGCACTCAACAGCGGAAAGACTTTGTGCTGAAGGGAATACTTCGCAGCTGTTGAGAGAATCACGGGTTTTGGTGGGTTGTTTCTCGCCCCTTTGGTGAGAAGAATAGGCTTGTCAAATCAAAGCCGGTATTTCTTCTTTAACGTCTGATTTGGGAGATTATACATCAGAGGGAAGCACTTGTAAAAGGATTATAGCATTATAGAAAAATAATTGGAATGTTTCATCTGTCTGCATATCAGAGCTTGTTAAAGTTGCTGTAGGGACTAGCTTACTAGATTAATTAGGAAAAGGAAATATGCTTGTTTCTCTAGCTCAACACTGATGGTAAGAAATATTCCTGTTTATCCTGGTAAATGTTCAGTCTAGAGATAAGCCAAAAGACTGAACTGAAGGAATTAGACTGAAAATTTTGACAGCTTCCCACCACTTATCCTCCAAAAAAATGATCTATTCAGGCTACATAGCGAGGAAGCTGGGTTATAATGTCGCCCCCATTGTTCACACGCTGTCTCTAACAGTCAGACATGGGACGTGAAGGGAAATAACATTTGTTGAGTGCCTGCTCCGAGCCAGGCACTGAACTAGGAGCTTTACAAATGTTACACCATTTAATTTTCCTCGAAACTCCATGAGTTTATCTTCATTTTCAGGGATTGAACCGACACTTGGAATTCAAACCCAAATCAGTCTGATCTCATAGGCCTGCACTTTTTTTCAATTCTACCAGGTACACCTCTGGGCTAAAGGTCTTTATCAATGATAGTGGCAGGGATTATGCCACACATCCACCACACCGTTTTCTCTCCCTGGGCACTATCCCACTTCCTTTGTGGTTAAGTTAGGGCCGCTTCACTGAGTTCTGGCAAAGGGGAACGTAAGAGGAAGGGAGGCGTTGCTTCCCGTTGGAGACAGAGCAGTTGTACCTCCTCTATCTTACACTTCCCTTTAGAAGCCACATGGCAGCAACATAAGGGAGACAGAGCTGGGGTGACTGACTCAGCAGGTGGAGGAGAAACACAGCTGACCCATATTGGACATCCATGAAAAAGAAATCAAGTTTCTGTCCTGGTTACCACTCAAATTTCAGCGTACGCTTTTGACTACAGCATAGCTTAGCCTATCGCAGCTAATACAGTGATAAGTGTGTCATTTTAGTTGACCAAAGAGAGGGCACTGCAGGAGGAAGAACCATGACAGACGGATAGGGACCTCCATGACAAAACTAGTAGCAGGTTTATCCATCCTAACTGGAGAGGTAAGGCAGTTGAATGACTTATTGACAAAAATCGCCCTTTTAATTAAGACTATTAAAAAGTAATGGGCTGTTGCACCACTTCTCTTGAATAAGGTCTCACATCTTCTCACTATCTCCATGCAGCCAAAGAGAAGATCATGGATGTCTCCTTAATGCCCCAATTGACAAGATGTGTAAATTGCCCCCGCCCTCTTGCACAGAAAGTGTGTGAAAGGCTAAAACCTAGGCCACAGTATAAAGGGCCATTTTCTTTTTCCTTAGGTATTATGGAGTGATTTTAAGGATGTATAGCAATTATCTCATTCATGTGAGTGGTATATACAGTCAATCCATAGAGTTCACTACTCTGAATGGATGTCTGTTATAAGCCTGAGATACCACTTTGGTAATCTAATATAATCTAATACACGGCTAACTAAAGTCTCTCCTTTGTGACGAACTGTTGATCCACTTCCCAAATATTTAAATGCAAATAAAAATAGCAACAGAAAAAACAGAGGTTGGGAAAATTCTGAAGTTAGAAAGATTATCTTCAACGCCTCATGTTCTATCTAGACATCTTCTTCCCTTATGCCTTTCCTCTCTCACCCTTCCCCAAATACCAAATCCTTGCACCCCTTCTCATCCCCAGAATCTCCATACATGCCCCTCTGGCCTCCTCAAACTGACTAGACCTCTGTTCCATTCCCTGGGATCAGCCACAGGTAACATCACTTTATCAAATAACCCAGGCCCATGTTTCCTAGGTGTTCATGAGTTTACATACTACCATCCCTAGTTCGGGTGTTTACTTGCACAGTACATTACCTCCTTTTTAGCCTGATTATTATTTGGCAAGGGCTTTGCAAAATATACCTAAATCCACAGAGGTGAGCATTTCCAGCGCCACAGTAGGCCAACAAAGGAATGATTTTCCAACAAGAGCTTTGCTGCTCTCCAGCTCATACCACATGGACAGCTGCCCTCATGGCCCTTCACAGTGAAGGCTGACACTCTCCTCTACACAGCCTGCCTCCATGGCAGGCACATAGCCACGTTATTGGCCCAATATCAGACCCTGGAAGCCTCTCATCACAATAAACAGGAAAAAATCTCCCAAGTTCCCTTTAACAGTAGGACCGTTCCCTCTCCCCTCCCCTGCTCTCCATGGACTAGCAATCCCAAAGGGATCCCCCTGTTCCTCTTCCCCACAATGCTCTGAAATGCATTTCCTGTGGACTTCGGGTCCAGGACTCCAAATACACCAGTGTCCAAACACTGAACTGACTTCACCTTAACAGTAGACAAGGATGGTGTCTAGGGGTAAATACTGAACTGAAAACTAATGGAATAAAAATAACAGGAAGAATCTGGACAGCCTGAAGGCAGGATTAGAAAACTAGATGACTGAGCAGTAAAGAAGGCCCCTGACAACCAGGCTAACTACTTGACAACTTTGCCTCTGGGCAGCCCTTCCCAGACACAGGGAATGCGTCTTCTTCCATTACTGTCAAACTTTCAAATCACTCTTTAAGATGTCTCTCTAAAGATCACTTTTTTTTGCTTCTTCATTACTTCATTCCTTGCTCACTCATTCACTTAAGCACAACATGAAAGCACTTTGGGAAATACTTTGTGTTAAGATTTCTTGGTGGAGTCTGGCCTGCAGTATATGGTATTAAGCTAAAGACCCAGTGCAGGGTTCTCTGGTAACAGCTGACTCAGAGGACACAGATTGGGCTTCAGTCTTAAGTCTCCACCCTTATACACACACACACACAACACCACTGATGTCAATAACTCCACCTACTCCAGCACCAAACAAAGATGCTCAGGCCTCCACAGAGAGAGGCCTAGAGAACACTAGCATATGACGTAGGAGAAAATAGCCTGCCAGGGTACGCTGACCACATAGGAACAAGTACCATAGTAAGTACCGCAGCCCGTGTTGACTTTCAAAGCACAGCGACCATGCTCAGTAATAATTGACTCCCAGCTGGTGAACACTCAGAGCAGCAGCTCCACCACTCTTGAGAACAGGATGTAGCATAGAAACAATGGGAAGCAAGCTATGCAGAGGGGCAGAAGTAGGGAGAAGGAATGGAAAACTTGTCTCCACACTACATGGAAGAACAATACAGAACAAGCTTTCAAAATGCTCAAAATCAAATTGCGGGGATCAGAAACAAGAAAAGATGAGAAATAGTCAATGGAAAATGAATAGGGTGGACAATAAGTTCCAAGAGTTCAGAGGAAGAAGAAATCAGACAAAAATCGAATGGAATGATGGAGGAAGATTGCTGAAGGGAATGAGACCTTTTGCAGAACTGACTCAAAAGGAACACTTGCAAATGGTAGGCCAGAGCAGGAAGAAGATAAAGTGGTCTTGCCAACTCATGCAAGTATGGCCTTTCATCATTTCCTCCACAGATCTTTCTGATTTTATGTGTGCTGCCAAGAACAGAAGCAGCCTGGGTCTGTTTACCCTTCACAGGGGTCAGCTGCCCTCCCAGTCACTCTGCATGAGCCTCACTATGGCTCCAAAATGAAACGCTTTTTATCACTGCATCTCAGGCCATGGTTAAATAATTTTCAGCTCTCGGATGCAGACTGTAAGGTCTTCAGCTTTCTCCCATCCCAGAGGAGCGTGTGCCTTTTGTTTTCTACTTCAATAAAACACATGAAGGTAGAAATTTCATAAAAGGTCATATTTTATCATTTGTTGATAAAAGGTCCAGAGGCAAGACTCCAGACTTTCCACCATGGCAAACCTTAGATACATCTGTCAAGCTAGCAAAGCTCTTTCGAGCACATTGACCATGTGTTTCTAAGACTAGTGCTTTAGGATAGAGGAGTCTGGATTCTAATCTGTTCTCTTTGTGAACCAAAACATGGGGCCAGTGTGTCACATTTTATTATCATTCTCAGTCATCGTGCTGAGCAGCAGTACCAGGAGATAAAACTGGGATCAGAGAATATCCAGGGTCAGAGGTAGGAAGTCAAGGTCAGGTTTGAAGATGTAACAAACCAAGTTCCTGAACTCAGTCAACAGTGAGATCTGAGAAGCAGATGAGCTGATTCAGCCAGAATAAGAATCCACAGGCAGCACTGAAATGGAAGCTTAACAGAAGGGTGAACAGAACATGGCAAATGACAGAGGTAAAATCAAGAAGATCCTCAAGTGCTGTCCTCTCTTTCTTTCCTTGCAGGGAAAGGAGATGGGTAGCTTGGATAGGTTGCCACAGCCTACCTAAAAAACACATGTCAGAGGGTTATTCAGCCCTGATTGGCCCAAATTTCCCTCTTGGAAACTAAGCCTGGTACCATGCTATTGCTGCCCTCTTACTGACCTAGAGGAGATCCCTCTGGAACTCTATTGAGAAAATAGCAAATCTCTCCGGAACTTTCCCTGAAACCTAGAGGATGGTGAACAAGTCCCTTCAAAAAGGCTGTACAATAGTTGTACAATATTTGTACAACAGTTGCACAGCATAACAGTTGCACACTAGCATAGAGGGCTCAGCAGGAACGTGAGTCAAGAAGTGGGGCTGAACTGACCTCCCACCTGACTGGAGACCTAATAGTTGTCCACAGAAGTTTCTAAGTGCCATAGCCAGAATCTGTTGCCTATGAGAACTGAAACTGAGAGAAGCAGAGAGTCTGTCAAGATGACGAAGACTCAAAGCCTAGAGCAACACTTCTCAAAGTGTGGAGGATCACCTGCTTCAGAATCAACCAGGGACATTGTTAAGAAAGCAGACAGTCTGGGCCCCACTCTAGAGCTATTCAATCAGAATGTCTGGATATGGGCCCAGGAATCCGCATTTTAAGAAGACTCCCATACTCCCACCCCTTAACCCCACTCCATTGACTTATGAACTCGTCCTTTTCTGTCTTCCCAGCATTAGTCATCTTCAAGAGAGAAGGCGGTTAAATCTACCATCTAGCTAATATTACGGGAGACAGAACAGAGCATCACTCACTTCATCCTCAGGGAAGAAAGGGTGGGGGGAATAACGGGAGACCAGGAAACCCTGGAAGAAGATGTGAGCCAATTACAGAGTCCCTAAAGTACACGCTAGCCCAGAAGGGTAGCTCCATTAGACTCTGAGCCATTTGAAGTTTGGAACCAGGGCTCCCAGAGTCTGATGATGTTAGGTAGGTGCTTAATAAATTTGAAGAGGATGAGAAGGGGAGAGAGAGAGAGAATGAGTCAAGAGAACACGGCCAGTCTTAATCCAGGGTTAATTTTAGTCCTCCTGTGTTCTGTCCAGATCTTACTCTCGAATGTAATCCACTTGCAGTTAACTACTTTCATTTTCATGTGGGTACTGGGAATTCTCATCCATCACGCTGACTCCTTTTGATGAAGTTCTCCTGGCCTACTGAGTTAAGATATCCTCAGTCCATGTTAATTGCCATTCTCTCTGATTCTCCAATCTGTCAGTTGCCTACAGAAGAAAGCATTTTTCTTCTGTTTTACATAGAAGGTAATTCTGGAGGTCACAGCAGCTGGGGAGCACACACAGAGAACAAGATGTGGATCAATCCATAGCACAGGAGCCCAGCCTATTCACTCTTTCACCTGCCCCTTATTTCCCCTGCGGACCCAAACTCCTTCCTCTGACTCTCGGTGTGTGTACAGCAGGGCGGGAAGAGCAGAGAACAGAGAGAAGGGTGTGATTTCTGAAATGTTTTACAAATTGTTCACACTTCCTCTCCTATGGGGCCTCTGGGTCTTCCAGCCATGAATCTGGACGACCTAGTCCCAGCACCATCCTCACTGCCATTGACATTCCTGTTTCCAGACTTTCCACTCCAATTACGAAATGTTTTAATGCCACCATTTCTGAAAAAATGCTCTGTGCCAGGCACTGAGATTAGGCTATTGAAAATGGAATGTACGTGTTTCATTTTTCAATTTCAAATGCTGTGTAGTAGATTTGAAAAATACAAAGAAAGAAAACAAAATAATCTTTAATCCTATCACCCATCAATAATCACTGTTAATAAGTAGATCTATGTGCCTCCATTATTAAATTTGTACATATGGATACAACTGTAAACTTTTTTCAAAATTAGGACTATATTTGGATATGTTGTTATGATATTGTCAACTATGACTTGCTTCTTTGTTGAAAAAAAGGTTTTCCACTCACACATAAATAGTTACCTATATTTTCTTAAAATATTCATGTGATTTATTACTTTACATTTAACTCTTTTATTCAACATTAATGTATTTTAGTATATGTGTGCTATAAGAATTAGGCAATTTTTCTATACAGTCAATGAATTGTCCCAGCACGATAAATTAACAAACACTTCCTTTAATCACTAATTAGAAATCTCTCCTTAATCATATACTAAGTTCTCATATATGCAAATATCTGTTTCAGGGTTTTGTTTTGTTATTTTGTTCTATTCAATTGATTTATATGCATTTTTGCTACAATATTATAAAATTTTTGTATTTTAGGTTTAAAATACACTTTACTATCTAGTAAGGTAACACTTCTGTCGTTCAAACTTCCCCAATTTATTTGGCCATTTATTCTAACAGATGAACTCTTAGAAATACATGTTTCAAAAAATAAAATTCTGTTGGAATTTAATTGGAATCACATTAAACCTATAAAAATTTAGCAACTCACAGTATGTTTACAAATTGAGGCTTCCCATTCATGAACATTTTATTTTTATTCCTTTAGTCAAATCACTTTCATAACCTGTTTTAATAGCTTGTATAGCATATTGTAGTTTTCTTTATCTAGATTTTGTACCAAATTTCCAATTAAGATAAGCCACGTGTATTTTACATGTGTACTGCTCTTATGGATAATATCTCCCCATTATATCTTTGAAGTAGTAATACATGTACAGATAAAAGTTATTGATTTTCCTATATTCATTTTAGATCCATTTATCTTTTTACACTCTTAATACGCTAAATTTATTTCCATAGCTTCTCTTCGTCTCCATCTCCTTTGGACAATTCTTTCTGTTCTCCCTATACTCCACATGACAAGAAAAGATTCCTGCAAACCTTTGTAGTTTGGGATGTCTATGGTCTGTGGCCTCCCAGGGCAAGTGGTTTGGTCAAGGTAATCTAAAGGACCCTTTGCATTTCGGAATATGAGCTTACCCATCAGACAGAGACACCAAATGAACATCCCTATTTTATTTCCTCCCACACTCAATTCGTCTGATATTCTCCAGATTTTTCTCTAACAACTCCTGGAACTGGAACTGTCCCTCTCTTCCTCCAATCCATTTCTGCTCTATTTATCCCTTTAGCTTCTGCCCACTTTCTCCTAGAAGGCCTCTCCCATTCCGCGATCGGAATCACTCCTTGTCCAGTGCTCTGCAGGAACATCTTTGTTGCTTTATTATGAATCTATACGCATGTCTGTCTCCACACCAAAATCTAAACCAGGAAATGAAGATTCCCAAAACCTAGCACTGTGTCCAGCACAAGTAGGTGCTGAATCATGTTTGTTAAATTGAATTGAATTGAGTGAAATGCTCTCTTATATATGTCTAAGCAAGTTAATAAGAAGAGAATCCAGAGGAACAAGAAATGAACTCTCACATCCTTAGCCACATTGATAACAGCAAAAAAAAATAAATTTCTCTATTTCCTTATCCCATTTTTTTTAAAGCTGGTGTTTGCTTAAGTCACAGCCGCCTGCTGCTCTGCAGCTGTATCAGGGAAGAAGTCTGTGCTCTAAATTACCAACTCAGAGCTTCCCAGTGGCTTTTCTACTAATAAGCTGCCAAGTCCAGAGTGATGGAGTTTCTGTTTCAGCTGACAACCAAAACAAAATCTGGCTGCTCCAAACAGGCTGTTTTCACTCACTCCACCTGCTGCTTCTACAGCTAAAGTGGAGAATGGCATATGAACCACTCAGGCCTGAGGCCAGGATTCCAACGGAAGTCCATGGATTTCAACACAAGGCGTTGAGAAATTGTGTGGATGTTATGATTTTATTCCTTTAGAAATCACCCAGGTAAACTATGGGAAAATTTAAAACCTTAAAATCTGTCCTTGGCGCTTCCTGTCCAGGAACGTGTCTCTGATGATAGTACCAAGAGCTAGGATGTGGGAGGGCTCGTAGTCTGATTGCTTTCTCACCTCTGAAAGGGAAGAATGAACTAGTCAAACTCACTGTTGCTTCTGCAAAACTTCCTTCGCCATTGGGCAAAAGAGTGACCCATAGTAGGAATTTCAGACAACGAGACAAAGTGGTGAAGAGGTATTTGGGAACTAAGAGGCCTTTCAGTTGCACTCACATCAATCACAGAGTCAACTAAGACTCCATCAGAAGATACTGAGAAAAGTATAGATGAAGCCATCATCATCATTACATTGGGTCAACTTGATAAGTCTCTCATCTGCTTTGGGTGAACCCATTTGGTGCAGGGGCAGGAGAGGGGAGGCCTCAGAAGGCCACAGCATCCCCCTCAAATCATCTGACCCCTACATTTTATAGCACTGGGCAAAGAGAAGACATTTTCAATTGTCAGTTTTAGTGAATCACAAATAAACAAGAACAGTATTTTAACAATAGTAATTTAAAATTATAAAACATTAATTTATTGAGTATTTATTATGCATCAAGCACTATGCTACACTTTAAATGCATTATCTCATTAAAATCTCACCCTGGGTCACATGGCTAGCAAAGGCATGAGCAGAATTTGGACCCAGGAAACACTACACTATCTGCTCTTATCTCATCCCAATCCAGCCAACTTGGAAGCTGTCTTCACAAACTATCCTAAATTATAGGTGAAAATTCTCCTAATCTATAGGGAGGAATGGAAAAGAGAGCTTGTCTAGACGACCAGATGGATTTCCAGGATGCCCATCTTCAGGAAGGCTTCTCACTGTGACAGGGACACTAGAAATGCAACCAATACAAAAGGGCACAGGCCCTGGGCTGCATCAGCCTTTGGGGACATCTGATTCTGAAATGAATTTCTGAGAACATTTCTCCAGATATAATGCTCTCCCTTCCCAACAAAATGCCAAAATTGCCTATGTCACTCATGGTGGCCTCCATCATAGAAGGTTTCAATGAGCTTTAGCTTTAAATAAAGGAAGTTTTATAGCATTAAAAAGTGCCCTTACAATGCTAATTTTAAAACACTATTCAATAGAAGCATATCTTGAGTATGTGATTTCTAGGCTAAGTTGTTTGGGCTAATTTATTTAGTTAAGGTAACAAAGATGAATGCACGTATTTAGAACAGCTGGTTTCCACAAGATAGTATTAATGTATTCTCCCTCAATTCTTTGTTTACTGATGAGTTGTTCTTTGGTTCTTGACAAAGAAATCTAATGGTAGAATTGATTTCCTTCTGAAAAATTTTCATTTCCAACTAATATTGTTTGTACTTAGGTGGTACCAGTATGTATTCTATCACATAAGTTTAATAACGGTCAGTTATTAAAAGCCTCAGCTACTCAGAACAAAGTAATGTTTATTTGTTTGTTTTTCACGAGAGAAAGAAAGAGTAGAGGTCATAAATTTTCAAAATAGATGTTATAAAGTCCATTAACATACCACTCATGAGTTACTCAGAGAAATGTGCCACAGGCCCTCAAACAGGATCTGTTCCTATTTTAGAGACTATTCTAAGTTTAGCCATTTGGTATCTTAGCCTATAAATGATTTTCTGGAAAATCAGGATATTTGAAGGATTTTTTGATACACAAATTCTGACACTAGTGAGCTACTGCCTCTAATAATAGACAAAGCAACTATGAAAAGCAGGCACAAGAAACCCAGAGGCAGGTCTGTCTGTGCCTACTGGGGACCATACTGTGCATGCAAGTGTCACCAGGAGTTATCTTACATCACCCTCAAAACAAAACAATGCAAAACAGATGGTGTTACTGCCCTCTGTTCAAGATAATATAAGAATTTATACCAACTTAAAAAAATATATTTTAAATAGGGGGTATTGCTTAAAGGGGTAGGCTTAATTTATAATCTCCCTGCTCCTCACAACTCTCCGATCAGGTGCACTCTGAGACTTGGAAATTCAGTCTTCTAACCCCTAGTTAGCCCTGCTGGGCCTCGGATGCCAACTCAACATCATCTCTGCTGCTGTCCAAGATGTGGGTAGGGTAGTGAATTAAAGGAAGGACCTTCTTGAATTTGAACTCTGGTGACTTTTAGCTAGACAAACCTCTCAATTCCTCTTTAAAATAGCAATAATGACTAGTGATAATCAGTCCCATACATTCTTTTTTTTTTTCTTTGCACATATCCCAATCATAAAAAGGGAAAATGATGCACCTCTTAGAGGGGACACTTGCCATCTCCCTTTCGCCTGCCTTTCTATTTCTTTGGGAAAAAGTCCACCACTCTTCCTCAAATCCAGAAACTTGGAAACGAGAGTGTGAGTCAGGGTTCCCTCCCTCTTACACCTGCCTCCCAGAGGAGGGGCTCCTTTGATTGATAAGAGCGGTCACTGACTGGGTCGCATTTCTAGTGAGCGGGGCTGGCGGGTGGGGGGTGGGGGGGAGGCCCTCGGCACATGCGCACATGCGCAGTGTGGATCTGGAACACTGGTTCTTGGCTGGTATTGCTTATTGCGTTAAGCAGAGCACTTCTAACAGGCTTCTTGGTCCCGAGTTTCAAATAAGTGTGTAAGTGGAGCCTCTGCCCGGTGGGTGGAGGAGGACCACTGCTTTCTACATCCCCTGAAAAGATTTGAGAGTATGAAAAGTATCTGCGGCTGGCTGAGGAAGTGTAATTCTAAGTCTCCTAGCAAATCTCCCCAAGCACTAGGTCCCAAGGCTTAATGGGAGTGGGAGTAAATCCCCATCTAAGCCACTTTCCCCCATGCACATGACTAGACATTTAGGTGTGATTTGCAGTTGCCTGTATATTAACCCTAGACTTTGATCACCATATGGCTAGTGATCTCCGTGTCTATGCTATCAGTCAGAATCCAAAGAGCTGAGAATAGGGCTCCCCTAACTCAGACGTCATCCAAGTCCCTCACTGGGTCGGCGGCAGCAAAAGGATTTGAACTCAGGTCTTCTCATTTGAAATCCAACCCTCTCACAAGTTTACATGGTGCAATCAGGCCTGTCTGTAAGAAAAAGTGGAGGTGGGGAGATGAGAATAGGGGGAGGGTTAGAATGCCCCATTTCCACACATTGTTTTTTCTATGATTAGAGTCCCTGATTAAAACAGAGTTACCAATCTGTAAAAAGATTATTTGAGAGCAGTGGTTCTCAAGCATGGGTGATTTTTCACCACCTCCACCCCAGGGGCCATTTGGCAATGTCCTCAGACATTTGTGACATTTTTTGTTGTCACAAATGGTGGATAAAGGACAGATGTGCTGCTCAACGTTCCTGCAATGCACAGAACAGCCCCCAAAATGAAGAATTGCGGCCCAAAATGTCAATAATACCCAGGTTGAGAAACCCTATTTAAGAAGCTCAGTGAAACATGGGCACTGAATATAAATGCAGCATAACATACAAATGCATCCGAACCTAGTCAGTGAGAAGGGGAACCATCCCTGCAATGTGGTTATTGCAGCTTTTCACCAGTTTCTTCTGACCAGCCTGGGCAGGTCATCACCACAACTGTCAGTTAGGTGAAGCTCGTATTTGCCTCTCTCTGTTCTCCTTATCTTCTCCCCTTCCAACGTCCTCAGCCCATCTGCACCCCTACCCCTCCAGACTCTTCTTAGAGACACTCTAGCTCCTCCATGCCTAAGTTCAGTCCTGTCCAGTTCCTGAACCAACACAGGGCAGGACCAAAAAACAAAACCGACAACTTAATAGCTTTTTCCCCAACAGAAACTTCCTGTAACTAGGAGGGAGTGCCTTTCTTATGCTAGCTAGCTGCTTCACATATTGTAGCTCATTAAATTTAACAACAATCCTATGAGATACATATGATTTCCATTTTAAAGTTAAGGAAATGAAGGCTCAGAGGGGTTAAATAATATGCTAACTTTCTTAAAGACAGCAAGAGGCTGATATCTGTTCTGTATTAATTCCAAAGCATACTCTTTTGCCATATTTAGTCTGTACCTGACTTTCCTGTTCTAAAGTCCTATCAAATTGGATACAAGCCATTTTTCTGATTTATATTTTAAATTATTGGCAATGAATCCACAAGCCAAATAAATCATCAGTGTCTTCTTTAGTCTGTGTTTTAGCTAGAATTTTTTGATTGCAAGTTACAGAAACCAATTCAATCTAGATAAAATAAATTGGGGCAATTTATTTCAGGGATGTAGGGATTCTCACAAAAGCCAAGGAGAACAAAAACCGGCAAGTTGCCAGTGCTTTTTCTCACTTTTGCTCCAGATCAGCTTCCTCAGCTTGCTCTCCTTCTCTCTCTTTTTTTTTTTAATGCTGAGGAAGAGTCACCCTGAGCTAACAGCTGTTACCAATCTTCCTCTCTTTTTTTCTTTGCTTGAGGAAGACCAGTGCTGAGCTAACATCCATACCAGTCTTCCTCCATTTTGTATGTGGGACGCTGCCACAGCATGAGTGCCAAGTGGTGTAGGTCCGTGCCTGGAATCCACGCCCACAAACCGGGGCTGCCAAAACAGAATGCACGGAACGCGCACGCTAGGCCACAGGGCCAGCCCCAGCTTTCTCTCCTTCTTTGATTGTAGGGGAATACGACTGCCCTGCGGCCCCTAACATGGTATGTTTTCAGTCTGTCCTCATCCTCTCCCTCTCTCTCCCTATCTCCATCTCTCTCTTCCAAATTCTGGAAAAGAGAATGTTCCCCGTTTGAGATAAATTTCAACTCCTAATAGAGTTAGTCCTTTCCAAGGGAGAAGAGTCACTCCAAACAAACATGGACCTCAAGGCCCCCTCCATAGATGAAGAGAGGAGAATAGTTCCCAGGAAGTGGAAGGAGTCACTGGGTCCTGGGCTCTGCTGGCCCACTACAGTGAGACTGTCTCATACTCCAGAGCCCTTCTGTGAGATGAACACCAGCCCGGAACTGACCAGCTTGGTTTGCCCCTTTCCAGAGAATCATATGAGGCCAATCAAAAGACTTTACACAGGGAAAGGAGATGGTAGTTTATTCTGGTTATCTCTGAATTTTGATGAGGACAATAAACAGAACAGTGAACTGACTAGAAGGCCCTTTACTTTCTGAACTATTAAGACTGTAAGCCTTACTGCTTCCCACTTCTTCAGAGGTTTATTTATCATTTGAACTCACGTCAGAGCTACTGGTCCTGTTAGTCCTATTAGGCCCTACGTGAGTCTGTGAATCAGGGCAGGCATGGACTAAAAGTGGACAGCTTTCTCTCCGTGGGATATATAGATGCACCTTCCACAGAAAAGAACTCTATTTAAATGCAGCCTGAGAGTAATCCTTCTAGTGGACACAGAGTCTTCTTCCTATTTCACAATACTACCTTGTCTATTCTTAAAAAGGATGCTTAGCAGCATAGAGGTTAAAAAATGAGGACAAAGGACTAAAAGTTTCACTTCCAGGGTTTTAGAGTCACACAGATAGCCATTTTTGTCAAAACTATTACAAGTCCTGCCTTCTCCCCTACCCTTACACTCAGATTGGCCTTCTAAGCCAACCCGCTTCTTGGCTAGTGTAAAAATAAAAGGAAATACCCTGAACACCAGCAAATGGAGTTGAGAGAGTGAGTAAGTGCAATGAACAGAGGATAAGTCAGGGCAAGTGAAGACACTTCCTCTTCCACCCTATAAAATGCAGATAGCTGAAGAGCTACTGCAGGCATCGTAAAGTGGCTATATTTTTAGCCCCTACTCATTATGGCTTTTAGTGAATAGTCTCTCTGTTGTCTTAAGCCATTCGTCTTTGGAGAAATATGGCCCCATTTCTCTATTTATTTATCTCTTTAGAAATGGGAAAACATAAACTGTTGCACTATAATAAATTTTCTCACTTTTAATAGTTCAAACGGCTCAACAGTAAAATGAAAGTCAAGCATTATTCTTGTTCCTTGGATTTTTGTCATTTTGAGTATCCCTGGCACCACTTAATGTCATGATCCCTAAGAATGGCCTTAATTTGATTATCTGTCTTCTGAAGATGGCTTTCTCAAACTTTAGGCAGTTAAAAGTGGACTGGAAAAGAGCTTAATCATCTCTTCTCTCTAAAAGGATAGAGAAAACAGGTGTTTTTAGATATCTCATTTCTAACTCACCCATGCAAATTTCAAAATGTAGAAAAGCAAAAACAGAGGGGACTAAAATTATCCCAAAATAATAGCTTTTTCTAGGACATGAAAAGCTAAATAACGTCAAGTTATTCTTAACATGAAATTTAAGTGGAAAATATAAAATTAACAGAATTTTGGATGCACCAAGAATATGATTTAGTGACACCTTTGCTATTCAGGCAGAGAATTAATTTTCACATGTTTCCATATGAAGAGATTGGTGTTGGGCTCATATATTCCATCTGCCTCACCCTGGTTCCTGAGAACTATAGCACAAGAGAAGTTCCTGATAAATGCATGTTCGCTATTCCTGTAGAGCTTCTGCATTGAATCCCTGCCTCCTTTTTGATCCCAAATGAGTTGAGATGGACAAACTAGAAGGAGATCTGAAGCTTCCCTGCTCACCCTTGAATTCAGCACCACAGCTACCTAGCTTGCTTGCTTATCTTCTCTGAGCTCTCCAGATTCAAAGGGGACTCCCAGAAGGAAGGTATTTAAAGAGGGAAAATAGTAAGAATGAAAAAGAGACAACCTCACAAAAGCCCTAGGGCTAAAATACTTCCAAAAACACAGACCAATAGCCACCACCCTCCTCCCCACAAAAAGTCAAAATTTCCCACCAATCGGAATCTCTGAGACTACATGTCCTCACACTCCTATCAAAGACCCCATGTAAAACCTTGCACTGTCCAGGGTGATGAAGGGAGGAAAGGAAATGTCCATCTCATTCTCTAGATGGAAGACTTCCCTTTCTCCTAGTTTTTCCCTGTATAAACCATAAACCTTTAATGAATTGACCAGTGTTCTGGGCTAACCTTTTCTCATGAGTCACATCCAATATGCCACCGTAATATCATCACACTTTCATTCTGCATGTCTGCCTTAGATTGTAAGCTTTCATTTCTTACTAGATTTTAAACTATTTGAAGACAGACCCTTTCTGTCCTGCAGCTCAACGGTTAATAGCATGGACTTTGTGCTAATCATGGGTCGGGCAGTCCCTAACTAGCTGTCTGATTTTGTTACTTTATCTCCCATTGCCTTAGTTTCCTCATCTGTAAGATGAATTGGGGATATTGCTGATAACTACCTCATGGCAAGGCAGAGGATCAAATGAGATAATATGTGTAAAGAACTTGGAGCACTATGACACGTGACTAGTGGTCACTTAATGTTAGCTAGTGTTACTTACCCAGTGTGTGGCGCATAATGGGCACCGTTAGTGTGTTGGATGGATGAATGAATCCCGAGAAGCATTTGAGTTCTCTCTCAGAAGAAAATCTGGCATTACTGAAGAAGACATTAGTTATTCTACAGAATCCTTTTGTGGCTTGAGAAAGGCATATCCAGAGAGAATGGCAAAATATATAAATCTTTCCAAACAAAAGTTTTTGACCCATCCCAACGGATTCCACATTTTCCCTGTTGCTTTGTTTATCGCTGTTTAGGACCCAAGGAAAATTGCCTTTGAAGAAAACAGAAGGAATTCAAAGTTAGGGTGAAGATAATGTGAAAGGGAAAATCTGAGTTTTTCATAACTGCTCTTCATCTCCTGTCCAGCCTGAAAAATTGTCTCTATCCAGGAAAGAAATGAGGTGCAGAGAAAATTAAGAATGCAAGTGGAAAGTTGATTTTGGTTTTTACGGACACTTGAGCGGTATCTCAAAAAATTTAGAGGCCATATAAAAGTACCTCCTCTTATTTATGGGCTCACTTCCAGAATGAAATATTGTCTGCATTAATCCCATCTGGAATTACAGGGCCTTTCTATGTTTGATGCCTCCAGAAACTTAGAACACAAACACCAACCAAAGGAAAATATATAGACCAACATAAATTAGACTTTTCCCCCCATTGGGATGCATCCATGCATCAGGGCTTATAAATTTAGATTATATCTCTACTGCCATCGTGTGCTAGAATGGTTTTTAGTAAAGATATCCTAAAAAAAGAGTCAAAAACTCAGAACACAAGGAGCTTTCAAGGAAAAAAGCTGAATCCTTCTTTTCCCTGACTATCAAGCGATGTCACACATTCCGATGCTCATAATCAAAGCAAAGGTTTGGGACTCACTCTCTGTTTCTTCATCCAGAAAGAGAGCAGGGAGGCAGAATGCAGGACACTGAAAAAAACATGAAGACAGTATCCAGCTATTTCTTTCACTCATGTGTAATAAAAGAATGATTCTATTCTGTCTCATTTTAGATGTAAAAGCCCTAGTTTTAGAATGATATACCCTGCCCACCCCCAGGCTGTCCATCCCCCAGCCTAGAACCCGTGGCCCCTTGACAGGCTCATGTCATGCGAGTGTCATTCTTCCCTGCTATGTTCCCAAACGGCTTATCTCCCCACCAGACTCGGGCACCCCCTTTCAGGTTCATTTTTCTTTTGCTGCTTTGACTTTTGTCTTATTGGAAATTACTTCCATCACTTTAAGTCACCTGGAAATTTGAGAAGTATGTCTCCTACATGCTTTTACAAATCACTGAATCAATTCTTGACCTAGCTCTGAACACAGACCTCTCTTCATCTGCCTGAATGTGCTGACCTCGTGTTTCCCCAACTCTGGCATAATTAAGAAATGTGTGAAGCTTATCTTTGGTGCTTCCTTTTTCCCTCTCCCCAAGACCTAATCCTCCATCCCAGCCCTCCACTACCCATAAAATTCCCCCTGGCTGCCCCTTCCTCCCTCCCCACCTGACCTCTCAACTGCCTTTATCCTAAACCTGCCTCTCCACTTTCTCCTGTCAAGCCTGCTCTCAGAGCTCAGCCTATGTAAAGAAGAGAAAATAATTCACATTAAGTTGCTAATAATGACTAACGATGAATCCTCTGTTTTGTTTCTGCCATGGGATATTTGTGTCCAGCAGAGGAAAGTGGACTTAAATAAATTAATATATATCCCATTGTATTATAGGATTGTTGTAGCTTTTCCTACAGCCTTACACCTCCACACTTTCTTATCAGATTTTCATCTACATCCCCTGAGTCAGTGGCAAGTGTTACCTCCTGGGAGAAATTGCCCAAAATACAGAGAAAGAGAGGCTCACAATGCTTTTGAGCTTCTAAATAAATTTTGAAAAATTGTAGCAAAGACTTAAAAGTCATGGCTTTTTATTTACAAACTTATTGGGTTTTTCAGTTGCAAGCCTAACCCGTAAAGAATACAGAACATGGAACGTTAGTGTCTTCAATTAAAAAAGAGGATATATGAAGTGCCAGGGTCCCCACCAATCCAGAGTGGATTGGCTGGGGGAGAATTAAAGTCAGAGAGTAAACAAATAGGTGTAGGGGCCAGCCCCATGGCATAGTGGTTAAGTTCCGCACACTCAGTTCAGTAGTCCGGGGTTTGCAAGTTCGAATCCCAGGCACGGACCTACGCCACTCATCAGCCATGCTGTGGTGGCAGCCCACATACAAAATAGGGGAAGGTTGGCACAGATGTCAGCTTAGGGCTAATCTTCCTCAAGCAAAAAAAGAGGAAGACTGGCAAAAGCTGTTAGTTCAGGTGTAAACTTTCCTGTGGATCTCTAAGTCCTGTGCTGAAGTGAGGGAGGGAAGACGAAGGGGAAGGAGGGGACAGAAATACCGGACACATTTGAGGAATTTACGAACAAAGGATCCTGGTGCCTTATGTCCTGTGAAAGTAGGAATAGCTCCCTGCACCAGCAGTGGACCAGCAGCTGAGCAGAGCTTACATTATGATGTGTTTTGGCAGAATTGGGACTTAAGGCAGAGGCCCCAGTTCAAGATATGAACATCTTCCTAGAAGGTCTTGGAAGTAGGCTGAGATGACCCTGAGAGACAAAAAGGAATGTAAATATGTGTAACTACAGTGAGATCGCAGAGAGTAAACACAGACACTTCAGTGGATATTGGTGGGAATAAAGACCAGTGACCAAGAGCCATTAAAGATGAGGTACTACTCATCCAAGGCCATTATAACCAAGATCCAGATGACCCTTCCAACATCTTGACACCTCATAACCCCCTTCTCTTCCATCCACATCAACATCCAGAATCTAGAGAAAGAAGGAAGGGGAATCCTGAATTGATTGAGCTTATAAACAAAATTATCTGAAAAACCTGGTAATGACCTGGAAAACCTCCAAAACCTAGACAAAGAGGGAGGGAAAATCCTGAATTGACTGAATTTATACCCAAAATGACCTAGGAAATCTGGAAATGACAGAATTTACCTGGAAATAACTAGATGAATTAGGCAGAATGGGGGTTTGAGATAGAAGATAGGTTGTTATATTAAAAAATAAAGGAAGTTGCATTTATACTATACATCTTAGCTTGTGGTCAGAACTATCTTCGGTATTATGACATCTGGGGATGTGTGGAGGATGGAGACACTGGTAAAGGATCTTTCTGGAGTCCTTGAAAGCTTATTTAGGCAGCCTGAAGTCCCTGCAGGCCTGGTTGATCCAGCCTCTGCTTCTGTCCTAGATCGTCTGGTTTACCACACAGAATCAGAGTTAAGGCATCTGGCATACACTTTT
This sequence comes from Tapirus indicus, assembly GCA_031878705.1. Taxonomy (NCBI): domain Eukaryota; kingdom Metazoa; phylum Chordata; class Mammalia; order Perissodactyla; family Tapiridae; genus Tapirus; species Tapirus indicus. The sequence continues at coordinate 71,029,940 of CM062923.1, forward strand.
GTTCATGTAACCAGGTCAGTATAATAAAATTTCAACTAACTGGAGCACTAGAGGAATAAAAGTTTCTTGTAAACTTAGCTTTCTGGTTAACTGAGGGTTATCCTGAATCCCGATTTCTATTGTGAAAATGCGTCTTCAGGGTCCTCATTGTAAGCATCACCTATGCCTTTCTTCTTTCTTCGCCATATCCTTTCTTCTCCATGACGAGCTGTCTGAGGCTCCTCGGCTTTTCTGCATATGACAAGATTCCAAGACTCTTCTCCGAAAGTGTCTGGTTTGTCTACATGTCTTGAAAGAGTCACCTGAAAACAGAGTACAAATTCCCAGTGCCAGCTGATGTGAAAAGATTAGATCTGGACTGTCACTAAACACTCTATTCTATTAATTCCATCCATGATCCCGTGAGATTTTTGGTGACTACATCATGCTGTTGATTGAATCCTCTAAGTTAGGGATTCCTTCCATTGAGTTAATGAATGGGCTTCAAGGATATATGAACTTCTTGAATGTGATATGCAAAAATATTTATATATACGCTTATCTCTGTGTGTGTGTGTGTGTGTGTATGTATACTTATGTGTGTATGTGTATTTCATCAGATGCTCGAGGGGATCCATGACCCAAAAAAGTAAAAATTGTGGCTGTGTCTTTTTCACATGCTGCTGCAAAGTTCAGATCTCTACTCTTATATACTTCTGAATTTAGTATTTTTCAGAAGTTGAAAGAGTTGTGCTTTGGGAGTTGGGAGACACTGGGGAAAAAAATTAAGATCAAGACATTTTTAATCCTTGTTCTGTCTTGCCATCTCTCAGTCATCAAGCATCCACACAGCAGATGCATTTCTTCTGTATCTTCATCCATGTTATAAATAAATTTTAGGATAGGCTAGAGCACTCTAGCATATCATGAGGCACCTGGTTCCTGGTAGATATCAAATAGAACTTGCATATTTTTATGGCATGCCACCGATTACTAAACCACTGAATTGTGGTAATCACAATCCACATTTGGGCATCTTGTTCAAAGGTATATAAAAATCTCTCCATGCACCTTGTTCAAATTATGTCTACGAAATTTCTACAAGTGCTCTTGGCTTAAAGGGAATTTAGAAATTACCTATATCAATCCCTCCATTTTACAGACAGAAATAATGGGATCCAAATATAGGTAGCCACTATAGATTAAATGTTAGTGTGCCTCCCAAATTCATATATTGAAACCCTAACCCCTAAGGTAATGGTATTAAGAGGTGGGGCCTTAGGGAGGTGATTAGATCATGAGGGCAGAGCCCTCGTGAACAAGATTAATGTTCTTAGAAAAGAGACTCCAGAGAGCTCCCTAGTTCCTTCCACCATATGAGGACACTATGAGAAGTCAGCAGTCTGCAACCTGGAAGGGAGCCTTCACCAGAAGCTGGCCATCCTGGCATCCTGATGTAGAATTCCAGCCTCTAGCACTGTGAGAAATAAGTTTCTGTTGTTTATAAGCCACACAGTCTATGGCATTTTGCTATAGCAGCCTGAATGGAGTAAGACAGTAGCTGAAGCTACACAAGTAATGTCAGGAGTGGCCTTAGAGTTTTCACCTCCTGAGAGTCAGTCCAGGACTCTTTGCCTTGCTCCAGGTAGCCCATTGGCCATGATTCACTGCCTCCCACTAGTGCACTGATCCCTGCATGATCCTTATGTCACTTCCAGCATATAGCTCAGGCTCCCAAACCAGATCATAAGCCTTCAAGAGGGTTGGAGGAGGATCTCAGCTGGTTCGTTTTTCTCTCCCAACAAAGACTGCAATGATTAGGAGAATGTGGAAATATGTACTTCCTACCACAAAAGCAGGGTCCACCTTGGTACCAAGGAGAACCTGGATCTTGTGATTTCCAAACAGAAGGAAAAACTTCCTTTCAGGTTTCATTCCCGGAATGCCATCATAGCCTGAAGTGCACTTCCCAAAACTGACACTAACTGACAGGCTTGCACACCATGCAGTGATCCTTTGTCCAGCTCCTGTCAAATTGAACTGACATTACAGTGACCAGAGGGGCACCATGAGGACCAAGTGTTGAGAACTCTTCACCTCATTCCTGTTGAGAGGACCATTAACATGTAGACATGGTCCTCAAAGGCAGAAGGAAGGACAGTTAGTCCTGAGGTCACTTCGTCAGGCTGACAAGCCAAAACTGAGGCTGGAGAGAGGGAGGCAGGGGTAGCAGTCAGATATTATATTAGAACAGAGGAAGCAAGCACAAACCTGGGAGTCGGGCTCTCTATCCTCTTGACGTTAACAGCCACAGCAGAGCCTCAGACTTGGTGGCCTCTGCGTGCTCTCTTGCATTTCTGTGTGCCATCCAAGGTGTCAGGGTGGAGACTCATCTGAGCTTGCAGGAGACTCCACTGAGCTTGCAGGAAAAAACGCTAGGAAACTATGTGCAAGAATGCTGCCAGATCAACAGAGAGTGAAGGTCTGGCCCTGGGACATTGGGATTATGACTTTTGGACAAAGAAAGTGACGGCTTCCCAAACCACAGGGAGGATTCCACTAAAGAGGATGCCCTAGAAAGGCAGCGAGCACACTGGAAATAGGAGACAGCTGAAGTATGTGGGACCCAAACAGCCCATTGGTATGAGGGGAGTTCTGGGTGATGTCACAGGTGTTAAGCTCCCTTGAAAACTTGTTTGAAGTTTCATAAGAGAAGAGGTAATAAAATTAAAAGTATAAGACTTGAGATCTTTCATTACTTAGATATTAGATCATGCCATGTTGGCAAAAGATCTGCAGTCCCTTGGGGGACCCCTTACCAGCTTGAGAAGTGGGGTCCTAGAGGTATAAACAGGATTGTCTGCTGAACTAAGATGTCCACGATGAAAGAAAACAATTGGGAAAGATCACCAGCCTTTAACAGTTCCTTCCCACCCAAAGTCACCAGCCTCCTGTGAGAGGCTCCCACCTTCCACAGATCATTGCCTCCAAGATCTCTCCTGGATCCTCCCCTTGCTTGATCCCTTTAGTCAATATGCTCTAGATTTTGCTTCCTACCCAGTCTATAAAACCTGTCACTGGGTTTGACACTATGTCTGAAATGCTGCCTTTGGTTCCCCTTTGCTCTACAGCCCACGGCTGTCCCCAGTTCTGCCCCACCACAAGTTCAGACTGGAACCCCAGGCCTCCTGTTAGCTCAGAAGGACCATTCAGACCAGGTAAGAGGAACAGGAGCAGGACAGCTACAGTAGCCACTGAGGACCACTAAACCACCACTGTGGAGTGAGGGAGCCATCAGACACCCAAGACAAAGAGTCCTGGGCATCAAATTGTGTAGATTATCAGAGTCAAAAACCATTGTCATTATCAACCAAGGCCTGGGCTGTCCCAAGAGTGGGTAAGACCCACAAAAACAAGCGTAACATATAAAAGCATAAAGCTCTCATTAGGTGGGGTGATCTGTCTGGCCAATTAGGGTTTCAGTTCCCTGAACACACAGTCCCAACCTCCAGGATGGGGTTCTACATACTCGATAAGTCTGTTCTGGTATCGTGTACCTGTTTAGTTAAACTAATTCCATAATTTAAATAAATTAATGCTTGGACTTATGTATTCCAAATAGTTAGAAGCTTGCCTGATTTTATTTTCAGTTGTTTATTTGATGCCAAACATGAGTGTGGACAAAGATAGTACTGAAAATATTTAGCAGGGCACCTATCAATCAGAACAGTGGCCAATCAGTCAGAGTGGCCAATAAAAATGAAAAGATTCCTTTACTGAATGATGAGTATGTAGTTATGAGTTATTAAAAATATTTATAACAGATACATTATATGCCAAGAATTAATAACAGTTTAATAATTTCCCTTGCCATTAATTAATTATCATATTTATCATAAGAGGTTTGAACTAGTAGATCAGTTGTAACTGAAATGACCATGGATTAGTGAGTTTAAAGTGTCTTCTTTTTAACGAACCAATTAGAAAAAACTATCTGGAATATAAAACTGAGGGTAAATATCTGAAAGGCTATGATCCATGTACCATACAGGGAAAAACAGTTACTAATTTTAAGTATAGAAACTAAATGTAACCAGTTTCATATTCTAAGAGGAGAGGCAAAATTCAAGGGAAAGAGAGGGAAGTATACTCTTCTGTTTGGTAAGACATCCCGGTGGGCATTTCGGGTGTGAAAGTGAGAGCCCAAGACTGTGCTGGAGAGAATGGTTGAGACAGAAAAGATAAACTGAGTAATAAAGAAGCAGGATTTGAGCTTTCCTTTGAACGACCTGGTAGGCAAGGGTGGGGGCTCTGAGTTCAATAATGAAGAAAGTGGAGAAACTGTCTTTGAGAAGAAAACTCCAACTCACCAACCCAGCAGCAGGCTGAGGCCTCACATGAGACACTATCAGGGAGAGAAATTGACAGCTAGTCAGTTTGGGGAAGTTTCCAGACATTTCTGTTCTAGACTATAATTCTTCTTGGTAGCCCCAAGATTTCATTCTGAGACTGTTCACATCACCCTGGTGGTGCTAAGGGGAATTAAAGGACAGGCGGCATGCAGTGCATGGAGTGGGGATGTGACCTTCTGCACACATCACCTCCCAAACACGTTCTGTCCCTGGGAACACTATGGGGATAGCAACATCTTACTGAGAGAGGACTGTAGCCCCCACGGACCACATCGTTGGTGACCAAGAGCTGAGAACTAAGGAGCTGGGCCTGACAGTGGAGAAGCAGGCCCAGTATGGGCCAGTCCAGGAGCAGACATGGAGGAAGCCCACTTTTCTCCAAATATGCTCAAAGATGGAGAAGGGATTGAGATTAGGTAGACTCTGCTGTTATGTGGGCTGGGGGCCAAGCAGTGAGGGGACATGTGTGATATACATGCATGTGAGAGAGAGAGACTGAGCTGGGAGGTGCCTCTGTGGTATAAAGTAGCCCAAACACCAACTAAAAGTGAAATCTGACAAATGCAGGATTTCAAATACTTATCAAAAAACATTCTTTCACTGAGAGGCTTTTGCGAAATTCAATCACACCTAAAAATGGAAGCAAAGTGAGCACTGAGAAAACTTCCTGCGTTCGCATGATAAGATATCGGGGCTTTCCAGGAAGACTAGAAATCCTAGGTTCACAGAATACCAATGTGGACAGCAGGCCATCGAAATGGCTGACAAAACCGGAGTAAGCTGCCGTCACCAGCTGTGTGCACATAAAGGAAAGGTGTATAACAGCCTTGGACTAAAGAAAAACAGACATGGAAATGAAACGCCACTGGGGCATAACATCAAAACTGCAGCTAAAGCTGCTTCAACTTCTCTGTCGCCTGCAAGACCTCCTCCTGGCAGTTTGTGGTGTAACCAACAAACAAAATTGGGAACTGGAACTGTATGCACAAGAGAGGAAGAGGAGAGAGAGAGACTGTGTGTGTTCACGCGCGTACACATGCATGAGAGTAAGAATAAAACGTAAGAGCACATAAATACATTTATACATTTACAAATTAGAATGTTGTTCCTACTGGTATTTATGTAAGCTTTCCCCCTTCAGACGCTGTATTAGCCAAGATGTCAGTTACTCTAAATCGCGATATTAGTATATTCATTCATTTTGTTCATTCACCAAATTAACGTATATTGAACCCCCGGTAAGTGCCCAGCACTCTTCCAGGCAGCTTCTTAGAGTCACGATTAGTTCCCAGAACTCTGCAAGATGTATAAACCCTCTTTTTTTTCCAACAAGAAAATCAAAGCTCAGTGAGATTAAGTGACTGCCCACTGTCACAGCTACAAAGTGGTTGAGGATTTAAAGCCAGGTCTCCTGATACAGGAGACACCAGCTTGCATGCGAAGGACTTTGGGCTGTAGCCTGTAAGGCAACAGCTCCCAGCCTTTCTCACTTGATTCCAAATTCAAGTGAACACCAGAGCTGCCTACGTACAAAAATTATGTATTATATGTAACAGCTTATTTAAAAAACGTTTGTTGAATGCCACCTAGGTGGCATGCATAAATTTTAACATCAAGTACTTATTCTCAAGTTGCTCATAGTATTGATGGGAGAGAAAAATACAAGCAAAAATTACAAAATATTGTAGCACAATGTGATGAGTTGAATAACCAAAGTAAGTGCCACAGACAGCATTGACCAAAGTTGTGTGATGATCTCAATTCAGGCGTTAGAAGGGGAAATAAATCATGTAAAAAATTCACAGAAAAGGTAACAATTAAGCTTAGTCTTGATGGAAAAATATGAAGTTCCAAAGAAAACAAAAGAATATTCTAGAAAGAGACAAAGCCTGTGCAAAGGCACAGAAGTGTGGAGTTCTGGGCTGGAGGAATTGCAGAGCATACTGTTAAAGCTGGAGCATGGCGTGAGGGGTGGGATGGGGAAGAAGGCAGGTGAAGCGGCCTGCAGTTACACAATGAGGGGTCTTGAGAGACGTGTCAGGAGCCGTGCTGGATCAGCTGGAGCTTGTTCTCAGCCGTATCTGAAGGCTGGAAATACCTGACTTCTCACCCCGACAGAAGGGCTCACAAACCTCCTAGGAAAATATTTGAACCCTGTCCACTAGTGGGGTTTGAACACATGCAGACATGTCTGATATGACCTCAAAAGACAGCCAATGGACTGTATGGTGTATTTGAAAGTTGCTAAGAGAGTCGATCCTAAACGTTCTCATCAGAAGGAAAAAAAAAATTTTGTAACTATATAAGAAGATAGATGTTAACTAAACTTGTTGTGGTAATCATTTCACAATATATGTATGTCAAGTCCTTATGCGGTACACCTTAAACTTGTACAGAGCTGTTTGTCAATCATTTCTCAGTAAAACTGGAGACAGAAAAAAGACAGTAGGTGGAATGAAGAGACCAATAAGGAAGTTTCCACCAGGGGAGGAGGAGACTGGCCAAATAAAGCAGAGACTGAGGGTCAGAGTGGAGTGGGGGTGTGGGTGTGGTGAGGCAGCATATTCCAGAACCTCTCCTAACCTAAGCCTCCAGTTCAGCCAGAGATGTGTTTATGAATTAAAAGGACTGGACCATATGTTCATGAGGATGCATAAACTACTCCGGAAGTTTGTTTGAACGAAGGCGACTGAGGAATGGTGTTCAGGCTTAGAGAGATTTGCTTTTCATTGTATCTTTTGGTACTGCTTGAATTTTTTGCTTTTAATCACATACATGAATTAGCTATTCAAAACCTTTAAGAAATATCTATTCTTAGAGGAAAAGTTGTATCACTAACTGAAATATTTAGGGTCCAAGCAACAGCACTATTAAACAGCCTCTGAATAAAACAGAGAGAACATCCTTTTCAACGAACAAGGGCCTTCTTGGGTGTTGAGTGGTCTCCAGCCATGGGGTAGTGTCCAAGCCCATCAGTTGTGGAGCAGATATTTCAGCCCCACTGCAGACGACAGTGTCAAGAAGAAAGAGAGAGAGGGGATGGGGCGGGGCGGTCCCATCACAGTTAGCTCCAGCAGAGAGCACAAGAGTCTTCCACTGTAGCACTTTTTCATTCAGGCCACCTTACTGGAGCACTCTAGTAAAATATAACCAGAAAGGAGCATCTTTCTTCTTAGTCTGGAAGATGAAAGGGGTATTGACGTGTGCCAGTGTGGTGAGGAGGAGTGATAAACCCTGCCTCGGGTGGGAGGAGTCAGAAGAACATCAGGAACCTTCCAGGTCTGCGGGTCCCCAGGCAACATCCAGGCAAAATAGTCCCAGCTCTGAGCAGTGTCTCACAGAGTTTGTCAGGGCTGTGGGACTCTAGGTCCTGCCGCAGGAAGCAGCAGTAACAAAGAATGATCGGGAGTGATTTGTATACACATGGAAGCACTCCTGGGGGCTCTCAGAAATAAATAGGGAAGAGCGTGGTTTGGGAAGGGGAGTTAGAGTCCCACAATAAAGCCAATGGGACCTAAAGATAGAGCCCTTTATGAATATTAAGATTATCCACAAGCAAAGGACGTGGACTTGCTTCTATAGGACAGTATATCCCTGGCTTTTATCACCAAGACAGAAATGATGGACAATTTAAAAGTGAGGCCTTGAATCCACCCTAATTAATTTTTTTAGCTCTATAAATCATTCACAAATTTTGGCACTTTATTACTAGTGATAAATTACCTGTGAGATTTCAACAAATGATTGGAACCACCAAGGTACAATAAAATCATAATTAGGAATGACTTAAACCAGTTAGAAATATGTTCAGTTCCATGTGATAAAAATAACTACACCACAGGCTAAACAAATACGATGTATATTACTTACATAACAAGAACTCTAGAGATAGACAGCCCAGCGCTGATGTCATGGCTCACAGTAACCACGGGGATCCAGGCTCCTTCCATCCTCTGATTTTGTCATCTACGGCAGATTGCTTGCAAAGAGGACCACAACAATTGCTGCCAACCCTGGACACATGCTCTTTAATCTGGCCATGTGACTTGCTTTGAAAAATAGAATATGGCAGAAGTTTCTCTGTGTGACTTCTGAGCCTTATTCTCAAGAAGACTTGCAGCATCTGCTGTTACTGTCTTGCCCTGAAAGCACCATGTAAGGATGCCTTAGCCTCCTGGAGAATGAGAAACCAGATGGAGAAAGACCAAATGAAGAAAGAAACCAGATGGAGAAAGAGACCAGTTGGAGAAAGGCCCAGCCAACCCAGCCTTTCTATCCATCTCCACTGAAGTTCCAGACGTGTGATTGGAGCCATCCAGGACCAGCCAAGACCCAGCCAATTCCCTAGCATAGATGACCCCAGGGAAAGACCTGCAGAAGAACCACCCAGCTTAGCCCAGTCCAGATACCAGAATTGGGAGAAAATAAATGGTGTTGTTTTCAGGCATTAAGTTTTGGATGTTTTGTTACACAGCAATAGACAAATGAAACACCATCCTTTGTGTTTCGTTTCTGTTTCATGCTTAACAAGATGGCTGCTGCATCAAAATCATGTGCCAGGGGGAAGAAAGAAAATCAAAAGGCAAAATTTTGATGCCAGTCCAGTCTGTCCCCTCTAAAGGATTTCCCGTCAGCTCTACCTCATGACTTATGCCTACAACTTACTAAGCAGTATTGGGCCACATGCTGCAAGGGGGTCTGAGGAGGTGAGCTGAGCACATTGCCACCTGAGAAAGTTGGGAGGTAGCTATTCAGTAGATATTTAGCAGTGAGTGCCAAGTCACTGCTGTTGGCAAAGGGAGCCCCTGAGGTTGTGTGCAGAGAAGTAACATGATCAGAGCTGCATTTTAGGAAGCCCTCTCTGGAGATGCATGGAGGAGAGGCTGAAGGGGTCAGATCAGAGGCAGGAGATCAAGTTGCTGTACCATTCTAGGCAAAAGATGATGAGAATCTAACCAAGGCTGTGACAGTCAAAATGGAGAGAAGAGGATGTTTAAGGAGGCACTTCAAACTTATTTGACGTGAGGAATGAAGAAGTGAGGATTCCATCTGGCTGGGGTGATTCGGTGAATGATGGAGCTAGAACTAAGTTTAGTGTTTTACATACAGTCAAGTCTCATTATCCATAGTGGTCATGTTCTATAGTCACTGCAAACACTGAACTGACGGATACTGAACAACGGCTCCTAGAGGAGGTACAGGGTGAGGTTCCTGCGAGCCTCTGGTCGCAACATTTTTGTCAACAGATCAACACACAACCATGTTTTATATATGTTTCTGTTTGAAGACTCCTTATTTATTATATATGATTGAGTCATTGACATTGAACTCAAGGCCAACAGCACTATAACTCATGCCTGAATGAAGCTTGTGTAACACAGGTATTTTCTCCACCAAGCACATTTCAGCCTTCTTGCACTTAGGAACACTAGACAGCACATCAGGGATCATTTTAAACAGTGAAATCATCAAAAAAAAAAAAAAGCACAGAATACAAAGAAATGTGGCATTAAACAGACCTCAGGAAGAATTCTTGTTTACAGTATGAAAGCAGAAATAAAAAGAGGGAGGGTTGCCTTGTTCGATCTCAGCTGGGAACATGCTATCAAAATTTCTCACTGCTCTGCACGTGTCCATGAATGACCGCGAAAGCATCATGAGTATTCATCTGGAGATTACAGATAAATTTTAGCTAGTAGTTGAATTCACAAATATGAAATCTGCAAATAATAAGAACCGACTGCATTTAACTTGAGATGCCCATGGAACATCCAGAAAGCAATTGAATGTACCAGTCTGGAGACAGGCAAGGGATAGCTGGGCTATAAGCCAGACAGGCCACTCCTCTGCTCAAAGCCCTGCAATGCTACCTGGTCACTCAGAGCAAAAGCCAAAGTCCTTACCATAGCCCACTGGGCTCCACATGATCTGCCCATCCTCCATTTCCATTGATCTCATCTCCTACTTCTCTTCCCTGAGATCACTCTACTCTAGCCACACAGGCCTCCTCGCTGTTCCTGAATATGACAAGAATGCACTTCAGGGCATTTGCACTGGTAGTTCCCTCTGCCTAGGTGCTCTCCCCACAGATAGCCGCTCAGCTTTCTCCTTAGCTCCTTCATAGCTTTGTTCAAATGTCACCTTCTCAATGCGACTACCCTGATTATCCTATCTAAAATTGTAACCTCCCCCCGCCTGCAGTGTCCTCAGCACTTCCAATCCTAATCACCCTGCTTTGCTTTTCCTTTTAACATATTATATAATTTTCTTATTGCATTATGTTTATTGCATGTTGTCTGCCCCCATTCCCACCCTGCTGATAGAATGCAAGCTCTCCAAAGGCAGAGATCTTAGTATGATTTTTTGATGTTGTATCCCAAGAACCTAAACTAGTGGCTGGCACATACTCTCAGAAGCAACATACTCTCAGAAATATTTGTTAAATGAATGAATAAGAGAATGAAAGAAATATGAATCGGGGCATCATTAGCACATAGATTATACTTAAAGGTATAAGTATAGGTAAGAGCACTCATGGAGAGTTAACTGAGAGGAGGGTTGAGGATGTAACCCCTGGGAATACCAGTGCTTAAGGCAGGCAGGGGACAACGAGCTGAGAAAGGACACAAGACAGAAGGAGAAGCAGTATCGAGAGTGGAACCTCAATGCCAGTGGAAGAGATATTTTCAAGGAGGAAGACTTAACTAGTGTAAAATGTCACAAACAGGTCAGAGACATGAGGAATGAAAAATGCTCATTCATTCATTTAAAAACCGAATCACTGCACACCTTCTATGTACCAGGCATTGTGGGCATTGGGACATTGTGGGCACTGGGACATTGTGGGCATTGAGACAATGCCACACAAGGAATATGATGTACCAGCAATGTCAGTGTTCCACCCAGACCCCCTGCAGTCATGTTTTGCCATTTTTGTGTACCACCCTCCTTCCATATGCCTTTGCCTCTAAAACTCAACAGCAAGAACAGCCCTTAGGCTACCGAGAGGCTTGTCCATACAATTGAAATAAATTTCTAGGCCCAAGATGGAGCCAATCCTGCCTGGGGTGCCACATCAGCAAACCAAAACTTTCCATAACTTTCGTGTCCCTGTAAACACTCCGTTTGACCAGAAACAAAGTATATCCAGTCAGCCCATCCCCAAACGCCAAGCCACCTCTGGGCTCAATACTTATTTCCTTGCTCCTTATTCATTTTCTATTTTTCTCTTCCTTGTTACTTATTTTCTATCCTATAAAACTTCCTGCCTTCTGTCCCATTTTGCAGTTCTCTGGACCCTTGGGAATGGTGACTGCCCGCCTCATGAAGTATTAAATAAAATTTAACTAAACTGCCTTCTTTAATCATTTTTAACAACACACAGAAGGAGAGCTGGAGTCCTGGGAATTTGCTTCCCCCGTGGCAGTCTTGGCCAGAGGTGTGGGGCTACCACAGCCCAGCTCCCTGGCCTCGCATGGGGCAACGCTGGGCATCCTCTACAGTCCAGAGCTCCCCACAGGACTGGGATGGAGTCACCCTCCAGGATGCTCCCGGAGGACAGGCCTTTGCTTGGTTCCCTCTCCCTCACTGTCCCGCTTCCCGCCCCCTTCCATACCAGGCTCCCCAGGGAGCACTTTCTTTAAAACATTTTTTTTGAGGTGCCCACTCTCTAGAAAGGAGGAGGAGCAAGTGAACAGGCAAACGCCATGTGAAGGGATGGGGGAAACAGCGTAGAGGCAGGAGCATGTGGAAGGGCACAGGATTAGACTCCTGGGATGGAGGGCTTCCAGGAGACAAGGATGTCTACGCTCACATGGAGGGATGAGCAGGGATCAGCCTAGCAAAGGGGGAGAGCATTCAGACCGAGGAAGCAGCCCCTGCAGAGGTCCTGAGAACAGAAACGGCAGAGCTAGTTAGGGAGATTACAAATAAATCAATACGGCTGGAGGGCCAAATGTGAGAAAGGACTGGCAAGCAAGAGGTTGCAGGGTGGGCAATGGCTACGTGAAGATGGCTTCATAAACCATGTTAGGAGGTTCAGAAAGTCCCGAGGGCCGTGAAGTGCCGTTGGTGACAGAGAAGAGAATGGATTATAAAGGGGCAGGACAGGAGATGGAAGACCAGTTAGGAAGCTGTTGAAGTAATCCAGCCAAGAGATGATGTTGGCCTGAAGTGAAGCAGAAGTGGAGCCAGAGGGAGTAAACAGATTACAACTGAGAAGCCACTTGTGATATTACAAGGGCAAAGCCAATGAACCAGTCAAGGCAGAAGGTACCCTAAGTGGGTGGGCAAGTTATGGGATGTAAAAATAGAGACAGCGAGCATAGGTTATATTCTTTAGAAGCTTGGCCATAGGGAGGGGGAAAGAAAATTCAGGATTAATGGAGAGTTTGGCGGGGTGAGAAGGGGGCAGCGTTTAAGAGGGAAGAAAGTCGGGACACTTTCATAGAATTACAAGGAAAGTGACACACGCCCTTCAAAGTGTCTGTCCGATTCTCTCTCTACCATTCTGGCTTGTATTTTTCTTTTTTACCTGCATGAAGACCTGTGGTGATGGATGGTGTCCTTATCCTGGAGAAAGAAACGTTGGCAGCAAGAAGATACAGGGACATAAAAAAACAAACACTTCAACAGTTCAGATTTATTCCTGTCTGAACATTTCTTAGGAGATAATTTGCTTTTTCCAGTCTGGGCCTTGTAAAAAGGCCGCGATGGCACAAGCCGTCCTGTTATGGCTGTGGAAGGCAGACGGTTGGAGGAAAAGTTCAATCAAAACCCTGTCTTCCTCAGCCTGATAATGGGTTTGACATTTGCAGAGGGTTCGCAGGCAACAATGCCTGCCATTGAGCACCCCGCAAATTGGGAAAGGTTTTTTGTTGCAGGCTGAGAACACACCAAACAGAGGGTCTCAGGCAGCACAGCTTTTTCATGTTTGAAGGGTCATCGACTCAGCCCCATCTGCCTCCTCATGCGCATCCCGCTCTCCTCTGAACCTCCCAGAGGTGACACTTTGGACAGCTCCTTCCAGGTGAGTTCAAGAGAAAAAAGAACCGCTGCCTGCAGGCTGGTGAAATAATTCCTCACTCGTAGTTCGCAAAACACAGAGCCTTCTGGTTGCCTCAAGAAGATGCTGTGACATCTTTGACTAATTTCCAAAAGGTGAGAGTGACTGACAGTGTGAAGGGAGGTGTTTTCCAAAATAATTCAACTGGACCTTTGCCTACGAGTTTTACAGTTTACAAAATACTTTAGACACGTGACATTATTGGATCCTCATGATAATTCTGTATTCTTCCCATTCTAGAGATGAGAAAGTGGCAACTCAAGTATTATCTTTTGATTTCTGCTCTTTTCTGGTTTTTGTTCTTTCCATGATTCCACAGTGCTCTGAAAAGGAATAGAATAAATAATTGAGGTGGCACAACTCACACATGGGTGAGAAAGACTGCTTTCAAGTTTGGAGGAAGCAGATCAAGGCGAGGGCTGGTCTGAGGCTGAACTGTGAAGAATCACCTTTGGTGGCCCTCATTGCTTTCTGTCCCCTACCCTCCAGTGCCCGGGGCCCTCATTCTGCCCCTTTGCCAAACAAGGCAACTCTTCCGTGTTGCCCTCATGAGCAGCACCCTACACTCTGACGTCACTGACTCCTTCCCTCCCTTCAAAATTTACCTGTCCTTACCTTTGTCCTACTCCCTCAGCCTCTCTCTAAGCAACTGGTCTATTCTAATCTGCTTCCTAGGAAACACCTTCCTCTCTGAGAGTCGTGATTCTCTGCACGTCTGCTAAGAGATTTAAGTTCGAAAGTCACTTCAGCGCTACCCTGCCTCCCTGATACCACTGCACTTGACAAGGGTTCTGTTGACTCAACACAAAGCCCACAGTGATGTGAGAGTTTTAAGAACCCCTGTGGCTATTTAATAGGTGTAGATATTACTGGGTGGGGGCCGAGAATATTTCCAGCATCCCTCAATCAGAGCATCACTGTCACAATCACGGCTGATGATCAAAAATAATCTCCTAAATTAAAAACAGCCCACGAAATAGAAAAACGCTAGCCCAGATAGTACCTAAGCGTTGAGTTTGCAAACGCTCAGCATAGTCTTGGCTGCTTCTGTCCAGAGATACAAAGGCCACCTAAGTGATCGATGGTACCTCTCCAAATACTCATTGTGGGTGGTCAGGACAGGGCCCAGCAAGGTGCTGGCCAAGAAGTCAACACCTGACCAGGCCCTGGTAGCTGGAGCTGGGTCTGGGGAAGCAGTTACCTGAGAGGGCCAGAAACAGATGGAGGTGCAGGTGACTATAAGCCTGTCCTAAGGAATGCCAAGTTGAAATAGGATTGGCTAGATTTTGTCACCTTCCAAAAACTAAGCTGAGAGAGCTGAGATTGAGAATGAGGAATGGAGGTGATAGAGAAAGTTGTTAGGGTGCAGGAGTGTTCTAAGAACAAATGAGGGAGAAGTCAACAAGTCCAAGAGAGTTACAAGCAAAGTTCAGAGGCCCACAATTGTTTTCCTGCCTGAAGGCTGGGTGCGGTGTGGGGCCAGGTTAGACGTGTAGGGTAAGGGTGGACATCATCCAAAGACACCCTCCCTAGGATGGGCTAATAACAACGCTATTGTGCTATAGGGGAAAATGCCCTCTGATGGGCATCTTTACTCCTTCCTCCAGGACTTATGACCCTCCTCCCAAGAGGTCATATGACAAAGGCCTTGCTGAGAGTCAGTACCAAGAATTGGTTAATGTTCTAGGAAGAGTCAGCCAAGTGGAAATGTGGAGCCAGTATAGACAACCCATCCTGCAGCCTGTGGCCAAGGCAGCCATGACTGTGCTTCTGGGTTTAACTGTGACACTGGGACTGATGGCCCAAAGCCAATTAGAGAGGACTGCCAGAAGGTGAGGTCATGAGATATGAATGTATCCCTTAGAGTTCCGTGGCCCTGGGAGCTCAGCACCCTCGGGAAACCCAGGGAGGAGACTTTGAGCCCATCCAGGGTACCAGAGACCCCCAGGGGCACCTCCTCCGGCTAAGGCTGACCATAGCCCCAAAGGACAAAGCCCAGATGATGCAATCTATCTCTGACATTGAACTGTTCTTTCTTGGACTCTGAAAAACTACAAGAACAACCTTTGGAAAGGAACAGAGAAGACAAAGAAACAACTGGAAAGGAAACTGAGTGGTCTCAGAGTTCAAAGGCCTGTGCTCTGATCTCAGCTCAGCCACTTATCAGTGGAGGGGCCTTGGGCAACTCATGAAACCTCTCAGGCCCTCTCAGTCCTCATCTACGAAGTGGGATAACAAAACCTTGCCTGCTCACAGGTCTGTCCTGAGCTCCAAATAAGATGGCGTATGAAAAAAATGCATGGAAAACTCTAGCACCACAGCATAATTGCAAAGGTTGCTCTTACTTAACAGATGAGAAACCTGTGGCCTGGGGAAATTAAATGACCCAGTTGCCTGTTGCCTTAGCTCTGGTTCCCCTAGAAATAGACCCCGAAACAAGGGTCCAAAGGCAAGTAGTTTATTTAAGAGATGCAAGAAAAACAGAGGAGTGGAAAAGTGAGCCAAGGAAGAGAAGACGTCCAGTAAAGGATGTGTTATCTGTGGGTAACTGGAGGTTAATTCCCTGAGGAATTCTAGAAATGGAGTAGAACACAGGCTTCAGAGTTAATCCCACCCACACAGTGAGGGAGTGGGAGGGTTTTATATGCCTACTCCCCAGAGTCATTGTTTGAGGGCTGCTGGGACAGGGTGTGGGCAGAGTGGCCTCCCATGGCTCTTTAGAGAAAGCTTACAGACAAAGGGAAGCAGAGGCTAGCAGTTGGAGCTTGGCCAGAGTGCACTGAAGAGGTAAGGCCCATTGGATACGTGTGTGTCATCACAGTGCTTTGACAGCTAGTAATTGGCAGAGCTAAGGTCATAACTCCAGTCGCCTGACATCTCCACTAGAGGAAGAGAGATCCAGTAGAGTCTCTCCCACTGTACCATATCATGCTCTCCTCTGATGAACACTCCTGCCCTCATGAGTTTTCTGCCCAGACTGCTTCCGACCAGGATCATTCTTTCCATACATGACAGCACCATTGGGTCAGAGAGGGGAGATGGCATCTCTTGGCCAAACTGTCCTCTCCAGGCTTCTGACACTCAGCCCAAAATGCCCAGCCTTGAAAGCCCAGTTCAGAGTACTTGACATGAAAATTCACAGATTTGAGGGCCTGTTTCCAGGCCTAGGGGATCTGTTACCAGGATATCAATTCAGGGACACACTTTGGCTGGAGGGAAAATAGTGACCTGGGACAAAGGACGAGTAAGAAAAAAGGCAAGTGCTTGAGTCCAAGTGACAGGACCACCAGGGCAAGAGAGGGTATAGGGGATTCAGTACCTGGCTCAGGTACTACATCTGCAAACAGTGAGTGTCCCTTGTGGTTCACAGAAGCACACATCCTTGGACAGGGCTCAAGAGCCTGGAGCAGGCCAGACCTGAGCTGTGCACACGTCCTCAGGCACATGGAAGTGACTCTGTCTCTCGGGAGGAGAAGAAACAGGCTCTGGGCTCTCTCCAGCCAGGCCCCACAAAAGTGATCAATGAATTGCTGAAGGCCTGCCTGGGCCTGACAGTCCAAAGACTGGGTGAGGAGAAGGAGGTTCTTCAGGAAACATGCAAAAATTCTTCTCTGTTTGTGTTTTGGTGGTGGGAGAGGCCGAAAGGGGGAAAAGAAAGAGAGAGAGAAAAACTCACAAAGCACTGAGTAAGGAAAATCCTGACCCCTTAGTTATTGACTCACGAGTAAAATCCAGCCTGGCGTCACTGCTGCTGCATGTCATCAATTCTAAGATGCACTTTCTTCACATTTTAACATCTCTGAAAGTGGGTTGTGCCTTGCAGTCACGGCGGCCTCCACCTCTCCCAGCCAGAAGGCAGTTACGATGAAATTGCTATTGCCTACATGCCCCAGCGGGGTCAGAGCTATTCCCATTGTCTTCTCTAATGTGCTGAGTTTAATTACAATTTAAAATGTCTTCAGGGGCTGGCCCAGTGGCATAGTGGTCAAGTTCTTGCGCTCTGCTTCAGCGGCCCGCAGTTTGCAGGTTCGAATACTGAGCATGGACCTACACACTGCTCATCAACCCGTGCTGTGGCGGCATCCCACACACAAAACGGAGGAAGACGGGCACGGATGTTAGCTCAGGGCCAATCTTCCTCACCAAAAAGAGGAAGATTGTCAATGGATGTTAGCTCAAGGCCAATCTTCCTCACCAAAAACAATGTCTTCAAACTTGAATAGTAAAATGTTGGTGATTGTTGAAGTTAGATAATGAATTCATGGGAGTTTGTTATTCTATTCTTTCCACTTTTTCATATGTTTAAACATTTCCATAATAAAAAGGGAAAAAAATCCTCCAAAATGTACAGTGATTCAGCATTGAAATGAAATGTTTACTGTGTTTTCAGAAAAGGAGAAAACA
Source organism: Tapirus indicus (assembly GCA_031878705.1). Taxonomy (NCBI): domain Eukaryota; kingdom Metazoa; phylum Chordata; class Mammalia; order Perissodactyla; family Tapiridae; genus Tapirus; species Tapirus indicus. The sequence continues at coordinate 71,047,799 of CM062923.1, forward strand.
GAGCAGTGGGGTGTCACTGTGATATTAGTAAAACAAATATTTGACATTGAATAACAGTAATTTTATGTTTTCTTAGACAATAACAAGCTAGCTCTTTCTGGGACCTAATAAAGATCTCTATAAGTAGATGCAGCCATGTAATATTTTGTTACCGAGATTGGAGGCAGGAAACAGAGCCTAGACCTTCGGAATTTATTAAAAAAATTTGGAAGCGATGTGACCAAGTCATAAGTCACGACTGCGCCATCATTGAGATCTCATGCCACAGTCTAAATGACACATAAAATAATGGTGCATCTCCCCATCAACGGTGTCTTAGAGTCAATCAAATACGGTATTTCCAATCTTGAGTATTCCCAATGTTGACTATCCAATGCAAAATTTAGAAATATGCATATTTGTGGAAAGAGATAAGGAGGCTTTTATTCAACAAAGTTTCTCTTCTGGAGAGTCCTGTATTCATCTAGAAGAAATGTTTTAATGGGAGACGGTAAAGTGTCAGAACCAAGATCATGGTCTCTAGAATCCAACTGCCTGGGTTTGAATCCCAACTCTGTCGCTAAGAGCTATGTAACTTCAGACAAGTGCCCTAGATGTTCTGTGCCTCAGTTTTCTCACCTGCAAAATGAGGAGAATGAAAGTGGGTCCTTCAGGAGGCTGTGTGGAGACTAAATGAAATAATATATGCAAAGAATAAAGACTAGTACCTGGCACAGAGGAAGTTTTCAATAAACTGTTAAGCTATGGGTGAGAGGAGAAGGGGAATTTGTTTACTCCTGGAGGGAAGGTAGATGGGAGATGGACAAGAATTCAGAGAGAAGGAACCCAAGTGAGAGCAGACGCTTCTTCTGAAATGTGATGCTGCCCCCAGGATTCCCCACGTAAACTCATGCAGATGTACTTATTAGGGAAAATGTTAGTGGTGGATACCAGGTGAAACAGGGAAGATGCACAAAGACAGAAGAAGGCAGAAGGGTCCTTGGGAAGGTAAGTCTCCAGGAATTCACAGAATCGAGTGGAAGGCTACGGATTATCACAGGCCATGCAATTTGGGGCTAGATTCTATCACACTCGGATTCCCCGCCTGAGTTAAACATATATACATTTTTTCTTTCTCAAAAATGGTGAATTGGTCCCATCTTGGGTGCATCGTGCTGCGAAGGATTAGGAAGCAGCATGTGGGCTTTTCAGAAAGCAGCACTGTGAGGGATCAGCAACGTCTGTTGCAGGCACGGGAGGATTAAGTCACGGCACATGAACAACATTTCGGCCACCTTGGCCTTAGGCCAGGCCTGTGTCCCCATGGTATTAGCAATGAAGTCAAAACCAAGAAAACCCCAGCACACAATGCCTCTCTTTCCCACCTGGCTGGCTCAGGACCCTAGCATCTTGCACAGCCCTCCTCAGGCTGCACCCTAAGTTCCCGAAACTAGATTGAGTCCAGGCGACTGATTCACAGCAAGGTGGTTCATTCCACAAGTACTGCCACATAGGAACTCTCCATCCTAAATGAGGCACCCGTGAGTGTCCAGGGAATTCTCAGCCAATAAAAGATACAGATATTCCACCCATAGGCAATGAGTTGGTAGCAGCTAAATGAATTGAAAGCTGCAAAATCCATATTGCTAGCTTGAAAAGTGTTCACTGAAACGTGTAGAAAGAAAAGAGAGAGAGTAGTTCCAGTGCTCAGATCGACCTTAACAATTGTTCTGTTTAAATCTCTCATTGCACAGAGGAGGAAATTGAGGCCTAAAGTTAACAGAGCGTCAGAGGCAGCTCTAGAAACCTGAGTTCTTGGGACCTGCCTAGCCCAGGGCTTCTCTTCTCATAACACGGGAAATGTGGAACAAGCTGGGGAATAGTTGCAATCTCAGCCCCCATACCATCCTTGCTGCCTGCTCCTGCAACCCCTGGACCAACTGGGAAATTATCTGCCCAGGGAACATTGACTCCATTAAAAACTCAGCCACCCTCTGCCATGGCAAAACCATCCATGTGTGTTTCTTCTGAATCCCAAGCCCAGAGGAATTGTGTCAAATGGCACCTATTAGAACCTTATCTCAGAGGTTAGCCACAGACTACGGAGGAGGTTTTAGGTCATGCAGCCTCACGATGAGCAAGCTGTTATTTCTGCTTAAAATGGCAGCTAATTCCCAAGTCTATCCCCCAGTGGCCTACTGTGGTGTCTAATACAATGTCTCCAGAAGACTCCTTTCAAATGTAAACACGCTACTCTTGAGGGCACCTTCATAACCCATTAACACTCAAGCACGTTTTGGTTTGTGCAATTTGCAGAGAACAGCACAGCTCCGTGACCTTGGATGAAAGGTCCGGGGAAATTTCTTGAGCTTCACGTACTTTATGATTGGGGAGGATGGGAGGCTGTTCCTGCCCCTCCCCAGCATTGGGAAAGTGGAGTAGGGCTTGTGGCAGAAGGGAAGCCACTCTTCCTGTGCTCGTCACTCATCACTATGTTTGTAATATTCACGGTTTCTGTCATTGTGTGTAGCTGTCATTCATTCCTTTTCACTGCTGGATAATATTCTGTTGTGTGCTGGTGCCACAGTTTATGTATCCACTCCTCTGTTAATAGACACTTAGGTTGCTTCCTGTTTGGGAAAATTAGGAAGAAAGCTGTTATGAACATTGCTTACTGTTGGCACATTTCCTTGTGCACTTGTGCACACATTTCTCTAGATATATCCAGAGAAAAGGATGCCCCTGTTACAAGGTATGAAGATCTTCAACTGCAGTTTTCTGAGGTATTTGCACCATTTTATGTTCCCACCAGGGTGAGTGAGAATTTCTCCCACTCCACATCTCATCAACACTTGGTAATTCAGAGTGTTTAATTTTAACCATTCTGGTGAGTTTGTAATGACATCCCTTGGTGGTTTTATTTTACATTTCCTTGATGACTAATCAAGTTAAGCACATTCTTACATATTTATTGGCCATTTATATTTCCTTTTTATGAAGAGTGGGTTGAAATCCTTTGCTGCTTTCTCTTTTAAATTGTTTGTCTATTTTTTTATTGATTTGAAGGAGTTGTTTATGTATTCTGGGCACTAGTCTTTTGTAATGATAATTGTTGAAAATCTCTTTATTTTCCCATCCCATAGCTTGTTTTTTCTCTTCCTTTTTGATGCATTTTTTTGAACGGCAGTTCTCAGTTTTAATATAGTTGAATTTATCGATCTTTCCTTTAGAATTGGTATTTTGGGGTTTTATTCAAGACATCCTTCTCTACTCCAAGAACATAAAGATATTGTTCTATATTCACTGTGAAGAGATTTACAGTTCTGCCTTTCACATTTAGGTCTTTTGTCCCTCTGGCACTAAATTTGAAAATGTCTCAAACTTCTTCATCCAGTGACAGTGGGGGTCACAGTATCACAGCTTTGGGCACTGACTGGGAGGCAGGCTGCCTGTGTTTGAGTCTGTGTTTGGCTTAGCTACTCACTAGCTGTGTGACTCTGAGAAGTTACTTAACTTCTCTGTGCCTCCGTTTCCCCAGCTGTAATAGTACCTACCTTCTAGAGTTTTTATGAAAGTCAAATAAGTTAAAATATGTGAAAGTGCTTAGAAGAGAGAATGCCGGCACCTACTAACTGCTTTATAGAACTTTGCTATATCTTTGTTCTGCCCTTAAAGTCCCTCCCCCACCTCATTCAGACCCCATGATCAGTCCTTGCCCCTCCCCGAAGACAGCCAAGAAACAAGATCCTGTGCGGCTCCGTGCTGTTGTGATAAATATTCTGCCTGAAGAGTTTCTTCTCACTGTGTGAGGTTCCTGCATGTGTCAATATTCATGTGCTTCACTTGCCTCTGCAGGTGCCCCAGCCTCCTAGCAAGAGGACGGCCTTGTTCTGTAGACTAAGATCAGAGATGTGGAATTCATTTCTCCCCAGACCTTTCTTATGCTCCTTGGGAAGTTAAATAGCTCTGTAAGTAGTGGAAAAGAGAAAGATTTCTCAACTTGTATCAATCTGGGATGCACATTTAAATCTGGGGGGACACGGCGTGATCAGTTTGTGTCTGTTTCCTGTTACTGGGTGGCACCTTCAAGACACCAAAAGTGGCTTCAAGCTAGAGAAGGAAAGGAGCTAACGTTTGTTGAAAGACTTCTAAGTTACATGTGCTTTCTGTTTGTGAATCATTTAATCCTCCCAATAAGCATGAGAGGGAGGTAACGGATGAGCAGAAATGTCAGAAGTGCTGGTATTCAGAACAAAGTCTTTCTGGCTTCAGTGTGAGGATTCTTTATATACTGCAGCCTCCCACAGAGGCACCGGCAGGGAGAATTACTAAGAAGAATCAGTCTGTCTCGCGCTATTGAATGCTCCACACATTTTTTTTCATTCTGTCACCTCATCTGCATCTCTGGTCACTTATCCTCAGGGCCAGCCCATGGCTGTATTTCCAGCACCACAAGCTGCTCTCCCAGAGAATGTCAGTGTCTAAATCTGACCACCCACCACATATCTCAGACTGGATTTAGTATCTAAGGCTCCCCTCTCCAAAATCTCATGCTATTGGTGGCTGCCTCTGTGGTCTCATTCCCAAGACTGGCAGCATATGCAGTTTCACAAAGCTCTTCTGAGCACAGGAATGTTTTATGTACATAGGTCAATTCACATGTGTTTGTGTGCATGCACACATGTAAGCAAGGACAAGTATGTAGCAGTAATGACTTGATCAATAAGAATACTTGATCGTTGTAGCATCGTGATCATTGTAGCACAGTCGTGTGTGTGACACACAGTTAAATGTGTACAATTAAGGTGGACGTGTAACAGAATTTCACACAGCCTAACTGGTATGAACTAACTAGACTATTTCACTGGGCTCCACTTTCGGAATGAGGCAAGTAACTGGGACACTTGCTGTTACTTTCAAGAATTCACTCAAATGAACACCTTCTAGATGGAGTTTTTAACAACCTACTGGGCTGTAAGCTCTCTGGCACAGTGGTCCTGGCTTAGTGGTCTGCAGATCGCAGGGTACATAGCACAGTCTGGCACCCATAATCAGATCTTCAACAAACGCTTGTTGTATAAACAGATGAAAGAACGAATTGGGTCCATTGACATGCAGCCCAGTCGTCTTTCCCCGCCAGCTCCAGCGCTGTGCCAGCGATCTCTAGAAGTAAGACTGAGCGCCCTGAGGCTGTGGAGGAGCCAACTCATCAGGTTCAGTCTTACAGTCTAACTTAGATTCAATTAGGCAGAAAAGTCGACTCAGGCATTTCAGAAATTATTTAAACAGCAGGAATTAAGATCGGAGTTTTTCTTCACAACCCATAAGCCTGGGCTTCACATGTAGCCAACATTCAATACTTACTAACTGATTACCCTTCGGAAATCTACGTAACTCTATTAACCAAATTTCTCCTTTGCTGTGTATGTGTTGACTAAACAAGGTAAACATCCACAGACATGCGAGCACCATCCCTCCTGATACCACCTCTGCCCTCTGGCTTCCCTGTCTCCATCTGCGGGTTGGCTGCTAAGGAACCAGGTCTAATGCTCAGAATTTGAGCAAATTCCTTCTCTCCAAACTATAAGAGTGTGCTTTTCTTCTTGGGAGTCTGGCAAAAGTTACATTCCCGCCCTGCCCCTGATGTAAGAGGATATCTCCTACCACAGGAACACTGTAGCATCAGCAGAGATGGCCCCAGCTTGTGCTGGCCTCCACAGATTGCTGGCCTACCTCAGGCTGCCCCCTCGTGCCCTTTGCAGTGTGCCTCCAGAAGATATGCATGCAACCTTAGAATACAGCCAGGAAAGACGGTACTTGGATGAGAAGGCAACATATGCACCTGTACTCCCTGAATTGTTTTATGGGTTTTGTATACTTGGAAGGGTCTTGCTAAGAATTGTACCTGGCCACTTGATGGTTGGTAAGTCCAAGCAGGACACAATCACTTCTCCAACTGCCAGTAGACAAGAAATAAAATATGGTAAAAATAAGCTATGGATTAGACTTTAGGCAATCTTATGGGCTGAATTGTGTCTCCCCCAAAATTTATATGTTGAAATTCTAACCCCCAGTACCGCCAAGTGAGACTGTATTTGGAGATAGGGCCTTTAAAGAGGTAATTAAGGTAAATGAGATCATATGGATGAGACCTAATCCATTATGAAGGTTGTCCTTATAAGAAGAGGATATCAGGACACAGAGAAAGGACGATGTGATGACACAGGGAGAAAGGACCGTCTACAAGCCAAGAAGAGAGGCCTTAGAAGAAAGCAACCCTAGTCACACCTTGATCTTAGACTTCCAGCCTCTACACCTGTGAGAAAACAAATTTATGCTGTTTCAGCCACTCAGGCTGTGGTACGTCGTTACGGCAGCAAAGAGTCTGGGATTAACTGTGGCCATCTGCAACATTGGTCAGTACCATAAATGGACACCAGAGGCAAAGAGTCACAATTATTAAAAGTAGAGACTATTAGGGGAACAATGCACCACTGTTCTTTATGTTTACTGAGAAATTCCCCAATATCTCTGTATCAGTTCTCTATTGCTGCCGAACAAACTACCTAAAGCTTAGCAGCTTGAAAGAACCGACAGCCATTGGCTCACAGCTCTGCAGGTCAGCAATTTGGGCTGGGATCATCCAGGCAGCGCTTCTGCTGGTCTCTCCTGAGGTCACTCACGTGGCTGCAATCACCTGGCAGCTTGACCAGGAGGGATGCTAGAAGATGGCCTCGTTCGCATGTCTGGCAATTGGTGCTGGCTCTTGGCTGCGGTGCCTGGGTTCTTGTGCTCCAGTAGGTTGGGTGGAGTGCTCTCCATGGTGGTCTTGGGTCAGCAATCCAAAAGGGCAAAAGCAGAAACTGCAAGGCTCTTTGAGGCCTAGATTCGAAAGTCTCACAATGTCAGTTCAAACACATCTATCTGGTCAAAGTAAGTCACAGGGGCTGACTCAATGGGAGGAGAATTAAACCCACTTCTTGATGAGGGGAGCAGTCAAGTCAGAGTGCAAAGGTATGTGTGCACAGGATGGGAGGAATAGCTGCAGCCGTCTTTACAAACATGTCCCTCCACTCCCTCTGGACTGACCACCAGGCTCATCCCTGATTACAAGGCAGGCGTGTGCTCTATGCCAGGCCTTTGGAAGAACAAGTGCCAGGCTCAGGTGTGTGAGTGTGCCTTAAGGATTGTGACACTCCCCCTCCATCCATCCATTCTGCAAATACAAAATGAAAACCCACTCTGTGCCCAAGTACCAGAAATACAAAGGCAAATTTGCTATAATGCCCACCTTCAAGGAAATTTCATTTACTAGGGTCATCGAGATACAAATAAGTGGGTCAAAACAGAATTGGATTCAGAGTAGTCAATCCTAGGGAGGAGAAGATCAAGAAAGATTGCATGGAGGATGTGACTCTTGCCTTAAGTTCAGAAAGATGAGATGCTTACCAGGTAAATTGAGGTAAGTGGGTAAAGGCCTGGGAGAGAGTTAATTCCTGAGTAGGAGGTTGTACTCACATCCTGGCAAGGTAAGGAGGAGGCTTCTCTGCCATAAGGAGCATGAGCCTTCTCTGTAGGCAAGAGAGAAACATTGAAGATTTTCAGGTTTCAGCTTGTTATGGTCATACGTGCAATTTGGAAAAATGTACAGGATTTCTCGAGTCAAGGGAACTAGTGAAGGGGCTTTTCCAGTTAAGATATTGTGGTAACAAACAATAGGAGACAGCTCTGACCAACTGAAGCAAAAGGAGAATTTATCAAAGGCTGTGGAGGTGCTCACAGGATTGAGGGGGCTGGAGAACCAGGCTCGTAACCCTCAGAAATGGGACAGCTCCCAAAAGGGTGAAGACAACCCGTTCAGCTCTCAACCCCGCACTGGACGCTGCTGCTGGACACACAGATTCTAACCATTCCTCCCATTTGGATCATTCTGTTGCAGGTTCAGGTTTTGGGGAAAGAAAATCCAATCAACTGAGCTATGTCATATGCTGCTCTCTGGCCATGCCAGGGCTGAGAGGGAGTCCTCAGGGGTCACTCAAAGGGGTCTGTAGTGGGATGTGCAGCACCCACCTTTATTGCCCCACAAGACAGAAGGTAATTCCCAGGAAGGAAACCAAGGCGCTGTTAGAAGGAGGAATGGAAACCAGGCAGCCCCAAATCGGCAATATCCACTACAGCCATTTTAACAGCCCAGGTGACACACACCGAGCCCCATCTGCCTCACTGGGACGTGTAGGTCTAGAGCAAGAGAATGAACACAGAAGCTGCAGGGGACCAGGCCATAATTAACCTACCAAATGCTTGTGGCTCCAACTCTAGCACTTTCCCAGTGGCACTCCTTCTTCAGTAACACAGAATTTAACCAGTTTGTTCAGATATTTTTTTCCTGATCAAAAGTACAACATGATTAGCTAATTCAACTGCGCCTCTGCAAGTACATCTTCTGATAAAGTTTGAAGTGGTCGCCTACCTTCCACACTAACCTCCCCAAACATCAGAGACTAACCTTGAACACGACCCGGTCAGTGCACACACACTCACCCCAAGAACTCTACCGGGAAGAAGTTTTGTGCATAATATCTAATTATTAAAAATTCTTCTGGCCCAAAGGAAACTTTCATTTCCCTTAAAATAGATTCCATTAGCAGCCAGAAAGACAAGAGCTCAGGCCTTCCCGTGAAAGTAATGACCATATCAGTTAATAGCCCACAGCTACGCCGTGCGTCATCGGCTCCGAGCCCACCAGCAAGTCTCAGACAATACGACTAACGTAATGCTTTGCAATCTCACTCTCAGAGACTCTCCAAACCACATCTGAGGAAATGGTTTATCCCTCACATGGCTGAATGCTGCTTCTGAAGATGCAGACAATTTCTCTTACTCCAACACTCTCCAGACATGACCAGCCTGCTGAAAGAGGTGAGGGTGAAGCTGGTTTCTGGGGTAGATATTATGGGACCATGAACTTTGGATGCCTGGCCAACTCATTACTAGTCACAGAGTCTATGAAAGAGTAGTGATGATGGATTTATAAATCTTGTTCAAACATTTAAGCTTCAGCACTCAGTCCCAGAAATGCCATCAGAAGATTGAGATTTTCTTTCCAGTGACTTCCACTTAATAGCCATGGAATCTTGGGATAATTGTTTCAATTTTCATGCAGTTTGATTTACTAATTTATAAAATGGAGATAACAATATCCATTCCGCCTACTTCAAGAAGTTACTTGAAAGCGTCTTTATAAATTGGGTCTCCTACGTGAGTGAATGGGAAGAGACATCTGTGACCATGTTGACATTTTCATAGCTCTACTGAGACGATTTTCCTAAATATCATCTTGTTCTCACTGAGCAGAAACTACCTATAGTAATTTCTCAATCCATCCTGCATGGGTTACCTTGCTAAGGAGCAAACCCACTGGCCCCAAGGATCTTCATGGACAAAGTGAATTAAGCCTTTTGAGAACTGGCAGTAACAACCACTCCCCAAAATTGTCTGAATTGCATCTCCCCTTCCTGCTCTCTTTGCGTTCTTACTCCCTTTTTCCCCCCATTCTCTCCTGGATTTCTCTTGTTCACTCACCAATTTATTTATCCACTCATCATCTTTTGCACCACTTGCTGGGTCTCTACCATGCCCCAGGCACTACGCCTAGACGGATTTTCACAGAATGGTTCAACTCTAACAACTGAGGGACCATGGATGAGTTGTAGAGTTCTGGAGCAAATGCTCCAGAAATGTAATGTTTTATTATTCCTCTACCCCTGCCCTGTGCCTTGCCTTGACAATGGCAACATGGGGCCTGTTGTTAAGTCCTCCATGGATAGAAGTCCTAGGCCTTATGTTTTTGCTTGATAGAAGCTCAGTGAAATCCTAAATTAGAAGCATATACAAAATGTAGCCAAATGTCAAGGAGTGTCTGCTATAGGAGTCTCCGAGAGGTATTTTCAATAAATAGTACTCACCTTCCCCACCTGCGTTTTGAACAAGTTAAGAAATGAGATAAAAAGTAAAGATGGCAGCCAAAATATCGATTTAATACTGACCAAGTCCAAGTTGGGGGACACAGCTTAGTGGGACAGCCAACAGGGCCTCTAAGTACACTGCGGGCAATGGAAGACTTCCCCATGCTGTCACAGCTGACACTAGGCCAAGGCAGGACCCGGGAACAGAAGAGGTCCCTGCACAACTGACAGAATGAGGAGCAGTGGAGAACATTCTTTAGGGGAAGACTTGCACTCGGGAGGTACAAGGAGGATGGAAAGAGCTGAGCTACTCATGCCTAGTTATACTTCTCTGATTACAAATAAGCACTCTTCCTCCCCAGGGTTAAAGCAGGTACAGGAGTGGAGAGAGACTGAGTTATAGCAGCCACGCTTTCTGTATAGGAAGGAAGGATAGGAGTGGGGAGAAATGTCCCCCTTAACTCCACTGCAAGAGAGATGTGTATGATTATCACCTTGCTATTTAAATAGAGTAAGCCTTTTCTGTATACAATATTCTTTCACTTCATTTTAAACTATGAGCAGTACTGTTGCATTCACTACATAAATGGCAATATCTGGAGACTTTTTACTTTTGTAACCAAACCCAACACACACAGACTAACCCAACACATACTGTAAATAATAGGGAAACAAATGACCAAGTCCTACATGGCCAAATAAGTGATTAGATCCCCAGTCTCTACAATAAGCACTCTTGTAGACCATTTTCAATGATTTAATTTAACTTAGAAAACTCATTCAACACCTACTAGGTCCTAGGTACTATTAGGGACTAAGGATGTAAAGATAAATGAATCAGAATCTCTCCTCCCAACTAACCATGAAATAGTATTGGGGACAGACGGGAGGATCAGTAACACGATATGAAAAAAGCTTCAGCAGAGATACACGTAGAACACCATGAAACACAGGTGAGGGAACAGATTATTCTTCCAGGGAGGAATCAGGCCAAGCTAGAGAGAGGTGGTCACATTGGTTAAAAAAAAATAAGCAATGAATGAATGGGTTCCCCTTTCTGTCCAGACCTGAGGTCCCCACGTTCCTTCTCCGTGCCTGCTCTTCCCCCTCTGTGAGTAGGCTTGGAGCAGTATGCCCAGATTCTATGCCCCCTCCTTTCTTTGCCCTGGCCCTTCATCTGAAGTCTAGAGTCCAGGGAACCCATGAACCCCAAGCTGAAGGGAAAGGGCACAGTGAGAGTGGAACGAGGTCCTATGCATTTGAGACTCTTAGGCAGAGGAGGGCCAGATGACAACAGCACTTACCATTTTCTCATCACTTACTATGTGCACAGCATTGGGGAACCTTAAACATCTATACTCAGTCCATCCTCATGGGAATTCTGGGAGGTAGATTTTATGCATTAATTCAACTAATGTTTATTGAGTATCCACCATATGCCTGCACCAGATACAGCAATAAACAAGATAGGTGCCATCCCAGCTCTGATAGACTCTATCCTCTGGTGGACGTGACCCACAGAGAGCTAAAGTAATTTGTCCCAAAGCACAACACTGGAAAGTGGTAGAGCTGGGATTAGAACCTCGCTCTTTCTGACTCCAAGTCCTCCACTCTCAACACTGCACTAAAATGAGGGCAAAACCAAACAGAGAATCACGTGTGTGCTCTCCGGAGCAGCTGCCCTCGGCACGGAGGTAAACAACCAGTGAGACTAGGGTGTAACCTGCCCCCTTTGCCCCAGGCATCGGCAGCTCCTGGGGTGTGATTTGGGTGTCTGGGGTTTTTTAAGCTGCCCAGATGATTCTACTGTGTAGCTGAGGGAGAGAACCGCTGTCCCAGATGTTTTATGGAGCTGCTGTGGGATTCCTTGAAGGAAGGAAGGGGGGTGATCTGAGCATGCCAGGCCTGAACATGCCCATTTGTATCCTCTTTGTATATTGGGCTTCTGCTTCAGGTTTCCATCAAAGAAAGAGCTGGGCTGCTAACGAAATAAACAAGCTTGAACCACTGTCTTAAGGCTCCTCCATGTAAAGAGTCCATGGGGTTTTTGTATCAAAGAAACTTTTTCTCGGCATCATTTTGGATATTCTCTACTGGTGTCTTGGTTACTGGAGTTCTTATGTGCTACTACCGAAAGGAAAAAAATTGCTTGAATTATTAGAAAAATGCCATAATTTAACAAAAGTGTCAACGAACGCCATAAACCTAGAGTTTATGTTGGCCTTCACATATTCATTTGGTGCTTATTTATTGAGTATCTACTATGCTCTAGATGTTGGGATACCACCTTGAAGTTGACAGACAAGGTCTGGCTTTCAGGAAGCTTGTATTCTAATGGGGGAGACGAGCAAGAGAGGAATGTATAAATGAGATAGCATTGATCATCCACATCTGCTGTAGAGGAGGGCTCAGTCCTTCCAGACTCTGAGGAGCTACTTTCCCTTCTAGTGGGGACTGGTGGGTCCCCAGTGGCTCAGTTCCTGGGGATCAGCTGGCAGGGGCTGCAACTACCGCTGCCATGGCCCTCGGTCCTCCAAGTCCTCCCTAAGAGCTGATGGAGTCTGGGAACCAGCTTGTCTTTGAAGAGGGTCAGGCATAGTTCTCTCGACATCAGAGGGAGGGTCCTTGGATAATGAGGAGTCTGCCCTTAAGATATCTTTACCTCTCCAAGGCTGCCTGGTTTCTAAACAGTTTTGAAGTGTCCAGAAGCCCATTTTCTAAGGTGGTCACTTCAGTAGATTTTGTTGCTTTGGTTCTGCAACATCAGACAGCCACCCAACTGGATGTGTGGAATTCAGCCTGGAGAGAGGATTTGCATATTTGTCTGGAGAAACTTTCACAAACAATTAGAGCTTAATTGGTGTACTAATATATCTTACAATGTGATTTCAAGGCTAGAGATAGGTGCTAATGCAGAGGGTTACCACCCACAATCTGACTAACGAATATATAAGAAAAATGTATAATAAGCATACCAAATGCTGACAGGTAAATGAGAATGTGGAAGGTTCAAACTCCATGGAAACAATCTGTTCTCCTAAACATTGTCATGTCCTTAATATCCTTTTGTAGCCTCAGCAAAAAGGGCTCCTATCTCCTTTGGATATGATCACAAATTTCAAATAAAGTGAAAATTAATGAGATTTTTTTTCTTTAAATGGCTATATGAAAACTTCAAACAGCTCTTCCCTAGTCAAATCATCCCCAACAGGAATTTCAGGCTCGAAACTTTCATTCCACTGGGTTCATCTCCCAGATTAAAAGCCTTGTTTATAAAACACCATTTATTATTTTCTTCTCTTACTGAAAAAGTTACATACACTTCAAAGTTATAAAAAAAAATTAAAGGCACAAAGAAACAAGTTAAAATCACCTAGAAATTTCTAGCTAGAAATACAAATATTTACAATTTGGAGTCTTTTCATCCAGTCTTACATATTATACAACATTCTTAGATGAATAACGATTCTGCTAAGAACCTGGACTATCGCACAACAGGGCAGAGTTCCATAATTAGTGGCAGGGGCGAAGATAGGAGACACTCTCCGGCTACTGAATTGGCAAGATCAGAAATGAATAGCGCCATAAAGATCCCATGTCTTTCATTAATGCTTAAAGCTGAGACTTTATTTATAAGGAGATTCTAAATTCCAGGCTGGTGTCCCGGCTGCCCTTGATAGAGGTAGCCTGTTTGTCATGCTAATGAAGAGGAAAGTTCCAAGTTCCACAAAGACTATTTTTCCCCAGAGCACAAGGGGAGAAGGAGATGTTGGCAGGTCAGGGGTGGGATTGGAGCAAACTCTAAAATAACTTCTTTGCTTTGGGGGCCAGCTCGCCTAAAGTCAGGAGTGAGGCTATTCCAGCCCAGGTCAGAGGAGTGACTGCCCTGTGAACGGTGATGCCCACTTGCAAAGCTGAAGCCCAGCATTTAAGCAGGCTGGCCTATGGTCTATACCAGTGGTTTCCAAACTTGAGCCGTCAGCAGAATCTCTCAGAGGGCTTTCAGAAACACAGATTACTGAGCTCTCTCCCGGAGTTTCTGATTCAGTAGAACTTGGGTGGGGCCTGAGAATTAGCATTTCTAGCAAGTCACCAGGTGAGGCCAGTACTGGGGGTCCCAGGACCGTGCTTTGAGAACTACTGGTCTGTCCCGCCACTTGCGCTGTGTAAGATAGGTTCGGAGCTCAGGCTTTCAAGTCAGACAGACCTGATTTTTATTCCTGGCTCCATCACCTAATAGCTGTGTGAACTTGGGCGAGTAATTTAATTATTTCCTCTATTTCCTCACAAGTAGAATAAGGATAATTATAAGGTTATTCCAAGAAATGGATCATATAATGTATGTTAAGTATTAAGCACATTGCTGAGCTCACAGTAAACATTCAACACATGATAATTATTCTTTCTATTCAAGTCCCGCCTCACCACTCTCCTGGAATCTTTCTGCATCTGTTAGGACTGATCTCCCAGCCCTCTAAAGTGCTGGTTCACTCTCTTTCCTTTCCAAGCTGCCTTTGTGGTAAGGAAACTCCATCTCCCTACCCCCATGGGGTCTCCCAGCTCCGCTAGCAAGCGGACTCGACCAGGCTAGTCCTCTGCTGCCACCTTGTGGCCTACACTCGCCTGACACCTTGCAGGCTAACCTGTCAAGATGGTGCTCCTGGGGCTGCAACCCAAAAAACAGAGCATAAGCAAAGACTGCGTTGCTGCCCATTCAGGCTGCTCAGTGGATAGGAGGACCATGGGGAAGGGTTCCCGACCAGATCAGTCTGAAGGCCGATCCAGATCCCAAGGGCTACAAAACGACACAGGTGCTTGGATCAGGACCAGGAGACCGGGAGAGCTACCTGGCAGCTGATCCCCAGGCTGGAGTCTGGAGGCTTCTGCTAACCTCACCTCACACCTGGCCTGGCCAGCAGCCTTCTGAGCAGGACCCCAGGACATCTGTCTGTAGACATTTCTGAGGATTCCCGGGACCTCAGGGCTCATCCCTTCAGATTCCTCTTGCTGCTGCTGCCACAGACAGGTCACAGACAAGGCTGTTACAGGGGTCCCGACAGTCCCATGCTGGAATCCATTTCTGACGGACCGCTCCTTATACCAAGTCTTTGGGACAGAAACCCAGTGCTTTCGCAGGAAAAGAAGCAGGACACAGGCATGTGGGCAAGGAAATGAATAGCAAGATGTTCTTGCCATCTTGTCTTTCGTTCCCACAGCCCCCATTCCCCAGTGTAAGTGGTTTACTGAGGTGTCACAGCTCAACAGGGGATACAAATAGAAATTTTTAAATTTTTTGAACTACTCTATCCCTCCCCACTGGAAAGCAGACCTCTTAATGACAGTTTGAACAGAACCCATAACTTTGAAGACAATTCTGTTTATTAAAACTTATTCGATCCAGTATTGAACTTTTCTCACACTCCTTCCTTCCACTAAGTACAGGGACCCTAACTCTTGGAGCAGGGGAAGGAGGGGACCTGGTCTAACTCTGGGTGCCTCCGTCCCCTTCATTCTGTAGGATGTGAAGGAGGATGAGGTCAAATATCTCTCTACTCAACTGCAGTTCTCAGAGCCTTCTTGCTGTTGGTTGCAGCTGCTTTCCTGGCAAACACAAATTGGCCCCCATGTGGCAGGAAGCCAAGTGCTGGCTCCC
Organism: Tapirus indicus; assembly: GCA_031878705.1. Lineage (NCBI taxonomy): Eukaryota > Metazoa > Chordata > Mammalia > Perissodactyla > Tapiridae > Tapirus > Tapirus indicus. Next base: position 71,063,396 of record CM062923.1, read on the forward strand.
CCATGAGGACCCCACACAGGGTTTCTCTGAAGAGGGGCTGTTCCCCGTGGGAGAGGGAGTTCCAGCTCCACAGCTTCCACCCCTCAGGACCACAGCCAGGAGTGGACCCAACAATGTCTTCTGCTGGTGTCCTCGAGCAGCCCTGTTGGGTGGTGTAGTGGCTACCTTCTGTGTGGTCTCCTTTACCCACAGGAAACCCTCACACCTTTCCCACCAAACAACATGGATGCAGACTGTTTCCATGACACCTGCTCTTGTCCCCTGCGTACATGGCCCAGGACAGATCAGCAATGAGCATCCCCGTAGGAAACGAAACGCCATCTGACCTTTCTTGCAGGCACCCAAAATCTTCACAGGTGATGCTCTGAGAACCCTCTCCTGCCCCCTTGGCCTGAGGGAGGGGAAGTACACTTTCTCCTCTCCCCAGAAGGGAGGGCACCTCTCCTAGGGCACCTCCCACCCTAAGGCTCCCAACACTGATAACCCTCTCCCTCCTTGTGTTCTCTCCTCTTAGAGTGATGAACTCCCAATGCAGTGGGAAGCGGGGAATGTTCCCCGAGACAGCTGCCTCCTCTCAGGAAGGCTAGGCTGGGAGAGGGGAGCATTTTTGGATTCTCTCTTTAGAATGTGAGTTATTTGGTGCCTCTTCATCCTCATTTTGGGGCCTCTAGGTACTAATTCTAGGTGATTGAAAAGTCCCACTCAGCATCTGCTCCCTAGACAGTCCAGTCCAGCGTGCCTGTGGGCCACTGAAAGGAGTCAAAGGCAAAGTGTTCTGATTCTTCTCCAGGGGCTGCCACTAGTTCCACTCTGGACAGACTCATGTAAGACTTGCCTCACCTCATCGTTGCTCCATCTCTATGTGAGAGTGCACGAAGGGGTCAGGGCACCATGGGCATCCCCTCCCTCTCCTCTAGCAGAAGATAAGATGAGAGAGGGATTAAACAAAGGAGTAGGGCAAGACCTAGGCACAGGCAGAGAAATGGAGGGTCTCCATGGGCAAATCTGGGGTCCGGGGGCTATCTACCAACCATTGTCTTCCCCTTAACCTGGCATGGGCCCTGACATTCTTACTTCTTTAAACTAAGGTATTTAATAATGCTATCTTATTTTTTATAAAGCATCTACAGCTTGACAAAGACCTTTTCATTCATTCATTCACACCGGTTTTGAATCTTGCAACAATCCTCGGGTTGGTAGAGCGAGCACCACTTATTCACTGATAAGAAAATGGCGGCTCAGAGAGAGTAAATGACCTGTTTGAAACCACAGAGCATTCGCCTCTCTCGTGAGTAAAGCATTCATATCCAACACTACAAACTTGAGCAAGATCTAGGTATCTAATTAGATTCAAGCGCTGTGACCAAGGCCTTGAAGGAATGGCAGTGAGCGTGGGTAGATGTGGCACATATAAATTTGGATGAAAGGAGGAAATCTCCAGAACTTCCATGCTCAGGAAGAGTGGGCTCATTTTGGCAGCAGTAGGCAAGAGCATGAGTCCTGGGTGCCTGGACAGAGGGTGGGAGGAAGCTTTGTGGATTAACGATCAACCAACAGAAGGCAAACTCATTTACTTTATATGTTTTTCCTCCTCATATAGATCCAAATATGCCCAGATGCACTATGGGAAAATTCCTTCTCAATGCCAAAACTTTCTGAAGGGGAAAAGAAAACCTCCTGAACTAGTTTTAACCATTTTTGTGTTGTTCTAACTTGTCTTGGCAGCAAAGAATCTTTCCCTTGTGAACTCCAGGGCCTCAAAGCCGGCTTTGTTTTCATGTGTGGTATTGATTTGGATTCTCCAGAGGGTCTCTTGACATCTCTCCACACCTTACCTGATTAATCCAGCAAGTCCACAGGCCCTCATTCACTGACAGGGAAAGGGAGGTACAAAGAAATTCAGATCCTCATCTGAGGTAACAAAACCTCCCCATAGTGGAGTGTGAGCTGCATGCCAAGTCTCCACGCGGGGCTGTGTGAGCTCCTGCACACATCACTGCGTTCTTAGCTCTGAGAAAGGACTGCGGTGTCTCTGATGAAAGGGGCCCTGGGCTTTTCGTGTTCTTGCCTTCCTAACTGATGCAGCCTCTTGAAGCCAGCCCCTTGCCGCTCTCTTCCTGAGAGAGGGCTGGACCAGCCTTTAGGATCCTAGTTCCCACTCTGGCCCTACATACCACATGGTATGTTACTCTGACACTTCCCCCCTCCCGACCTCAGTTTCCACATTTGTGAAACAAGGGGCTGGATGGAAGATTTCTAAAGGCCTCGTCAGCTGTCTTTTCTCTTTGCTGCAATGACTGGTTGAATCCTTCCTTTCTTTCATGCCCGTCTTTGACACAGCGTTTAAGTCTGACCTCAGTCAGCTCAGGCTGCTAGAACAAAATACCACAGACTGGGTGGCTTAAACAACAGACGTGTATTTCCCACAGTTCTGGAAGCTGGAAGTCTGAGATCAGGGTGCCGGCATGGTCGGGTTCTGGTGAGGGCCCTCTTCCAGGGCTGCAGATGGCTGCCTTCCTGCTGTGTCCCCACATGAAGGAGAGGAAGCTCTGGTGTCCCTCCTTCTTCTTTTAAGGACACTGATCCCATCATCAGGCCCCACCCTCATGACCTCACGTAAACCTAATTACCTCCCAAAGGCCCCACCTCCTAACCCCAGTACATGAGGGTTAGGGCTTCAACATGAATTTCAGGAACACACGCACATTCAGTCCAGAGCAGGTCTTCAGACATTAAACCCTGGCATGTCTGAAGGAGTGGAGAGGAGAGATAGGCTTCCAGATGGTCTCAATAAAAATACCTCACAGACTTGATAAATATTTATCAGCCAAAAAGCTATAAACCCACTCTACTTACATTTCTGATATTTTCTCAGTTTGGTTCCTGAAAATTCAAAGCTGACTTTTCAGGGTTGGGTCCAGACATCTGGCAGCCGGAGCTCAGAAGAACTGCATTCTCCGGGGACTCCTGTTGGCCTAGGGGACGGGGATTGTGGTGCGCTATATGATAAATTAGAGGAAATTTTATTTTATACCGTAAACATTTCTGTAGCCAGTCTCAGAGACACCAAGTCACAGAAGAAAGAAGAATAAAAATGAGGAGAATTGTGTCGTCAGCTGTTTTCCCCTCGCTTCACCTAAAAAAGCAGCTGTCTGTGCGCTGTGTGAGGAGGACATTTGGCGGGATTTGCTAAGCATGCTCACTCAGACCTGACCCCACCCCTCACCCCTCAAAACACATCCTGAAAGGGAATAGGGTGCTTGGAGACTGTCTCCACTCACTCTCTGGTCCCTGCCATCTCAGGACTGCGGTATGTTTACCCTGGGGCCTCACCAGACTGGAGATGGAGAGAGCAAGCCAAAGGCTCAGGGAGGTGCTATGGCTTTTGAGAGGATAAAGCTGTGAAGCCCTGGTTTTAAGACCACCTGGAGCAAGGCATTTAACCTCAGTTTTATCCTCCATAAAATAGGGACAAAAATGCCTGTCTCACCGGATTATGGAGGTTTCCTTCCTTTCTTCCCACCCCAAGCTGTGCCTGGCATAGAGAAATAATGTGATAAGTGTTTACTGAATAAACTTTACATTGTGTCCAGAGCCAGCTCTGAGTCTACAGGTCAAATCTCAAGTTATTCTCCCTTGAAGGATCTTCCTCTGAGGCTAAAAGACGAATATAGAGTACGTCAGTTGGGATGTTACTTAGGTCTCATCCTTTCCTCTTTTCTAGTTCCGGGACCTCCTGGTGGAACCCTGTGTTTGCACAAAATAGGAGAGAGATGAACAGACCCACAGGCAACAGTGAGGGCAGCTGCTACTCAACTGAGAAACGGGCTTCCTCTCCCATCTGGGATCCCACAGTCCTCATTGCCATGGATTTGGGGTAGAAACTTCCCGAGCACTGTAAATGCACCACACCTCAGGGCTCTCAACCACAGGATAAACGTGGGATCTCAAAGGCCAGTTTTTATCTGCGGGGAAAAATGAGAAAGGGAAATCCCAGCATCCCCTCTCCTTCCCCAAAGTCTCCAGAATCATCAGCTTTTGCCTCTTTCCATTTGGTTGTAATTGATTTTAAGTCAGCATTTAGCAGAAACAACAGAACATCACACACAAACCTTGAACTATCCTCAGCCCTTCATTGGGAGCCGGAAATGAATTTTATTTCACTCTCTCACACTGTAGCCTGCAGGTAGAAGCAAGGGCTCCACTTCAAGGGGAGTGTGGGAAAGTCAGGGTGATTCCTCAGAAAGCCCTTCAGGGGAACAACCAGGCAGATGCAGGGCTCCACTCAATAACACAAGTGCAGGAGGAGAGAACTCTGGTTCTCTGCACACGTGACGTAGCTTCCTACCTTCCTTTGTGATGATATGGTTGCTAGTAACAGAAAAGCAATAGTTCCACTAATTTCCTTTAATTTCAACTTGCCTCCTTTCCTAGTCACTAAAGCCATAGAGAATTCTCTCCTTTACCAGGAAAGCTCCTATTGCCTCTTCTCTCCTTTGAAGCCTTCCCTGACTCTGTGGTTTGCTACGCTCCAGAAGCCTTAACGGAGCACGACCCAATAGAAATCTAATGTTAGCACACATGCAATTTTCAATTGTCTGGTGGCTGCATCAAAAAAAGTAAAAAGAATCGAGTGAACCCAATTTTAATAATACATTGTATTCAACCCAATATATCTAAAATGGTATCAGTTCATCATGTAATCAATATTTTTAAAATATTGAGATATTCTTTTTTTTTTTTTTTCATTCTAAGTCCTGGGAATACAATGTGTCTTTTACACTTAGAGCACATCTCAGTTCAGACTGGCCACATTCCAAGTGCTCAGTAGCCACATGTGTCTATCAATGCTGAATTGGACAGTGCAGCCTAATATAACACTTAGCACATTGCAATGTGATTGTATGTTTACATGTTCATCTGCCCTGTTGGAGTGTCAGTCCTTAAGGACAGGATCACTAACAGTGACCAACTTGCAGCTGCATAATAACTCCCTGTAGTATGATTGACTGGATTAATAAATCAATGTCACTATTAACCACTGGTAAAAAATAAAAAAACCAGCTATGTTGAAGGAGAGGAGGGAAAGGGGATGCGTTTAGAGTTAGAAGCTGCTATGAGACTCTCAGATTATGATGCGCAGAAATAAATCAGAGACAGAGATTGGAGCTCAGGGAAAGGACAGGATAAAAAAAATAAAGGTTACAGAGGCATGGTTTGGGAAGATCTTACCACAGAAGGTGGAAACACATCCTCCCATTTCACATGAAAAGGCTGTGGACTGTTTCCAAGGAAAATCACAACAGGCATCATATGAAAACAATCCCAGCATGCGTACGCACTGACTACTTCCCTCCTGTGTTAGTTACTTGGAGGCGTCCTGGACAAGATGGGGCTGTAGCTGGGATCCATGCAAAGTCCTTCTATGCAGCAGGATTCTCCGCGCCTGCTGAGTCCTCTCTCTTCCTCTCAGCCTACTCCTCCAAATGATTAATACTCTCAAACAGAAAAAGTCTCTGGCAAATTCCCTCATAAGAGCAGCCCTTCTCAACTTCAATGTGCATGTACATCGCCTGGGAATCTTGTTAAAATGTGGATTCTGACTCAGTAGGTCTGGAGTGGGGCCAGACATTCTACTTTTCTCACACATTCGAGGCAACGCTAATGCTGCTGGTCCATGGAGCACACTTCAAGTAGCAATGCATTAGAGGTTAGAGACTTATGTAAAGACTTATCCAAATTCAGGTTGAAATTTCTGCAAGAAAATCCCAGAAAGAAAGCACTTTAGCCTGCAGGAATACTAGAAATGGAATTTCAGGGATCAGATGGGACAAAAAAACCTCCCCTGAATCCTGCAAGCTACCCCACAGAAGCGGCTCTGCTTCTAGGTGAGGCCATCTAATTAGTAGGTGGTAGCTGTGATATAGTATAAATCATGCTGGAACTGAGGTTGAATTTGAATCCCATCTATTACACTTACCAGCTATGTGATTTTGTGATTTTTTTCACTTCACTTCTATGATCCTAAGTTTTCTTGTCTATAAAATAGGTACAATATCACATAGCTCGCAGAAGTTCTTTGAGTTCAAATGAAATAGCACACGTAACATCAGCTGGTGCAGGGGCTGACATACACTAGAGGCTCAATAAACGCTTATTAAATTCAACCAAAATATTTTCCAGCTACCTCTGTGAGACTAGCGCTGGACTAAACCTGGAGGGATGAGAAAAGAATTTTTAAAATGAGATACGTCTGCTTTTAGGTTGATTAAGCCTCAGTGGTTAGGATATTTATCGTGAACTAAACGCATCCCCCTGTATAAAAGCAACACAAATACATTCCCAGCAAGTGCCTTCAGGGAAAGGGCATAATTTTATTTTTACCTATCTTTATATTTCTTTACAGTTGCCATGAGAGCATTTTAATAACCTCCATGGAGTTGAAAGTGATGCAGGTAATTGCCATAAGTAATTTAAGGGCTATTAAAACTAACAAACCTCTCTTGTGAAATACCTTGTTAAGCAGCGATCAGCAGAAACCACGTCCAAGTCGGGTGCCGTGTAAATTCAAGCACTTTTTCCAGTTCAGCCGAAGTGAAAATGTAATTACATCGCACACAAGAGGGGTGCAGATATTAAAACTCTTTCCGCTCCAGCCTCAGGTTGGCTCAAGCTGAAGATGCCTGGTATTCTAATGAGATCTGCTTCCTTCCTTCCGAAGAGGCAGCCTCATCTCTGGTGTCATTTCCCATTATCTGACTGGCAGCTAATTTTCCATGCATGCTTCTTAAGATTATAAATCTGAGCGCTTCTTAGTGCAAAGCCCCCAAGGATCTGGGTTCCAGCCTTGGATCCGCCAATTGCTAACTGTGTGACCTTGAGCAACTCTTCTTACCTCCCTAGGCATGGACTACTGCGACTAGGAAATGAAAGATTTTATTGTGTGCCCTCAAAGATATCTTCAAGCTCTAAAATTCTTTGATCCTAAACAATTTCTGCACTCAGAAGCCTCTTTTCTGACTATTTTAACTATCAGAAATATAACCATGAATCAAAAGTAGGGGAAAAAGAAAAAAGACCCATGAAAAGCATAAGTGGCTGTTACAAAGTCTACTCCTTTTGTACCTCCCAGAACCTGGTAGGCTCATGCTCAGGGTCAGTTTATTCTTCCTTCATACGCTGGCCTAGTACCTTGATTGCCCTATTTGCTGGGCTCACAACACATTAGAAGGAGCAAACTGGAAAAAAAAAATAGGCAAGAACACTGACAATAAGAAGTGAAAGCCCAAAGGAGAAAAGAGGTAGAAAATTTCAAGAGGGCAGGACTTATCCGGTTCACTGCAATGTTCCCAGTGTCAGGCGCGTAGTAGATGCATAATAAATGTTGAATGAACGAATGTAAGCAATACTTACAGAAAGCAGCTACAATTTTTTTAAGTACAGTGGTCGGGAACACTTAGTACAGCTACATATGACCATACACATCCAAAGAGCCTCTTAAAGATTGTTTCACACACTGCAATTAATATCCATGTGGGTGGCCAAGCCAGCAAGGAAAATTTAAACTCTGCTCGGTAAGCTCTCATTAAGATGGCAAGTAATTACTTCTGGTTAAACACAGTGGATTGAACACATGTGTTTATCTCTGCTGCCTAATATTCTACTTAAAATGAGAGTAAAGTGATATGTGTGTGCGTGTGTGTGCGTGTGTTTGTGTGTGTGATCTCCACAAGGAAAAGGAGAGGACAGGATCCACAGTGGACAAGAGACATCAGTCAACATTTGCAGAATAGAAAGCATCAAATGAAATGATCAGAGCTGATCAAGAGAAACAGCAAGGGCCTACAGAAGGGAACCAATGAGAAGCCAGCCAGGTCATGCCTCAGATCCCTGGAAAGATGCAGAAATCAGAGGCACTCAGACAAGGGGCATAAGGAGCTGGGCTACAAATAGGAAGACTCACTTAAAGTCTGTTAAGAGAGTGGTTAAATTCTCAGTTTCCTTCTCCCCGCTTGGCAGACAACTGGAGGTTTATTCCACGGGAGAAAGGGTCCAGAGAAGCTCCAGCCCCAGGATCACAGCAGATGGTAGGGAGAGGCACACATCTAAAAACAAGGCATGAATGGAAGTCTACATACAGAGTAGTGAGGCCCTGGTACCTTTTGTCTCTCTGGACTCTAAGAACACTGGCAGCTTAGGGAGACACCCCCTCCCACCACCACCCTCCCAGGCAGGAAACTGGGGGATTCTTATCTGAGGAAACAGAATACACCCACAAAAAAGATCTCTAGGGCCAGCCAGGTGGCCTTATGGTTAAGTTCAGTGCACTCCACTTTGGCGGCCCGGGCATGGATTTACACCACTCATCTGTCAGTGGGCATGCTGTGGCAGTGGCTCACGTACAAAAAGAGAGAGACTGGCAGCAGATGTTAGCTCAAGGCAAATCGTCTTCAGCAAAAAAAAAAAAAAAAAAACCCTCTAAATACTGACACTCAGGATTTTCAGACGCTCAGTATTTACAGACACTACACTCTATGCAGCGTTTTCCCATGAACAGCTGGATCCCCATCCTTCCTCTTCCCCAAAAAAGCAACCAATCTACTCCAATATAATATTTCTCAAATACAAGCTGACAAAACACACTAGAAGTAAGGCTCTAATAAGTAAAATCAAAACCAAAACACACTAACAAAAGAGTCTCAGAGGAAATGAAGACAGTGAAGGGAGAAGAAAACTTGGAGCATATGTAACTGATCTTCTTAGTGAGGTAAGAGAAGATGTTCATCCATGGCAAAAGAACAGGAGGCCATAATTTTTAAGGAATAGGAAACAAATTGGAAAGCATAAAATATGAAAATGTGATACTTGAAATAAAAGATTCAACAAAAAAATTCAATAGAAAGTTTAGAATGTAAAGTCTAGAGATTCTCGCAGAAAGTAGAACCGAAAAAACATACAGATAAACAATAGGAGATAAGAGGAACTAAGTCTAACCACTGTGTAATAGAGTTCCAGAAAAAGAGAACAGAGTGAAATAAACAGAAAATCACCAAAATATTACTGCACAAAAAATTTCTAACAACTGGGAGACATGATTATTCAGATTAAAAGAGCCTATGGAATGTAGAGCATAATAAATAAAAAGATGCCCCACACTGTTACATTGCTGTGAAATTTCAGTGCATTGGAGATAAAGAGAAGAAACTAACATCTTCAAGTCATAAAAAATGAGTTTACATATAAAAGACTGGAAATATGAACGTCATTAGATTTCCCAAAAGCACACTCAAAGCTATGTCAATGGAGCAATAGCTTCAAATTTTGAATGAAAATTTGCATCCCAGAATTCTACACTCAGCCAAATTATCAATTAAGTGTAAAAAGAGAATAATGCATACTAAAACTCCAAGGTCCCAAGAAATATTTCTCATGGATGCTTTCTCAAGAAGCTACTAAAGGATATTCTCTACAGAAATCAGAGAAAGAGGGGAGATTTAGGAAACAAGAGATACATCTTGGGAGAGAGGGAAAAAGAAGGGCCAGGAGCCCATGAGTATAGCATGCCCAGAGCACAGCCTGGCCAGATGGGAGCAAGAGGATAGAGGACTCCCAGAGGCTCATTCATCTCTAAGAACAAAGAAAAGCTGATGCTTTTGGCTGGGTGGGAAATGATAGTCATTGGGATTGGAAAGTTTGAAAATAATTAGTGATAGGAACATAGACAAACAAGCAGGTGCCGAAAAATGAGGTAATTAATAACTCCAGGAAGCAAAATATTTTGAACAAAAAAAGGAAATGTAATCACAAAATATTAAACAGAAAATTAGGCAAACATTTTACAACACTTTAACTAAAAATTTTGATGTAATTATGTTTGGAAAACAGAAGGGAAAGCAAGGATATTGGATCATATAAGGAACTGAAATCCTCATCTTCATAAAAAGAAGTCAATAAAAAGTGAAAAAGATAAAATTTGATAAATCAAGGACTAGCATTCAACTCAAAGAGTTTAGGGAGGAATGGAGCAGGGAACTTCTGGGTTTGTTTTGGTTTTGGGTTTTTTTCCTGTAACAGCTTTCTAATTCTGCTTGATTTTGGTAAAAAATTTACAAGACTTTAAACATGAAATCAGATTGTCATATATAGCCTGACCCAAGCTAGTGGTTATGCTGGAAGTTTTCACGTAAAAAGTGGAGCATGCAGCAATCAAGTTAGAATGACCGTAGTATGAGGGCTAAGGAAAACTGATCAGACCAGCAAACCCAAGATGACCTGAGCCATCACCAAAGTCCAAGGGGTCACGTCCAAAGGGGTGAGGCAAGATGCAATGAAAATACTCTGGGGTCTGTGCTTCATGACATCAAGTGAGGGCATAAGTCTTTAATTAAGGGGCTCAAAAATATCAAGAATGTTGAAGCAGAGCTCTATCTTAGGAAAAATGGCCATGCTGGGCATGGGTTAAGTCTCCACTTCTACTAGACAATAATCAGCCCTGCCCTTCAGTCTCCCAGTCTCTAATGGGTAACTGAGCAGCAGGTGCTCGTGATAAACCCCAATAACGTCGCTGTCCAGGCAGAGTAGCCACAGCTCAGAGATCACAAAGGTAGTCAGGGGCTTAAATCCATCCACACTTCAATAAGCAACTGGAGCCCCAAACTCGGATTCCACTTTCCACAGAGGCAGAGACTACTCTTGTGCACCAGGCCCATAGTTTCACTGGCCCCAAGCCTGGGCAGGGTGGGCTTTGCAGATGGCAGACAACACTGGGGACAGAGAAAATGGGGCTGGCACAGAAAGTGACCTACAGAACAAAAATATCTAACACAAGCCAGAAAGATTCCCTTCAAAATGGTTAAGTTTTATGTTAAGCTTTAGTGCTTAAAGCTTCCATTACATGAAATATTCACTTATGTAGAAGAGTTCATTCCCCAGTAATATGAGATTAATGAGGCATCACTGTACATGAAAACTATCAAACTGGCTCAGATCAATGGTCTGTCCTGTCCAGTGTTCAGCCTTTTAAAGGGCATAAAAGAATATGAAATTTGGAGACAGAAGCATCTGGGTTTGGGGCCTAGTTTCACCACTTTAAATTGCATGACTTTGGGCAAATTATTTATCTTCTCCCATCATCAATTTACTCATCTGTAAAATAGTTCTAATAATACCTTCTTCTTGGTGGTGGTATGAAAATTCCATGAGATGATATCTTTTAAAGTACCTTTCAGATTGTAATGCAGTCTAAATATGTTCGTTAATTTAGCTGAATGATATGTGAAAGCTTAATAGCTGTTATCTAACATGATTTTCTTCTGTATCCTGAAGACTGCTGACATCTTTTAGGAAATCTAATTATTGACTTTTCTATGAATACATTTTTAAAATTCCTTTGGTTTGATTTTCTGATGACATATTAGTATATTTGACTAAAAAAATGATTGGGGGGCCACCTGGTGGCGCAGCGGTTTAGTCTGCACTTGGCAGCCCAGGGTTTGCGGGTTCGGATCCCGGGCGCCTGCTGATGCTCTGCTTGTCAGCCACGCCGTGGCAGCGTCCCATATAAAGTAGAGGAAGATGGGCATGGATGTTAGCTCAGGGCTGGTCTTCCTCACAAAAAAAAAAAAAAAATGATTGGGAAGGTCACAGAATCGTTCTTTAAAACCTAAGAAATCACATAACCTAACACTTTCCTACAGCTTCTCACCTCCTCACCGAGTACCTGAATCCCTCCAGACTCACCCATCTGCTCAGTTGCACCCGTAGCAAAGACCTCCTGGACTGGGGTATTGTGGGTGAGTCAGAAGCTGAATGCAGACTGGAAGGAAGAACTAGACAATTTAAACGGTTAGATTTTGACAGACACTGAATGAAACTCTTTCTGAAGGCCCAATGAAACCCAGGCCTTCTCACATGTCTTCAGGAGGTGGTCTGCCCCAAAGAACTAAGCCAGTGGTTTTGACAGCTGGCTGAGCAGTATCTGCCATCTGGGGTTCAGCACAGGAGCAGGTGTCCGGAGGTCTGCCAAAAAAATGAAGGAACACAGTAAACTTTGGGTTAACAGTCCACTTTAAATTTTCATTTTTTTCTATCTCTGTTAGGAGACCATGGTAGAGTGGAAAAGGAGAAGTCAGATGAAGGAGAGTCAGACGAAGAACTAGTCCAAAATTTGGCGCTGCTACAAATCATGAGATTTTGGACAAGTGAGTCTTCCTCCATGGGTCTCAGTTTGTAAAAATAAGGGGTATGGAGTAGCTTATATGTTTTCAAATATGCTTTGTAGATTCTGCATTCTCCAGTTACATGTTGAGTCACATCTGAGGAAGTAGAGGGAATGGTAAGGGCGTGGAGGCAAAGGTGAGTCTGTAACTCTCCCCCAGATCACATGTAACAAGAACAGCTTTACCACCATCTCTTTTATCCATTTTATATTAAAGTTTTTGAAAGTAGTGTTCCCTGACTAAGAAAACATTTGAGAACCACTGGATCGTATGTCCCTCCCAATCCTATAATTCTCTGATAAACTAACACCCTAAGGCACAGGAAACATGAAATAGATCACAAGATGCTCTGTTGTTGGAGGTATAAACTCGAGAGATGTGGCCAGATCAGCACACCCAGGCGAGCAATGCTGGCTGGAACCATCCCTACATCTCCAAGAAAATAAATCTGGACCCAATAAGCATTTATCGTTGCATAAACCATCACAGCGTGCTCATAAAAGTAGGAAAAGACACAGTCTGCCCTTGAAGGACTTACACTGTTGAGGAGGTGAGACTGAAATACACAGAACAATTGTAGCTCAATATGCCCCCAACCCCAAAAAGTGCATAATTAAGTGGATGTGTCTGCATGTAGCGGTAGGGAAAAGCATAGGAGGAGGTGGGTTCAAGCAGTGAGAAAAGGCATGGAGAAGGAAAGAGTTTTGAGCTAGGCTGTGAAGACAACCAAAGTTCAAGAACCAAACACTGAAAGACCTTTAAAGGTTTCAAACTACATAAACTTAAATTTAGAAATAAAATAAATGTTAACTAATCATCCTGACCTGAAAAACATTTACTTATTTTGTGGGTGAGCAGTTTCTTTCCCCCCTTCACTTACTACTTTCTCTACACTTTATTCCAGAAAGGTTTGATAAGGGATCTATGGTAGAGAGATACAGGCTTTGTTAGCCCAATAATTCAATAATTTGTGGAAGTTATGCTATAAAAGGTATAAATATTAGCAAGAGGAAGGTGTGTCTGGCACATTTTCATACCTTAGAATCTAAAAGACCTGATTTCTGAGCAAGATGGCACTATGATTCATGCAGAAACTTCACCAACCCCCAAGACAATATACATGTCTTAACCTCACTCATAAACAATATGAATAGAACAGGGCTTATACTACTGAGGAGATGAGATTGAAACAGAACAATTACAGCATAATAAAAAAAAATAGCTGAAGAGCTGAAGCTCTGGATTCATTGGGCTTGGAAGAGATAATGGTTCCCAAGGATGTGGGAGACCAAAGCCGGGCCCCTGGAGTAAAACTGGGGTTGGCATCCCTCATGTTACCTGGAGAGAAGAACAAAAGGCTGTGACCAGTGCTGGGGCCATGGCTGCAACATCATGCTGCCTGGGAAGGAAAGAGAAAGCAGAGGCAGCCACCTGCAGACGTGGGAATCAGATCTGCAACGTCCATAGAGAAGGAGAGCTCTCAGTCATCAGCATAACTCAGGTCCTGACCTGTGGGCCCTTTGAGAAGAGTGGGATGAGCTCCACAAGAAGAAAATCATACCCATGAACACCCCTCAGCTCACAAACTAAAATTCCAAAGCAGGTGAGTGAAACGAATGTGAGAAAAGATAGCCAACAAGTTGAACAAATGAGAGAATTCCCTTCTACAGAATTCTAAATAACAATGCAGTCTTCTGTAAAAGATGACTTTAAAATAGTATGATTTAAATCCTCAATGAGATAAAGGAATGACTAATATCCACATACCAAGAAAATAAATTATGCAACAAAAACAAGCAATTATAAATAGTGAAGAGATAAATATTTTTAAAAGAATTGATTAGGAATACTGAAAATTAAACTGTAATCACGGAGGTAAAATAATCTCAGTAGGAAAGGATAGTTCAGTAAATGAGAAGAAAATATTAAGAAACTGATTCAGAGCATAGCAATGTGGAAAATAGATTTTTAAAATATGAATTAGAAGTTGAGATACATAGAATAGACTATGACCCAGCCACATACGCCCAGAAGGTGTGCAGAAGCAGAGAATAGAATGAATAGGTAGAGAGGCAAGATTTAAAGAGTTAATGATGTCTTCTGATTAAAGAAGCACATTTGCGCCTCTCAAAACTCTGCTAAAATGACCATGAATGGGTTTTTAAAGGCATAATCCCACAAAATAATGGGAAGAGCAACTGTATACATATAACGCATATATACGAACGTACATACATACAAAAGTTGAGCGGCAGATAGACATGTTGAAACCGACTCGGCAGACCCGAGAATGCCGCCACCAGGGGAAAGGAAGGGGCAGACCCATTTATACCGAAGAACTCCGAAAGGCTCAGGACCTGGCAGCACCAGGCAGCTCTGAAAGGGGAGGTGAAGGTGGTGCTGAGAGCAGAAGACTGGTTGCATGTCCATTCACTATGTAGTCAGCGGTGCCGGCATAAGGAAGGCTGGAGGCCGGTGCTCTGAGAGGGCTGACCATCAGAACCAGGTGTTCCTCCATTTCCTGAGAGCCACCAGAGTGAAGAAGGGTCCGCGAAGGAGAGGACCAACTTCAGTAGCACCACTATTATGCCTTTTACATACTGGAGTACCATGTAAGATATTACTTGGAGAAAGGTATTGTCATTGGGGAAAAAATTTTTCCTAAACCGTCATCTTACAACATCACAGACTGAGGGTATTGACCTAACACTCGGCTAAAATATCTTATTGAGTAATTAGGCAAATATGTGAGGGCTCTGGCCTTCATTTAAGACATCAGAAAGGAGGTAAAGTCAGAGCACGAGTCTAGGAATGCCAGCCAAAAGCCTGCAGATGAAAACTCCTCATTTTGTTTTAGAGTCAAAAACAAGAGTTAATTGTGGAGACGAATTCTTATAGCACCCCCTGCTCCAGCTCATTCTGTCACCTAATGATCCTGCTCTGGGTGCTTCCAGCACAGAGTGGAAGATGGAAAATGCCTAGAATGAAGGAGAGGATTTCAAGTTTAATTGTAAGCCTAACCTGCGTTTGTTATATATTATTTACAGTGATTAACTGCATGGAATCAGACAGCTGGAGTTTGAACCTCAATGCTGCTATTCACTAGCCAGGTAACGTGGTGCAATTTGTTAACCACCCAGGGCCTTGGTCTTCTTGACTATGAAAACGAGAATAACCATACCTATACCAAAGTGTTGAAGTTAGGATTTAACAAGATAATGAGAATACAAAGGCTTAACATGGTGTCTGGGATGTAGCAAAGAACTAGTTATCTTTATTATTGTTCAAAGAACCACAGACTTTGGAAGGAAAATAAGCTATTAGGATTAAAGAGCATCAGTGGTTGGTGTTCCTAAAGAAATAGCAGGGAGGGGCCAGTCTGGTGGTGTACGGGTGAAGTTCACGTGCTCTGCTTCACGGCCCAGGGTTCACAGGTTCGGATCCCAGGTGTGGACCTACACACTGCTCATCAAGCCATGCTGTGGCAGCATCCCACATACAAAATAGAGGAAGATGGGCACAAGTGTTAGCTCAGGGACAATCTTCCTTAAGCAAAGGGGGGACGATTGGCAATAGATGTTAGCTCAGGGCCAATCTTCATCACCAAAAAAAAAAAAGAAAGAAAAGAAATAGCAGGGAAAAAGTTGGACATTTAAAATATAATTGATTTTTACCTATACTTTAAATGAAAATAGCCCCAATATCTTCTGTTTTATCTTAAGAAAATCTACAAACCTATGTCTATGGCTAAATCAACATGGTTCAGTCCACACAGATATTCAATTTTTGTCTGGACCCAATTCTTCTGCAAAGATAGCTCCTCTCACGTGAGCAGACAGCTGCAGGTAGGAGGCTGATGCTCTGAAGAAGGTGGAATCCCATTTTTTTTCTGCTGGGATCAGCTCTTGGCAGGGTCAATGTGGCCTCCTCACTAATCAACATAAGCAGTGCTGAACTGCTCTGTGGACTCAGAGTCCAGCTTGAGGGTTTTGTTTGCCTTGGCCCTGACATTGTCACAAAGCCACTAGGGAATCTAAATGTCACCACTCCTGCCGCTGTGGCTTTGCTTTCCACATGGCCTCAATAGTTTATCCCTCCCTGGTATTACATAAGCACTGCCCTTGAAGATGGAAGCCTGACCTACTATTAACTAGTGAGTATGAGAAGTCTAGCATAAGAAAAGATGAGGGTGCTCCATTTCCTTAAGAACCAGAACTGGTAAAATAGTGGTTCTCAAAGCGTGGTCCCTGGAACAGCAGCATCAATATCACCTGGGAATTTGTTAGAAATGCAAATTCCTGGACCCCATCCAAGACCTACTGAGTCAGAATCTCTGGGGATGGAGCCCAGAAACCTGTGTTTTAACAAACCCTCCAGGTGCTTTGGATGCATGCTTATGCTTGAGAGTGACTTGTACAGTAAAACAAAGGTTTCAATGGCAACGGTCAGAAAAGCCTTAAGTAATTACTTTCTAGTGTTTATCTTCCCCACTCAGCTATAAGCTCCAAGAAGTCAAGAACTACTCTCTTGTTCTTAGTGCAGGTATAGGCCTATAACAGTCAGTATAGGCTCTGTTATGCTACAGTAACAAAACAACCCTAAATCTCAGTGGCTCTAAACAACAAAAGCTTATTTCTCAGTAACATTACACATCCATCAAGGATTGGTGAGATTCTGCCCTATGTCATTCTTACTCCCTAGTAACAGAGAAGTCACCATTAGAAATACTGCTGGTTGTTGTGGCAGAGGGAGAGATCATGGCTTTTGAAGATTCCTTCTAACAAGGCACTTGTCGCTTCTGCACACATTTCATTGACCAAAGCAAGTCATACGGCCAACCTGAGTTCAATGGAGCAGGGTAGTACAGCCCTTCCATCTACCCAGGAGGAGAGAACTGAATATTTGTAAACAGCTAAGAACTACACAAGGAGTACCAGTCCCTCTGAAGTAGGTATCCTCATTTTGTAGGTAAGAAAACAGAGACGTAGTGAGGTTACATAATTTGCCCAAAGTCCCTCAGCAGGTAAGTCTCAGAGCTGGATTTCTGTTTGTCTGATTCTAGAGTTCATGCTGAAAAACACTGTGCCACACTGTTAGAAATGGAAACAATGAGGAGGGGAAATGGTTTTGCAAGAGATGGATTCAGCTCTAAATTGTTGTGGGACTTTGAAGTAGAAATCTCTCACAGCAACTAGAGTTGTGGAACTAGAGTAGAGGACACACAAGAGAACTAGAGGTGCATATTGATCAGGAACTTTCAACAGAGAATAAAACCTAAGTGAAATATTTGTGTGATTTTTCTCTAAAGACAGAAGAGAAGGTGGAAAAAATAGTCCCCAGGAAATCTGCAGGTTGGGGAAGAGAGAAGAGCTAATAAGAAAATTATCATGAAAGAAAGCAGAAAACCCAGTGGGAAAGGCCTTCAGGAAGAGCACAACGTCAAGACTGCCTGTTACAACAGGAAGTGGAGGTGATAATAAAAGTTTTTTAAAAATCTGTTAAGTTTGGATAGGAAGAAATCTGGGGTGTCCTCCAAGGGGTAGATTTAATAAAGTAGTGAAATGGGAGATTCCAAATTTCTACGGCCAGAAAGAGAAAGGAAACTGTGGGTGTGAGCCACAAAATTGAAGTATTTAGTAATAGAAAGAATAATAGAAAAAAATACATGGGTGGGTTGAATGTCAGGCCTAGGATTTCATATTTTATAAAGGGAAATGTACAAATGTCTGAATGCAAGAGGAAAGGCAAGATGGAGAATCAGAGTGACTAAGGCAGAGGCACCCAGAGAGACAAGGACGCAGTGGAAATAGAACAGATGGGGTCCAGGAGGCAGGCTGCAAGAACGACTTCAATAGACAGCAGGTCTTTTCTTCCTCTGAGATAGGGGAAGTGTGAGAGGATAAAGGGAGAGAAATTGCTGATAGTAGATAAAGTCCAGGGCTCTGAGAGTGTACAATTGATGACTATATCTGCCACAGGCCAACCCCAAATCACAAAAGATTCATCTTCCCACATCCAGATGCTCTATCTGCCTGGTCCGCACCTGGGAAAGTACCTACAGGGGTTTTTCCCTCCATGTACCATTTTTCTTTTCTCTTCCTCAGTTGGAAGATTACACCTCTTTTAGAAAATTGATTACTCTTGTAGCAGACACTGCTATTGGTCACCCAATATCCATCTTTCTTGTCTTCCTTATTAATTGGCCCAAGTTTTTTCAGAGCAGCAAAATCCCCATAAATTCTTACTTTCCCAGCCTTCCTTACATTTCTAGCCAAAGAGACACAAGTGGCAGCAGATTTGTCCCTTAGCTGGCAAGTAGGGATGTCCCCTGGGAACTCATATTGGAGTTGGGAACTTCAGGGCATTAAAATGTATGATTTCCATATAAAAAGGGCCATGGGGGTGGGGGGAATGCTGACTGAGTTAACCTAGACTTGTGCTTTTCTATGGATGGCTCTGAGCAGAATCTTCCTGGTCACCTCCCCGCTTCTTCCTGCGTGATCCTGAGGGTACCATCTGTGATCAGTAGGGAAACAAGCAAAACAAACATTATCTCCTCTAACCTAATTATTTACTGCCGAGACCATGGAATCATAAGGTTCTCAGAGGAGGTAGATGATGAATGACCTCAGAGAACCTTTGTTCTGGAAACATCTCAAAAGATAACGGATTAATGATTCTTCCACACCTGACTTTTCAGTTCTGTGACATCCTCACCTCTGCAGTATTGGTAGACTCTTTGATGTCTGAGAAACTCTGTAGATAAAGGGGAATATTTGTTACTAATACTTAATGCCTAATTTGGTAATTGTATGACTTCATTAAAAAATTAACATTCTTTTTAAGGAGTAAACAATCACTATTCTAGTTTTTCACACAGTGAAAATCTAATCTCACAAATTAGATTTCCCCAGACTTACTACAGTAGTCTCCACTTATCTGTGGGAGATCCGTTCCAAGACCCCCAGTGGATGCCTGAAACCACGGATAGTACCGAACCCCATATATGCTATGTTTTTTCCTATACATACATAACTATGATAAAGTTTAATTTATGAATTAGGCCCACTGAGATTAACAACAATAACTGATAATAAAATACTGTAATAAAAGTTATGTGAATGTGGTCTCTCTCTCCTTCTCTCTCTCTCTCTCCCCCCCTCACCCATGTAATATTTTCAGACTGCAGTTGACTGCAGGTAACTGAAACCACGGAAAGTGAAACGGTGGATAAGGGGAGACTGCTGTAATTGGTTACAAACTTATTTAATAAAATGTACTAAACAGTTGAATTAAAATTATAATTCTAGGGGCCGGCCTGGTGGCATAGTGGTTAAGTTCACACACTCCGCTTCGGCAGCCCAGGGTTCACGGGTTCGGATCCCAGGCACAGACCTATGCACCGCTTATCAAGCCGTGCTGTGGTGGCGTCCTGTATAAAATAGAGGAAGATGGGCATGGATGTTAGCCCAGGGCCGTTCTTCCTCAGCAAAAAGAGGAGGATGGGCAGCAGATATTAGCTCAGGGCTAATCTTCCTCACCAAAAAAAAAATTATAATAATTATGATTCTAATATTTCAAATTATCTGATCAAGCAAAATATAAAAAATAAAACAATACTTTAAATAATTTTTATTGCACTGTCACTTTAAACTGGTTACAAAGGTCCTCACATCAAGATGGATTCTAATTCTTCTTCCTCCCTGGGATTTTGTTTTTATGTCTTACAGAGGTTGCCCAAGGCTGAAGTTTTTACCAATCACAAGAGAAAAAGAATACCATCTCAGACCAGCTGAAATGGCACATTCTAGAATTTTATAGCTGGTAGATCTTGGTTGGCCAAGGACCCTGATTGTGTAGACCACTGTAATTTAAATCCAAATCTTTGGGGCATTAGGCTGAGTCCCTTTTCATATTAAAGTTTTACTTTTTAAGTCTCTGCCTTTCAGATAGGTTTTAAACTTTTGAAGCCCAGTGTTGCTTTTCAAAAATGATGTGTTACGTAATCTTTGGATGGCTGACATATCTTAACACCTATGTGTTAAATGTCTGTGGGTACTAATTAGAAACTTATGTAATCAATAAAAATTCAACGTATTCTATCACATTTACCTTTTCTATTACAGCTACATGTTGTACACTTTATATTAAGTTTTCATTTTGAGTATCTTAATGATCTCATAGTTTTAATGACATAATTATCTTTATCTTTTTGATACTCAAGTTGTCTCAACTTAGTCAGTAGGAGTCCCTTTAAGTTGGTTCCTTTATTCTTCTAGCACTATCTTGACTATTTTTGAGAAAGTAAAAATCAGCCTTCTGGCTGTAAAGCTATGATAAACAATTTCTAACCAACATAGTCAAAGCTCTAATGCAGCTGGAGGAAAAAATATTTGAGTGATTTTTGCTTTCTTTCCAACAAAATCATTCAGCATAAGCACAAACCTAATAATAAGCCCCTCCCAACTCCCTTTTACCCAGACACTCCAAGGTTCCCCTGGAGCATGGTCTTCCTTGCTCAGCAGACTAAACAAATCAAAATAGATTCCTGATGGTCTTTGACTAATGGGTTTTGACACCTGGAAAGTATCCTTGCTTTCTAGCAACAGCAAGATGTTTCAGACCCATCCTGAATTTTCCTGCCCAAGACATGGGAATCAGCTACTCTTTGAGAAGATCTAGTTCTTTTAATGGATAAAAGCAAAACAGATGAAAATCTGGGCACAAGAAGCACACATGAGAGTTGGTAATGAGCAAAATTGCTGCTGTTGAAATTACTATTACCATTGGGCCACTTTTTTAGCTGGAATATCTATTTCCTTTTAAGGTTATGGGTTCACATTGATCTTTCCAATCTGGCACATATTCTTGCTGTACCCAACTTTCATTTAGTCCATGATTTTATTAATTACTAAGACTTTCTCCACCATGGACTTTTGGAGGTTTGGGTCTGGCTGATCATCCACTGACCTCAAGTTCTCACCAGTTGAGAAAAACAGGAAGACAAAATACGTCCTTTATTTAAAGAAACATTCTTTAAAGCTGTCTCACAGAACATATTCTCTGGACAACAAGGAGCTTTCCTCTTCCTTCCCATTCCTTGAGTTGAATACGTTAAACGAATGGAAGACTTCCTGCTAGACAGGAGGTCCTCACCCAGCGTTCCTACCATGTAGAAAAAGAAAGTGGAGGATGAGGAGGAGAGAAGAGCAAGTGAGGAAGGAGGGAAGAAAAGAGGAAGAATAGCAGAGAAAAAGACGAGCAAGAATGAGAGAGAGCTATTTTCTTGCATGTAAAGAGGGTTCTGTAATATCTAAGTAATTGTGTCGTCATTGGGATTAAATCAGATGCTGTCCATAAGTGCCAGACATTTGTACATGCCCCTAAATGGCAGCTGATATGGATGCTTATCATAGAACAGTTTTGACCATACATTTGAACATAGTTGTACTTTACTCTTTAGGGTGAATTTCTAGAACTAGGAATCCTGAGCACAAGAGTATATAGCTTAAATTTTTGATATGTATTGCCAAACGGTTCTTCAGAAAATTGTTAGTATTTTTAAACTTTTCCAATCTGATAGATGAAAATAACTCTCTATTTTTATTACTACTTTTCTGAGTTTAATCTTTAATTTTGTCAAAGTTACTTATAGACATTAAAGAGTCAAATACTTCTATGAGTTTGTTTGTTTGTTTTACAAATATAGCCCCTTGACCTGCCCTCCTGTCCTGCCCCTACTATTGCCTGCTCCTTATAGGTAATTACTTTCAGTGCAAAATACTCAGTGGAGTATTTTGATATTTTTGTCCATTTTACTAAGTAATATGATTGTGTTGGGAATTTCTGAGGTTTCCTTTTCATCATTATCTATTGATTTCCTATATTAGCTCTCTTTCACATCATTGCCTCTCTTCCTAACCACACACACACACAGTTCCCCACCTGCCCAATACAGATCTTTATAATTTCCATTATATCAATATTCAGTGTTAACATTATTATGACTCAGTAAACTGCTTGATGGTTATAGGCTCAGAAGGAATTAGATGGACCCCCTCCACCCTGAAGCCATCTCTACCTCCCCTCGCTGTGCACTCTCCACTCCACTCGATCATTTATTCCTCGAATATTTCCCCAATCATATCACTCCTCAGAACAGTTCAGTTGTGCTCAGTCATCTCTGGGATAAATATTGGAGTCTTTGAAATCTGACCCCACCTCACATACTACACTCCTCCCAAACACTAAAGGAAAAGTTTACTGCATCCGCACAAGTCTCCTCTATGATCCAGTCTCCAGAAATTCTAAGAGAATTTGTAACTAAGCTTTTTGTCTGAAATTCTCTCTACCGTCAATTCCTTCCACAGCTATTTGCATCTTACCTGTTTTCCAAAGCTCAAATCCACTTCTTTCAAAATGTTTTTCCTAGCACATACTTACTTTTTCCTGAGATGTTACCTCCTTTAGTAGTTATGCTATTTATATTGACACTTAATCATGTCCTTCTTGTTGCTTCTGCAAATTCTCAAAGTTAGGAAGTGTATTGTTCACTGGGGTTAATACGTGGCTATGTCCAACACATGGACTTCACTGTGGGGGGATCAAGCTAGGCCATATAAATTAAGTCCACCAACTTTTTAAAATGGTGGTAAAACTTCTGTGGGGAAAAACACCACTTTGTTCCTGTCCATGATTGGGGTTCAGAGATGTACATATATTTATGATTATCTGCAGTGTGAACTGTGGGGCACTTGGAGAGACAGACTCTGTTAAAGGTTGAATTACATCCCCCCCAAAATTCATATTTTGAAGTCCTAATCCCCAGTTCCTCAGAATGTGATCTTATTTGGAGATAGGGTCTGTACAGAGATAATCAACTTAAAGTGAGGTCATTACAGTGGGCCCTAGAATAATATTACTGATGTCCTTATAAAAAGGGGAAATTTGGACACAGAGACATGCATTGAGGAAAATGATGTAAAAAGACTTAAGAAGATGGCCATCTACAAGCCAAGGAGAGAGGCCTGGAGCAGATCCTTCCCTTACCGCCCTCAGGAGTAACCAACCCTGCCTTGATTTCAGACGTCTAACCTGTAGAACTGTAAGAAAATAAATTTCTGTTTTGTAAATCACCCTTGTATGTAGAGAGGGGTCTATAATATCTAAGTAATCGTGTTGTTATTGGGATTAAGTCAGATGCTGTCCATAAGTGCCAGGCATTTGTAAATGCTCCTAAATGGCAGCTGATATGGATGCTTATCATAGAACAGTTTTGACCATACATTTGGGTATAGTTGTACTTTACTCTTTGTGGTACTTTGTTAGAGCTGCCCTAGCAAACCAATACAGACCCAATACCTGAATGTTTTACCTGTTTGGAGAAGCAAACTCTCTTCACTCTATAATCACTATTTTTTTCAAATCCCCTTCACCTTCATTAATAGGTCCCACGAGGATAAGCAAGAAAATAATGCAGAAACCACCACCAGAGTGATTGCTCGCTGTGTGCACAGGGGACCTCAGCAGTGGTCATTAGGGGAGGCCATTCTTCCTTGACAGGCAGGTGCCAACACAATCAGTCTGGATTATTTTCCTGGAGCAGTGTCTTCCTGCCAGGAGATTATGGAGCCATTATGAAGAACTTGGCCCTTCATGGCAGTGCTGGTAGAAATGACATCTCTGAAGATGAGGATTATGTGACAGCAGGAATTATCAGAGAGAGTTATTAGAGAAGTCAGGATAGAAACAAAGGCATGTCCTGGGAAGGGCAAATGGCTGCTGGTTTTGATGCAACTTCAGTCAAAGCATCAACCAGAGGTTACATGTAACCTCATCAAAGGCTTCTGCTGAACAGTAGACATTACAGCAGTTTCAGTAGAAGTATAAAAGGCAAAATAAGGACCATTAGAGATTGTTCTTTTCTAGAAGTGAAAATGCATATTGATTCCACAGTTGTGCATAATCAACAATGCCAAAGCAAAGACTTATGAAAAGAAAAGCTACCTCTCTAGACTGGGGAGTGGGGCAGAGTCTGGTCCCCTGAGCAGAATATGAAAAGGCAAAGGGAAACTTCTTACTACCTCATCTGGGGACCATCTTTCCCTGAGAGTATTGGACTAGACCCATCTACATAAAAGATGAGATTGTAATTTTCAAGTGGGCTGTCTTAAAGCCCTCATGAGATTTAATCACATAGGTGGTTAATGTGAAGATAATCAGGAGGTTCTGGGTCTTTGGGAACCAAAATTGAAGAGGCTGGGTTTAGTATGGGACAATGAGTGAGAGAACTATGACCAGGAAGAGGAACCAAACATTACAAAATGAATTGTGTTTTGGTCAGAGGGAAAAGGGGTGCAAATGTTTGTTCTGGATCGTCAGTTTCAGTTGGATGTGACAGAAGCTTAGTCACTGACACACATTATTGCATCCACTCCCCACTGTACCTGGCCACGTAAGTGAAGGTTTGCATCATGAGGTTGCAGGGCCTTTGGGCCTGAAGGAAAGCCTCCAATCAGGAGGAGGGAAACTGTTTCTATCCTGCTGAGATGCCATCTCCTAAGTCACAGACAACTCAGGGCAGACATGGCTTAACTGTAATTGTTCATCAGAGGTTCTTGCAGCCCTTTGTGCTAGAGAAGCAAGCAAGATGAAGATTTCTTATTTGCGGGCTTCTAGGCAGGGAAAGGCTAATATTAGGTTGCTACTGTGTTGGAAAAGAACAGAGTTACCAGGAAACCTAACGTAACCTAAATCACTTTTAAGATTTTGGATTTTAGGGCCAGCCCCATGGCATAGTGATTAAGTTCAGCGCACTCCGCTTTGGCAGCCCAGGTTCGAAAGTTGGGATCTCAGGTGTGAACATACACCACTGGTCAGCCATGCTGTGGTGGCAACCCACATACAAAATAGAGGAAGACTGGCACAGATGTTAGCTCAGGGCTAATCTTCCTCAGCGGAAGAAAAAAAGATTTTGGATTTCAGTCTTGGGAAATTCTGGTCTAACTGAAATGGAAACCTTGATGGGAAGAAAGTAAACAGATATTGTCTGTCGAGATCTATTATTATGAAAAACAAAGGACCAAGATGCATCACTAAAATATTTGGGCTGGGGGTTAGTTTATGAAAGAAAAGAAGGCAAGCCTGCATACCTACCATTTGAAGATCCCATAGGAAAGTGTGTCTTTAACAGATTTTAAGTTTTTAACCAGCAGAATAGGGTGGAGAAACATATGACTGACTCCAGCTGCAGGCAGTTTGAGGCAATTTGGGAGGGGCTTGGTGGGATTTCCATTGTTTCACTGGTGGGCAGAATGAATGAGTCTGACCTTATGCTTTGAGACAAAAGGGTGGATGGGAAGATTGCAGATGCAAATATTCCTTAACAAGCAAAGTTATTAGAAAAGAGGTTTTGAGTAGAGAGATTAAGTAAACACATGCAAAGAATTCCTGCTCAGAAAGGAGGGGCATCTCATTTAACAGAAAATCTAACAGATCGGTGGGAGATAATGGCCTTAAAAGGAAAATATGTTGATCAGAAATAGGCCGGAAAGAGATGTCTGCAGTATGGGATGATATTTCTACTGCATTAAATACTTCAGAGGCTAATAGAATATGAGAGAAATCTTGAGCCCTTAGATCTAAGGAGATCTAAGCCTGGCCCCCAAATCAACAAGGCACTTAATGTCAGTGTCACTGAGGGAAGAGAAACAAACAGAAATGATGTTACTATTTCCTGGGCTGGTCTATTGTGAAAGAGGAAACCTGAAGAGTGAAGGTTTGTGGGACAAAGGTACAGGCAGGTGATTTTCTCCAACTGACCACTGTTTTTCAATTAACTTTCCCCCTGTTTACCAGGTATTTTCTGGGGCCTCTCTGCCTCTAACCCCTCACCATATCCATCCTTCCTCTAAAGTTTTCCTACTCTCTTCATGGGGCTTTAAAATTCTTAATTGGTAACATCATCAGTTTAACAATGGGGGTTTCTGTTTTCATAAGTCTGCCAGCCAAGTAATATCCAGCTATGTAGCAAGTTTGTTTACTGATTTTTGATTGTCAAAGGATACAGATGGATTTTTGTTGTTCCTGGACCTTGGGAGCTAAGCTAATCACAGAGGCAGCTGTGGGAGCGGTACTGGGAACCATGTGAAATTCTATCAAAGGTTTGTTCCATGTTTCATAGTCAGCTGCCCTTCACTTTCACTTTGCTCATGGTGGGTAGTAAGGCTTGTCAGAAAGTGGGGCCAGGACAAAGATCCTAGGTGGATCGATCAACCTCCAGGTTCAATCATTTCTGATGCAGCATTGCATACACAAGTTGGTAGTATCAGAGCATGTTTAAGTCTCTAATTCTTCTTGAAATTTCTGAGATTCTTTCTGGTTATAGATGTACACTACTAAATTTCTGAGTAAATCCACTGGGGTCCAGATGTGGACAGATCCTGTTGTGACCCTAGATAGGGACCCAAAGTGGAGGGAAATAGCTTGGCATAAGTTGTAGGTGCTGCCTGAGATATGGATTTTTTGAATGAGTGGTTGTCTAGTTCAAAAAAGTGAGTGATGAAGTTCTGCAGAGAAATGTAAGACATCTCTCGGGGTGGGAGAGGGAGTGTTAGTGCTTGAAGCAGGAGATAATAACACATCACCCCCAGAGCTAGTGTCTTTTGGTCGTGTTGGGAGCTACAGGAGGGCAGTTTCACCATATCCACACTCTTCCTTAGGAATCTTAATATTACTTTTAGTTTGGGGCAGAACCTGGAATTTATATACTACTTTTGTTTGTTTGCTTGTTTTTTCATACCATTCCAAGTAAGAGTTCCACTAAGTCTCAGGGACTAGAGAGACTGCCTGCTACATCATTCAAATGGTCCTCCTGGAGGTACCCTTTATTGGCTCATCCCTGGAATACCATTTCTATTCTTAAGGAACCCGCAGTGCTATAGCCATGATGTGAGTACCTAAAATATGCTGATATTCCCTTTGGTAAAGCAACCACTTCATTCAACCCTTTCCCCACATTTCCCCATATACATAAAGAATTCAAATTCCCACAGAAATAGATGGCAAACTCCTTGAGCACAGGTTTCCCCAACAACCTTCAGTTCTTGGTCAAGCTCCGAGGTTTATAAGACCCCAGGCACTCAGCAAGTCTAGTTTTTGATGGGTTTTTTGTTTTGTTTTGTTTTGTTTTGTTTTTGGTGAGGAAGATTGTCCCTGAGCTAACAACTGTGCCAATCTTCCTCTATTTTGTACGTGGGACGCTGCCACAGCATGGCCTGACAAGTGGTGTGTAGGTCCGTGCCCAGGATCCGAACCTGCAAACCCTGGGCCACCAAAGTGGAGCCTGTGAACTTAACCACTATGCCACCAGGCCAGCCCCTCAGCAAGTCTAATTTTGAAAAACTCTTGGCTGGCTATAGAGTATGTGATGTAGTGAGCTCCAGAGACAAGTGGTAACCCTGAACATGGGAAGTGGGTAAGGCTTACCTCATGAATTCATGATGATCCCAAGAAGTTAAGTCCCTGCCATGGTGTGGAGTTACCTAAGATGCCTTAAACAGAAGCCCAGTCAGATCTGTTGGGGGGCGATGTCTGCTGAGTGTTCAAGACAAGATGGCAGTCAGCTCCCAGAGCACCTTCCTGTCTCTAGATCTAGTTAATGAGGCAGTCACTTGATGGGGTCTATAAAAAGGGGAAGAATATATTCAAACTAGACAGCTGTGAAGGCCCCTGACACTCATAGACATAACCTCCTCCAAGTCTGTAAACTCTAGGGCAGCTGTTCCCAACACTGTCAATAATGCCATCAACTGGGAACTTTTTTAAACTACTAAAGACACCCCTTCCAAAATAAATAAATAAAGCATAACACAGGTGCTAAAAAAGAAAAAAAGACCATACCCAACATCAATTAAATGAGAATTCCTGAAGGTGAGGTAATGTTTAAAGCATCCCAGGTAATTTTAATGTGCAATCAGGGCTCATAATACATCCCTCTGGGCTACTTTTCAACCCTGGCATTACATTAGAACTACTTGGGCACTTGATAAAAATATGGATACAGAGCCCCACCCCAGACTAGTTGAATCCGAATATTTAAGGCTGGGGCCCAGGCAATTTCTACTCCTCAGATGATCATTGTATGCAGCCAGCATTGACAATCACTGACTCTAGGGAAAATCCCAGTCAAGATAAGTGGATAGGATTGGTGATAGGTGTGCCCAAGGAGACCTTTGTGACATTGCCTAAATCTACAAACAATCTTGGACTCTAAAA
Organism: Tapirus indicus; assembly: GCA_031878705.1. Lineage (NCBI taxonomy): Eukaryota > Metazoa > Chordata > Mammalia > Perissodactyla > Tapiridae > Tapirus > Tapirus indicus. The sequence continues at coordinate 71,091,889 of CM062923.1, forward strand.
CCTCAACTCAGAAAGAACACGGGCAAACCAAGTTCACCTCACAGTGTACAAACGAACCCACACCTGAGTGTTATCGTCCAGAATCGGGTGCACTTTAGGCAGAGAGCTGTCTGAGGCTGAGTAAAACAGCCCTTCTGCTTGGCCTAGATGTAATTAGAACTTCAGTCTTGGCCTGAAGGCTTATTTAGAATTAAAATAATAATAAGAGTTTCATATACTGATATCACATTTAACTACTCTTTTTATCTAAAGTGTGAGTCAAGCTGCTAGACTCTAGCACAGAGAGTCTGGCCACAAATTGTTGCATGCTGTGATCACAGACGAAAATTATACAGACACAGGTGGCTTCTCATCAAAAACCCCCAATAGAGATTTCAGAATGTCTCCTCCTTCGTTATTTGGTGCCAAGCATTCAGTGATGAGTCATCTGTCTTTCTGCCCCTGGCTGGTGCAGCCATACAGGCCTCAACCACAACTGTAAAGGAAAATGGAGCTTGGCATTACATTTGGGTTAGCTTTGCCAGCGACACATCGCAGCGTTAAGTATAAGCATCTGCAATGAGAGATTCCCGCTGATGTGAAGACCCCATTGAGTTCAGAGAATTCCATGTAACAAACAAAACCTACTGGCTGTAGAGTACAAGTAACAAAGGTGGAAAATGCCAATCCTGTAAGTTCAAGGGGTTCTATCTGCATCCATGGAGCAACCTGAGGGGCTTACTGGAGGAAGAGCACCAGTTGACAGTCGCGCACTGTATATGAGACACCATCAAGGGAGGGATTCATTTTAGGATTATGAGGTCGTTTATTATGCAGGTGAGGAGATAGTGAAATTTTGCCATTGATATGATCTAATTTTATTCTCAAAGTTAGTAAAGCCTGGGGAAGCTTGGGTTTCACATATTGAGGTAGAAACAGAATTGGATCCAAATGAGGGCTCCTGACTCCAAGTGAGACATTCTTATTCCTGAGCTAATATCTCAGTCCATCTGCACAAGATGTAGCTTAGGTCTCACCCTCAGACAAGGTTAGTGATTCACCCTCTGGGTTCTAAAGAACTGGTAGTACATTCTAACCAAACAAGATGGCCCAGGTTATAGCAGCTTGGAGGCCAGAGAAACAGTTTATTTTACAACAGAAAATTCCCCCAGAATAAATTTCTTATTCATCACCAGAGATTTATCCCATGGCGGGGGGGAAACATATGGACATAAAGAATGTGGAAGCACATTTATCTTGCTACATATTCAAGTAGGAATGGTAAGTGTGTGCATATCTATGCCTGTATTTACAGATAATAGACATAGATACACACACATACTCATTAGGGTTCATTTGCCAGTATTATCACAGGAGAGAATTTTAAATTAATGTTTCACTTTAATAATCTCGTTTGACATTCCAATTAAATTTTTAGAAGGAGATGAATTGAAAAAGGATAGGGTTTTTATTAATTTGAATTTCCACTTGAGTTTTATTGTAATGAACTTAGACTTTCTTGGTTTTTCTATGAAGAGCATGATAAGATGGTATAATTAATCAGATGACAATGTCTGTAACTATAATGACGCCTGATGCATGTTGTATAACACCTGTGTGCATGCTGTATGCCTTGCCTAAGGATAATCCTAGTGACTCAATATACAGCTGAATGTTAAATTTGTTTGGAAATCTTATTCTTTGCAGTTCTGTAATCTATCCAGTGTGCTGTTCTACTGTTTCGTTACAAATGACTTTTAAAAGCCAACTCAAAAATTTTCCATTTGATTTGAGTGCTGTAATTTGATTTTGAGCTTGAGAGTTGTGAATATTTTATTTAATATTGGCTTCTTAAGTGATTTTATTGTCATCCTAAAATTCTAACAGAAATTTAAATGAACTTCATTCGATTTTTTTAATTACACAGACTGTCCAGTTGAATTTTAAAATTTAGTAGTTAAAAAGAGGAAGAGGATGATATACATGACTGAAATAACTGTAGAGTGCAGACTAGTATTTTGTAAAACAGAGATAAATACTCACGTGTTATAAGCTTTAAATCAATTCATTGTGTATTATTTTTTGCAAAAAAAGACATTTTAAATTACAGGTTGATCACCCAGAAAAATATAAGTGAACCTAAGACATTATTTCCCAATATTTAAAATGTATGAAACAAATAAATCCTTAAAATTTGTAAGCAGTTCAAATTTATATCATAGGGATTTGCTTCATATGTTTTTATTTGAACCCCAAGCGATCATGTCCTCTCCACGAAGTCTGGACCTTATTGGTTCCCATCACCTGTGTGTACTCAGTGTCTATCCCAGAGTCTGACACAGTAGGTGTTTCATAAATGTTTGTCAATTTCATGGATTAACCATTTTTAAACAGTGAATTTATTTTTAAAGCTTTAAGTTGCTCTGTTTTTTCAAGTTTTGAAAAGTAAAGACAGAAATAACTTTTATACGCATTCATGAATTTCAGCTGAGTTGAAATGCAGTTAAAGACCAAATTTCGAACTAACTCTGGATGTTACCTATCAGATGCAGAGTAACATCAACACAGGTACTTGCTGTATTATCTTCAGGCTGTGCTATTGGCATAGTCCAACATTAGAACCTAATACTTTTCATGACTTGTAAAGAATATAATTTTTTATTTGATCATTTTTTTCAATAACTAGTTTTTCCTGATGTCTTTTCTCTACTACAAATTGTATCCAGTCAGAAATAAATTTGCTCTCAAAATAAAATAAGTTTTACGCAGTAGAAAAAATTAAAAATGATATCATCAATATTGATCAGACCCTTGTTTTATTTTTATTAGAATCAGTGATGGAAATGTACTTGTATTAAATATTTTATAGTAAATCATATTGATGTATTACTTTTCCACTCATGGCACATGAAATTGTTAATAAGGACCATTTTTTTAGTTTGGCAGGCAACATGAAATCATTTGCCATCTTTGATTAGGAAATTAGACCAGAAAAAAATTCTATGTATATGATGGATGTGGGAAGACTTGCCAACCAACCCATTCCACCACTCATTTCACTCGGTTTATAGAGCTTTTTATACATTAGAAAATTCATACCAAGAGAAAGCATTTAAATCTAGAGAATGTGGGAACCCCTCCAGCCGAAAAGACAGTTTTTTCTACCTGCCCTAGCCTGTGCAAAGATATTCAAACATCACATCTAAAACCAAGCTTTGATTTATCCCCAAATCTTCTCCTCCCTGTTAGTAAATAACTCCAACATTTGCCAAGCTCAGGCCTCAAATGGAGGGTAATCCTTGACTCCTCTCTCTCCCTTAACCCCCACCTCCAATCCAACCATAAATCTCATTTGTTCTACCCTCTAAATACATCCAGAATCAACCACTTCTTATCTCCTCTATATCCAAAGTCTAGTCCTCCCTTTGATTTCTCACCTGCCTTCACTCACCTGCCCTACCGCAATAGCCTCTTGACTCCAATCCACACTAATATCAAAGATTCAATCTTTTATCCAATTTAAAACTTCTTCCTCCACCAGCTTTGACCTGACTCGGTCTCAGTAAGAAAGGAAACTTCACTACTGATGCCTTATTAATTCCTATCTTATCTATTTCTCCTGCCGCACTAGTTGTGTTCTCTGTGTCACCCACAGAGCCACTCATAGTATAGGGAGAAAGTGCCAAGAAGGCCTCAAGTGACTCTTCAAAGACCAAAAAGATTTGGTCCAAGTGATATTCAATTTCCAGGTAGAAACATAGAAGCAGCTGGCTTATTTTTCATTCTGTCCCACCAATGTGCCTCTTATAGAAATAATGGCCACAGAGATAGACAAGCTGAAGAAGGAAGACAACCGATATTGGACAGAAAAGAAAAATGAATATATAATATGGTTTCAAGTGGTGATAATTTCTCAAAATAAAATGAAACAGAATGAGATGAAGAGTTACTCGGGTGGGAAGGAAGGCAATTGGATCAAACCAAAAAAGGAAAGTTAGAGAGAGAGAAAGGGCCCAGGACTGTGTGATTGCCATGAGGACTGATGGGCACCATCAGGAGTGTGATACAGGGAGGAAAGGGTGAGAGATGGAGATAAAACAGGTTGCTAACCTTGCAGAGAAGGAAATTCAGAGATGGCCAAGGCGATTTGCTTCCGTACTGTGTTTGGGGGGGAGAGATTTGAAGCCCAATTGCAGGAGTTAAAAAGAAATGCTAATTGAGTCTACTTACAGACTATGCTCTTAGTATGATTTGACAGGAGAAGGAATGAACAGACATGAAGGAGATAAAAGAGACAGCGGATTCAAGCAGTTTTCCTGTTTCTGATGGACTCCTGTAAATTTCTGAACGGGTAAGAAACTAACCCTGTAAGTATGGGAACGTGAGGATAATAAAGAGTAAGAGGGAATTCAGGACACTGAGGGTTTTAAGGAGATACAGAGGGAAGGAATCCAGAGCCCTGGTGAAAAGAAGACTGTAAATAAAGAAGAGAGAAATTACTTTCTCTGAGACCAGAGGAAGTGTGAAAAAATAGATTTGGGGAGAGTGTTCTGTGCAGGGAGGAAATGACAAATGGTTTGGGTCTTGTGCAGAGTAGGGACTTTAAGAGGATTAATCCCTCTCCCCACCCCCATGCCTCAGTTTCCTCCTCTCTTCAGCGGAGCCTAAATAGTAACCACCTCATAGGGTAGTTATGATGATTATAAGAGATATATAAAGAGGCTAAGAACTCTGAGCAAAGTGATCTCTCGGTACGTATTAGCTGTTATTATTCAACTTTGTAGTTTTCCACAACTGCAAAATACTTCTTTTTGTCACAACAATTAATGGTTAAATAAAGCCTTACCATATACAAATTATTTTAATGAAAATTATCACACTTGTTTTTCTCCACAGTTCGTTTAGACACCAAGCAACACTATTTTCACGTTGTTTAGATGAGAAAACCGAGCCTTTAACAAGACTAGTAACTAATAGAGTCATGGCTCAAACCCAAGTGTTCTGAATCCAAATTCTATTTGCCTTGACACTAAACTCCCTTTCTAAATAAAGGAGAACTTCTGAACAGATCTTCACACTCCCCAAAAATCCTTGATTAATCGTGGTCATCACTAGACCGAAGATTTAAAAACAACTCAACTTCAGTAAATTGGTCATTCTGTCTTCCCTCGCCCCTTGCTGAAAGATGAATGCAAAAAGATTGTTCATCTCATCACAAAATGGTAGTCCAAACTGTATGTATCGTGCCCATTCAAGGCAAGTACAGGGGGAAAATGATACCAGCTCCATCTGTTCTTTTTAATGATAAAACAATAGTTTTCCAAAAGCTCCCACAGCATCTTCCTTTACTTCAGGACTAGGCCACATGACCTAGTCTAGACCTGAGGTCAGCTTGAACTTGGAAGAAAAGGCTGGGCACATGGTCATCCCAAACAAATTAGGGCCACTCTTACAAGTAAGAAGGGGGAATGGATATCGGACAATCAACTAACGAGGCTGCAAATACTGTGGGATTCCACAAGCTGACAGAGGAGGAGAGCCAGGTTCAATAGGAGTAGCATGTAAAAGAACAATAAGTGAGGGTAATACTGGACTGAAAACCAGGTCCCGTTCCCATTTTCCAGACATCAAGGAATGAAATTACTCTAATTATTCTAAGACCTTAAAGAGATGGCATGGTTGTCCCTATTAATATTAGATTTCTTGCTAACACAGGTACTGCATGTTATTTGTAAAACAGAGTACCATGGGTTGCTTTTCTTGTACTCCAAGTGTAATCCACCAACTACATTTGTCTTCTGGGTTCTCTCCTGCTCTGCACCCTTTCAGAAACATTGACATTTTTCAGTAGCCTTCAGTAGAACCCAGAGCAGTGAATCAAGTGGAATTTTCAAACCTTGTGGCAGTGCTAGCAGGGGAAAAAATTTTGAGTACAGATGTTTGCTGAGGACAAGAATAACTGAGAGAACTGAGCATGACCTAAGAACGTGACCCTTGGGCTGTATACCCAAGTCTTCTTATGTGGACGTCTATGTGATTCTGGGACACCACCTCAAATGAAAATTGGGATGGGACTAAAGAGTTGCTGCCATCCATCTGGTCTGCTCTTCACCTCCCAGACCCTAGGATGGGATGCTGTTATCTAACATTCCCATCTGGGACTTGGAGACTGGCTGTTTCATACATAAGTCTCCCCATCAAGCCCTCCCTTTGTCCCCACCCCCATCACCACCACCTGTCCCCAAACTAGATTACAAGTAGGTAAGATGATAGGGACAATCTTTTATTTAAAGACTGAACAGTTCTTATTATCTCATAAATGGAAACATGCTAATTATTTAAGATAGATAGTTCCACATCTCCCAGAAACTAGGTAATTTAAAACATATATATACAAATGTGAAGATATGTAAAATTTAGCTAAGCCTTTAGAGAAGAATTACTATTTATCAAATAAAAAATAGACTCTTACTGGGGGCCAGCCCAGTGGCATAGCAGTTAAGTTCGCGCGCTCTGCTTCGGTGGCCCAGAGTTTGCAGGTTCAGATGCTAGGCATGGACCAACACACCTCTTGTCAAGCCACACTGTGGCGGCCTCCCATATAAAGTAGAAGAAGATGGGCATGGATATTAGCCCAGGGCCAGTCTTCCTCAGCAACAAAGAGGAGGATTGGCAATGGATGTTAGCTCAGGGCTAATCTTCCTCATGAAAAAAAAAAAGAAATTAAAAAAAGTAGACTCTTACTTATCAAATAATTTCAAAGAGTCCACTCTGCTTGGACCACGTCCACAAGTGCCAGGCCTGCCCCTTCCTCTTCTATCCACCACCATCTCTTTCTTCAAGTCCCAGGCCTGTCCCTCCCTCCTTTGCCCACTATCTTCTTCACCTCCCATCTCACAGTTATGAAAATATAGAACAAGTACCCTGTCACAGTTCTGGGATGTTGGGCTCTGTGAACAGCCATTATTATTTATTCCAAGTACATACTACCTATTTTCACCGTACTTTGAAGTTTTCATCCAGGTTGCCACTCTCCTGGGGGAGAATTAAGGGAAGAGTATGTGCTGACCTTTTGGTAAAGCAATTGAGACAAAGAAAACAACACTGGAAGGGAGCCAGTCCAGACACAAGCTGGGGCAGTGAGTGAGCAGGGCCTATGAAGGAGCAGAGCAGGACAGCTCCCCAAAGCAGCAAGTCATCACCAGCCTGTAAAGCAGACTAAGCCTTCCTTAGAGAATCTCCAAATTGCCCAGAGGAGAAAAATCTTGTAAAAAAAAAAAAAAAAAAAAACTGGACTTCCTGTAGTTAAGAAAGGATGAGGGCATCTATCCATTGGATTTTGGTTATGAAAAGTAAAAATGAAGATTCTCAGTTTCTAAATGGCAAAGTAGACATTCTGCATTCTGAGAAATGACCCTTCAACACCATGTAGAAAATAAATAGAAATAAAAACTCTTGGATGGCCTAGATGATAACTCTAATCAGGGACCACTCTGTAAAGACAGACAGCAGACAGATGGATAAATGTCAAATGACAGCAGGGCCAGAGGAGAAAAGTCAACTCTAAGTCCCCATGGGAGGGAAGGATGAGGAAACTAATGAGACACAGCCAATTTGACCCCAAGGTATCCTGGAAAGGGTTAGGAATTGGAGGAACCAATCCAAAGCAGAAGGTGTGAGGAAGTCAGGAGCTAAAAACAGGTAGATTGCAAGTTTTTGTTAGGTTGAACTATATGCAATTGCCTATTGTTATGGGTTGAATTATGTCACCCTCAAATTCATATGTTGAAGTCCTAACTCCCAATATGTCAGAATGTGACCTTATTTAGAAATAGGGTCATTGCAGATGTAATTAGTTAAGATGAGGTCGTTAGGATGGGCCCTGAGTCAATATGACTGGTTTCCTTATAGAAAGGGGAAATTTGGACACAGACATAGACACACACACACACATACACACACTCAGGGAGAACACCATGTGAAGATAAAGGCAGAGATTGGGGTAGTGCATCTAAAAGCCAAGGGATGCCAAAGATTGCCAAGAAACCACCAGAAGCTAGATGAAAGGCCTGGAACAGATTCTCCTCTCACAGCCCTCAGAAGGAACCAATCCTGCTGACACCTTGATCTTGGACTTCTAGCCTCCAGAACTGTGAGACAATACATTTCTGTTATTTAAGCCACCAATTTGTGGTAATTTGCTATGACAGCCCCAGAAAACAAATATGCCTATATTTGACACTTTTCAACCAACAAAAAAGCAGTAATTTCATTTGATTCAACCTAAGTACAAGAGATAGACTGTCGGGTTCACCCTCTCCCCAAACCCAGCGGAGCCAGATTTTAGTCTCTGGACAAAGCAACATGGTACTTCCAATCTCTTGTATGTCAAGGAGACCAAAGACTAACAAGTGCTATTTTAGCAGATGGAGATCCGTTCAATGACTAGGTGAACCTCAAAAATGTCTGTGTGGCAGGTAGAGGCTGGAGTGAAGGGAGGCAAAGTGAGGCTTCTGCAAGAAAGACCAGTTTGGGGCCAGTTTGACTAGCCCAGGACATTCAGTGAACATGGCTGCAGGGTGGGATGCTGCCCGAGAATGTTGCAGAGTCTCAGAGTCATAATTCTGAATATCAGTTCTCACAGTCTCACATGCCTGGACTGCACTAGAGGGGCTTGAATGGTAAACTTAAGAATCAGGTTCTAGGGGCTGGCCTGGTGGTGCAGCGGTTTAGTTCACACTTTGGCAGCCCGGGGTTCACAGGTTTGGATCCCCAGCACCCACCGATGCACTGCTTGTCAAGCCATGCCGTGGCGGCGTCCCATATGAAGTAGAGGAAGATGGGCACAGATGTTAGCCCAGGGCCAGTCTTCCTCAGCAAAAAGAGGAGGATTGGCAAGAGATGTTAGCTCAGGGCTGATCTTCCTCACCAAAAAGAAAAAAACCAGGTTCTAGGAAAAGACAAGCCACAGACTGTGAGAAAATATTTTCAAATCACATATCTAATAAAGGACTTGTATCCAAGAATATATAGAGAATTCTCAAAACACAATAATAAGAAAACAAACAATCCCGTTTTTTAAAAGGTTGGCAAAAGATTTGTGCAGCCATCTCACCACAAATATATGAATTGCAAACAAACACATGAAAAGATGTTCAACATCGTTAGTCATTAGGGAAATGCAAACCAAAACTATAACAGGATACTGTTACACACCTATCAGAATGGCTAAAACTTAAAAGACTGATCATACCAAGTGTTGGGGAGGATGCAGAGCAACTAGAACTCTCATACACTGCTGATAGGAATGTAAAATGGTACAACCACTTTGCACATCACTCCAGCAGTTTCTTAAAAAGCTAAATGTGAACTTACTGTACAACCCAGCTATTCCATTTCTAGGTATTTGTGCAAGATGAATGAAAGCATATGTCCACACAAAGACTGGTTCATGAATATTCGTTGCAGCTCATTTATAATAGCTAAAACTTGGAATCAACGCAAATGTCCATCAACAGCTGAATATATAAACAATTTGATATGTATATTCAATGGAATACCACTCAGCAATAAAAATAAACTATTAATATGTGTAACTGGATGGATGAATCACAAAATAATTATGCTGAGTGAAAAAAGTCAGACAAAAAGGCAACATACTGTATAATTCAATATGTATAAGACTCAAGAAAATGCAAACTCATCTATAGTAACAGAAAGCAGATCAGCAGTTGCCTAGAGATAGTGAGAGTTGGGAGAGGGGTGAGAGGAAGGGATTACAAAACGACATGAGGAAATTTTGGGGGGCTGATGGAGATGTTCACTATCTAAATCATGGTGATAGTTTCAGGGGTATATATTATATCAAAACTTATCAATTGTTGGGGCCGCCCGGTGGTGCAGCGGTTTAGTTCGCGCTTGGCAGCCTGGGGTTCGCGGGCACCTGCCGACGCACTGCCCGTCAGCCACTCCGTGGCAGCATCCCATATAAAGTAGAGGAAGATGGGCACGGATGTTAGCCCAGGGCCAGTCTTCCTCAGCAAAAAGAGGAGGATTGGCGACGGATGTTAGTTCAGGGCTGGTCTTCCTCACACACACAAAAAAACTTATCAAATGTTACACTTAAACACATGCAGTTTATTGCACATATTATACCACAATAAAGCTGCAAAGAAAAATCCGATTTTATTTAACTGAAATTTTTGTGTCTCCCTTTGCTCCTTTTAAAAAAATATTTTGGAGTGGTTTAAAACAAAAGACACTTGTAGAAAAATGTATTAAACCACAGCAAAGCCGTAATAAGAAGAAGGACTCCATGTTGTTAACACCAGAGGTTATGGCAAGTAAGCGTTGTACTTGGTTTTGAGGTTCTTGACAGCTGAGGAGGAGAGGAGGGCAGGAAATGTAACGGGTTGCACAGTTCTTATTATCTCATAAATGGAAGCATACCAATTATTCAAGATAGATTCACTCTTGACTTCCGAAAGGAATTTACCACATGGGGCCTTATGAAGGCCATTGAATGATTCAATGAACAATTCCTTTAACAGCGATTCCATAGTAAAAGCCAAATAACAGCTTCTTATGTAGCTATTTCCTCAATTCAGACAAGGGGCAGACCATTAAAGTCCAACCATTCTTCAGGGGAGCTGAACAGATATGGTCAGAAAGTAGCATTCTGATTTTCTATGTATAAAGGTATAGTTATATCCTAGCATTTTTATTTATACGGATAAACTATGCCCTGGATCCCCAGGCCTCACTTTGGTAGATACTCACCTGGGGTCCAAGAAGATTTTATCTTGTTACCTGCCAATGTACATGACTTCAGCACTCTGACAAATCTGCCATCCTCCCAGCATTTCTGCCTGATGCAGCCCCTGCTCCTACAGACCTCACAGTGCAGACCTCACCTGACACCACTCTGCCGTTGCTGGGCATGATTGCCCAGGGCTCTGTAGCCTGCTCCGGAGGTCACTGTGACTCATTGGGCCACTTACACTGCTGCCCTCCAGCCTTTGGAAGTCTTGATTTGCTGCACAGTGTGACAAAGCAGAGGAGTCCACCCCCCATTATGTCATTATGTCACGCTCTATTACCAGTTCTGCTGGGACCCGATGCTTTACATAGCTTTTACTGGAAAAGTACTTTCCATTTCTGCTCACAGTCCTCTCTCCCTAGGTCTGAGATTTGCAACCATGAGACTAGGCAGAGAACAGAGTGAAGTGAATATACCTAGAAGCAGAACTCCCAGCCTTCATACCTAGCTGTGTCTGGCTCCTTCCTCTCTCAAGATGGATTCTCTCCTAAGAGGCCACTCATCCCCCTCCAAGTGGACTTTGGTTGGGTCATCTGACTCATTCTCCATGAATGGCTGGCCATCTCCAAATCCATGTAGTTGACACAACAAGCACCAGTGGTTCTCAAACTTTCCTGCACGTTAGAATCACCTGGGCATCTTTGAAAAATCACAATGTCCAGGAAGCACCCAGACCAGAAGAGCTTGGACGGATCCCAGGCATCAGTATTTTAACAGTCTCCAAGTGATTACAATGTACAGCCAACTTTGAGGACCTGTGTTCTAGACAGAAGCTGGAGTCCAGCTACAAATGCATCAACAATTCTCTTTCGTCTCCCAACACAAATGGAATCGAGAGTTAGCTTACTTTGGATGGCCATCTCCTCATCCTCAGTTTTGTGCCTTTTACCATAAATTCGTAATCTAGAAGTAAGGAAGCTGAGGAATATTTGATAGAAAGAGAAATGCAATTTAAGGAGTTAAAACCAGAGACTGTGAAAAGTCTCAGTACAATCAGAAAAACAAATTTTGTGCTCAAGTAAAACACATACCAGGAATCACCTACTCCCACCTTTGCTTTCTGCTGTTTGTTTTGTGCTGAAATGATAAGTTTTGTAAAGAAAGCATATTTCAGACTCAGCCTTCACAGGAAGCCTTCTACATTTTCTATTTAAATGACGGCACTTAGGATGATGTATGAATTTCAAAGAGGCAACGTCCAAGCTCATCTCGGGTTTACTTAGGCATTATTATTCATGAAGCCCTTTCTGAGCTCTATTTGAGAATATCTGTAAGCTGTTTCCAAAGACCAGGGACCCCTACTGTAATAAACAAGTCATTTACATGGGGGAGATGAAAAACCTGCCATGTCTGCCAAATGAAGGCAGACATGCCTGAGCAGAGAAGGATTGATGAGGCGAGATTAGAGAAAGCTGAAAGCTGGGTTAGAATACATCATATCTGCCAAGTGATGGAGAATATACCAACGAACAGGAGTGGATGTTAGTACCTAGATCATGTTTAATTGATTTTTTTTTTTTTTTTTTTAGAAAACAGTACAAATGAAAGCTCTAAAACCTATGATTTGGCCAAATTATGGCCCAGGAATCTTGGACACCTTCCACATCCTGGTAAAGTACAAGTACATTTCTTATTGCCTCCTGCTCCAGCAATCAGAGCAGCACAGGTGTCAACCTTGCTTAAATATATATGGATTTCTTGTACTCTGCAGTCACTGGCAGCCCACTTCTCCCCTCAGCATGATACTTACGAAGCGGCCACCAGCAGGTAGTAGCAAAGGCCACTCAGCCAGCGTTGACTTGTTCCACCCACCTGTTCTGTGTCCTTCTCATAGGGGCCCGTCTTGAATCATGAAACCCTCAGCTTCAAGCCCATTTATTTTATTTAACAATCACTTATAGAGCACTCGTTCTGTGCCAAACACTATTCCAAGCACTTGTCAGTACAAACTCATTCATTCTTTACAACAACCTGCCCTATAAGGCAGGTGCTACTGTGATCTCCATGTTACAGAGGTCACAGAGATGCTGAGTAACATGTTCAAGGTCACACAAGGAGGAAATGGCGGAGGCGGGAGGTGACTGCAGGATGACTTCTAGTTTCAGAGCTCTTTTCCTAACAACTATTCTACTCTGCCTTTCTGGCTACTAGGTGACCTGATCAGTCTTGCTCTAACACTGTTGTCTGGCTGTTGAAAAGCAGGTCTGTGCTGTTTAAATGTCTTTAAAATAATCATGAGGGAAAAAAACGGAGGACAGAGGGATTTATTCCTTTTTAGATCTTTAGCCAAAGGTTTAAAGCAGTGGTTCTCAAACTTTGGCATATGTTAGAATCCCCCTGGAGAGCTTGTTAAAACTGAGTCAGTAGGTCTGAGCGGGGCCCAAGAATGTACATTTCTAACAAGTTCCTGGGTGAGGCTGAGGCTGATGCTCTGGGGACCACGCTTTGAGAATCACTGGTCTAAAGCACTGTTTTTAACTGCTGAGAGACAGGCTCAAAAACTTTTGGCTCTTAAAGGATTTCATCCTAAGTCATTTTTACATCATTGGGAAGAGGAAAGGCAATCTCTCCCGAAGAGAAAAAGAAAAAACAGAGAGTACTCATTAGCTGGTGTGCACATTGAGAGTGAGATACATGGTTTTTGTACCTCTTCTGTTTCTGAGAAGGAAAAAAAAATATTAAAATTAGTGAGTAAACCGGAAGGAAGTTTCATGGCTCCTGAGATTGGCAGGATGGGCCTCTCTAGGGGCCTGGGGTGCTGGAGAAAGCCTGGGACTGACTATAGCACCTGGTGGCCATGTGGCATCAGCTCCACTCCAGGGGGAGTGAGCTTGTCCCTAGGCACTTGAACCTTTTTACATATGTCCCCAGATGTCACCTGTTCAAGGAACTAGTACATTATTATGGCTAATTGTCACACCCTTATTTTAATAAGAAGATATATTGTATAGGTAAAATAGAAACGATCAGAATGTATGCTACATTTAATCTCTCACCAATCAAACAATATTTTATGGGATTTTGTTATATACTTAACATGGCGCTGAGGACCAAAGTGGCACCAACTGCTTATAAAACATGGCCTCGGCCCACATAAAACTCACAATGTAGCTGGAAGGCAAGTCACTCTCATTGAAACAGAAACATCAAAAAAGCATACAAATATCAGAAGTGAGAGTGAAGTTATTTATGATTTATAAAACAAATCCTTTTTCTCTATAGTAACACTATATTATTGTTTTCTTTATTCAACAAATACGAATTGGGCCAAGTACTGTGCTGGACCCTGGGAATAGAAATAAAGACATGCCCCTTGCCATTAAGAAGTTCACAGTCTAGAAAAGAAAAACACTTAAACATGCATTTACCAAACAAATCTGGTCAGAACCATAACTAGTAACGGAGACATGCACTGGATGCTGTTAAAACAGAGAGGGAGATGCAGCTAATCTTTCTGGGCTCAGAGGGTCCTTAAAAGTTTCATAGAGAGAGTGATCCTGAACTGAGGTATGAGAGATATGTGAAAATTGTCAAGTGTACAAGTTGTACACTAGAGAGGACTCAGCATCCCACAGAGGAGCGGTATGTGCAGATGCATGTAGACCTCACGAGAGTGGCAGACTCCAGGACCACCAGCGAGGTTGTGCAGCCAGAGCAGGCGGCCGTACGAGGGAGCTGCAGGAGAGGCAGTCACTTGTGAGCATGATGGCCCTTGCATACCATGGGAAGAAGATCAGACTTTTATCCAAAACTGAATGGAAGCCATTGAAGAGTTGTAAGCATATGTCGTATTTTAGAGAGTGCTCTGGGAAAGAGTAGAGGGTGGAGTTGAAGAGAGAGAGAGAATACTGCAATAATTGATGCATAAGATGTGGGGGCCTCAACTCAGAGACAAGGAGGGGAGTGGGGGGAAGGAAGCACATTATGAGGTAATTAAGAATACAGACTTGTTGCCACCCAAGGCCTTGTTAAAGGTAGCTCATGAAGGAGAGAGAAAAGTACAGGATAACAACACTGAGAGAAAAACTTGGACACAATGAAAGGAAAAAATAATTGGATAAGGAAAAGACTTAATTCAAAAGAAAAGAGAAAAAGAGGGGAAAAAAGTGTGACAAAAGCAAAAACTAAGATTAGTGAACTGAATCCAAATATATTGATACTTATGATAAATATAACTGGACTAAATTCTGAAGTTGAAAGACAAAAATTTTCAGATTGGATAAAAAAAATCCAGCAAAGTGTTATTTGCAAAGAAACGCCTAAAAACATCAGTGTTCAAAAAAGTTGAAAGCACAGAAATAGAAAAATTGTAGTAGGGAAATCAAAACCAGAGAAAGCAAATATAGCAATATTAATGTCAAACAAAACACACATTAAGGCAAACAGCATTGTGAGAGATTAAAAAAGGTCATTAAAGAGTCAGCTCACCAGAAAAATACAACAATTCTAAATGTATGTGTCTCTAATAACAACAGCCTCAAAATTTGTAAAGCAACATTTAAATATAAGGAAAACCCAGCAAATCCACTGTTGAAATATGGAATTTTAACATATTTCTCTCAGTAACTGAAAAATAAAGCAAATTAAAAAAATCAGTAAGAAGATAAAAATTTTTGAGGCAGCAAAATGTGAACTAATAGTATTAATAGAAAACTGCAATCAACAATTGTTGGAAACGTCAATCCAATATAAAAATGGGCAAAAATATATGTATAAGCCATTTACAGAAAAATAGAAAGCATAAATGGCGAATAAGCGTGAGAAAAGATGTTCAACCTCACTAAAAATCAAGTACAAATTAAAATCAGAATGAGACACCAAGTCAACCCTACTCTGGCATCGGTGAGGATGTGACACAAGAATTCTGGTGGTGGGAGTTTAATTTGCTTCAACCATTTTGAAGAGTAGTGTTTATACCGGCTCGATACAAGGTTGACTTGAG
Source organism: Tapirus indicus (assembly GCA_031878705.1). NCBI lineage: Eukaryota > Metazoa > Chordata > Mammalia > Perissodactyla > Tapiridae > Tapirus > Tapirus indicus. Next base: position 71,107,629 of record CM062923.1, read on the forward strand.
GGAAGCCATATTGTAGAAAAGAAACCATATTGCAACTTTAAATGATCTCTGATTAACTAACCCAGACATGCTCTGTGGATTTTATGGCCCCTCCTAGCTGCTATAAATTGATACTTTGGTTCTCTTGAATTCCTTAGGAAAGTGATGACCCCCCAGCAGAGAGTGCATGCTGGTAGCCATCAAAGGACAACTGAAAGATCAGGGTATAGGGTGTTGCTCTGGTCTCTGATGCATATCCAGTAAAACCAAAGATTATCAGGAACTAAGACCAGATGTCTGCTCCCACCCTGCGACCAGATGCCTCCCCCACCCGGAGACCAGCCCTGTATATAACTGGCCTGTAGTCTTTGTTCTGTAAGGTGTTTCTTTTGGACATGAATTGGCCATCTTCCCTCTTGTTAGCAAGCTGTAATAAAAAGTCCTTTCTCTCCTACCACCTTGCCTCTTGACTATTGGCATGTCTTGCGGCGGGCAGAAGACCCCTCCTTGGGTGGTACCAGTGTGGCATTATCACATGAAGTTGAAGCTGCAAACATCTCTCAACACAGCAGTTTCACTCCTGAGAGAGTGCATTAGTCTGCTCCAGCTGCCATAACAAAATACCAGAGACTGAGTGTCTTCAACCACAGAAATCGTTTTCCTCCCAGTTCTGAAAGCTGGGAGTCCACAATCAAGGTGCTGGCAGGGTCCTTCTGAGACTTCTCTTCTTTGCCTACAGATGGCCAACCCTCTTGTTACCTCTCCTCATGGTCATCCCTCAGTGCACACACATCCCTGGTGTGTCTCTGTGAGTCCTAATCTCCTCTTCTTATAATGACACCAATCAGACTGGATTAATCCCCAAGCTAACAGCCTCACTGTAACATAATTGCTTCTTTAAAGGCTTCTGAGGTACTTGGGGTTAGGACTTCAACATATATGAATTTGGGGCAAAGACAATTCAACCCAAACAAAGAGTTTCCTTAGAGAAACTCTCCCTCGTGGCACATAGAAACATGTGGAAGCAACTTTACTGCATTTGCTATAATAATATATAAAAAGACAAAAACATTGAAAATAACCTAAATGAGAATGAGAATAAATTGAGGTATTTTGGAACAATATACTACTATTAAAATGAACTGCAATTATATATATATCAATGTGCATAAAAATCGTAAATATATATTTTTGAATGACACAGGAAGTTGCTAAACATTTCATGCAGAATGATACAATTTATATAAAATTTTAAAATATGGACAGTATAATTCAAGGCAACTAAATACATAAATTTAAGCAAAAAGAGATGCATGGGAATAATAATTATAACAAATGCAGGATGATTACGTAAAGGGGGGGAGCATGGCGAATGCATTTGAGAAAAGATACATAGGGGCTTCTTAAGCTGGGAATAAGGTATCCTGGTATTCATTATATTATTATGTATGTCTTTTGAATGTCTGAAATATCATAAATTAAAGCTAAAATTAAAGTACTGATAAGAATTATGGTTTTCTGTGTCTATTTCCTTGTGCAAGGTTATTTGTACCCTTTTGAGCTTTCTTTTACTGAAGAAAGGGTATAAAATCTTAAGAAAATTTTAAAAAGGGGCTCAACTGTGTATAAGAATTCTACAAACCCAGAGAAGAAATATTAATATAACAATGCAGAAAAAGTTAAATAGACTACTCCTCCAAAATGAAATGTTTCATTACCAAGACAGAGAATGGTGGAAGAGAAGAACAATTGGAAATGAGAAGAGTAAAATGTTTTAACACTAATAAAATTGTGGGATGCCAATAATCAACTCCTGTACATCAACCTGGAAGAGCATAACTTAGAAAATATGTTACGACAGTTGCCATCCCATTCGTATCTCTAACTTCCCCATGAGAGAAAGCAAATGTCCCTTTTATATTCAAAGAAAATAATTTCCTTTTCATTTCGCTTTTTCCATGACCATCAACAAGATGTCATTGGCACAGACTTTTGAAAGTCTACTTATTGAATTGAATTTAGACATAGACATCTATGAATAGCTCTCTTAAGAGTTTGAATATTAGACTCAATTATATTAGAGAAGAATGAGATTATGTACAATCAAATACGAATAAATAAAATACATTAGCACTTTATTAAGGTGTTATTAAAGTTTTAGGAAAATGTTAATACTTTATTAATGACAATTAAGATCCACTATAATGGTATAAGTTATAATGAGTACAGCTGGCAAAAATGTAATCCTTTTTCTCCAGATTTCTTTGCTAGTAGTCAAAGCAGGGTTACTTAGCACTGGCTACAAATGTGTAACTGGCTCTGTCCCTCAGTTTTCGTGATGGAAACCTCAAGGTCCCATCCCACTACAATAATCCCCAGCTATTTCAGGCAGTCCATCAAGGTGTCTCTCCTTGTGTGACTAATACAGCCCCCTCTGATATCGTGTGGTATCATTTTCACCTCCTCTGCTCTCACTCTCAATCTGATTCTTTAAGGTCAAAGGCAAAGCAATGTGCCATGGCACATCCTCATCTCCAGCTGAACACCCACCAATGCTGTACCCAGTGGCACCCAAGTCACCCCCTGTGTCAAGGTCCCACAGGAGTAAACTGTCTGTGCTACATCACAGTAACCCTGAGGGTAGTTGATTGGACCACCAGCTTCCCAAGCCAAACACATCCAGAGTTCTTCTGTATTTTTAAGACTGGAGTCAGAAGAGCTGTGAGCTGAGTGGATACTGGGAATTTGTGTCCGTCATCGATTTAGACCTTGGCACATGGTAGGTACTCTCACTGAATGAAAGAAGAATGAACAAACTGAGGCACGGTCACTGGTACACCTTGTCAGCCTAACTCCCTCCTCCGTCAGGATGAGCTTTCTCTATGGAATACTCATGTTCTCATTCATAGGTGACACCCATCCTAGTGATCATCCAGACTTTCTCACATATAGGCCAATCTAGGCAAGCATGGTTAGGTTTAAATTGGGACCCCATTACCTGATGAATTACACCCAAAAATGCAACAAGATACTGTGTGAGGTAGTGAGTTCCTCAATGCTCAAAATTTTTGAGCAGAGACTGGAACACCATCTTTTAGAAAGAGGGGCACAGCTTTTCCTTCCCTAGGAGGGAGGCTGGCTTAAACGACTTCTAAGGACATTTCCAACTCGAGCGTTTTATCTTCCTAGTGATGACAGAATAGTCAGTGTCATATTCACAGGTCTTCTATACCCCAGCTCTGCTGAGAATCAGGGGTTTCTGAAGGAAATACCACTTCCAGGTGTGTTTGCTCTTGGGAAACCAACCATATTCATCAATTCATCATTTTTTGCACATACTGATGTCTCTGAAATAGTGATGCATCTTACAAATAATGGCTTCATTGTAATTGCAGTGTTTTGCTTTTTCTTCCTTAGTGGCACATAAAATAATGGTGTGCCTTACAACTGATGGCGTCATTGGTTCGATTGAATATGTTAGGTCCTCTACTGCAAGCATAGTCAATCTGGTCTTTTGTTTTTCTTGTGATCTTCAGATATTTATAATCTACCCTCTTAGCTATATACCCACAGGCTTCGCAGGCAAGCCCTTCTCCCACCTGACCAGACTAAGGACTGACATTTTGGTTACTCAACTATGTGGAAGACGGACAAGTGGTGAGAAGGTATTTCATAGTATTTAGGGATGTCTCTTTGCAGAGCTGTGTTAACTAACTTGCCTGACCAGCCCAGACTCATTGGTTACTAAATGAAGCCACTCTGAGGGAAAAGTCCAGTCCCACATCCATACACCTCCCCCACCCCCCCATGAAATCACTGGTAGACATTTGTCCGTGCTTGGTGCTCTAAATTCTCAGCTTGGCATTTTACTTATCTTGTTAACAAAGACACTTCTACTTCTTAGGTAGCCAGGGACCCAGATCCAGTCTAAATCTCTCTATCTTGAAATTTTCTCTTTACCATAGAGAAATTAAAATCCAGAGAAAGACTCCAAATAGTGTGAATTATTAACCAAGCCAAAAATTCCAGACCCTGAAAGTTTCTAAAATGTATAAGCCTGGGGGCTTTCTAGGCTGAATCTGCGAGCTGCATGATATTCTGATGGAGGGTGAATTTCATAAGAAGTATTTGAAAAGCAAAAACCAAATCTGTCCACCCTTGACCATTTCTGTTTCTCCCTGGACTCCCATGACAGTGGACATCCTAAGGTGATCCCCAATGAGTCACACCTTTGTATAATTCCCTCCCCTTGAATGTGGGAGTGACTTGCTTCTAGCCAACAGAATATGACAAAGGTGAAGTCATTCCTGTGACTGGATTACATTACATAAGACTCTGTCTTAGCAGACTGGAGAGAGACTCTCTGCTGGTCTTGAAGAAGCAAAGAGCCATGTTGTGAATTACCCATGGGAGAACCACCTGGCAGGGAATTATAGCACAGCCTCTAAACCCAAGGTTAGCTTTCAGCCAATAACCAGTAAGAAACTGGGGTCCTCGGTTATACTGCAAGGAAATGAATTCTGCCAACAACCTGAGTGAACGTGGAAGTGGATATTTTCTCAGATGAGCCTCCAGATGAGAATGCAGCCCAGTCAACATCTTGACTGCAGCCTGTTGAGACCGTGAACTGAGGACCCAGTCTGGCAGTGCCCCCCAGATTCCTAACCCATGGAAACCATGAGATAATAAATGTGTGTTGTTTTAAGAGACTAAGTTTGTGATCATTTATTATTCAGCAATAAGAAACTATCACAGCCTCGCTCCTGCTCCTCCACCTCCCCCTTTTCTTTCTATCATTGTGTCTACAAATATTCATTCATTCATTCATTAAATTAGTATATACATTTTGGGGGGGCCAGCCCGGTGGTGTAAGGGTTGGGTTTACGCATTCTGCTTCAACGGCCCGGGGTTCGCTGGTTCGGATCCTGGGCAGGGACCTACACATCAAGCCATGCTGAGGCGATGTCCCACATAGAAGAGCCATGAATCTACAACTGTGATACATAACTTAGTACTGGGGAGAAAAAAGAAAAAGGAAGATTGGCAACAGATGTTAGCACAGGGCCAATCTTCCTCAAAAAAAAATAAAATAAAAATAAATTAGTATATATATTTTTTTGAGACTCTGTTTAATGCCCTGGATCAAGCTTCAAGGATACAGCAAGGATCAAAACAGACAATCTCCTTGCCCTTTCAGAGGTTACATTCTTGTGAGGGAAAACACAATAAGCGTGTAAACAACTATTTTTTGATCGTGATAAGTACTTTGAGAAACAAAAATAACAGAGGAATGTTATCTAATTCTCTCTTATTTTAGATTCATTTTTAATTTCTATTCCCCTTTCCTATTTCTTTTTCAGTAGAGGTAACTACCCCTTGGTTAAAATAAAATTCATGCTATCGAGTGGATGACCCAAGGATCATTAATTTACCAAAAGAAAGATGGACTAACAGATGAAGGATAAATTACTGGGAAAACAAAATATTCCAGTGAGGCTGACAAGATAAACAGAAGCCGTCACCAGGACTCATTGAAGAGGAAGGTTTTTAATGATATATACTTCATCCAACCCCGTTTTTGCTGTTCTTTTCTACATAAAGATTTATACAGGTACATTCTGCCACGCTCAGACACCTTCAACAGTCCCCACAAGACCAACTAATCCCCCTCCTCTCCTCTCCTGTCCTCTTCTATTCTATCCTCTCCTCTCCTCTCTCTCTCTTTCTCAACTAGTCGTAGACAGTGATAAGGAATCTGGGAACCACATTACAGAGGGAGCAGGTAGAAGTATTTGAGTTTTTAGCTTGGATGGGACTTTTCCTGTCCAAGTAACTGACAGGAAACCAAATCAATGTGCCAACAGGAAACTAAATCAATGGGCTCAAGTTACAAATAGATTCCAGACAACTAGAAAAAAATTTTTCTGATAACTGAAATTTGTTCAGAATGGAATGAGTTGCCTAAGAAACACGTCGCTGGAGGGATTCAAGCAGAGCCTATACGTCTTCCTCTTATGGTTGTTATGAGCCATCTCTACAATGGCTAGAAAAGCTGATGATGAATTAATTTATTATCCTCTGTATCTAGGTTCAATTGCAGTGGACAGAATTCACTCTAGCAACTTTGAGCAGAAAGGAATTTATTATATGTTACCAGATGGCTGGCAGAAATACCTGGAGAGCAGGCTCAAGGCTGAGATTTTAAGAGCAACTTTCAGAACCACACAGCAGAACTCACCCTCTGAAGGAGACTCTGCCATGTCAGAAAGAAAGCCGAGGAATCAGGAAGCTGCCATCACATCCGCTGGCTCCAGGATCACACTGCCTCCACCATGTTAGCACTACCAGGATGCAGGCATCTACCTCCCTATGTCCACTCTGCCTTCCCAGTCTCATGGGGGTGTTCCTGCTTGGTGGAAGCTAGGACATCTGCAGAGCCAAAGATATAGGGAAGGCTGGGAAATGTAAGCTTTGGGTGCAAGAGAAGTTCAGTAATATTTGGGGGTTCTGGGTTCTCTGAATCATCAAAATCTTCCCAAATATGGTTGTCCCCAATTTTAAGTTCCTATTCCTTCCTACAAATGCTCTAGCTTTTGCATGTGATCTGGTGAGGCTATGAGCTCAGCCTGTGTTGTAATTAAGCAAGCCCTCCATCAGACTCTGCAGCTGACTTTGATTTTATCAACTCTGAAACAACAAGAGAGAACAGATTCTTTTAGGGCAGAACAAACCCACTAGTTCTCTGACTGACTTTTGAAATGAAACTTTAAAAATCCAAGATTTTTTTTAAGTTTTCAAATGATATTATAAGAAGCCAGCATATTCCCCATGGTACTGCCACCCCCGTATACAGCCACTCAGTGTGAGAGAGCCCTGATTCTGATAGGCACTTTATTCCAGGTGACCTTGGAATTTATATGACTTAAGTACCTTTTGTCTCTCCCTGCCATGGTCTAACAGTAGCCCACCCTTTAATGGTTACCAGATCCTCAGGGCCTTCAAACCCTGCCAAGTCATGAAACCCACCCCAAATTCCCATCCTTGAATGTTGCCCACAGTCACTTCTGGTACTGACCTCTGTATTAGTCCAGGTTTAGCACAAACGATAGAATTCATTCTAGCTAGTTTTGGCATAAAGGAATTTAATATTCATTGTTAGGTGACTTATTAAAAAAAAATTGAGCTGAGCTTTCAGGAATGACCCTCAGAACAAAGCAGAACTTGTCCACCAAGGAGGGGCTGCCTCTACTATGATCAGGAAGCCACCTGTTGGCATCAAGATCAACGCACCTCTGATGCGATCCTCACCAGCAAATTAAATACCATGCTTCTCAGTATCCACAAGTCGAAACCAGACACTAGGATCTCTGCTACAGCTGCTATAGAAAAGCACTACACACCTCTGCAACTGTGTTTTGCCTCATGATGTTCACGTCTTCCTTTTAATCTTGCATGGGTGTGTCTGCTTGGAGGAAGCTGGGTCATCCATAGGACTCCAGTGCAAGGGAGTATAGTAAATGTAGTATTTAGCTTTCTAGCCCCTAGCATGTAGTAAGATATGATGTCTAGGTCTCCTTCTCAAAGAATCTTCAGCCTGGGCATCAGGATCTTTAAAATCTGCCCAGATGAGTAAAATGTTCAGCCAGAGTAAGAACACTTGCCTCAGCAGATCTCTACTCTGCCCCAGTTAGGCTCTCCCTGGCCAGGGACTTAGGACGAGGTTCATCACAGAGAATCCTATGGTCTGTGTAATCAAGAAAATCAAGAGAAATTTTTTTAGTGAAGAATACCCAATATGCATCATATTTGGCTTCTATGGGGAAAATTAAGGCATGCGTTCTGTTTAGAAGATTTGACCAACTTTGTGAAACAGACTGGTTGGATTCACATTATGCCAACCTCTAGGAAGTCCCAAACATTTACATCCAGGACAAAACAATTATTAGGAAACAATGTGTATCCCTTGCCATATCAGTGCTATGAGGAATACAAAAATACACAATGGCCTCTCTGTCTCAAGGGGTCTGCTAGCCTTTGCAAGTGACACAATTAACAGAGAAAAATTATGATTCAGTTATTTGTAGTTAAAGAGTTAAAAGGTTTTAGGATACTCAGATACAATGGTCAGCACACTATGGCTCAGGGGTCAAATACAGTCCACTCCTGTTTATGTAAATACAATTTCATTGGAACATAACCACACACATTTATTTATATGTTGTCTATGGCTACTTAGGCACTTTAACGTATAACAGCATAGTTGGATGGTTGCAGCACAGACCATGCGACCTGCAAAGCCTAAATTGTTTACTGTCTAGCCCTCTATTGAAAAGGTTTGTTGACTTCTGCTCATCTATACTGACCCTGTTGAGGAGGCCTCAAGCCATGCACTCCCCACCTCAATTTCCCAACTGATGGTATGGGGTAGGAGTGAGGTGGCACCTGACCCAAGGATATCTAGTCCACAGATTTAGGTGAGCTAACCAGATATTCCCTCCCATGAGAATTGGAACTAAGAGACAGAGACTCAACTCAAATAATAATAAGTTCTTGAACTGAAGAGTAATTGTTGAATGAGGGCCAGGGTCAGCACCATAGCAAACCAAAAACAAAATCAAGCTGAAGTTCTGTGGGAGCAGAAAGGCCATGAGTAAAGAGAGGAAGCAGAAGAATGGAGCAGAGAGGTGCAGAGACCCAAGAGGTCCATGAGAGATGGAAGAAATAGTCTTGGCTCTGGACTTTCTGGTTTCAGTCCCTGTGTTTCCAAACTGCAAGTCTTTAAAATTGCAAACCAAAGGAAGATTGCCTTTCTAACATTTAATAATTTCCCATAACCCTTAATAAAGTTAAGGAATTTCTGTTCCTTGCAACCATTGACCTCCGACTAGGACATTTGAGGTCATAAAGTTGCAAATAACCATTGAATATAAAAGTCAAAGGATAGCTATTGAGTGAAGGGTGAGTTTAGAAAAAAGTGATTTCATGGAATCGGGAGACATGAGTTCTAATCCTAGCTCTGGCTCTATCTCCTTGTGCAATTAAACAACTCATTTTACCTCTTGATGACCACATTTTCTTATCTCCAGAATGAGAATAATATTATCAGACCCACTTCGTTTCCTAGAGAGTTATTTGAGATGTTGGATGGGGAAATACTTTTTAAATCTACTGAAATAACATTATGGGCCAAAGCACACATCAAGCACTCAGTAGTTGCTCCTGAGTGAATTAAGTAACCAGGGAAGGCTGGTCCAAGGAAACAACTCTTGAGCTGATGGATGCAACTGGTGAAGAGGATGAAGAGAGGCAGAGTGAGCAGGGTAGATTGCTATTCATCCGCCCTATCATCTGAGAAATAGATTTAAATGATGCTTCAGTAACTCTAAAGTGATCAGTCATCGGGAAGCCAAAGACAGAATGATCCTAAGATAATAAACCAGTGGTTCCCCAAATGTGATTCCCAGACCAGTAGCATCGATGTCATCTGGGAACTCGGTAAAAATGCAATTCTTGAACTTCACTCCAGATCTACTGTATCAGTTATCTATTACTGTGTAACAAATTACCCCCAAATTTGGCAGCTTAAAACAACAAACATTTATTATCTCACAGTTTCTGTGGGTCAGGAATCTGGGCATGGCTTAGCTGGGTGCCTTTGCTCAGGGTCTCTCACAGGCTGCTATCAAGGTGTTGTCCAGGGCTGTGTCATCTCAAGGCTCGATTTGGGGGGGATCTGCTTCCAAACTCATTCACGTGGCTGGTGGCAGGCTTCTTGTGTTCACTGGCTGTTAGAGATATCAGATTCTTGCCACAGGGGTCTCTCCACAGGAAGCTCCCAAACGGCAGCTGGCTTCCCTCAGACGGAGCATTATGGAAACCACAGTCTCTCTGTGACTGAATCTCAGGAGTGATATCAGACCACTTTTGCTGTATTCTATTCATTAGAAGTGAGTCCCTAGGCCCAGTCCACACTCAAGGGGAGGGGACCACACAAGGGCATGAACACCAGGAAGTGGGATCACTGGGGGCCATCTCAGAGGCTACCTACCAGACCTACTGAATCAGAAACTCTGGGGTGGGACCCAGACATGTGTTTTACAAGCCCTCCTGGTGATTCAGATACACACTAATGTTTAAGATCCACTGGTCTCCAGTAGAGACAGATTCTCTGATCAGTGGAACCCTTCCTAAAGTGCTTTACTTCACTTCCTTCCCCAGCCTCTCCACAAGCAGACAACTGCAGCCCTCTCCTTTCAGTTCCATACACATTATTAGGATCCACAGTAGGGGCCGGGAAGAGAAACACCAATCAAATGATTCCTACGGTCAAGGACCCTACAGCCTAGCCACGTAGAAAGCTAGCATTTTCTCTTATTACCAACAGGTACCATTCGGTGGATATTTGCTATGCACCTGGTGCTATGCTAGTATTTCACAAACATTATCAATTTAACCCTCACAAGAACCCAGTGAGATATATACCATTATCCCCATTTGGCAAATGAGAATTTTGAGGCTCAGGCAGTTGAGTGACTCACCCAGAATCACACGTAAAGTAAGTAGTAGAATCAAATCCAGGCCTTCTGATTGCAAACTGAATGAGCACGTAGAATCCCAGGTCCAAAGGCCTAAGATAAATAGCACCTCTGTCTGTTTTTCCCAATGACATTTCTCTCTTGATTACCCTGAGACCCCAAATAATCAAGTTTCAAAGTACCTGGGCCCCACTGGCTGCAGACCTCATAAATCCTGCCTGCTCCACTGACAAGAGGAAGAGTGTAGGGAATCAAATGAGAAACTCCAGGTCCCAAAGCCCTATTTCTCTTCCAAAGTTTTCCAGGCCACAGGGACTCTTTAGGGTTATTCCTTCCATACTTGTACAAGGAAAAAATGGATCACAGCCTGGGAGCACGGCTTCTCTGCTTGTTTGTCACAGAAAACCTAGACTGGTTCCAAGTGGGTGTCATTGCTACAGTCGAGACTCTATGAACCCTTCATCAGAAAATGCCACAGCCCTGTTTATTCCTCCAGGACAGTGGTTCTCAACCCTGGCTGCACATTAGAATCAACTTTATTGAGGTATAATTAACAAAATTGTATATATTTAAAGTGTACAATGTGATGGTTTGATATACATATACATTGTGAAATATTTACCACAATCAAGTTAATTCACACGTCCACAACCTCACACAGTTACCTTTGTGTGTGTGTGTGATGAGAAGGCTTAAGATCTAATCTCTTAGCAAATTTCAAGTATACAATACAGTATTATTATCTACAGTCACCATGCTATACATTAGAGTCCCAGAACTTATTTATCTTATAACTGAAAGCTAGTACCCTTTGACCAACATCTCCGCATTCCCCACCTGTCACTCCCAGCCTCTGGATCTATTCACTGACTGATCACTTTAGGGTTACTGAAGCATCATTTAATGCATTTCTCAGATGATAGGGTGGATGAATCACCATTCTACTCTGTTTCTAGGAGTTCAACTTTGTATTTAGATTGCACATATGAGTGATACCGTGCAGTATTTATCTTTATCACCTGTGAGCTTTTAAAGCATCTTGATGTGTGGGGCCAGCCCAATGGTATAGTGATATAGTGGTTAATTTTGGCCTGCTCCACTTCAGCAGCACAGGTTCGGATCCCAGGGGCGAAACTATACCACTCATCGAGCCATGCTGTGACTCATCGAGCCATGCTGTGACTCATCGAGCCATGCTGTGGCAGCATCCCACACACACACACACACACATAAAAAAAAAAACAGAGGAGGATGGGCACAGATGTTAGCTCAGGGCCACTCTTCCTCAAGCAAAAAGAGGAAGATTGTCAACAGGGATTAGCTCAGGGCCAATTGTTCTCACCAAAAAAAATCTCCACGTCGCCCCCACCACAGAGATTCTAGTGTGGGATGCAGGCAGTGATGCTCTTTCAAAGCTTCCCCAGCAATCCTGTGCCCAATTTGAGGGTCACGTCTCCAGTGTTTAGACGCTCTTTAGAGTTGCCAACAAAGGGAACGTGATTTCTTGCCTCCTACCTGTAAAGCCCATCACTAACAAGGACAGGGAGGAGAAGGCAGGAGCAGCATGGGCTCAGAGCTTCTCTCCCCAGCACAGCTACTCCAGCAGAAAACAAACCAAGCACAGCAATGTAGGCTCCAGACACCTCAGAGCAAACGGTCAGCAGCATCACTGCACGTGGACCCACGGACAGCACCAGCACCGGGGAGAGCAGAGAGGATTTTTTTTAATGATTACGTTTTTAAGCTCTTATTTATGAACCTGACATAAATGATAAAAACACATGTCTCTGTCCTCTAAGAGCAGGAATGTGCAGTGAAAGAAATAATAATGTAAAAATAAACGAATGAAAACTAAGCCATAACACAATGTGATTTTCACTCAGTGCCGTGGGAGCACCTGTTCATTTATTCATTAAATGTTCAATGTGGACAGACCATGTGCCGGGCACTGAGTCTAAACTGGCAAATATGGGTGAAAAAAACAAGTTACCTCTACTTTGATCAACCTTACAGTCTATGGGGGAGATGGATATAAAACAGATAAGCATGCAAATAACTCCAAGCCAAATATGTGTGATTTCGAAGGTGGAAACCAGCCAATGCTACTCTGAAAGAGAATTAACAAGAGCAGGGAGGGGGTTAAAATATAGATTGAGAGATCTGAGAAGGACATAAAGAATGGCTGCAAGGACCTCGTCAGGCCAATAGTGTGCATGTGGATCAGGGCGACAGAGAGAACAAGAGGTGAGGTGTCCCTGAGGTGGGAAAGAGGTTGGCGTGTTATAAAAACCAAAGGAAAGTGAGCATAGCAGCTGTGAGTGAGGTGGGGTGGAGGTGGGAGTGGGGGGAAGCTAGAGGAGTCTGGGAAACAGTCACACAAGTGGGGTCTTTTGAACTGAGGCTTGAAACACCTGTTGATCGAAACAGGTCTCATGGAAATCAAAGAGGGATGCTAACAAGAACCTCCCAGGACAGTCCGAGTTTTGTGGGGTCTGAAGCTTATGAAGCTGTAAGGAAAAGAATGCAAGCTGAGGAATACAAAATTGCCAGGGCCCCTCGCAGAGTCTTGGAAGAGCAAGGGGCAAATAAGAGGCTCGAGGCTTAAGCGTGGTTGGCTTCAGGGTAAGTCTGCCAGCAACCTCCATTCCAATCCTGTTCCTCCTGTTGCCTGGAGTAGGGTGAGACCCTCCTGCGGAACTCCCTAATTAAGACTTACACCCCTTCTAACCACACAACTTCCCATTCGGGCCAGCATCCCAAAGGAAGCAATAATGTGGGCAGTCAGGATTCATTTGATCATTTAACAAATATGTGTGTATTTGTCAGACTATGTCTAAAATGTAACATTTTTCATTGAAATTATAGAGCATTTAATAAGCTCTGAGCAAGATCCAACGAGTCACATGTATTTCACATCTACTATGTACCAAGCACTATACTAGACTCCAAGGATGCAGCTGTGAATTAGATACACTTGTTGGTCTCATGGATTGAGCACCTTGCATCTGCCTTAGCAATTTTCAAGTATGAGAAGGTTTTAGGTCTCGTTTGTAAGTGTAGGTCAGTGACCTGGTCACCACAGTTAATGACCTTCCAGAGAGTATGAAGTCCTAGAAAAGCAGGACAATCTCAAAGACTCTCATAGAAAGACTGCCTCGTGAGAGAAACAGGTGAGAGTGGTCTCCAGCATTTTGCTGCTTGCTGCTTCTTTGCAGATTTTATGTGTGTGTGTGTGTGTGTGTGTGTGTGTGTGTGTGTGTATATATATACATAAAATTTCTCCTTTGTGTGAGATATTTTAGTACTTGGCAACTGGTTAGTTTGATTTTATAGGTAGAGATAGAGCCTGGTGAGGAAAGAAAGGGCAGAATTCTGTGGGTTTCTGGGAGTGTGGTGTTTGTCTTTTCCATCAGGAAAGACAGAGCCGGATTTGGCCATGGCGTTGAAGGCTGGATTCCCGTGGGCTGCCTCTGAGTAACCAACTGCCCTGGTGTAACTCAGGTAACAATGACTCTGAGAGAGGGGGGGAAATGTTGGGTCAGCCTTCATTTTTTAAAAATGCTTTTAGAGGGATAAACATCCTCGATAATGATCATTATCTACTGTGCAAAAGTAGTGTGGAGGCTAATTTGAGTTGAAGATTCAACAGATTGACTTTGAAAGACCCTGCAATGGAGGTGGGGTGGAGAGTTTATATTTAAATACCTTAGGCACAGAATCTGGAACACTTAAAATCTGCTGTTTTCTCCCTTTCCTCCCTTCCCAGAGTATAGCATTATCTCAAATAACATCTGTTCAATGACCTCCAAATAGTGCCTGTATCAGAACAATATATTGTAGTTTCACCCAGAGTAGTCCTAATTACCATTGTCCCAACCGGCTGAATTACATTCAACACACCCAAAATTCCTATTGCTTCCTTCCGGTGTGAATTAACTTTGTGATGCATAATTGTCTAGTACAAGGTAAAAACCTTTGATAAAATGCCTGGTGTAGTCTGTTTTTAAGATTACTCTCACAGATTTTGGTATATGACTCTAGGTGACTGGGGGCCCTGTACCCTTCCATGTCACCTGCTGTCTATTAGATACAACAGAAATATAAGATAATTTGGAGTATAGTAGGGGCATAAAGAATCCAGAAAACCACACCTTAGAGACATCATCAAAATGAAGAATGCAAAAGGAAGCGATTTTTCTGGGGTTTGGCTTTTTATTTCTGAACTTTGTGCATAAAACAATCCTTTTGAGTCCTGCAGATTAGGGTCTAAAAAGTACCATTTTTTCTTGAATATTTATTGAACACCAAGTAGGGGTAGGGCACAACTCCAGGAGACATAGAGACATAAAATACAAGCTCTGCCCTGTGGAAATATGTGGTGTGCTTGGGAGGCCCAAGATAGACATAGAGAAGATAAATAGGAGATCCAGCTAACATCATGAGGAGCACAGACAATCTGGGCTACGGGAAGCCAAGTGCCAAGCGTAGTCCCTAAGAGCTTTGGGGCAGGTGGGGGACTGAAGAATATTGATAGAAAAGGAGGGGGAAGCATTTAGGTTAAGGAATAGAGCAGATTTAGACTTGTAAGAAGATGGATTTTAGGCAGGCAGCGTGGTCAGAGTGAAAGAAGGAACATCCATGGCTTATCCCGGGGTTTAGGAAACTACAGCTTGCAGGTCAAAGCCAGCCCGCTGTCTTTTTGTAAGGCCTGCAAGCTAAGAATGGGTTTTACTTTTTTATTGGTGAGGAAGATTGGCCCTGCACTAACATCCGTGCCCATCTTCTTTCATCTTGTATATGGCACGCCGCCACAGCATGGCTTGAGGAGCGGTGCATCCGTCCGCGCCCGGGATTCAAACCTGCGAACCCTGGGCCACCGAAGCGAAGCACGTGAACTTAACCACTGTGCCACCGGGACAGCCCCAGGTTTTATGTGTTTTAATGGTTGAAAAACAATCAAAGAGGTATTTTGTGACACATGAGAATTATATGAAGTTCAAATTTCAGAGCTGACAAATGAAGTTTGATTGGAACAAAGCCACGCTCGTTCAGTCAGCATTGTCTGGCTGCTTTCTCACTACCACAGCAGAGTCGAGTAGCCACAGCAAAGCCTGAATCATTGGCAAAGCCTAAAATGTTTGCTATCTGGTTCTTTACAGAAAAAAATGCCACCCCCTGGTTTATCCGAGGAGCAATCACTTGACTAGATCAAGGAGCGAGGGACTGTTGGGGTCCAGGTCATGGTGGGTCTTACTAGGCTGTGGGGTTTCAGTTTCACTCTCTTAACAACAAGGATTCATTGAAGGTTTTTGAGCAAGAAAAGAGAATAAGGAGAGGTATGAAGATGAAGACAGAGGAGAGATTTGAATTATGAGTACTAGTTGAAGTGTGAAGTGATAAAGACGTGAACTGGTTCCCTTTACTGTTCTCCTAGGTTCTCCTTCTCTTCAACCTTCCAACAAACTCTCCCTCCCGCCCCCCACCCCGCTTTCTCTTTCAGTTGATGAACTTGTCTGCATGTCATTGATAAATTTTAAAGAAGAAAGAAACCAACAACAACTCCTTCATCCTCTCACATGAATCCACAAACCCAGAGTTTTGTCCCCCTCCTGCTACACTGAAGAGAATATGTCTAATCCTATCCCTGCAGTGCGTCCCTGGGGCTTTGAGAAGGAAGCACACATTCAGACCTTAGCATCAGGCCCCGCCTTCTCTATCTAGCCCCAGGTCCCACTGTATTGAAGAAGCATGATTCACGGGATGCAATCACAAAACAACTTTAGGAGGTGTCATGGATTGAATGATGGCTTCCCCCCCAAAAAGATGTCTGTGTCCTAAATCCAGGAATCTGTGAATGCTACCTTATTGAGAAAAAGGGTCTTTGCAGACATAATTAAGTCTCTTGAGGTGAAGAGATCATCCTGGATTATCCAGGGGAGCCCTAAGTCCAATGATTGTCTTTACAAGAGAGACACCGGGGAGAGGAGAGAGAGAAGAGGAGAAGGTGACACGAAGACAGAGGCAGAGATGAGAGTGATGCAGCTGTAAGCAAGGAATGCTGAGGAACACCAACAGCCACGAGAAGCTGGCAGAGATTTTTCCCAAGAGCCTCTGGAGGGAGTGCAGACCTGCGGACATCTTCCTTCAGACTCTGGCCTCCAGGACCGTGAGAGAATAAATTCCTGTTGTTTTATTACCCACTTTGTGGTAATTTGTTACAGCAGTCCTAGGAAACTAACAGGAGGCTATTTTTTTTTCCTGCCCTGATGACTTTTTTTTCCCACTTAAAATATTCAAAATCTTAATACTAATTTAAATTACAAAATTGCTTCAGAATTTAGTACGGTAGTCCCCCTTATCGCCAGGGGATACATTCCAAGACCCCCAGTGGATAGCCCCCAGCCTGAAACCACGGATAGTACTGAACCCTATATATGCTGTTGCTTCCTATACATACATATTTGAGATGCAACAACAAAGCTAGCATAAATTTCTTTTTCCTTCTTCACAATTTCACGGATACAATGTTCCTTCTTACTGTAGATCTTAACCTTAGCACGTGATTTTTTTTCTTTCCTTATGAAGTCAAGAACTTTCACCTTTTCACTTAAAGGAAGCGCTTTACGGCTTCTCTTTGGCATATCCAAATTGCCAGCATCACCACTCTTGCACTTTGGAGCCATTATTAAGTAAAATAAGGGTGACTTGAACACAAGCACTGTGATACCAAGACAGTCGATCTGATAACCGAGAGGGCTACTAAGTGACTGACTGGCGGGTACGATATACTGTGTGGATACGCTGGACAAAGGGGTGACTGGAGGCAGGTTGGAGAGGGACAGCTCGAGATTTCATCTTGCTGCTCAGAATGGTGTGCAACTTAAACTTATGAATTGTTTATTTCTAGAATTTTCCATTTTATATTTTCAAACCACAGTTGACTGCGGGTAACTGAATCCTCAGAAAGTGAAACCTGAGATAAGGGAAAACTACTGTATTTCCAATTCCGAGTAACAATCAATAATTTCCATTCACAGGTAAAGCTTCTCATGACTTTCACCTTCATGACCCCTACCCCCACCCTCCCCTTCAGCCCCTCCCCCACCCAGGGCCCAGGTCCTGCTCCAGGCCAGAAGTCAACTGTCAGGGAGGGGGCAGAGTTGGCTTCTTTCCTCCCCCTCACCATTTTCTTCACTTGCCAGCTGCTGTTTCTCACCCTTCTGGGGTTGGAGCAGGAGAGCAGGAAAGTTCTAACTTGACCAACGCTACCGTAAACTGACTTTGCACTGTCCAGTCTTGGATGGCATTTGAGGCTGACTCTTTCTCCCATGGAGTACTTTCTTGGGTTCGGTGTCTCCTCATCCTCTCCCATCACGGGAAACCTGTCACCTGCAGGGGCCTTGTTGAAGGTGACATGCTTTTCTCTGGATCACTGCTTATTCCTTCTCCAGCTGCTAGGAATCCCTAAAGACCAACCAGATCACATCGCAGAGGCCTCCCTACCCTCAGTGTCAAAATTAAAGTTCTTGCATATTGAAACATCATTAATTCAGCAACTGAGAAGATGCTTTGCTTTCCATATCAGGATCCTAATGACCTAAAAAGTTATTAAAAGACAGAACTACTTTATTTAAATAAAAGCATGAGTGCTGACCTTCACATCGTCAGCTCAATTTTCCCTTGGATTACAACCTACCTAACCAGGCTTTTGATTTTGAGCAATTTTGCATATTGAGTCCAGATGTGACAGAGCTGACACCAGGCACCCAGCCCCATACAGCGTTGATGGAATTCTTGATAAACTGAAATTGATAAGGAATCACAGTTCCTTTTCCAGTGACCTTTCCTAAAGCTGCTACGACCACCTTGAATCATCCACCTTGAGTGTCTGCAGCCCACGCATTAGTGAGAAGAGTGGAGCTCTGTGCCACTGAAGCCAAAGACAAGGTCCTGACTCCTGCCCGGCCCTCCAGCTTTACCCCATCTCGCGGCCTAGACCATACTCTGACCACGCCTCCTGCCAGGGTGAACCTATCCCACTTGTAGAATATGTAAAATTCAGGGAGGGGGGGATCACAGTCGTAATTCACACTGTTGAATAACTGTTTTCTGTGACTTTAATATCCCTGAAAAAGCTGTCTGTTCTAAGCACCTCCACATCACCTCTCACCTGCTTCGTGATGACCGGCTCATGTGCCCTCCTCAAGCCCCTCAAGAGAGGCACGGGTCTGGGAGCCAGCAGAGGCTACCCAGGTTCAAATTTCAGTTTTGCCACCAACTTGGTTTTGATTTTAGGTTTAACCTCCATGAGTCAGCTCTCCCACCTGAAAAATGAGGCTACGTCAATCTTTTTCAGATCTTCTCTGTTATAGCACCTCTGTCATCCAGGAAACAAGAGACAAAGACAAATTGTCCGGAAACCACATAAAAAGATTTGTTTCCTTGGCTGGGGCTACCAGCCTGTGAGCCTCAGATACAAGTCTCACTTTGCCTGCTGTGCTCGGGGCAAAATGCTGCGAGCCAGATGACTTCTGGAGAACCACTTTGAGAAGCTAGCCAGAGAGCAGCCTGGGACCAAGGAACTCACAACCTCACAGTCGCCACCAGGACTCTGAGAAACTATAGAGGGTGAGTCCTGGACTCTCTGAAGAAATTGCATTGGCCCAGCCTGCTGACCTCTCTGCTCCCGGGTTCCAGGCCCTTCACCTCCTGGGCCCTGGGGTGCTCATCTGAGGCTGCAACCCTCACTCCCTTGAACATCCTAAAGCTATCACTCATCTCATGAGACACTCAAGAAACCTAATGCCATGGTATACTCACCTACAAATGCCCTTTTATCTTCCAACACCTAAGAAAGCACAACAACAGTTAACTATTTTATACCCTAGCATAGTGTAGGGTATAATGCAAAATTCCACTAAGGATTTCCCTGCTGGCATCAGGTATTGCCCCAAATGTGCCTTTGAACTACCATGATAACTGATATCTAGTTTCTCCCCAACATTCCCCCCAAAGGGACCTGCTGCCACCCTGGCCAGAATACCATCCAAGTGTGAGAGTCAAGGTGGGTGAAACTGTGATTCTCCCTGTGCCCCTCTGGATCCATTCTCTACCTTTCTCTGTCCTGTTCTGCCCTGCCTTGTGCCCCTATGAAGCTGCTCTGTGTGTGGCATCACCTGGGCTCGCCCATCCTCTGTCTTCCAGGTGGGTTCAGCCCGTCCTCCTACTGGCAGGAGATCAGAGGATGGGAGGGGTGTGAGGTCAGGGCATTAACTCCCCTCACTCCCTCCATGTCAAGTCTTGACTAGGGCATTTGTTGTGTTCCTCCACGCAGGACCACAGCTCCTATCAGGGCCCTCTCACACAGCTACTGGTCTCAGCTTTGGGAGCAGCTCCCTCCCCTTGCCAATTCAGGCTTAAAGGTGGTAATGGCTTCTCACTGTTCTGATGCCAGGGTGCTTCACCTTTGAATGTGCCAACTGTCAGACACCTGCCAGGGACAAGCCAAGGTGCGGGGTGCTGAAAACAAAAGGGACATCCAAGCCAAAATCCACTGAGAAGAACCCAAGTTCAAATACATGAGAGAAAAAGTCCTAATGCCCAGTCCATGAGTCAAACCAGGAATCAACATAGGAGATGCAGAGCCAGAAGATCAGAACCTGGAGAAGACAGGACCAAATGAACCAACCTGGTCAGAAACAAGCAAAAAGGCTTCCAAAAGGATTACCATTGGGGACTTATGCTCCTTGTTCTAGCCAGCGGGTATGAGTTGTTGAATAGGGTAGACCGGCTTCAAGGATGAGGCACACAACGAATCCTGTAATTCCCGTGTAAGGTTTTGGTCTTTCCTTCTCCAAGAGCTCAATACTAAAATACAAATGCCTCAGGGAAGAGTTTAAGATAAGTGCTCTAACCCTCATGCCCAGAGTATGCAAGAGTATGTATTTCCGGGAAGAGTCTGCAGTGCTCATCATTCAAAAAGGGATCTGGGGTCATAAAGGGTTATCATTTCTAGTTAACCTTACAACCCATTGACCTCTCAGCCTTCTCTTTTCTTAGAAAAAAAATCCCAACTCTGTTCCGTTATATCTGTACTGATTTCCCATCCCTTTCTGAATTCCCACAAGGCCCTCCTCCCCAACCTCCCCACCCCCAAGATAAGGCCTTACAATTCAAATATATGATGTTTAAGACCAATGCCACTTTGCTTCCTGGTAAATCCTCATAGCTCCACTTTGTGATACAGAAAAAATTTTGGTTCTTCTCAAATGCAGTTCAGGGTGATAAAGCCCTCCTTGGTGCCTCCTTATATGTCATATTTGGGATTTTCCATCCATGAGTTGCAAAGGAAATCTGTCACCAAATTCTCATAAAGAATGTTAAATGAAGGACTGCACTCACTGGATGATCACTGAGATCCTCCCAGTGCTGGCATTCCAGGAATCAAAGTCCAAGTCTAAAGTTATAAGCTTTAAAGAATTCCGACATCCCTCTTCCCTACTAGTCTTGGGAATCTGAGCTCTGCTCATGAGGATTTAGAATCAAAAAGAACCTCGAGGTCACTGCTGTGTTCTCTAGAGGGCATGCCATACCATTCCTTCTGCAGTTCAGTAGGTTCTAGCTCCTTCTCAGTGTCCTGACTTCTGGATGGTGGCAATGCTCAGAGACGGAGCCAACCCAGGCCCTCATTTCTTCTCTCTCCCTAGAAGACCTAACCATTCATGTGGCTTCTATTACTTCCTGCCCAAAACAAACCAGAGTGCTCTAGACTTGGATTTGCCATGGCTTTCTTGACATTGGCACCTTGAGGAAACCTCAATTCAACACACCATCTTGAGTTCTCTCCTCTTCTATCGGGCCAGGGCCTCAGCCATCCAGCTGCTCAAGCTAGAAACTGACTATCTGTCTCATCTCTCTCATCCTTACGTCCTAAATCCAATAATTTACCAAGTTGTGTCCAGTTTATTCCTTACAGATCTCTCAAATCTGACTACCCATTGTCTTCTCTCTCTCCTGCCACAATTTTGGCCCAAGAAACCATCATCTCTCAGCTGCATTAATGCAATAAACTCCTGACCAGTCTCGTACATCCACACGGGAGCTAGCAAGCTCTCTCAAAAATGCAAATGCTGCTACTTAAAACTCTTCAATATGTTTTTGTGTGTGTGTGTGTGTGAGGAAGACCAGCCCTGAGCTAACATCCGTTGCTAATCTTCCTCTTTTTGCTGAGGAAGATTGGCCCTGGGCTAACATCCGTGCCCATCTTCCTCTACTTCATATGGGACGCCGTCACGGCATGGCTGACAAGTAGTGCGTCGGCCGGCGCCCGGGATCCGAACCGGCGAATCCCGGGCTGCCAAGCGCGAACTAAACCGCTGCACCACCGGGTGGCCCCAAAACTCTTCAATATGTTTTACAGCTCTTGGAATAAAATGCAAAATTCTTAACTTGGCCTTCAACATCTCTTCTTATGATTTCCAGCTTCATCTAGTGACACATTTCTTCCTCACACTGGTCCAGCCATCCTCGACTTCTTTCTCCTGCTGAAATGTTCAGAGTTTCTAGGCTTTCATGCATGCTGGGCCTTTCCTATGGACTTCTCACTAGACCTCACGCTTAGCAAATATCCCACCTCCGTATTTAGCAAATGCGACTCTAAGCTTAAACATTATATCACATCCTCTTGATGTCCTGACTCCTCAGACTAATTAAAGCCTCCTAGTAGTCACTTCCACAAGACTCTCACTTTCATAACACTATTTGTCTTGCCTTAGACAAGAGGCTTATAACCTCTCTATTCCTTAATTTCCTCATTTGTAAATTAGAGATAATAATTTTACCCTCCTCTTGAGGTCATTGTGAAGATTAATGGGTTAATATATGTAAAGCACTTAAAATAGTGCTGCTATCCGGTGGGTACCACTTAAGTAACAGCTATCATGATCACCATCATCTTCACTATCATCATCTCCATTGTTATCATCTTCATCCTCATCATCCCCATCATCATCGTGACCACCATCTTCTTCACCATGATCTTCACACTCATGATCACTTAATCGGTGTCCATCTTCCTCATCTATTGATAAGCACCCTGAGTTTGTCTTATTCTTCCATTGAACCTAGACATCTACCACAGTGCTTGATACATAGCAGCTATTCAATAAATATTTATTGCATAAAGAATCATGCAGGTTGCATTTCCCCAGAAAGATTATAGTCTCACCAAGTCAAAGATTGTACTTAATTTATATCCTTACAGCTCAGAGCCCTGTGCCGATAAAGAATGAAAACATAAAGGTCAGATCACTACCTTATTCCCGCTCATTTGCCATGGGTTTCTCATTTCATTTCAAACAATATTTGTTGAGCACTTACTATGTGCCATTCATTATTCTAGCAGCCAGTGAACAAAAAAAATTCCTACCGTCAGGGAGCTAATTATAGATCATCTACCAAGTAGAGGCAGAGTGCAGGTCCATCCATGTATTTCCTACCTTAGGGACACCCTGTAAATAAGATAGACTGGAAAGTCATCGGCAGATATGTTCTTTCAAGCACTGGGTTGCTGAAGAGGCAACTTGGCATAGTGGAAGAGGCATGAACTTTGGATTCCAATAAGAATTAGAAATATACAAATACAGTAGTCCCCCCTTATCCAAGGGGGGATACGTTCCAAGACCCCCAGTGGATGCCTGAAACGGCGGATAGTACCAAACCCTATATATGCCATGTTTTTTCCTATATATATATATATATATATATATATTTGAGGTGAAAAAGCAAAACTAGCATGAATTTCTTTTTCCTTCCTCACAATTTCAAGGATACAAGATTCCTTCTTTCTGTAGATCTTAGCAACCTCAGCATGCAAATTTTTTCTTTGCTTAATAAGTCAAGAACTTTTACCTTTTCACTTAAAGGAAGAACTTTACAACTTCTTTTTGGCATATCTGAATTGCCAGCATCATTGCTCTTGTGCTTTGGGGCCATTATTAAGTAAAATAAGGGTTCCTCAAACACAAGCACTGCGATACCGTGACAATCAGTCTGATAACCAAGAGGGCTACTAAGTGACTAACAGGCAGGTAGAGTATATAGCGTGGATACACTGGACAAAGGGATGATTCACGTCCCAGATGGGATGGCATGGGACAGTGTGAGATTTCATCATGCTTCTAAGAAGGCATGCAATTTAAAATTTATAAATTTTTTATTTCTAGAATTTTCCATTTAATACTTTTGGACTGCAGCTGACTGCAGATAACTGAAACCACAGAAAGTGAAACCTTGGATAAGGGGGAACTATAAGAAAGCCCTCAGTAGTGCCTGCCACGTGGTTGGTACTCACTAAATGATTACAGGAGCTGAGGGTACATGGCTCTAATGTCACAGAATACCGAGAACAAGCATTACTGGCATTTATCCAAGAGAAGCTTTGGTCTTTTCCAAAATATTTTCAAATTTCCAGAAAGAATGTATTCAAATATTACTACTTTGATTAAAAGCTCATTAAACCCAGAAGGATGCATGGGAGGGCATTCTACAAAAAGGGAACAGAGTATGTCTAGGCCATGGGACCAGAAAGATAAGGCCTCTCTGGAGAATGCTATGGAGTTTCACATGGCTGACTCGAAGGTATTGGGGGACTGAAATCCAGGACAAGGTGGAGAGGAGGCTAAGGCTGACAATGGAGGGCCGTGTGTGTCAGGCTGGGGGCTCAGATCTTCTCTGAGAGCAGTGGGGTCCCTAAGAGGATTGAAAGCAGGGGGGTATAATGGGGGAGATCTGTAGTGGAAAAGGTCACTCAGTTCCAGGGTACACAGGTGTGACATAACAAAGAATACATCTCGTCTTTGTCCCCTCTTCCTGGCACAAAGCTTCAAAAATCTTTGGAATTTCCTGATAGGAGTGTCTTTTATTATTTATAATGAGCCCCTTTAGACCATTCCTGAGTTTATGCTAACCAAGTGACGTATGCTGAGCTCTCAGATAGTTTCAAGGGAAGGGCTGGCCAGGCCAGAAAAACCAAGCATGTGGTTAGAGGGTTGGAACTTTCAGCCTCACCTCCTGACCTCCTGGGAGGGGAGGAGGGCTAGAGATCGAGTTCAATCATGTGACCATTCGTTCAATCAATCATGCCTATGTAATGAAATCTCAATAAAACTCTGGACAACAGGGTTCAGGGAGCTTCCCAGTTGGGGAACATATTGATGTATATCTCAGTTCCGTGAGGACAGAAGCCCTGTGCCCCACCCCATAGACCTTGCCCTATTCTTTTCCATTTGGCTGATTTTGTGTGTATCCTTTATGATAAAAATGTAGTCATAAGTCTAGTGTTTTTAGAGAATTCTGTGAGTCATTCTAGAAATTATTGAACCTTAAGGGGTTGTGGGAAGCCCCAAATTTGTAGCCAAGTAGGACAGAAGTATGAGTGGCCTGGGGACATGAGGGACTTGCAGCTGGTGTCTGAAGTGGGGACAATCTTGTGGGATCGAGCCCCTTAACCCACGAGGCCTGTGTTAACTCATGGTCGTTAGTGTCAGAATTGAACCAAATTGTAGAATGCCCAGTTGATGTCAGAGAATTGGTGCTGGAATGTAACAGGGAAATGGGATCAGCCACATTAGAGTTGGGAGTCTGGGGAAGCAGGGCAAAAAGAATCCCATTTTGTACTCACACCAGAATTCCTCCCAGGGGGGCAGTTGTGATTGTGATTGCTTAGAGCATTGTTTCAAGATTGTTAATGTGAGTGATTATAGAGACCAGGACTTCCCTGAAGAGCTGGGATGTGCTGGGACTAAGGTACAGTAAGTGTTAAAGGCTCTGCAGAAGAAATAAAGAGCAGTTTTCAGAGCTGGAGCAGCAGGGAGATGCAGAAGTACAGCAGCAGAGTTGGGGTGGGGAGGGGGATGTTGCTTCTCAGCCTGAGATGGGAGAAGGGTTGGGGCAGGAACTGAAGGAGAAGAGTTCCCTGGTGAGGATTTCTCTGTGGCTTTGGTAGGACTCCAGAAAAGGTGTGACCAATCCTTACTCCTGGTTTGAGAGCACCGTGCTGCTTCTGTCAGCAAGAGTCTATCACACACCATGGCCTCTTAGGAGAATTCAAGGAGAAGGGTCTATGTTCTGTGTTTGAGGTGTATGGACCCAGGGAGATGGGGAATATGAGAGGTGTTCAAGGCAGTAAAACAGCAGCAATATAACACCAGGTCAGAAGTGATTGGGATCATTCAAGACACAGAAATCTGCTCAAATCTTGGCTTTGGACTTTACCCATGATGTGGATGTGTCCCAAAGCCATTGCAAGTGACTCTGACAAGACAGGGTAAAACCCAGAAACCCTCATTGAAATAATGCGACAAATCTGATGAAGTCTGAGAATGCCGTGCCTCTTCCTGCTCACAGTCACTCATTCTAGGGCAGGAGAGGTAGTGCTGGAGATGAAGAGGGCCCTTTGTTAAATGATGCATTGGAGGAGTTCCAGCTTCTGGCAATGATGGAATAGCTTGATCAGACTAAACTTCCTGCAGATAACAATCATTAAGCCTGGACAAATAATTTATAAGAAAACAATTACCCGAAAGCACTGGAGAGCGACGAAAATCAGACAGATGATGAAAGGGATTACCTGTGAAAGAGGAGCTTCAAGGGGTGAAATTTCTGTGTTTGTAGCTTTTTGCCTGAGGGCCCTCCCCAATATGTGATAAGTATCTGAACTTAACCAAAAAATGGCACAAGGTCCAATAGGAAATCTGAAACCTTTATCTATAAAAGAAATTGAATTTATAAGCAAAACCTGTCACAAACTAAATTTCAAGCTCTGACAGTTTTACTGGTGAATTCTATTAAATTTAAGGAAGAAACAATAGTTATCTTACAATAATTCTTTCAGAAAATAGAGGAAAAAGGAACACTTTCCAAATTATTGCATAATGCCAATATTACTCTGATACCAAACCTGGCAAAGACATTACAAGAAAATTAAGTTTTGACAAATATCCCTCGTGATCATGTTCATAAAAATTCTTAACAAAATTTTAGCAAACTGATGCAGCAACATATGACAAGGGTAAGATTATGACCAAGTGACATTTATAAACAGGAATACAAGTTAACATTTAAAAATCAAACATTTAAATTGACCAAATAAAGGGAAACAAATATAGTCGTTTCAATAGATTCAGAAAAATCAATGGACAAAATTCATCACCCTTTCAGGATTAAAAAACAAGCAAATAAACAAGAACAACAACAAAACATTCAGCTAACTTGGAATAGAGGGGAATTTTCCCCATGTGATAAAGAGCATCTATAAACATCCTTGAGCTAGCATCATCTCCAATGGTGAAATATGGAAAAATCTCCCCAAGATCAAAAACTAGGCAAGGATATCTGCTCTCACACCTATTCAGCCTTGTAGTAGAACAAGTGCAATATACCAAGGAAAAGAGAAAATAGGCATGAAGATTGGAAAGGAAGAAGTAAAATTCTATTCATAGGCAACGTGAATTTTTATATGAAAAAAATCTTAAATCTATTTTTAAAAACTACTACATCTAATAAATTCATTTAGCAAGGTTTTAGGGTACAAGATCAATGTACAAAAATCAATTATGTTTGTATATTTTTGCAATTAAAAATTGGAATATGAAAGACCCAATATTGTTAACCAGCAACTCTTTCCAAAATAGTCTATAGAACTTAAATCAATCCCAATCATAATCCTATAGAAATGAACAAGTTTATTCTAATATTTATATGAAGTTTCAAAAGGCTTAGTAGGAAACAACCCAGAAATAGACCCATATGGAGATGGCCAATTGATCTTTTACATAGGCATGAAAGTAATTTAATGGGCAAAGAAAGGACTTTTCAACAAATATTGCTAGACTCACTTAAATGTCCATAGGGAAATAAATTCAATGTTGACTTCTACCTCCTTCACACCATAAGCAAAAATTAATTCAAGGTTGATACAAGAACTAAATGTGTAAGCTAACATGATAAACCTTTTACTAGAAAACAGAAGAATATCGTCATGAACTTGGAGTCGACAAACATGTCTTAGGATCAGAAAGCAATAAACAAAAAAGAAAAAAATGGATGTTACTCTTTATCAAAATTAAAAACTTTAGTTTACCAAAATATACCAGTAAGAAAATGAGTGGGCAAGCCATAGAGTGTAAGAAAATATTCATAAAATGTATATCTGAGAAAGGTCTTCTATCTAGAATATATAAAGATTGTTAGAACTCAGTAATAAAAAGCTAAAAGAAATTAAAAATAGGCAAAAGACTTGAAGATACTTCACAAAGGAAGAAATGCCAAAAACTAATAAACACATTAAAAAGTGCTCAGCATCATTATTCTGAAGGGAAATGCTAATTAAAACCCAAGGAGATACCACTCACACCCGTGTTGATTCGGAATTTTGGGAGTGCCCCGGCTGAAATTCAAAATTGGCCCCCTATACAGAGGGCAAGGAGAGACTGAAGAAAGAGGCAGACCACTCCATATTAGTAGGTGGCAGGTGTAACAAGCAAAGAAATTTACATACAAGGCTCATCCTGGGCATTCACAAGTCGAGTAGTTTCCATCTGCCAGACAGAAGATTGAGTTTATATAGAGGACTTAAGGGGTTCAGTCACATATACAGACCATGTGGTCTCAACAACACATTACCCTCTCAAGGCTGCGTCCTTGAAGTGGATCCTAGCACAGGAACAGTGCACAGAATATGCATTCCAAGAACAGGGGAGGGAGCAAGGAGCCTCCGGTTTCTGGGATCCAGTTCTCAGGTCAACCTGTGGTCACATCCCCTCTATGACCTCCTCCAACAACCTCCCACTAGAATGGCTAAAATTAAAAAGACCAAAAACACAAAATGTTTTTCATGGATCTGTGGAAATATGTGGAAAACCAGACTCTCATAGTTTGCTAGGGAGAATGTAAAAAGGTACAACCACTTTGGAAAAAAGGTAGTTGAATATTCACAGGCCAATTCATCCAGCAATTCCACTCCTAGGTCTCTCTCCAAGAGAAAAGAAAACATGTTCACAAAAAGACTTGCACATAAAGGATCACAGCAGCTTTATTTACCACAGCCAAAAGCCGGAAACAAGCCAAAGGATCAACAACTGGAGTATGGATAAACCTGTTGTGGTATATCCATACAATAGAGTAGAACTCAGCAATAAAAAGGAATGAACTACTGATACCACCAGTGACATGGATGAACATCACAGAGATTATGCTGAGAGAAGCCAAACATAAAAGACTTCATGTTATATGATTCTCTTCATGTAAATTTCTAGAACAGACAAAACTAATTTAAAATGAATAAGAATACAGGTTACCTATTGGGTGGGATAGGCTAGAACTTTCTGGGATGATGGAAATGTTCTGTATCATGAGAAGGATGTAGTTACATGGTTTCATCCATTTGTCAAATGTGTAGTTAAGATTTATGCATTTTAACATATGTAAATTTTACCTCAACAAAAAAACTATAACCACCACCAACACACTGGCGGAGGTGGACTGGAGGTACAGATCATACAATAATAGCAGAATGTTGATCATTTTGAAAGCTGGGTGATGGGTAGTTGGGAGTTCACTATACATTGTAATTATTCCGTAAATGTTTGCAAGTTTCTGCAATACGAGTTTTTAAATTGCACTGGGGTCATGAGTCTTTAAATTGCACTGGGGTCATGAGTCGAAGTGTCACTTTCTGGTTTGTAAAAATGAAATGAGACAAACCAGAACCAAATACCTCGCCTCCTGCTGTCTGAGCTGCTCAGACCAGAGGTGGTTGCAGGAGGGGAAGGAGAGGTTAGAGATGCTCAGGAGGGGTGGCTTCACAAGATCCTGAGAGAGGGGGAGAGAAGCGTGGGCGAGAGAAGATAGGGAATGGGAAAGGGAAGATGAGGGGTGGCAGAGAGGAGGAAGGGTCAGGAGGGCACTGAACTTCCCGATTTAGCCAAAGGAGCAGAGGTGTGAGGAGAGGGGTTGTCTTGCGATGGATGTTCCGGGGACAGGACAGGCGGCTGAGCCAGGTCCAGAGCAGCCTGAAATCACGGGTGGGCTCTGAAAAGGATCTCTTCTGTTAGGGTCACCTGCCCCTCATTGGAATTGTGTCCCTGTCAGGAAGCCTCACACAAAAGGATATGTTTGCCCTGTAGGGACCTTGGGTTGGAGGTGCCAGCCAGAAAGACAGGAAGTGCCTTTCCCCCTGGCCCTTGGTGTCAGCCTTGGGCTGTCCTGTGTACAGCAGGAGGGCAAGTTTAGGAGTTTATGGAGCAACACCAACCCCAGCCACATCCACCCTGCGATGAACACCCTCACCCCCGCCACAGTGTATATTCACCTAGGTACCCTGTGGGAAGGGGGCCATTATCCCCACTTTCAAGACAGGAAAGAGCTATGAGCAAGAACTAAAGTCTGCTCACCAACGCCGATCACTAAGTCTCCTCCACCCGGGCAGAATCCCTTGGGCTGTGACTCCATCTCCTGACATCCGCTCTCTGTGCCCTGGCCTGGGCACAGTCACAGCAGCTCCCGCAATACCTGGTTCTCCAGCCCCCCAAAACCTCCTTCAGCCCCTCCCAGGGCTCACTGCCCCCAGGTACCCGCTGCTCCCTCACCTCCTCAAGGTGAGCTCTCCCCCTGACCCATTTGCTTAGCTGCTTCTCCTTTTTGCTGGTACCTTCTCAGCCCTGGGGTCCCAACTCACACCCCCTCCCCAGGGAGGCCTCCCCGAACAGCCTTTCAGGGGCTTCTCCCTGATATTACTTTTCAAAGCTCTTGTTTCCTTCAGGGCAGCTACACAATTTGAGAATATTTTGTGTCTCTCCCTCTCCAGAACGTAAGCTCCTAACGATGGGCGCCCTCCCTCTTGTTTAGTGACAATTATCCACTGGAATTGCTTCTTGTTAACAAACTCCCTTTTAAACAAAAGTAGGATGACTAACCGCTTTCCTGCTTTCTTGCGGTGAATGTCTTCAATTTTAAGCAAAGAAATGTAGGTTCTGGATGGGGAAGGGGAGAGCCCTCTGCAGAGCCACAGGAAAACACAGCATTATTGAAGATCCTCCATTTCCCAATTAGGCATAAACTGAATCATAAATGAGCTTCTTTCTGCCCACAATCCTGATGATGATGGTGGTGGTGGTGGCAGCACTAACAACTATTAGGTTGCCTTATTATGTGCCAGGGACTTTATATATTTATCTCTAAACCTCAAAACTACCCTGCAAGATGAGACTAATATATTTACAAATGAGAAAACTATGAGACCCAAAAAAAGACCTGAAGTCCCTCTATGCCTAAGATCAACCGACAAATGCCATACCGAAATTCTTACAGCCTCATTTTCTCAAAAGTTTTATTTAAAATGTTCTCCCCAAGCCCATTAAAACACACATGTGCACACCCCCTCCATTTCTCCCACTCCCCCCAGCCCCACACTGGAACAATAAAAAGTCTTCAAAACCATATTCAAATGAAATGATAGATTTATTGCCCGCCTCTGTTACACAATGAGGTGAAAACATCTCAACACAGGACATTCTGAACATCATTTTGGCCTCCCGCTGTGCTGAAGGACCAGAGACAGGTGTGCGGGCTGACAGTGGACGCAGAAGCGAAGTGCTGCTGCTTCACATTTCCATAATGATTCATTCCACAGGCTTAGGAAAAGTGTTGCTTCTTTTTCCTTTCATAGCATCTTCCTCTTTTCAAACTCCTTCAGAAACAGAAGAGAGAGGGGATAAAAAGATAAAAGATCCAAATTACGTTCATGGTCAAAGGGATTCTGAAACCTCTTATCTTTAGGATTCTTTGAACAACCAAAAATTACAGAAGTAAAATATACCAGGATGAGGGTGCTTGTACACAAAATATCAGCTTTCAAATTAGTCTGTGTCGGCTTGAACTTCACTGAGCTACCTGCAGCTTCAACTTTATGTCTCCTCAACACAGAAGCTCAGAGGCTTTGAATTATACTTATTCTTCTACTGCAGTATTATGATTAGGAGTTGACAAACCTGACTAAGCTTATCCAAACTTTTAATGCTATACACGAACCACACCGGCCCTTTTAATAAGGCAATGGAAACAGGTTTGCTTACTTTCTCAGACAATAAAACTAAACACAGATTCAGTTATGATTTGAACAAAATGCCACAAACCTCAGAAATATCTCAAAAGGAAACAATACTAAAAACCACACTTCTCTAGTTGTAAGAATTAGAAAACAACAGAATGTATAGACGCCTGCTGCCACTTACTGGAGGAAAATGGTAACACATGTCTCCAATGTGCATTTAAAACTGCACTTTTTCCCTTCTTCCCCTCTTTTAAATATAATTCATCCTCGCACACTCACTAACCACCCAGATTTCTTTCAAACACACTGGCACACGGTGTCATTCCAAAAGACAGGATCATGAAAAGATTCAACAAAACAAGAAGTCCATTTTAGTAGCCCTTCGACAAGGGCAAAGACGATTGTGCCAAAACATCATTCCCTCCTGGGAATGCAATCTGTGCCTGTTTTCAGCATGCTCAAAACATTTTTTTTGCTTTTTGTTGGCTTCTTTGGTCAAAGCTATAACATCATAAAAATAGAGAGAGAGAACCTTAAATGATCCGTCAGAGGCAGGCTGAGAATCACTGCAAGGAGAGTATGGAAGACCCAAATCACTTAGAGTGTTTTAAACCACGATGTCCCATTAAAAAGGGAAGAATGGTTAAGAAGTCAATCCTCCCACCTGTAAAAAATGATGGCATCCCAACCCAGCCAGGGCAGAAACTAAAGCCTGAAGCCCCCACCCTCTTCTTTAGATCTCCCTTTTCATCCAGTTTTCATTTCTTGTTACTCAGCTTTCAACCCTTCTCCCTGGCAACAGCAACCTATGGGATCAGGGTACCTACATCCCAAAGGTCCTCCATGAAAAAAACAAAACATAAGGCAATTTTCTGCACCAACCCCAAATGGAATTCACGGCACTTATGGACTCCGAAACACTTTCTTCTATATTGTATCTTGCCACTCACAAAAGAGCAAATCCCAATATTTAAAGAAGAAAGATTTTAATCAGAACGTTGCTCCTGATTATGCCCAATTAAGACATTAGGACATTAATGGAGTTGCTGGAGACTGTGAAGCTGCACACCAGAATAAGTAAACAGATGAGACCCAGAAGAAAAGGTCACGGTTTCCAGGCACCCAGCAGGGCCCCACACTACCAGGCCTGTCACTTCAGAGCACTCGGGCCACTGTTACAGCTCACCTTGTAGATGGTAGTTCCCAGCTGTGCAGGAGACATGCTGACCACAACTCCTGCACTCTGAAGGGCAGAGATCTTCTCTTTAGCTCCACCTTTCCCACCAGCAATAATCGCCCCTGCATGACCCATTCTCCTGCCAGGAGGAGCTGTTAAACCAGCAATGAAGGACACCACAGGCTTGGCCTTGGGACCCTGGAAAGTGATATCAATTTTAAACAAATGAATGAAAAAGTTGATCAAAACTGGACCTCAAATTCATGACTGCCAGTAAATGGCAAATGGCTTGGGCAGAGCCCCTCATTCACCCTCACTAAGAAAACCAACACAAATATTAAGCTATGACCAAAGCCACTGAACTCTCCTTTGAGATGACTCAACTTTTCACACAAACTCAGGAAAACAATCCTGAGCAAATTCTTCACCTGTTTAGATATTAAACTTCAACTTCACTGGCACAAGCTGTTTTACAAATACAAATGTGACTCTTCCATTTGAAACACAAAAAGCACACTTGAAAATGTATGTTATGTGATTTGTGATAATAATGAATTAAGACACAAGATCAGGTTGTTTTATTTCAACTTGACCTTATGTCTTAATTCATTATTAGTTCACCTATAATAAATTTACTACAAGAAAAAGATGAGGTGGGCAGGTATATTGGAAAGGACTTAGGACTCAATTTCCTATCGACTGAAGCATGACCTTGGACAAGGCACGTCCCCTCTCCGGACCTCATCTATGAAATGAAACGGCTAAACTAGATTGCTGGCCAAGGGCTCGTTCTCCTCTGAAATTCTATGATCAGGACTGGTTTTATTCAATAAAAATCCATTCTATATGTATAAACAGCACTACACTCAATTCTGAAAAAATAAAACCCACACACAGGAAATATAGGAATTCCTGTGCTCTAGACTTACAATGTAGTTGAAGAAATAACATAAAATACGTATACACATCAATCAGTTAAGAGATGCCATAAAACAATATATGAATATATGGCTAAGTTTCACAGTGAATGAAAATACCATGTTCATAATAGGAGTCCAGAGGCAATAAGGGATCCAGGTGAAACAAACAGGCCTGTAGAAGACAGAACTTGAGCGCAAGTGGAATCTGAGAGTCTTCACTCAGGCACTATTGCCCTTCCCTTAGACCAGCAGTTCTCAAATCATCTGGTCTTGGGAGCCCTTCTACTTATAAAAATTATTGAGAATTCCAAAGAACTTTTGTTTATGTAGATTATAACTGATATTTACTGTAACAGAAATTAAAACTGAGGAATTTTATAAATATTTATTAATTCATTTCAAAATAACTTTTTTTGGGGGGGGGCTGAGGAAGATTAGCCCTGAGCTAACAACTGTTCCCAATCCTCCAGCATGGCGTCATAAGCGGTGCGTAGGTCCACACCCAGGATCCGAACCTGCAAACCCCCAGCCACCAAAGAGGAGCATGTGAACTTCAACACTACGCCACTGGGCCAGCCCCTAAAAATAATAAATTTTTAAAATTATATTTAAAAAAAAAATTCTAGCAAGAAGAGTGGCATTAACATTTTTGCAACTTTGAACATCTAATTTAATAAAGGCAAATGGATTCTGATATCTGCTTTTGCATTCAATCTATTGCAATATGTTATTTTGACTGAAGTACAAGAATAAAATCCAGCCTCACACACATATGTAGTTGGAAAAGGCAGAAGTATTTTAATAGCCTGTCAGATAACTGTGGATATTCTTTTTTGACACTACACGAACCTCTTCAAGTGATAATTTCTTAAAGGTTAGATGCAGTGTTGGAATCTGAAACCATAGCAATGAACTTTACTTTGTTACTTTAAAATCCATTGGTCTATCTTGCACTTTAAATGGATCTTTTGCCTACAATGATTCTGTAACATGCATTGGTCAGATGGAAAATATAGGTTCAGTGAGTTACGCAGATCTTCCAAATTCTGACACATTCATCATATCACCACCAATTTCATTAGAAAAGTCTTTAGTAGGGGGAAGTTGTCAAGTTCATGGTGGCAGAAACAAGTTTTCCAAAATATTAATATTCACTTGAAAGCTCAAATTTTATCATTGGCAACAAATAGTATGAGTTGTTTTCCTTGATATGGAAAACAGGTTCGCTTTGTTCATTTTTGAGAAAAGGTCTGCCAAATAGTCAAATCTGAATAATCAGTTTGTCTGCCAGTCATTCTTTCAAGTAAAACTGGTGTTCCATGAAAAAAAGGAGCTAGCTCAGCTCACAACTCAATGAGCAAAGTGCTTTACTTTCCATTTCACCACAAAATACTGGCTCAAGAGTCGAGATTTAATAAAATTAACAATTTTTACTGCTTCGTCAAGGACATTCTTAAATGAAATTGGCCTTTTTTTAACCTGTGAGTACATGGTGGTGATGACTGCTAGCACAGTTTGCTTCCACGGCCCTGATTCAGGCTGAGGTTCCAGGGTCTGCATGACCTGACAGCTCACTCCAGCCCCATCTCCCACCATTGTCCCCTCATCGTTTCTTCCAGTAATTCTGGACTGGAATGCTCTGCCTCTGTGCCTCTGCTGAGAATGTCCTTCAGCTTCCTTGGATACCTGGCAAATTTCTACTTAACTTCTAAGACCTGGCTCAAGCCTCCTCCTCCCCCCGAGGCCTTTCTGACTCTTCCTCTCACACTTTCCACAAATCCCCCTACAGCTGACCATCTTCTGTCCTGGGACCCCGCTGTGCCTCTGACACATTCCTACTGTTACCTCCGAACAGGGGCTGTAGCTTACTTCCCACGTGTCCCCTCCTAAACTATGAATCCCTGAACACAGGGACTATGTCCTCACTCATTTCTACGAGCCCAGCAGTAGAGAATTAAAAAGAAAAGACTCCACAAGTCATTTATTCATTCACTGTGGGCTCTGCGGAGGATAAGAGCATCTCATATTTGAGCGGCACTAATTTCCACTTGATTCCTGTCCCCATACTCAAATAGTGGGAATACTGCACTAGAAAGGAACAAGATTATGGTGAACCTAGAATGTCAAACAAATTTACACTCTGTCCTATTAACAAAGGAGAGCCACTTGAGATTTTTAAGCAGAGGAAAATACAATGAAAAGACTACAGGTAAGTGTAGTCTGAAAATAGGATATAGAGATATAAAGAGAAGTGGGAAAACCTAAAAGCAGAAAGTCCAGTTAGGATGGCATCAGTATAGTCTGAGCAGATGCCCAAGACTGCTGACTCTTGTCCTTAAGCCCTGCAGTCTCACTTCCGATCCCTCCATGGTGTAATGGAGGAGCCAGGCAGCCCTAGGTATGAATCCCACTCCTGGTTCATTGACATATACCCACGACTGGGTAGTTACTAACCTCCCTGTGTCAGTCTCCTCACTAAGAAAAGGACAAAAGCATCTTACCCAAAGGGTCAGGATAAAGGTTAAACACCACCACTTTTGCAGATAATTATTGCCACAGTAATGACGATAATAACAGTTGCAAGAGCAGATAATGTAATTGCGTTTTCACCTGGGGCCAGGTATCGTGCTAAGTGTTTTGTATAATATGTCATCTGAACTGTTCAACCTAGAATCTTGCACACAGTAGGTCCTCAATAAAAATTATTTCTATAAGAACTAACCAGGAATAGGAAAACATGTGCCAAATGAAACAAAATGCATATGTGTAGTTTTTCCCATTAAATCCTAAGCTATTCAAGGATTCAGAGTTTGGTTTAAATACATTTTAAAATTCACTTTCACACATTGTAATGTCATATTAACCTAAACCCTTTTTTCTAAAAAGAAGTCAGTTTTTACTTAAATTTCAAACTTTATAACTTTTCTGAATTCAAGAGACTCTAATAACTTATTACTCCAATCTCCTAACAATCTACTTTATTCTTTCACTTATTGGTGTCTAATGTGCTAGGGGACTGGGCTGGGCATCAAGGATACCAGTTCCCTGCTGGATACTACAGTCTAGAGTGAGAGGCAGATATTAAGCATGCCCTGCAGATGAACAAGCAAAGGCAAGCGAGAATGAAAACAACTGGCGTGTCAGAAGGGACACAGATCTGGAAAGGAAGGTTAGGGTGGTGTGCAAGGGACTGGAATACCATGCTAAGTCTGGCCTTTATTCTACAGTTGTGAGAAACTGTAATGGTTTAAAACCAGAGAGCATGAGGCACTGACGTCCGTGTTTCAGAAGGGCAGATAATTTGGGTGACCTGGCAGAGAAGGTGGGGGTGGTAGAAGGAAAGGAAAGGAGATATCAGGAGGAAATGACTGACATGGCCCAGGTGAGGTAAGACGAGGGCCTGAACCCGAACAGAAGGACTAATTACAGACGATGCTCTGAAACACTCTACTGAGATCTGAGAGACA
Organism: Tapirus indicus; assembly: GCA_031878705.1. Classification (NCBI taxonomy): domain Eukaryota; kingdom Metazoa; phylum Chordata; class Mammalia; order Perissodactyla; family Tapiridae; genus Tapirus; species Tapirus indicus. The sequence goes on from CM062923.1 coordinate 71,144,816, forward strand.
GATCTCGGTAACTGAGTGGAAGCAAGGGATGAGAGAGAAACAAAAGATGGTTCTGAGGTTTCTGTCTTGAAAACTGCATGAAGTACAAGGTTGTGTATATATACTCATTCACACCTAAGGAATAGGCACAGAAAGTAAACCCAGGGAAGGATAAAGAGAAGAACCAGGAGAAAAACCATGAGGATGGAGATGATGAAGAATGAATCGAGGCCACTGCTGACCTCTGCAAAAGCAATGTCAGGAGAGTAAGATTCAAGCAGCAGCAGCAGCAGCAGCAGCGAGCAAACAGTTTAGTAAGAGCACTTACTATGTGCCTGATGCGACTCTGCTACACGTTACTAAGTCAGTTAAACTCCACAGCCCTTAAAACAACACGAGGAAGTAGGCACTAATGTATCCCTATTTTGCCAAAGAGGAAACTGAGGCACAGTGAAGTTAAGCAACATGCCCAAGGTCACACAGCTTCTAAGTGGCAGACAGAAGCCAGATTACTGAGGATTAGAGAGGGAATAAAAACAAAGGAAAGAGATCCAGAAAGTGAGGAGAAAGTTGAGTCACATCTTATACCAAGATCAGAGTTTAAAATCACCTCAGAAGAAAATCGAGTATACTCTAAATAGCCCTTGAAAATTCCTTAAATCACACATAAATACGCATTATTTTGTGTATACTACCCTGTATGTGAATTGGTTCCTTTAACTCTCCTGTTTTCATTATTTTTCTGTGGCCATTTACTTCATTCACTCTTCAATTTCTTTCACAAATATAGTGAGAAAGTTATCTCCTCCCTTTGCCTGGCCTCCGGAAGATGCTTCTTCACAAATTCTTCAGTGTTAGGGAAATCCTGAAAATCATTCGCATGATTTTCCCCCAGATCTTTGCCACAAGGTCCAGGGCGCACATTCACTGCAGGGGCTGGTGGGCACCAGGCTGCTTCAGTTGTTACTGTGCCCTTTCCCTCTCCTTCACCCCAGGAATACAGCTTAGGCTAACTGAAATTATGATACAACTCCACACTGTTCTTTACGTTTAATTCTAAGGTGGAGACAGCAAGGAAAGCCTTCGCGGGACGTGGATAACAAAGCTTTTCTACATGACCTCTACATGAAGTTAAGGGGAAGCGCCTCTGAGTGGAAGCGCTGCTCTAGAAGGAAAGACGGAAACTAGAGGGAGATGAGACTCTGGAAAAAGGTAGAAAGGATAGGATCTTTAGAAGGTCAGCCTTGAAAAAGAGAAAGAACACCTACACCCCCCGAGCTCAGGAGGAAGAATAGCAACGATAGGTGAAAATGTAAATCCGCAGGTCAAGTGAGGGCTTTCAGGCTGATGGCCTAAAGTTCTCCACTCAGCAGGAGGCCAACTTACCTACCACAAGAGCATGAGGTGAGGCCTGGGAGGAGGACCCAGAGTAGAGAATGGCATTGTGGGAAAGCAGGAGGAGAAGCGACCCAGAAAGAGTCCGAAGTTTATGGAGGGGCTGTACTGAAGGCCCAGCTCAGAAAGGTTTGATTTTATCTTTTACGTTTTCTTGAAAAATTAATCCTTGAAAAAATAAAAATAACTCCTAAAACAAGCCTGTGATATTATTCAAGAGCAAAGAGCTATATTTTTCTAAACCCAAACTTACTGAATTATGTTGCTTCAAATATTCTGCAGCATTTTCTTCTGCATTACCACCAATTTCACCAATCAATATGATGCCTTCTGTGGCCGGATCATTCAGAAAGATTTCAAGGCAGTCAATAAAATCTGTTCCATTAAAAGGATCACCTCCGATGCCTGAAAAAGTCAAAGAATATCAACACCAGCTGAAAATTTAAGTATGAACCCTGAAATTTAGGTCAAGAAATGTTGTTTCAACTTGTTTCTTATTCTGCCTCCCCCTTCTCACCAACAGTTTAACTCTATCATCTCTCTTGCATTTCACATTTAAAAATCACACACGTCTACATTTATTTCTCTGATGGTATTACGTGAATGCTAAATGGTGGTTGGTTCCTGATATTCACAAAAGACAATCCTCTTTCTGTTTTAGGTCCTCTTCCCTCCCACAAAACGATTCCTAGATAACTCTCTAAAAATGAGCAATTTAAGAAAATGTGGGTTTCTGTTGCAAGTGAGTGAGAATATCTTCTCTGATTAAACATTTAACGAATTTCTTTGCTCAAAGTTACTATTAGATGAGGCACATTGCAGAGGAACCCCTCACAAATTTTAAGACACAAGTGCCAGTGAGGGACAGGGTGGGGGTGCTCTGAACCCTCTTCCCGTAGATCCAGAGTGGGTTGTGACAGAGACTATACATGGGGGCTCTACTAGAAGGACACGGCATTTAAGAACAAATACTTGCATAGTTGATTAAAGTAAATGTTCCCTACAAACTGACTACCACTTTTTTTTATTTTTAAGATATAAATTTATTGAAGGCAGGGTTGATTTCCCACTTTTCAATTAGTCTCTGAAGAACGAAGTTGAGGAAGAGAAGCAGTATTTATTGAGCGCCAACTGTGTGTCAAACACTGTGCCTCAGCACACATTAGACCTGCCATTTCCTATTCTTCCAACCTCTCTGTGAGATGGGCATTATTATTCTCAATTTACAAATTAAAAACAGGCTAGAGAAGATGGAATTGGCAACTTGGTTTTAAAACCTTTTCTTATTCTCCATCACACTAAGTTACCTTGTATCTAAGATTATGCTTTACTCATAGAAAAGCTCAGTGAATATTTCCAACACTGATTTTATGGATTTGAGTCTTAATAAAAATTCTCCAGGGTTATATTCTATAATTTTTTATTATAAAAAGCTGTTTTTGAAAGGCTTTTAAAAGGTATTCTAAGAATTTGAAGGACAATTTATAAAAATGAGAAATTTGCCTGGCTTTTGGCAACAAATACCAAGATTATTTTAAAATGTAGAATTTTTTTACTTTGAAAAGTAGGAGGCAGTATGATGTGGCAAAAGAGAGATTCTGGGGAGCTCAGCCTTCCTCAACCTAGATTTTTCTCACCAATAAAGCTATAATAGGACAACTTTCCAATTCAGAGGTGCCTCACAGGGTTGCCTAAGGAATGAGATAACAAATGGCAAAGAATTCAACAACTGAATGATAGTTTATAAGGATAGCAAAATGATAATTATAGCAACAAAAATCCTAATATAAGGACCATTTCTTCACCAGAAGCAAAATAAGTGTTGTCTTCAGGTGCCAAGACTCTCCAGGAGTCACACGTCCCAGGACGCTTGTTGCGCAACACGGAAGTCAAGTCTTGGACCATGAATCTTGAGAATACACAGCAGAGCTTCACATTTAAACAAAGGAAATTCGAGATCATAACATCTTTTTAATAAAATGGTATCAAAATCTCTTGTAGATAATCAAATCAACAATTATCATTGCACTTATTCAATGAAGATACTGCACTCCGATAAGATGATTTTAGCAAAAATCCCTCACCAACACACAAAGACTGCCCCAATCCAACTTGTGTAGTTTGGTGAACCGCTTCATAAGTCAGGGTGCCAGATCTGGACACAATACCTTAAAGGAAGAGAATTTAAAAATATTATATTGTGTTCACATGATAGACTATCATACAGTAAACTAAATTACAACTATATATAAAATCTATTCCACGATTTGTTATCCAAATAAACAATATCTTCAAATGATGAAGAAGAAAAAGCTTAAATTAAATCAGGGAGGTTTTAAAAGTTAGACATAGTAGAAAGCATATTAGTTAGGGTTGTTTTATGACTGTAAAAGCAGTGTAAGAAAGACCTAAAGTCTTCCACATACAATGGCCTTCTACTGCTGACATACAGTAAGATGGAACAATAAATCTATAAAAAGGTCCATAAGGATAAAAAGAAGGCATAGATTTCAAGTATTAATCTTTAGCTAATAATCCTGGTTTAGGAAAATAAATTCATAGTTAGGCTTGCTACATCCTGACCACATACTGATTCCTCAGGTAAGAACACTGTTCTCCTACCTTCTGGTTCAGTAAGAGATACCAATGGTGCTTGAGATTCTGTGGAGACTGTGTTCCTTTAGACTGTAACCTCCAGGAGGTCAGTAAACAAGACTGTTTTCCCCACCCCTGTGTTCCCAAAATCGAGTACAGTTCAGGTACTGAAGGAGCTCAAAAAATACTTACCAGATGGGTCAAAACAATGGAGTACAACCACCCTCTTACACAAAATCTAATTCCAAAAGTTTTAAGACCAATCACTAACTGGATCCTGATTCACGACAAACGACAACCACTATCACCGTCCCCCAGCTGTGTCATTCATCAGTTTTTCCCTTTTCTCAGAGGCTTCTTCCAATCTACATACTCTCTCTTTAATAAAGTCCCTCCTCTGTGGGACCTTTTGTAACTGAGGAGGTTAGGTAGGTAATGCCTACGCACCTATGTTATTTGGTGTACCTAGCCTTCAAACAGAGTAGAATCACTACCTCAGTTGTACATCTTTTATCTAGTCTCCTTTCCAGTTTACTCCCATCTGATACTTATGACACAATTATGTTCTAGCTGTCCACTCAACACCCTAGATTACTGGGAAGAACAACTATTTTATTTATTCTAGTCTTTTGATGGACCAGTATAACAATCAGTGAATAGTAACACTTGGATCTTATTCTTTTAAGAGGTTTTCATCTAATTATACAAAGGATGTATAAATTATATAAATGCAAACTGCATACACTGAAGATAATGAAAGTAATGTTTTTAGCGTAGATTACTCCTACCATCCTTAGAGTATATACAGTAAAAGAGACTATCACTTAAAAATATCTATTATAAGGATATTTCTGCTTCCAAAAAGCACAGGTACTTTCCTCTGTTCTTCCAGCTAAGGACAACTAAAACCCTGGGTATCATATATAAAACAAATACAAGAAACCTCTTAATGATGGAGAGAAGGCAGAGTAGCTGTGGACCTTCAGACCAGAGGAATGATACAATGGTGAGTTCCCCAGGTTTTCTTTTGCCTCATGTATCCCAGATATAGAGCTAAAGAAGCCAGCATTCCAGTAACACATAAGGGCAGAGAATCTTCCCCCAGCCCCAAAAAAGCCTGCCTCTCTAGTGAAAGAACCAAAAGAAGGACAGCTTAGCAACACAGAAAACTTACAGATAATAACCACTCCATACCAACCAAACACTACAGAAAAAATTGTGGCTCCACTTCCACTCACATGAGCAAAGGCCAAAAGGGAATCCTAGACTTCCACACTTCTGAGGCTGCAGTAAGGCAACCCAACACACCTGCCAGGATGGTGAATCAGAAGGTCAAGTAGGCACCCAGGACTTTCATCTATACAAGCTGGTAACAAGCCCTTGTCCATGCACACAGTGTCAGCGGAAACCAGATGGGAGCCTGGATGACCACCCTCATCTGGCAGTAATGAGGCATCTCTCCATCTCCTGATGGTGTGGTATCAGAGGAACCCTAGTGCAGAGTTAGGACTTTTACCATCACCCAGCAAGAACAACGCCACCCCCACTGAAGTGTTAGTTGAGATCACGAGGGGAGCAGGAACTATCATCTCCAGTAAAGAGAAGCCCACCCACTCTGGTGTCAACGAGGCAAGTAGGGAACTGGGACACCTCCCTCCACCCAGCAGTAACAAGTTGCTTCCCCCCACAATCCCTGCAGAAGCAGTGTCAATAAAGATAGTAAAAACAGAAGGTCCAAATAAGACTCAGAGTCTCAGAGGCCAGCCCTGTGGCCAAGTGGTTAAAGTTCTGTGCGCTCTGCTTTGGCATCCCGGGTTCAGACCCCAGGTGGGAATCTACTCCACTCGTCAGCCATGCTGTGGTGGAGTCCCACATACAAAATGGAGGAAGACTGGCACAGATGTTAGCTCACGGAGAGTCTTCCTCACACACACACAAAAAAAGACTCAGAGTCTCATAATGCCCAAAATATCCAGGTTTCAATAAAAAAATCATTTGGCATACCAAAAACCAGAAAGATCTCAAACTGAATGAAAAAAGGCAACCAACAGATGCTAACACCAAGATGAGGGGGATGTTAGAATTATCTAACAAGGATTTTAAAGAAGCCCCAATAAAAATGGTTTAAAAAACAATTATGAACATGCTTGAAACAAATGAGAAAATAGAAAGCCTTATCAAAGAAATATGAAGTCTCAGCAAAAAAAATAGGAGAAATACAGAGCAACCAAATATAAAGTTTAGAACTGAAAAATACAACAACCAAAGCTAAAAGTACAGTGGATGTGCTCAACAGCATAATGGAAAGGAGAGAGGAAAGAATCAGTGAAATGGAAGAACAATGAATATTACCCAATCTGAATGGCAGAGAGAAAACAGACGAGGAAAAAAAATGAACAGAGCCTTGGGGACCTATGGAACTATAACAGAAGATCGAATATTTATGTTATCAGAGTCCTAGAAGGAGAGAAAAAAGAGCACAGGGCTGAAAAAGTACTTGATGAAATAATGTCTTACCAAATCCAAAATGGCAAGAGACTTAAATCTACATATTCAAGAAGGTGAACAAACCCCAAACAGGAGAAACTCGAAGAAATTCACACCAAAGCTCATCATAAATAAACTTTAGAAAACTAAAGACAAAAAAAATCTTGAAGGCAGCAAGAAAGAAACAATATCTTACCTACAGAGGAAAAACAATTCAAACGACATCAGCTTTCTCATCAGAAAAACCATGGAAGCAAGAAGTCAAACAACATTTTTTAAGTGCTGAAAGAAAAAAACTGTCAACCCTGCATCCTGTACCTAGTAAAATTATCCTTTAGAAATAAAGGGGAAATAAAGACATTCTCAGATGAAGGAAAGCTAAAGAATTTGTCACCAACAGATTTATCATAAAAGCATGGCTAATGGAAGTTCTCTAAGCAGAAAGAATGATAAAAAAAGGAACCTTGGAATACCAGAAAAGAAGAACACAGTAAGCAAAACAATGGGCAGATAGAACAGACGTTACTCTTCTCTTGAGTTTTCCTTAAAAGAAATAAAAGTGTCCCTATTTGCAGATGACTTAATTGTCTACACAGAAAATGCTAAGGAATCTACCAAGGAACTCCCAGTGAGTTCAGCAACATTGCAGGATACAAGACAAACATACAAAAATTAATTCTATTTCCATATATTAGCCATGAACACATGGACACCAAAATTAAAATACAATAAAATTTACGATTGCTTAAAAAAAAAAAAAGAGGGGCTGGTCTGGTGGCATAGTGGTTAAGTTCACACGTTCCATTTTGGTGGCCTAGGGTTTGCAGGTTTGGATCCCAGACACGGACCTGAACACCGCTCATCAAGCCATGCTGCGGTAGCATCCCACATGCAAAACAAAAGAAGACTGGCACAGACGTTAGCTCAGCAACAATCTTCTTCAAGTGAAAAGAGGGAGATTGGCAAAAGATGTTAACTCAGGGCCTATCTTCCTCACCCCCAAAAAAACCAAAAACAAAAAAGAAATACTTAAGTGTAAATCTAACAAAGCATGTACAGGGCTTATATGCTAAAAACTACACAATGCTAATGAAAGAAATCAAAGGCAATCTAAATAAACGGAGAGATATACCGTGTTCATGGACTGGAAGATTCAACAGAGTAAAGATGTCCATTCTCTTCAGACTGACATACAGATTTAACACAATTCCTATCAAAATCCCAACAAGAGTTTTTGCAGATATAGACAAGATCATTCTTAAAATTATATGGAAAAGTAAAGGAATTAGCTAAAATAATTCAAAAAAGAATGAAGTGCAAAGAATCAACCTACTCAGTTCAAGACTTATTATATAGCTACAGTAATCAAGATGGTGTGGTACTGGTGGAAGACAAGGCACACAAGTCAATGGAACAGAAGCGAGAAGCCAGGAATAGACCAACACAAATATGCCAACTGATTTTAGACCAAAATGCAAAAGCAATTTAATGGAAGAAAGAAAGGCAGTCTTTGCAACAGTGTCAGAGTAATTGGACATCCACAGGCCAAAAAAAAAGAACTTTGATCTAAGTCTCACACCTTATAGAAAAATTAACTGAATTTAGATCATGGATTTAAATTGTAAAATGTATAACTACAAAACTTGCAGGAAAAATATAGGGACCTAAGGCTAGGCAAAGAGTTTAGACTTGATATCAAAGCATAATTCATAAAAGAAAAAAAAATAATAAATTAGACTTCATCAAAATTAAAAACTTTTGCTCCCTGAAAGATCCTGTTAAGAGCACAAAAACACAAGCTACAGAGTAGGAGAAAATATTTGCAAACCACATATCCAACAAAGTACTAATATGTAGAATATATAAAGAACTCTCAAAACTCAATAGTAAAAAATCAAATAATCCGGGGGCCAGCCTGGTGGTGCAGCGGTTTAGTTCACGCTTTGGCAGCCCAGGGTTTGCAGGTTCAGATCCCGGCCCAGACAGAGGCACTGCTTGTCAGCCATGCCGTGGCAGCGTCCCATATAAAGTAGAGGAAGATGGGCATGGATGTTAGCCCAGGGCCAGTCTTCCTCAGCAAAAAAAGAGGAGGATTGGCAACGGATGTTGGCTCAGGGCTGGTCTTCCTCACAAAAAAGAAAAAAAGCAAATAATCCAATTAGGACATGGGCAAAAAAACGTGAAGAGATATTTCACTGAAGAAGATATACAGATGACAAATAATCACATGAAAAGATGTTCAATATCATTAGCCATTGGGGAAATGTAAATTAAAACCACAAGGAGATATCACGGAACACTTATCAGAATGGCCAGAAAAAAAAAATAGTGACGTCACAAATGCTGACAAGGATGCAGAGAAACTGAATCACACATACACTGATGATGAGAAGATAAAATGGTATAGCCACATTGGATAACAATTTGGCAGTTTCTTAAAAAACTAACATGCAACTATCATACAACCCATCAACTGCACTCCTGGGCATTCATCCCAAAGAAATGAAGACTTACGTTCATACAAAATCCAGTGCACAGATGTTTATAGCAACTTTACTGGTAATAGTCCCAAACTGGAAACAACCCAGATATCTTTCAACAGGTGAATGGTCAAACAAACTGTGGTACATTCATACCATGGAATACTACTCAATAATAAAAGGAACAAACTAGTGATACAACAACCTGGATGAATCTCCAGAGAATTACACTGAATATAAACAGCCAATCCCCAAAGGCAACACACTGATTCCATTTATATAGCATTCCTGAAATGACAAAATTTTAGAAACAGAGAACAGATTATTAGTTGCCAAGGATTAAGAAGGGAATGGGATCAGGGGGGAAGTGAGTATAGCTATAAACAGGCAACATGAGGGATCCCTGTGGTGATGGAAAAATTCTTATCTTGACCATATCAATGTATATGTCCTCATTGTGACACTGTATTAGTTTTATAAGATGTTACCATTGGGGGAAACTGAGTAAAGGGTATGCGGAGATCTACCTGTATTATTTTTTACAACTACATGTGTATTTAAAATTATCTGAACATAAAAAGTTTAGGAGGAGTGACATCAGCATCACGGCAGAGTGAGTTGTTCCCTCTGTCTCTCCCCTCTAAGTTACAACCAGTAGGATATTCAGTGACCAACAGAAGACTCCCTGCACAGCACACCAACAGCCTGAGAGATCCACGCATCTATATATCAGTGAACTGGACCTCTGGGAGGCAGTGGAACTAGGGGAGCAGCTCCTCCACACCCCCAGCAGCGGAAATCCAAAACGTAGATAGTCCCAGCAAGAGCAGCGGTGCCCTGACCTGCGGTTTCAAAACGCACACCAGTGCCAGCAACCAGAGGCTGCAGGAGCAGCAAAGGTACTCGCGGCTTAGCCCCTTCTTCTCCCCCCAGTGGTGGTGGGTGGTGCCCTCAACCTGACGCTTCAGAAAACACAGCAGAACCTGTGACCCAGCCCCCAGTGGTGGCATCACCAAGACCGGCTCTACCAGCAGTGGGTGCTACATACAAGACCCCAGGCCCCTGGCAGCAGCAGTGACACCCATGAACCCAGCGCCCCTGGCAGTCATGCTGCCAGCACCCCCACACAACTTAGCAGCAGTAGCACAGGTGGTGCACGGGGCAGCAGCACCCGAGCCCATGGTAGCCGGTGAAGAGCCAGTGGGAGAACACCAAACCCAGGTGACTCCAGAAGCAGCAAAAGCGCTTGCAGCCTGGTGACCCTGGTGGCGACACCTGAGGCTGCAGCAATGTCTAAGCAGCAAAGCACCAGCAACCTCAGAGGCACAAGCAGCACAAGGAGGGCACTGATGATGCTACCGGCAGAGGCAGTGGAGGGTGGAAAGTACAGGCTCTCAAATACAACCAGAAGCAGCTCAGAACCAAACTAACCAAGCCTCACCCAAATAAGAAAGGTCTTTACTACCACGAACACGCTGCTGAGGATCAACTCATGGAGTACCATGAAGAACTACAGTAATGTGGTAGGACAGAAAGAAAACGGCAACCCCAGAAACCAAACTTGAAGTCACAGAAGACTACAATCTAACTGACAGAGAATTCAAAATAGCTGTCTGTCATGAAGAAATGCAACAAGTTACAAGAAAACTCAGAAAGACAGTTCAATGAGCTCAGGAATAAGACTAATGAACAGAAGGAGTACTTCACCAAAGAGACTGAAACTTTAAAAAGTTTAATTAAAATACATTTTTAAAAAAGGATGGAGGGTCAAGTATGTCATGTGTAGTTGAGAGTAAGAAAAAACGTCTAGGGGCCGGCCCCATGGTGTAGTGGTTAAGTTGGGTGTGCTCCGTTTCGGCGGCCCAGATTCACAGTTTCAGATCCTGGGCATGGACCTACACCATTCATTGGCCATGCTGTGGCGGCAGCCCATATACAAAATAGAGGAAGACTGGCACAGATGTTAGCTCAGGGCGAATCATCCTCAGTAAAAAAAAAAAAATCTATCGTAAGAGAAACAAAAAAATATGATATAATTAAGTATCAATTTGTAATCCAATAACATTTAATTAGCTGATATATAAATATTATTAGCTATCATTGACACAAACTAGAGAGCCACTATACTATTTTACTGCTATCGTATTATATTATGGCACATTCAGAAATATCCAAAGGACTGAAAATTTCTTCCTTTCCCTAAACTCTTAGCTTAAGGATTTGAAGTCACTGAGGCTTCTGAGACTAGTAGCACTGGTATCAAAACAGGGATAGTTAGTACAAATAATAATCCTTTCTCCCTCACCTCCTCAAAAATCTTATAGTGTCACATCGTTTCTTTTACGTGAAATTTTTTTTCAAGTCTTTTTTCGAAGGAATGAAAAGCAGTCTCCCAGAGGATTGCCTCATCAATGTGTTATGGCCATTTAGAGAACCAAGGTCAAGGACTTCCCTAAACTTCTCTTGGCTTTTTGTTTCCGAGGTTTATGGGCACCTTAGAAATGACAGTGGTGATCAGAAGGCAGCTTGGCACAGGGCACTCCTTCCATGCCCACCTCAGGTCTACAGCAATAGCCTTTCAAAGCAGACCACAGAGGATTCAAATATGTACCAGAGCATCCATAACTATGCGGATCAGGCCACCACTAGAACTCAGATGGTCCATGGAACTCCCTGTAACCTCTCTCATAAGAGAACTTGGTGAGTACACTACAGGCAGCAGGGCTGACAGCTCTAAGAGACATTAGTAATAAAGACAAATCATGACCTTTAACCCAGTCCTGTAAACTACACAACTGACATTCATCTACTCTGTTGGTTATTCTTACTCAGAATGAACAGTCATGGTTTATAGATAGAGAAAATATTATAACCATCTATTATTGTGGAGAAACAGTGTAGCTTAATGAGAGTTAGGTGTGAAGAGCCTAAAAACAGGCATAATGGGCTAACTTTGAAATGTTAATTTGGTTATTTCCTTGAGGAACTAAACAAGCAGCACTGCAATTTTCCCAAAACATTATGAAAAAATTTGTGATATCCAAGAGGGCAAAGTAATTTTAGGACAGGACACAAAAGACTAACAATAAAAATATTCACAGCGGGGCCGGCCCAGTGGTGCAGCGGTTTAGTTCGCACTTGGCAGCCCAGGGTTCGTGGGTTCGGATCCCGGGCACCTGCCGACGCACTGCTTGTCAGCCACGCTGTGGCGGCGTCCCATATAAAGTGGAGGAAGATGGGCACAGATGTTAGCACAGGGCCAGTCTTCCTCAGCAAAAAAGAGGAGGATTGGCAGTGGATGTTAGCACAGGGCCAGTCTTCCCTAGCAAAAAAGAGGAGGATTGGCAACAGATGTTAGCTCAGGGCTGGTCTTCCCCACACACAAAAAAAAGACTCACAGCACATATATCTGACAAAGGACTTATATCTAGAATATTTACAGAACCCCTATAATCAACAATTATATAAAAAATTATATAAAAAAGACAACCCAATAGAAAATAATGTGCAAAAAACTTGAACAGATAATTCACAAAAGAAGATACATAAATGGCCAATAAGCACATGACATCATTAGTCATCAGGGAAACTCCAATTAAAACCATAATGAGACATCACTTCACTCCCAGTAGAACTGCTAAAATTAGAGACTGACGATACTAAATGTTTGTGAAGATGTGGACAACTGGAATGCTCATACACTGATGGTGGGAATGTAGAATGCATAGCTACTTAGCAGAACTATTTGGCAATTTCTTATAAAGTTGAACATACTTTGATCCCATTACTTAGCAACTCCATTCCTAGGTATTTTACCCAAGAGAAATAAAAATGTGTCCACAAAAGGACCTGTACACAAAAGTTCACCTTAGCCTTATTCATAATGGCTCAAACCTAGAAACAACCCAAATGTTCATCAATAGGAGAATGGACAAATTGTGGGATAATCACACAACAGAATATTACTTAGCAATAAAATAAAATTAACTATTAATACATACAAATACATGGAAGAATCTACGGTGTGCTGAGCAGGGAAAGAATCTTTAAAAACCCCCAAAATATTTTCACTGATTCTATTGAATTATTATTGTTTCTCAAATGCATTCAATTCAGGATATAGAATTGATTCACTACAAAACTTCCTGGTATATTTTACTAAAGTTAAATTAATTAAAATGAATTTGATTTGCACAGTCAAATTCTCTTTGTGAGTTTGCGCTTAGGCAAAGAATTTTTTTTTTAATCTAGAAGAAATATACTCACCAACTCTTCCTTTCTTGTGAATATGGCCAGGCATGATACCAATTTTGCATTCTCCAGGCTGAAGGAAGGTAAATCATAGTTTCAGAAAAGTGAAAAAAAAATTGTTAAGTCATACACATAAATACACTGAGACTGATTCAAAGTTAGTTAGCCTTGCGAGGGGCTAAATCTGAGCTTATTTTTACTTTTTACACTCACATTGATGACTCCAGGGCAGTTCGGCCCGATCAGCCTTGTCTTGCCCTGGCGCAGCAGTCTGTGCTTGACCCGAACCATGTCCTGCTGTGGGATACCTTCAGTGATGCACACAACCAGGGACACTTCCGCCTCGATAGCTTCATTAATGGCAGCAGCAGCAAAAGGAGGAGGGACATAAATGACAGAAGCTGTCGCTCCTGTCTGGTCTTTGGCCTGAAACATTAACCATGAGGCACTTTATTACTGAAACGTAAAATAAATTCAAAGCCATACTTGAATAATGTCCTGGGGTCAGGAAAGGACACTGCCAGGAAGCAGCAGATGTCTTCATTCTTCCCATCAACAAGTTCACTGTGCTGTCAGAGAAGAGCAGAATCAAGCACGGCCTCTCTGCCCCTTGGAATGCCCCTCTGAATTGGAAGGTTCTGTGACATTCCATTCCCTCAGGCGATGGCATGTCAGTAAACCTGAAAGCACTGCCAGATTTGCATTTGTGTCCCCTCATTCCTGTGGCTTTATTTATTTTTGATGTTCTACAAGACACTGTACCACTCATTCAGTACCAAAGACCCTGCACCTCCCCAGGAGAAAAAGAACTAGTGATCCTCCAAGCCTCAGAACTCGGCTCTCAAACATCTGTTTAAAAATATATCACACTTGATAAATATTATCAAGAGACAGCAAAAACGAAGTGTTTTTATTCTAAGCTGACATATTTTACTCTAAATGTACATTTATTAGAAATAATCTAAAATGCACATGCATAAATGGCCATAAAATAAGAACGTGGGTCAAGTAAGCATTAGGGTCTACACTATATCACCCCTCACAATGCAAAACTTAATGATCAACAATTTGCTCATTGTTCTTTTCTGTGGTCTCTAAATACTCTCTACATACATCAATACAGATGGATCCTCCTACCCACCTCTACGTGTGGCCACGTCTCTTCTACTGTAATGGAAGCTCCTTGAAGACAGAGATTGTCAGTGATCCCTGACTCTGCAAGAGTGGTAGCATCAACTTTGTGAGAGGGCTCTATACAGGTCTCGGTTAAGGCTCACTACAACCCTGCATGCTTAGTATCCCCGTCCACAAATCAAGATGCTGAGGCCAAGAGATATTAAAGAACTTGCATGAGGTTACATAGCTAGGAAGTGGCAGAGCGAAGACTCAAAGCTAGGTGTGTCGGATTCCGAACTGTCCGTTCCTTTCAGTTACAGCAGGCTGCCTCCCTATAAATGTAAAAAGGTAACTTAATCAAGATATAAACCAAAACCTTTTGAAAGGCTGTGCCATGGGATTTTACAATAAATATGAATACTAAGCTACAGAACATACAGGCACAACTAGAAGGGACAGAAGTAAAAGATAGTGTCTTCGAGAATCATCCCTGAATGATTCCCCACATCCCCAGAGTGAGCTTTCTCTACTGCAACCCTAATAAAAAAAGGTATCTTGACAGCAGCAGAACAAAGTCAAAGGATGCCGACAGATCATCCACAAATGATGCCAGGGGTTAAAAATAATTTTTTTAAAACTCTGTTCAAGGTAATAACAGAGAAGGGGGTACAAGAGAAATAAAACTAGGTTGGAACAAAAGAAATCAGATCATAGGTATGTAGGTATTTTATGGAAAATATATCCCACAGTTTTCTACGTCTTAAGGCTACAAATACTGTCAGAAGCTGGACTGTGACAACAGGGTCTGTGCTGGCAAATAATACTGGATGAAAGGTATCCATCCTACTCCTTCAGAAAGCTCTTTGTAAGAGCTGAACAGGCGAGAAATAAACTGAATCTGTCAAAGAACTTACAGAATATTCCAAATGTCATATCTATTTGTATCACAATGAATAATAAATGAACTGCTTAGCAACAAAAACTTTCTTTAAAAGAAAGGCAAAAAAGGTTGATGACAAAAGTCAAATCTCCCTAGGGGAATTAAGAAAACAGTTCCTCTCTACACTTTGAGCTCATGAAGTCAGCCACAAGAGAATTTAGGAAAGAAAAAAAAAATTTAAAGCAAAAAGACTTTGATTCTTCTACGGAACATATGATTTTTAACATTTTTTTTTTTACTCTTTAAAATACAGTACACTTAAGACACACATACACAAACATAGCACACCCTATTCTAGTTTAAAGTAAAATGAAAATTCCAAATTTGAATGAGATTTGTTTTTTCCTACATTTTAGGATTAAGAATATAAATTAACTTCAATTTGAAGTTAGTATTTCAAAAAGAGATTATGTCTAAAAGTTTGTACTTTAAAAAAATGCAATATTGGGGCCGGCCCAGTGGTGTAGTAGCTAAGTTCGTGCACTCCGCCTCGTCAGCCCGGGATTCACAGGTTTGGATCCTAGGTGCGGACCTACACACCATTCATCAAGCCATGCTGTAGCAGGTGTCCCACAGACAAAGTGGAGGAAGATGGGCACAGATGTTAGCCCAGGGCCAATCTTCCTCAGCAAAAAGAGGAGGATTGGCAACAGACGCTAGCTCAGGGCTAATCTTCCTCACACACACACAAAAAATGCAATATTTTAAAACAAGCCTTAAAAGTATGTTTATGAAGAGGGGCATTCATTTTTTATTGTCAATATATCAATCCCAAGTACTAAGTTTATTTCCCAGATTTTTTTTATTAAATAGCCAAGACTTTGCACTATAGTTTCTTTTATAATACTATTATTTTTATATATATTTATATAAGTGTAGAAAGAGAATGAAAGAATACACACTGAGTTTAAATTAGCTCTCTACAAAGGCAAAATCCGAGATGTGGAAAACACTATAAAATTGAACTTTACATACTCTTATCTTATCTGAATTTTTACAATAAGCACATATTAGTCTTGTAACAAAGAATTATAGTTTAAAAGCATTTTAACAGTATTAAGAAATCAACAATTGAGGAAGAGACTAGGACTCTGTGATTTGTCAATCTGACTCTACAGCTCAGTGTTTTCACACGGGAACACCACACCACTTACTCTGAGCCCTGCTAAGTCTGCCACTTCTCAGCTACCAGACTACATGCAGAACCCTTCATCTCTCTGCACCTACAGCATCCTTGTCTTTAAAGGGGGATGAGACCAGCACCTCCTTCACAGGGTTGTGGTGAGGCCTGAGTGAGGCATGTATAGGGAGCACCTAGCTCAGAGCCTGGCAAAGAGCCCCTCTCAGTAAGTGCTGCGGGGGATGCTGACACGTACACTAACGTCCTGGAAGAAGAAAGGGTAATAAGCCAAATAGAAGCCAAGCCACAGCACTTCTTCCCTTACGAGCTGACACATGCCTATAAACCAAAGTGACACAGGCTCTGGAGAAAACAACCGGGGCCTATGTGACTAAAGTGAACCCACTGGTTTTTACTGTGATTCAAATTTCTCTAGATTATTGGATATTAAAATAGCAAGTGACTCTCCCCAAAGGAACACAATTAAGATCTCTATCCAAAGTCTGCTTGCTCTTCCTCTGCTTTTCTTTTCTTGCCCAACTCAGCACCATTAATTACCTCCTTCACAGTATTAAAGACCGGTAAGCCCAGGTGCGTCTTCCCTCCTTTCCCTGGAGTGGTTCCTCCAACGAGCTGGGTGCCATATTCCAACGCCTGCTGGCTATGAAAGGTGCCCTGAGGGGAAAAGCACAAGACTCATGAGGAAAGGCAGGCTGGAAAGCCTAAAGGCAATCTTCAGCAACTTGGGAAAGAAAAGTAAATAGGTTAACTATTTCTCAGAGTATAACAATAACATATATCCAAGCATTCTCACCAAATTAGTAAACACCGCTTTGAACCTTGAAGCAAAACAGCCCTCTGCAAAGCCAAGTTAACTGTTTTTAAAAAAGGGGGATCTCTTTTTATTCCGTTTTCAAACTTGGCTGATGATCAGAAACACCCTGGTATCTACTTAAAAGAACACCTCCCTTTCACTGTTCCTCAACTCCTGATGTCATCACATCCCTCTTTACTCAGTTTAAAGTGCATGGTCAGTCATTAAACTCACACAACAACCTTGGCTCTCTTTCACTTCAACTTACACATCTGGCAAAATCACAACCTTAAATCCAGTTCTCCACCTCCTCTAAGACTGCATATGTGCACCCAAACAGTAGCTAGAGAAAAAATAAAACCATGCTAACTGGTCCCACTTTAAATTTAGGATCACTACCCTTAAGCGAGCCTTTAATGCAGCCCAGCCAGCATCCTGCATTTCCCTATCCATTCACTCTCCCTCCTCAACCACAGCACATTTTGGACACATTGATTCGTTGTTATGGGAGGTGGTCCTGTGCTTTGTACAATGTGTAGCAGCAACGTTTACCTGTACTCAGTAGATGCCAGTACCACGCCCTCCTCCCCACCCCAATCAGTTGTTGTGACAACCAAAAATATCTCCAAGGATTGAAAGATTCTTTTTCACTTGGCTTCTGGAGCTCCACCTCCCCTGGTTTCCCTCTTCTCTTTATCCCTCTCCCAAGAATTCTTCCCTTTTTCATTTAAATTCGTGCCGTTGGGAATCTCATCCCTTACCATGGCAGTATCATCCAAGTGGTAACCCCTTCTATACACACACAGGCACACACACCCCCATATCTAGCCCAGACCTTTGCCTTGAACTCCAACTCATGCCCAAAACCGAGTTTCTGAACACTCCTCACCACAGTCTACCCTATCTCAGTTAATGACAATCCCACTTCTAACAGACATTCAGACCAAAACTACTGAAGTCATCCTTGATTCTTCTCTTTCTCTTATATCTCACGTCAGATGTTAGTAAATCTTATTTGCCTACCTTCAAAATATAACTGACAATGTCCCACTCCTTCTCCTGCTACCACCTTGATCTAAGTCACCATCAACTCTTGACAGAACATTGCCCTTGCCTCCTTTCACTCTATTCTCAACACGGCAGCCAGAGTGATCCTGTTAAAACATAGAGAAGACCTTGTCACTCCTCTAATCAAACTCGCCAATGGTTTTCCATCTCATTCACAGCCAAACTCCTCACACTAGCCTACAAGCCAATATTCAGTCTGCCTCCTCACATCAGAACCCCTCACCTGTCTGGCCTCACGTACTGTTCTCCCACTGTTCATTTCACTCCAGTCACATTGGCCTTGCAGCTTCCACACACGACACTCCTGCTTCACAGCCTCGTTGTCCCCTTGGCCTGGAATACATTTCCCCTCAATATCCCCTTGGTTCACTCCCACATCTCCTTTAGATCTGGACTCAGAGGTCAGGCTTCCCCTGACCACCTGATATAAAATCCCCCCTTTCCCATCCCAACTCCCACCACAACTCCACACACATACATACACTTCTCCTTTCTCTAGTTTTTCCATAGCACTTATACTTTCTAATATACCATATAATTTACTCATTGATTTTGTTGATGTGTTTCTCTCCCCCATCACTAAAATGTCAATTCCACGAAGGCAATGATTTCTGTCTGCTTTGTTCACTGAGAGAGAACATCTAAATCAACACATTACATACAGTAGGCACTCAAAATTGAATGGATCTAGGTGATCATTCTACAAGGACCTAAAAATGCTGACCCAACTACTCAAGTTCTATTAAAGGCATAAAAATTGGGGCCTTAGGGGGAATTCAGAAATTTCCCAATTCAACTTCTTCATTTTTCAAAATATGAAACTTAGCCCCAAGCATGTAAACTGACTTGTCTAAAGTCAGCAATGGAGTTTTTGGAAAGAACCACAGGCCAGTGCTCTCTCTTTAAAGCAGTGCTAACGTGTAGTCTATAGACTTCTGCTGGTCTGCAGTGAGATAAATGTAAAAAGAAAAAGAAATGGGGAAAAAAAAAAGAAAAATCTAATAAAAAAAAAAGTGAGAATGTTTGAAAACTTTTATAGCAATATTATATTGCTGCAACTATTCTTGTATTTTGCAAAAAGTACTGATCTGTATTAGATTGTAAATTAAACACACACACACACACCAACTGGTCTTTCACTCCAGATAGTTTGAGAAGCACTGCCCTAGACTACTACACTGTTAGATAAATTCAAATGGACCAATTCTTTAGTCCTAAGGTGGTGCTAAACAGGGATAACATTTCCTATTAACAAGCTTATCTTCCTTAGTTTTCCCATTACCACCATCCAGTGCAGAGTTAAGATTAGGAATAGTTTTAGCAGCTCATAAAAGCCAGTACAAGAAATTCCACCCATTGGAAATCTGCATTGTTGGAATCCACTCTGAAATACAAATAATCCTCATTCGTATATGGAACAATGTGTGCACTGAAAAAAAAGAACTAATGAGACAAAATGCAGATTTCCTATGGAGATAAACTCTAAATTTCAGGCCTCATTGTTACTTCTATAATAATAGAATCTTAACCAACAAATCTGAGGCAATTAAGGCTCCCAATTACTTAAGAAAAAAAAAAAGAGGGGCAGGCCCCACGGCCTAGTGGTTAAGTTTGGCACACTCCATTTCAGTGGCCCAGGGTTCAGTTCCTGGGTGTGGACCTACACCACTCATCAGCAGCCATACTGTGGCGGCAATCCACACACAGAGGAAGATTGCCACAGATGTTAGCTCAGGGCAAATCTTCCTCAGCAGAAAAAGAAAGAAAGAAAAGTGAATGAGAAACAATGTAATTGCAGGTAACTGAAAGACACTGAAACCAAGCTTGGATTTCAATATTTAGGCAAACCATCACCTAATTTAGGAAGCAGAGACAATTCCAAATAGTGCTTATACCATGGACAACAGTTCTTAAGAAAAGGGTGAGAATTTAAAATGTCAGAGGACTATATAAAGTTTAGCAAAGAGAAAAACAAAATCATACATCATAAACTTATGTGGGGAATTTGGGTTAATCAAACATTTGATTATATGCTAACAAAATTAACATATATTTTAAATGGCAGAGGGGTGATAAAATGTACTTCAAATCTTAGATCAGCATCAACTTTGTTTAGAATGTATATATGTGGAAGTGATACACACAAAATATTCTCATAACTATCAGAATAAGTTAACCAATTTTACCCATGAACAAAATTTCAAGATTTGGGGTGTTTCTTTTTTTGTTGGTGGTGGATTTTTTGTCTTATGTTAAGATAGTAGAGGAATGGAACAAATAGAAAAGTCCACTGCAATTCACATCCTTGTGCCCAGTTATTTCAGAAAAATGTCAAAAAGCAAAAGGACATTTTATGTGAAATAACCTTCTAACCAAATTCACTTTTTTTAAAAAAAAGAACTATATAATTTTAAAGCAATTTCTAAGTACTTCAAAAACAAAAGTTATAGAAATTTGGATACTTAGGTATCATTCTCTAGATGAGGGGTGGTAAACTATGGCCTGACGGATTTGGCTTGCCACTGGTTTTGTAAATTAAGTTTTACTGGTATACAACCAAGCCCATTCACTGACACATTGTCTATGGCTGCTTTTGCTATTATGATGGTATTGAGTAATTGTAACTGGAGACTGCACAGCCCACTAAACCTAAAATGTTTACAATCTGGTCCTTTACAGAATGAGCTTGCTGACTCCTGCTCTAGATTACCAAAATACTGCAGAATGGATATAAGCAATCTTTTAATTACAGAAAAATCATTAACTTTTAAATTACAAAAAAAGATCATTAACTGCTTTTCTCTTGCCATATCTCCTTTAATAAAGAAAGGGATACTTTCGCTTTTAAGACTCGTAGTTATCTTATAATTGATTTGGTAGTATTCCTTAGCTTAAAAAAAAATCTGGAGTCAGCCCTGATGGCCTAGTGGTTAAAGTTCAGTGCACTCCACCCCCACAGCCCGGGTTCGGTTCCCAGGGAAGGAACCACGCCACTCATCAGTCAGTAGCCACACTGTGGTGGTGGCTCACACAGAAGAACTAGAAGGATTTACAACTAGAATATACAACTATGTCCTGGGGCTTTGGGGAGGAAAAAAAAGAGAGAGAGAGGAAGATTGGCAACAGATGCTAGCTCAGGGCCAATCTTTCCCAGGAAAAATAAAAATCTGTGCATTTACTATGGTGGAACTATAAATCTGTACAAATATTTTAAAGGGCAACTTAATAGTAGCTGTTAAAATTTTAAATACACAGAACCTTTGACCCCCAATTTTACTTCTGTGAATTTATTTTATAGACATATAAAAGTATGATATATAATATATATATGATGTTATCATATATAATATGATATATATAATGTTTTACATACATATATAGTTCTGTAGAATAAACTGGGTAGAATGCATATTATATAAGTTTACATATGTTTGTATGAGCAAGAAAAATATCTGGAAGGATACATATCAACTTGTTAACACAAGGAATTTCAGGAAGGTAGAATGGTAGGCAGGAAAGAAAGAAGATTCTTATGTTGCATTTTATTATGGAATCACGTCACAGATATATTTAAACTTATGCAAATCCTAAGATGTAGGCAGGAGATAGGGAGAGAAAATGAATGTAGATGAATGAGAACCAATTAAACTACTTCAGGCAATTTTGCCTGCCAGTCCCCTTGAAGACCATTTGCCCGGAGAGAATATGAGACAGGAAAAGTCAATGTGCTACTTCCTCTGCCTTTCTCAGTTCCCATGAGCCTCTCTGGCTTGAGCATTTCCCCACACTCATCTGTGTTTAACTGTATTTTTTTTTTGTACAAGGCGTAAACATAAACCAGCCATCTACTTTACTTAAGCACTA
Organism: Tapirus indicus; assembly: GCA_031878705.1. NCBI lineage: Eukaryota > Metazoa > Chordata > Mammalia > Perissodactyla > Tapiridae > Tapirus > Tapirus indicus. Next base: position 71,166,925 of record CM062923.1, read on the forward strand.
CTACTACTAGTGTTTAATTAAAGAAACAGTGATCTGTTCCAATGCTGAAGGGAAACCAGTGGTGTGATACTTGCTGAAAGAAAGTATGTGGGTTTTCAACATAATATACTCCTATGGAGGGATTTTCAAGGTAAGTTTAAACACAATTTTCATCTTACAGGCTGACTATAGTACCTAACTTCCTCCTAAGACACAATTCCATTGTTGTACTATATACTTTTCTGCAACAATCATGTATTATAACTTTTGTGATATTAAAAAAATAGAAAATAGTTCAATTTTTTCATATCTCTAGTATGCATGTTTAAAAAAATCTTGATACACATACCTGCTTACCAGTGAAACCCTGGCAAATAACCTTTGTATTCTTATCAATATAGAGATGTTTCCGAGAAGTTGTATAGGAACTATGCCGAATTCCATGCTGTTGCACTGAGAAGCAAAGAAAACAGGATACATTATAAGTTTTTCAAACTTTTCAAACACGAATTAAACTTAGTGACAAAAAAAAAATTCTCTAATGCAGGAGCTATCTTGCAATCATGGCAACTTTAAATGTCACTTTTTAAAGGAGACACATTGAGGGGTCGACCAGTGGCGAAGCGGTTAAGTTCGCACTCTGCTTCAGCGGCCCGGGGTTTCGCAGGTCCAGCGCCGGGGTGCGGAGAGACACACCGCTTGTCAAGCCGTCCTATGGCGGTGTCCCGTATAAAGTAGAGGAAGTTGGGCACGGATGTTAGCCCAGGGCCAGTCTTCCTCAGCGAGAAAAAAAAAAAGAGGGGGATTGGCAACGGATGTTAGCTCAGGGCTAGTCCTCCCCACAAAAAATTAATTAATTAATTAAATGAGATACACTGACTACAGAAATAGATTAGAGAAACAAACAAACAAAAGACATTGCTCTATTCTCCAGGATCCCCTCTTTACTGAGAACCACAACCTTGTAGCTTTTTCTGAACTGAGAAAGAAAAGATGAAGTTCATAATTTTCATTCCTCAGGAAAAAAACCGGCTCAAAGACAAATGGCTCAAATTAAATCCAGGGACTGAAAAGTAGGTATCACTCCTACCAATAATGTTACTGAACAGCCACATGCTTTCCGCATGTGACCCACCCCTTGAAGGCCAACATCTGTAAACAACAGGCGAGCTAAGAGGCAGACTCTGTCAGGAGAACTAGTAAGAACTACCCTGCAACTCATTCCCCCAAAATAATATTAACATTAAATGTTAAGTCATAGAATAAAAACTTGTCTAAAATATAACCCAAAATTACTTAATTTGATCTTTTGATGTAAGATTCAAGACCTCACATATAAAAGAAACAGGGAAAACAAAATAAATAGAAAAAGTAGATGAGAGAGAAACATGTAAAAAAAAAAAATCTAAGTTACTTTCTTCAACCTACCTCAATGAAAACTGAGAAATTTAAGTAGTTATAATACAAATGAATGAAGCCAGCTCCCCATATTTCAAAAATCAGTAGAAAGTAGAGCACAGATGAATTAAAATTGTGGGCTACCTTCTAAATCCCCATTAGAGCCCCAACCTGCTGTCTTTGTGGCCCATCCCTGGCCCTTTCAAAGTGCCAGGACTTCCACCAACCACTGAGGTAGCCCATGAAAGCTAGCCCCAGAAAAGAACATCTCCACATATTTATCCAGGGTCCACTCCATGCTTTCTGTCTTGAATCACTGCCTCACATCCTCCTAAATCCTCAGACCTCAAATTCCATAACTAATCTGTTTCTGGCCCTTTGAGCATCCCTTGAGTCATCTTCAGCTCATGTACTGACCTCAACTTCTAACAACTTGAAATTTGCGAGCCCCCTGTACCTCTAGAGAAGAGAAAGGCCCAGATTTTGCCCTAACCAACCAGGAAAGGAGTGTTCTGTGTACACACAGATCTGCTGGGTGACATACAGCTGCATTCTTGGACTAGGCTATGTATGAACAAGGGGCCATGAGGGAGCAATGAAGGTCAAGTCCTTCACAGGCCTGGCACAGTGGGCACACCTAAGCACCTGGGCCAGTGGACACTACAACAGGGATTTGTGGCCTGAAAGCCCACTCTAGCCAGTGTTGTCATTCAAGGCCCATTCTTGCCCTTGACTCCCAGTTCTCCCAGCTGGAGACACAAAACTACAACACTTGTGGAAGAGCTATACCCTTTCCTCTCCTGCCACTATTTCTGGCAGAATCTGCTCCACCAGTCCCTCCCATTCCTGGAATCTTGAATAAATCGTCCATCTATCAGGAGTTTTCAGACAGGAAAGTAGAAAATTTGATTACAAGATCAAAAGATCAGATCAGGATGTCTGGACCCCATACTTGCTAAAAGCAAATAATTGCTTTTTGAAGGGAAAGTTTAGTCCTCCATAAGTACTCTTATGTTCATTAATTTAAGAAAGGAGACATCAGACAGGTCACTTCTTCCGCAGGGGTAGGAGTGGCCCTGTACCCTGAGAAAGGCAGGTGTGCCTATATCTATAAAGGATGGCCTCAATACCAGAAGAACTAAGGTCACTACCTTCTCCTACTTCAGACCACCTAGAAAAACGCTATGGAGCTCAAGACTTCATAACACCAGATCTCTGGTGCTCATAAAAACTACATCAGAATATATGATGAACAGCAGCTCACCTACCAGTCTCCTAGCCCTTTGGTATTTTTTTTTTTCTTTTGGTGAGGAAGACCAGCCCTGGGCTAACATCCGTTGCTAATCCTCCTCTTTTTGCTGAGGAAGATTGGCCCTGGGCTAACATCCGTGCCCATCCTCCTCCACTTTATATGGGACGCCGCCACGGCATGGCTGACAGGCAGTGCGTCAGCGGGCGCCCGGGATCCGAACCAGCGAACCCTGGGCTGCCAAGCGCGGACTAAACCGCTGCGCCACCCGGCCGGCCCCCCCTTTGGTATTTTTGAGCCTGGGCAATGACCCTGACATTCTACAGCATCCAGTGAAGTGGATCTTGGGAGATCTATCATGCATATGTGTGGGCACGTGTGTATGTGATCTCCCCATCTACTGTCTGAGTCCAGGCTCATACAGATCTAGTTTCAGGTAAGCTAGAACTAATAGGCTACCATCACCTTCAAGCCAACGCCAAAATATACGTTCAAAGATAAGGAAATGAAATTCCTGACCACAGTCTGTCCTAACAAGAAACCTGTATGATATCAGACAAAGTACAATCGGTACTGAAATGAGAGGATGCTAGAATAATCAAGCACATATTCCAGTTCCTGGGGTTGTTGTGATCATTCACTTATTCAATCAATATCTGAGTAGCATCCATGCCAAGCCACAATGCCGAACGTTAAGGATAAAATGTTGAATAAGACAATCTCAGCACTCAAAGAACCCACAATCTATCTAGACTGACATAAAGCAGCCATAACTGCACAGTGTGAAAAGTACTATGGGAGGAATAGGCCTCGGACATTTGGGGTAGATAAACTCTCCTATTCCAAGGTAGAGAAGTCTGGGGGGGGGGGGGGGGAGAGTGCAGAGGGTTAGGAGCTGGGGGAGCAGAGAGGGTAGGGTTAAGGGATAGATTCCTCACTGGGGCTAAAGTGAGCCCTCAGCTACCAGTAGTTTACTCCTAAAATTCCCAGTACTTGACCTCCAACCTCCTAAAGAAAGTAAAGAGGTTTGTCTGGTTCCTGGCCATGGCTGTAACTTTTCTGCAACTAAAAACTCTTCCTCATCTCTGCCCTAGTCCTGGCCCACGCACAAGAGGAATCAACCAGTCACAGGAGGTCCCAGACAAGGAACCACTAATCATTATATCTCTCTTTTCTGGAATACTGCTCTTGGACATGTAGGTCAACCCAGTGAGAAATGCTGGCAATCAAAACAGCCTCTGAAACTCAGAGGAAAACCTTGAGGCACCCAGCAAGCCATGGCGGTGTTCCACAATCACCACAAATGCCTTTTTAGTCCCAGAAACTCACACCACGCCAGAAGACGAACCCGCCCCATCCCTGGCTCTTTACACCAAGCATGCTCTCCCAGTTGCAAAGGCCGTGAGGAGGACCTGAAGGCTGGCTGTACATTATAACTGCCGTCAACTTAATTTCTGCCTTTTTTACAGCTTCAGGTGACACACACTCCAGCCAGGACCAGCCCTCAGTCTCCCACCACACCATGCCACCAAGACACGTAACAGATGTAGCAAATGGTGGATATATTTAAGGTAATAATACTATTAAATCAATGATAAATCCTACCATTGCTGACATCACAGAATCAAGGAAATGCTTTCTCTTTTGCTATTTGTTTGCATTCAGATGGCAATAATGCAAAACATGCTTCTATTCCAAGTAAAACTTACCAAATTTTACGTGACTATGTGATTTTCCTCGTTCTTCTCCACCTGACATAATCCAAGGCCCAGAATCACAGGCTGGAGGCTGCCCATGAAAACAGTCTCTCCTCATCCACACCTCTGCATCTCTTCACCTTCCCTCCCAGAATCCCACCACTATCTTTAATTTGGACTGGTAAAGAGTACAAACCACTAGTAAACAAGAAATCTGTCAATCTAGCCCTTTGTATTTTCTTTCCCTACTTGATTTATTCTCCATCCAAATTATCAATCAAATGCCTTAAGAAATGAAAAATAGCCTATTCTACTTCTGCTAAAGAATGCAAAGTGGTTTACTGTACATATCTTCAATTGTCTGTCCACTGCTTAAAGAGGCTCAATCATATTTTGGTTTTAAATCCAAACCAGATCTCTGTGACAAAACCACCAAATAACAAGAGAAAGCTATTTTCTAAGGTTAAATCCAGAAGATAGGGTGTGACACGTTCTAGGTTTGCCCATAGCGTGGCCAAACCATGTTGCAAATATTTCTCACCTTTCAATCAGAAAGTCAATCTACTCAGCTTCCTGAGAATTCCACTTGCATTAATTCATATAAGTTCACATTTAAATAAAAGATTGTACAGTGAGGAATCTTTAAATCTTCACATGACATTCACAACTGTGAATATAATGGGGAGTTCTGTAGGGGATCTGAGATTAAGAATGGAACCTGCGAACACTTTCATGTGGTATATAATAAACACTACACAATGTATGCAGATGGGTGCACACATTTTGTTACTTTCTTTACTACATTATTTCTAAGTAAAATTATTTAAGGTTAAATTTATTTCAAGTATCATCTACATACTTTTAGAACTTCTAACTATAAATCCCATAAGTGTAAGGACCATTCTAGTTCACCCTGGTGTTTCCCAAGGTAGATGGTATAGCAGCTTAAAGTAGGTGCACAGGAAATGTTTGACTGAATTCCAGAACTCAAGAGGGGTTATAAAAGAAACACATATATCAAGCTAAATGTCATAAATTTCATCCCTTTTTGTGTGAATTGGAAAATGTCAATCTCCAACTCCCACTTACCAGGAAAAAGGGGAAAAAAACATATATCTCTTTTTGTCCATGCAAAGATCATTGGTTTCCCTAAAATTTGTACAAAGATTGCACAGAAGTCCAGCCCTAAATGCTGCTAGTGGTCCTCAAAGCTTATCAATCTAGTAAAAATTCCATGGTAATCTTTTTTTTTTTAAACAAATAAAATCCAGAAGTAGTGATGTAACACAAATGGACTATTTCACTACATGAGAAAAGAAAGAACTTAGAGCAAAACATACCACAGACAGAGGTTAGAGGCAGTGACAGACCAGGAGAGTGTTTTCATAACACGTAACAGACAAGGAATTAACCTTAGTTAGGCACATGAAGCGACAACAGGAAGGAAGAGACCAAAAGTCTAACAGAAAAATGGATAAAAGTCATAAACAAGAAACACAATTGATGACAGACAAATGTAAATCAGCATGAGATATCTGACTTGACTAATATTAAGAAAATGAGCATTTTAAATTAAATATTAGGGAGCAGGAAGGCCTGAGGATGGCCACCAGGAAGAATTTCCCAGTGGCGAAGGCTGGAGCTGCCACACCTTGGGCCACCTCCAGGGAAAGTGGTGGGGTCGCCTTCTCTTCAAGTTCTTAGAAATCGGCCAATCTAACCTTGGGACTGCGTCCCAGGAGCAGCTGAGAACATAGTCCCAGGAATCAGCCTGGGCTTGAGCTTAAACTCTGCTGCTCACCAGCCATGTGACCTGGGGCAGGTCTTTTGCTCTCCCTTAGCCTCAGTCTTCCCATCTGAAAATGCAATTAACAGCTGCCCATGAGGAGGCTGCGATATTGATATAAGATGATGCCTGTAAATTGAGTAGCAAAGCGCCTGGTACATTCCCACAACTGGTTTCACATCCTACTTGAGCATAAAGGTAAATCATTTCCTAAAAAGAGAGAACATAGGGGCCGTCCGGTGGCGCAGCGGTTTAGTCCGCGCTTGGCAGCCCGGGGTTCGCGGGTTCGGATCCCGGGCGCCCGCGGACGCACTGCTCGTCAGCCATGCCGTGGCGGCGTCCCATATAAAGTGGAGGAAGATGGGCACGATGTTAGCCCAGGGCCAGTCTTCCTCAGCAAAAAGGGGAGGATTGGCAATGGATGTTAGCTCAGGGCTGGTCTTCCTCACCAAAAAAAAAAAAGAGAGAACATACAATTCATATTTTAAAATCAAATAAATCCAACCAGAAATGTTTTACATATGTCCTCATGCAAATCCTACATGTTTATGTATAAACATACTAATCCACATCTACATATATTATATAGTATACACACATATACTTGTAAATTTTTAACATATGAAACATTTTAAAAGGTGCAGCCTCACTGTAAAAACATTGTAAAAATACTATGTACCTCACAGGCAATACGAGAATTAAATGAGTTAATCATATACGGACCACATAAAACAATGCCTAGGGAAGAGCAAGTGCTATTTCACTATTAGCTATTTATTATCAGTATTACTACTAATGCAGAATGAGAAGACCAAACTGCTTTAAGACATTCATTGTGCCAGGCTATTTGCCAGGTACTAGGGATGCAGGGGTGAACAAGATGGACTCAGGCCTTACCCACATGAAGCATCCTGCCCTGCAACAGTTAAACATTAAACAAAGAAACATAAAAGTACAAAAGTGCAAACTGTAATAAAGGCTATGAAGGAAAGGGACTGAGTAACGTGAGAGAGATGTGCTTTTAACTGGGGTGATAAATTTGTACGAGTCAGCCACATGCTGAGTCCTCTTCCACATGGGAGTCCTCTTCCCCATAAAGAGCAACCACATAGTTTAGAAGATGGCTGCGGGATTCGTGATGCAAGCTATGGCCAAAGAGCACCTGCCCAGATGGGACTCAAACCATGGCCTTGTATGCCCAGCTTCATGCTCCTAACCAATAACCTGAGACTCTGTCCATGAAAATACTCCTCCCCCAACTCACCCCTCAAACTATGTCCTTATTACTCATTTACTCATGATTTTAACAAATGTTATTAATCATATATATTATGCATATATAATATAGAGGCTATTATGGTCCCTACCAATAGGAACTTAAAATATAGCAGAGTAGCTCAGCAGCCACTTACTCCCAAACCCCAAATAACCCACTATTCAAATGCAAAATTATATATTCATTTAATATTTACTAACAAATGAAGCTTAGTTGGCTAAAAGTATCATATATCATCAAATCTAAAATACCACTGATTTTAAGAAATACTAGTAAGAAAAAATGCTGCCAATTTATTATAATATGTCAATTATAAAACACAGCCCAATTTTAGAAATGTTATAATGTAAAAAAATATGCGTCTATGGCAAGAAAATCCTGTCCTTCAGTGAAGTGAAACTGTTCCCCTATAGAGAAATTATTTTGAACACTCCCAATTATGTTTCTATGGAAAAACACGTTGGAGGTCAGAAAAATCAAATCACTTTCCCATGGCTACATTGATTCATTTAGATCAAGGCCATTTTGTATTTCTGAAAGATCTACTTCTTAGACACAATGGCAATAGATACTAGCACCAGCAACATCACTGTTGAGGGTCCCATTTTCCAAACTATACTTCTGAATGTTTTCCTAATTCCAAAACATGCCTCCAGAACTTAGCAAACACATGGAAAAGGCAGGGTAGTCACCTTCTCAACAAACCACTGCAAGTGCCAAAAAAAAGAAAAATCAGAACTTCAAAAAGGAGCCTCAAAGTATTATACAGCATGTATTAATGGACAGGACCCTGCAGCGAGTCAGAAGACCTGAGTCCTAATACCCATTCTGATAATGGCTACAAAACTTTCCGGGTTTATTTCCTCATTTGCCAAACAAAGGAATGGGACCAGTTAGATTGTTAAGGTTCACTTTCTGCCATTAAAACACCATAAATCTGAGGTTCAAAAATACTGGCTCTTGTTCCTTATTTATTGTAAAAGACCCAACTTATAGGAACTCCTAGCTTATGTTTAAAACAACCTTGCATGCTTTATACTTCTTCAAAAATTACTATTTCAATTTCAAAGGTGCTTATAAAATCCTTAAATTTTGTCATGGGAGAAATCTTTCCTATTTTTCATTTTCTTTTCTTTTCCTGGTTTAACTGGACTCTTGCCCTTTTTTCATAAGCTATAAAACTGGTTTGTTTTTGGCTTAGGAATTCCTAAACACTCTAGGCTGCCCCCAACTGGGCTCTTTAAGGCATCTACAAGTGGTTGTTTTTTTTTTCCTAACTCAAATCAATATTGCAACACTTATAACCTTCAGGACAAAATGAACCATCAATTGAAACTTAAGAGAATAGAGGGAACAAAATTCCCTGGCATCTCTAGTTCCATTACTAACCTCAGAACCTAAATAATTTGTGACTGCCTTAAAAAAAAGTTTGCAAGGTAGTATCGTTGTGGCTGCTGTTTTTCCAGTAAGGGTGGAAATGGGCTTAGAAATGTGGCACAGAAAGAGAAGATTTGGCAGATTCAGAGGTTTTTATACATTAAACACTGTAGTCTGTAACCCCTTTAATACAAGAGATAACTTGGTTTAGATCTCAGACCCTTAATAAAAGGTTAATCACATGACTAGAATAACTGAAGACCACTCCACCACCAGAAAGCTAAACTAGATGATTTCTTAAAGCCTCATGGTCCTGAGAGTCGAGGAAAAAAGAACTTCCAGTTCTGTGAAAAGAGGATTGCTAAGGGTGGATTAAGGATTCTGTCTTTTAGACACTCTTCCTTTCCTCCCTAGACTCTTCTCCTAAGAGAGCATACCTATCGGAGGCTAGCACTTTTCAGAAACTCAGAACAAACCTCAGGAGAGACAGACATCAGTATAACTTATCCCTCTTTTCCTTCTGCCAACACCACCCTTAACTGTCCTTTAAATTATACAGTAAGAATCTCCAGAAAACTTTCCCAATAAACCCAACTTTTTCCTACTTGCCGAAGTTATCTAGGCAGACGTTTGTTCTCGTGATGTAGTAATGAAGTTGAGCTACTGAGCACACACTGATTGTTGCACACTTTTAGAATGTAATCTTCCTACGAAATGAATTAAGTCTCATCCAACGTTCAGTACGAGCAGAACTAAAAACAGAGGAAGAGAGAAGAAAACTAACTTTACGGGAGTGTCTATTACATCCCAGGTGCTTTATATCAATTGTTTCACTTATTCTGCACAAGGAACCCAGATCATTCTGTACTTCATCATTTCCAGGATGCCCATTTTTTCACTTTTTAAAATTTCTTAGATCAGGATGCATCTGACAACCATTGGTGTGTCAGAACTTTAATTAGCAATCATCTTCCTCTGTCAGTGGAAGACAGAATAATAGTGCATCTTACAAGTTCTGGAGTCTCAGATCACTAAAATATGGCATATTTTCGGGATTTGAGAAACAGATTTAGAAATATCCCCAGGGTTATTACACAGACTGTACAGGACTAGCCGGGTGGAGACATTGCAAATAAGCTGGTTAAGGTCCCAGTTTTAACTCTAAGCATCTAAGAGTCTTCTGGGCTATGCTGACTCTGGGTGCAGAACCCACCTTTCCGCTGATCCTCCAATCTACAGAAAGAACAATCAGAAGTGTAGAATTCTCTGTACAAGGGTAAGACTTATCCTCCCATTTCCTACTGATATCCTTCCCCTGCCTCTCAACCCACTCACCCTCCCAGCTGAGTTCATCCTGGACCACCTCCCTCTCACTTCCAAACAGGGCCAGTCTAGATGCCGCCCCCATCCCGCCACTCATCACCGCGGGGGCAAGAGCATGCCCCCAGGTCTGCAGGGATGGCAGACCCGAATCCGGGCTCAGCCACCCCACGTCCCCATCCACCAGCTGCCTAGGTCATGCCCCCGCGCCACATATCCAGCAAAGCTACCCCCCGCCCCCGCCAAGAGTCCCCAACTTGGAGCCAGACTCCCGCGGCTCCCGGCCCCCGCCGAGGTCCAGCCCTGGAGGGCCCAACCGCGGCCTGGACCAGGACATTGCGCCCGGCAGGGCCAGGAACTCGCGGGGCCTGGAAGAGAGAGTCCCGGCCGGACTCACGGAGGAAGGAGCGCCACAGGAGGCGGGCGGTGGTGAGGCCGGGGCTGCCGGAGGCCATGGTCGCGGTGGCAGCGGCGGCGGCAAGAGCTGCGGTCATCCACCAATGACACTCGCAGGCCCCCGCGCTGGGCCGAGGCACGAAGAGGAAGCGGATGGCCAGGGCAGTCGCCTGAATGAATTTCCCTCCGCCGAGGCCTCTTCACCCAACATTGGGGATCGCAGGTGGAGAAGAAAAAAGTTATCCAAACGGAGAAGTGGACAATAACTGGGCTGTTCCGCAGAATTGTGGGTTTCATTCACCGTTAATTATCACGGCAGCGTGGGGAAAACCCCACGCAAGGCTGGCTGGCGCGGGCCATTGTGGGAAATGTAGTTTGGTGGCCGCAACTTGCTTGTAGTATAAGTGGGGCCTTCGGGAAAGGAAGCGAAGAAAAGGGGGGAAAGTCAAACCGGAAGAGGAGGTGGCAGAAGGAGTGAGGTGCAGTGCAGAGCTTTCCGTGTCCCTAGGCCGATCTGCACCTTCATTTCCCTCTTCTGCCATACGGAGAGGGTAAGACTCCTCACCGCCTACCCTGGCGAGGACCCGGAAGGATTACCGGTGGTAACAGTGAATCTGAACCCCTGCTGGTGTCCAGTGAAGGTATGGACGGGACGAGAAACACCCAAAACTACCTTACTGACAATTTCTTGGAATGTGGATTTTTTGGATAAAGGTGTCATAGAACCTTTGAGGAGTACTAAGTGAATGCGTGCCTTTTCCCTGGGGAACCTGGAGGACTGCAGTTGTGGGTTAAATGTGACTGCTCCCTGGTTGAACAAACCACCCACTCCTGTAAGAGCCTTAGAAGGAACCTGAGAGTCCCAGAGTTAAAGGGTAAGCGAGAGATCAAGTAATCCACCTCCCTGCCTCCAACTGCTCTCCTGGATTCCTCATCCATTATCACAAATGAAATTATAATCCTAATTTGCTTAAGTAGTCATTGTAATTTACACTGAGCTGAGTGATGTATGAGTGAGATTACCCGAGGGGATTGCCCAATATTTTCGCTATGACCCAGATATTGTCAGTCCCAGGTTGGACTTGACAGCACACAAAAGCCCTCCCTCATCTAATGGATCATGTCCTGTGATCACTTAAATATTTTAGTTGTTTCCAAATAGGTCCAGTATGAAGATTCATTTTAAATAGCAAAGTTCTTCGTGAATCTTCACATGATAATAGTTATATTTTTAGTTTCATTTAATTGGTAAAATGCATGATGACAAAAAATATAATTTTGGTATAATTTTAATGAATTTTTATTTCCACGAGGACAGGGATTTTAGTTTTTTTGTACACTGATGTATCCCCAGCACCTAGAACAATACCTGACACAAAGAGAGAACTCATTATTTGTTGAATTGAATGGAACTGAAACGTAAGAAATAGCTCTACATTTATTTATTGAATCCACATACAATGTTTGGTGGACCTAAGGATGTTTCAATCCCTCATTATAACTACACCTCCACCCCAATTCTGTGGAACTACGGTTCACTGATGGGAGACAATTGCAGTAGACACGATACCACTCATCGTCATATGCAGATTGATTTTGGAGTCAGGCAGATCTGAATTCAAATTCCAATTCTGACACTGGCTGTGTGGCCTCTGGGTCTCAGATTTCCTCACTGAAAAGGGAATGAAATGCCCCATCTCATAATAGTGTTGTGAGCAGTTAATGCATTAGTATGTAAAGTTCTTAGTACCTTGTAAGCATTCAGTAAATGGTCATTATTATAATTACAGGTAAGAACTTTCTTCTTCACCTGGCAGGTTGATGTTTTGAAGCTTTTGCTGATGTGAGTAATCAGATGTGGAATAGGACATCTCCATTTGCGTCAGAATTTTGGCTAAAGCCCCAAAGCTGAGGGTAACATGCTATACATACCTGCACATTCTAAGGAAGACAGCCTAGGAGCTACCTCTTTCCAGATTTTGATAAGAGGAGGTCAAACTTGTCTTTGGATTCTCTCTCTCACACCCCAGCTAGCTCAAATAAGCAAAATACTGGAATTCATTGAATGAGGGAATTCTGAGTCATGAGTTGTCAGCCGAATGTTCCCCTTTCCTTTCACTCCCAGACAAGTTGGTGGGAGAGGGCTCTTTACAAAAAGAAGACTGGCATTAAATCCCTGCAGAACTGCAGAAATTCATGAGTCCACCTCAGTTCCCTAGAGTAGATCTGGTCAAAGAATGCTCAGGAAAACTTGAGTTTGGCTGGCAGACCTAAACCTAGAGATTAATGTCTGCTTCCTGCCTGGAGAACTCAAAGCAGGAGGCTGGCTGGAGCTGCCCTCATTGGCAGGCAAGGCAGTATTTGGTGTGGCGAGGTGTGTAATATTCCTGTGGGTGAAATGGACACTAGGAAAGAGAGATGAGCTATGGCTCATCTGCTGGGACAAGGAACCCTAGCATAAAAGATCATGGATGTCCCCCAGGGGCAGGAGGGGGGCGGAGAGAGTTACAAGAGGTCAGCCAGAGAGCACATAACTCACATCACGTTGCTGTGCAGATGGAGTTCCCTAGGCAGAGGAGGAGCGATCTACTGAAAAATCCACAAAGTGCTGGAATTCCAGAGCGTATGGACCTTCAGGAGAGATCCACAAAGGGCACCATCTAAGCACTAAGAGATTTTATTCCAACCTCACCTCACCAGCCCCCACTCACAGCAGGGGTGTGAAAGGCAGAGAGAGAGGGAAAGAAGGAGAAGCAAGCAGACCCCTTCTCAGCCGCAGGTTGTGGAGCCACAGATCATGCCAGGCCTGGGAGTGAGGATGGAGCTTTGAATTAGGTGTAAGATTTAAGTTTTCAATTAGATTGAATGGAAATTATTAATTTTAAAAATTCTCACGGATCAAAATTCAAAAGGTACAACAAATTTATATAGTGAGAAATCTTCCTTGTACCTGTCTCCCCACCACCCAGTTCTCCCCCTGGGAAACCAATATTATCGAATTTCTTGTATTTCCTTTCAGATCTATTTTGAGCATATACAAGCATAACATATATCCATTTCCACCCCCACCCTTGCCCTTCACCCCTCTATGTTGCCACTAATGTGGGAAGAATTGGGGACAATTAGGGCTTATGAAAAGGGCTTTTGGGGGAGTAAAGAGACTACCAGTCAGGGTAGCTAATGTCTGTGGTGGCAGCCCCAGGGGCAGTGTCCTTTTCTGCTTAAGTTAACTTGCATTGGAGTTCTGCTCTTTGCAACCGAGAATCTTGACAGGTCTGAGGTAAGAAATAAGGCTCAATCTGTTTGAAGCAGCATCTCCCATTTGCATTGTTTTTAAGGAATCAATTTAATCAATTATAGTCACTGATATGTATAATCCAATCAGACCACAAAGGAGAAGAGTCTGACCAAGACTCTGGGAGATTCTCTGCCTGATAAGGAAATTCAGTTCATTACATATAAAAGGAGTTATAGTTCTGTATCTTACCTTGATTTTAATATGAGCCCCCATTCTGCCAGGATTTTGGATCCATCTCCTTACACCAGAGTTTTGTCTAAATTTCTGGAGTAATGCTGAGTGAGGTGGATGAGATGGAAGGAGCATTTGGCCCCCTGTGTGTGCTGACACCCCCTCATTTGTACATCCTTTCATCTAGTCCTCGGCTGCTGGTCCAGCTACTGCTGCATCGTCCATTACTCCTACTTACAAGGCCCCTTTTGGTTGGCTCTGTCAGCTATCTGGGGGCTCTTAATTACATGAGAACTGTTCAGCCCCTCTGGTGCTATGTTGGGTCACAGGAAACACCACTACTTGCCTAGGCATACCATTTAGCTGGATCTTGCCACCATGTGCTCTCACTTATTCTCTGTCTCTCTGTCTCTCTCTCTCTCAGGGGCCACAAGTCCCCGTGCTATAGACTGAGTTGTTTCCCTCCTCCAAATTCGTATGTTGAAATCCTAACTCCCAATGTGACCGTATTTGGAGTAAAGACGTAATTAAGATTAAACAGTCATAGGATGAGGCCCTAATCCAATCTAGTTAGTGTCCTTATAAGAAGAGACACCAGAAAGCAATCTCTCTCTTTCTCTCCCTCCCTCTCTCCTCTCCACACCCCCCCCAACCCCCGTGCCATGATAGGACACAGTGAGAAGCCTGCAAGAAGCCAGGAACCAAATTGGTCATCACCTTGATCTTGGACTTTCCAAACTCCAGATTTGTGAGAAAATAAATTTCTGTTGTTTAAGCCCCTCAGTCTATGGTATTTTGTTATGCAGCCTGAGAAGACTAATTCACCCTCTTTGTGTGTCTCCCAAACCTTTCTGGTGATTCTTTTGACTATTCACCTCCTTCCACCTCTAAGCTGGAGGAGTGGGGTAGGGGGAGCTCAGCACCTAAGCTCTCCTGACTTCCCTTCTTCCTCACTAGCCTGGGGATCCTTTTCTGGTCTTAGAGACATTAACTCACATTTTTGTCCTAAATCTAAGTTATTTCTGTTATTCTCGGGGGCTTTGAGGTACACATTCCTTTCCTGGGGCAATAGACTGAGAATGCCAAAACAGAAATTGGTGAGGGGAAGGGGTGCAAGTTTTGGTGAGGAGAGACTCAAAGAATAGAAAGAAATATTAGAAGGAAAAGCATCAGTTAATGTTACAAAGTACCTTCCTGCTCCAATCTGGATGTGCTCAAGCTTTGTGTGTGTTCACCTAGAAAATCTGACTCTGCCACGTGGAAATGGAACAAAAAGAACCTACAAAAAGAACCTAGTGTCTTAGCTTAGGCTGCTATAACAAAGTATCCTAGACTGCCAGGTAGCTTATAAACAGGAGAAATTTATTTCTCACAGTTCTGGAGGCTGGAAGTCCAAGGTCAGGGTGTCAGCACAGGCAGGTTCTGGTGAGAACCCCCTTCTGGGTTGCAGACTGCTGTCCTCTCCTTATAACCTCACATGGCAGAAAGTGTGCGAGAGCTCTCTCAGGTCCCTTTTATGAGGGCACTAATCCCATTCATTCATGAGCATTATCATGTCATGACCTAATTACCTCCCAGAGGCTCTGCCTCGTAATACCATTACATTGGGGGTTAGAATTTCAACATATGAATTTGGGAGACACAAACATTCAGTCCATTGCATCTAGGCCCAGTTCTGCCAACTACTTTCTAAAAAAAAAAGTACCTTCTAAAGGGAAAAACAGCTGCTTCATCCCCAGAGATACAAGCACACTTGAGGAGAAATGTAGCCAAAAGAGGCTGGGGCTTCTGGGGCTGCTGAGCCAGCCTAAGCCCTCAGGCCCCACTGTAGGCATCACTAATCCGTTCCTAAAACAAGTGTAGAGAAGAGGGAGCTTGTATCCTTGGCCTTATTTAGGAAGATGGTACAACACAAATCAGAAACACTTAACCTCAGACAAAGCTTCAACTTTTGTAAAACTAGGAGAAGAGATGAGCCGGGAAAGCTGGGGATTATTTTCATTTGAAGTGCAGCTTCAAAGAGAGAGCATCACACAGCACAATTCTAAGAAAGACGCAGCTAACACCATTGGCTGATATGAGCAGAGGCAGACTCTTTCCCTCTCCCCTTACAGGGACTGGCACTGCTAGCTCGGCTGCCTTTCCTAAAAAATAAGGATAAAGAACATTCTGAAATGCACTTACGAGGCCCTCCTCCAAGCCTATTATAGTTCTTTGAATGACTGATCCACTCAGCACCTCTGAAGAGGAGGTTTCATAGGCATTGGACCTTTACAGGAATGTCAAGAGCTTTGACCTCTCCTTTAGAAGAAATAGTTTCCAAATATAATTTCTTTTCTCCATACTTAAGCCCTGTTGCAGATTTGGTCCCCTAGGAAGGAGGCTCTGAATACTCTGTACAAGAGGACCCCAGGGACCAACTCCTATCGAAGGGAAGGGAAGAGAGCAAGATTGGGCAGAGAGGGAGAAGTCCAGCTGCAATGCAGGCCCAATGATGGTCTTGGCCAATGCCCTTCAAAAATGAGAACTGCCCTGAATCGGGCAAAATGGTCAAGCCTCCATACCCCCACATGGATTATCCCTGGGTGTGAGCAGCCCTGGGAGGGGCATGATCGTGGATCCAGGATATTCCTAGAAGGGGGGGGGGGTAAAGACTCTATCAACAGCACTCCCAGCAGCATGTCCTTCATTGAAGGGGCATCTGGGTGGCGCATCACAACATCCACCAGATGCCCCTTCTAGAAGAAAGTCTGATGAGAAAGTGTTACCTAACCAAGTGGGCTCACCTCCTGGTGAGTTAAATAAGACTCTACACCAGTGGAAGTTGTCTCACAAAGTAAAGTGTATTTGCAGCAAATAAGAGGCCATGAGGAATCATTTCCAAAGTCATGGCATCCCAGAACAAAGGGAAGCAGGAACTTTTATTTTAGTTGGGAAATGAATATTCAAAAGAGAGAGGCGGGCTCAGTTGGAGAACATGCTTCCACATAATGAGGCCTAAGCTGCTCCTGGAGAGATCTTTGCATTAAAAATAAGGCAAAGGTCATGGGCATAACTCTTGTGGGGAGGCTTGCTCAGTTTCAGGATGTTTGGCGGTTACATCTCCCTTGAGTTTCTCACTTGGTCAATTTCAGGGTGGTGGTGGTTACATCTCTTTAACATACAAAAGGAAAAGAGACAACTTGGAAAGACAGTTAATTGCTTCCACACCCACCTTTGAGTTTCTCAAGGCACCTAGTCTGGCACCCAGTCTGTGACAAAAGCAAGAGTCAGTCCTCAGCAAAATCATAAAAGAAGACAGCTTGGTTTGGGTATCCCTCCTTTCACCCATCTATGACCCTCTACTTCTCATGAAGGCTGACTCTTTTCTTCTTCCCTGGATAGCCAGTGTTCTCATGCTGTGCAATGCTGGGTTCAGCCATTCTCTCACCACCTCTAAGAGCTTCTGCAGACCTTTGCCCTCTTTCTCAGGGCAATGCTGTCTCTGGGGGATTAGCTACACTAGGACTTTGGCCTTCTTTAAATGATAGCCCCTCCCAAATTACGTGTTTGTATTTTAACAGAGATTGCCAATGTCTTCACAAAAGTTAATGATTCGTGCTGAGAATATCTGGAATAACAGCCGGGGAAGCTGTTTTTCCACCCCCTCTAATGCTTCTAGGATAACTTTCCTTCTCCATCAAGTACATCTTCTAGAAATTCTCCCTCTATATGTGTGTGTGTGTGTCTGTCTGTGTCTATTTTTTAATTTTTTTGTAGCAGATGAAAATCCAAGACACCAGGAGAGAGCAGGATTCCCTGAGACTCTGGAATGTTGCTGAAGACATTGTAACATTGTGTACCACTCTGCAGCCTAGTGGAAGGGCAAAGCAGAATAGCAAGAATCAGTACTAAAAGAAGAGGAAAGCAGCACCCTGAGGCCTGTAGAGAGGAAAGAAGAGTTTTGGGGAAGCTGGTTATGGCCTGAGAAAGGACCCCAAGGTGGAGGAGAATGACCCATGTTCCTGTAAGACAAAGGACTCCACAAAAAACAACTCCTAAGGCTGCCGGGGTCGTGGAGGCTCTGGCTCAGCCTCCATCACTCATCTGTGTTCAGCATCCTCATGGCTTGGGGCTATGAAAGTTGTCTTTTTCATTGGGGCTTTATATATTTGTGAAATAAGTGAGAGTGTTGAGCTTTGGAGAGTGATATCACCTGACCAAAGTTGAAAAGATCTGCATGGACCCAAATGGATGAATGCCCTCTCAATTCCACTCTGGAACATTGTCTACCTTGCCCACCAAATTATTATTTCTTTCTCTAGAAGGATAAACCTTTATTTAACTTTGTTTCATGGTTAATGCAAAAGTAACATACTTGTTCATTATAAATTTTACAGATAATTTCTACTTTTGGATTTGTTCTTTTCAATATCTTCCAAGTGTTCTCCAAGGTTAACACATTACTTTTATAACCAGAAAGACTAATCAATAATTTTGGTTTTTTACAGATGAAATGATGTGATTAGGACCCAGACTTTGTGAAGCTCTATGTTGACTTATAGGTTTTTGTCTGGTAGAGAGGCAAATTGTTTCTATCCAACACAAAGATTAACCCCAAAGTTTATGGTTTTATTGCCTGTTGCATATTTCCCAGTTTTATATGTCACTTGGAAATTTCTGTGCCTCGGTTTCCTCACTTGTAAATAGGGATAATAATAGTACCTACCTCATAGGGTTGTTGTGTGGGTTAAATGAGATACTCCACATAAAACACTTAGAAAAGAGACTAGTAGACAGTAAACACTTAATAAACATTGCCCCTTATTATCACAGGCTCATTGAACAGAAAAAGCCTAGGGCATATCCTCCAGGCATAGCTCTAATAAGTCATAAGGGCTTGTCTCAACTCCAGGCTTACATTCCCTCAACTCCAACCAAATCCTTCCCTAAGAGAATGCTTCTGTCCTGGTTCCTCTAACATTGGGACCAACTGATTGGAAAGACTTGCATGCACTTGTTGGTGCAGGTGTCACTAGGGTGGGCAGCAGCAGGCAACAGGCATTCCAGGCAGAGGCCAAGGTGCAGAAGTGACTCCATACCTGGAATCTGTCCTGCTGTCATGGCTTAAGGCCCCAAAGCCGTACACCAACCTCAACATCCTTGCTTATTCCTAATTCATGATTTTAGACTACAACTTTCAAATGCTTAATAACAACTAACATGGTATCTTTCCTTAAAAATGATTCTCTATGAATTTAGCCCAAAGAGAGGCAAGATGAAATGGTAAATAGGAAACAAACAAGATAAATTGAAAAACAAATGAAAATATCCTCTGCATGTCCACCCAGTGCTGATGAAAGGGACATTCATCAACATTCATAGCAGTGTCACCCTGGGAAAATCACCTAGTCTCTCTGAGATTCGTCACTTGTATTTAACAAGGCTCGAGGAACAACTCATATGCTCTGCTTTGTTCCCCGTATGCAAGAAACAGCAAGATCAGACATTCAGGTCTACATCCCATTTTGTGCAGGAAATGACCTATCTGGCTCTGTTACTCTGACCGAAAGAGGTGGCGGAGGTTCAGGCTATGGAAGCCCATGTTCTCAGCAGCACTGCTAGGCCCCCTCTCCTACTGAGCAGTGCCACAGTGACCCCGGAGTACTGGATCAAGACTGGTCCAGGTGTCTACCATGTTGCAGATCCACCATCCTCCTGTTTCTGGTGACCTACTCTTTTCTCTCCAAACAATTGTGGCCCCTCCTCTACACTTGCCTCTAAGAAAAGTGGCATCTTGTGATCCCAGGTTGGTCCATCCTACTCATCCAAGAATAGCTGTTTTCAAAGGTTCCCAGATAATTTCCTGCCTCTGCCTATGCTGTGATATATGTGGCAGTTTCTTTTGCTAAAGAGGGAACCCCTCCCCCCACATACATGCACATAGACCTTCACAAATTTCATCTCCGGAGATTACTCCTCTTGTATGGCTTCCAAAAGCCATATTTTTTTTATATTTATATATAAAATATGGATCATAACATTTACCTCACAGCGTTATTATAAGAAACAGAAGGAACACATACACAAAAAGGACATTGCACACTTCCTGGCACATGGAAGTTCCTTGGTACATGTTAGTTCACCTTCCCTCTGATCTAGTTAGTTTATTTTTAGAGTGGCATTGGAGCTGACATTTAGCAATGGCTCCAGGTAAAACAGATGACCAGAAGTTTTGGATCTTCCTAAAAATGCAATAAAACCAGACAGGCACTTAATGTATCAAGCTATTGAATACCATCACCTCGTTTTTTAAAAGATAGACTAAGAGAGAGAGTGCCAGCTGCTCCCTCCTGAAGAAGCTGAGAACAGGTTGTCTTCCCAGAGCCTTCAACAGCCTGGGGGATCTGTCCAGCCGGATAGTCATCTCCCTCAGAACAGGCAGCAATCCAGTTTTACAGCTGTTTGTTCCAACATGTATTAAGGAGGCAGCTCCTCAGGGCAGACTTTAGTGTCACTTATCAGGGCCTGGCAGGTGTGGCTCTGAATGACACTCTAGGTTTTGTGGTCCATTTGTTCTCATTGTCAGAGACAATCATAGTGTCCCAAGCAAGCGTACCACCTCAGTGTTGGGGCCTGGGAGACCCCCTGCCTTCTTGGCTTGCTTTCTTGAATCCAGCAGGAGTCAGGCCCCCAGGGGGAGGCAGTTAAAAATGCAGGTGTCAGACAAGTGGTGGGAGGTGGCGAACACAAAGCAATGATGGCAACATGCTTTATTTAACTCCAGGTTTTTCTTACTTTCCATTTTATTCTGAAAATTACTCAAAACTGGGGAAGCAAAACCTCTGTCATCAAAAACAGTAAACTAGCCAGAGTAAAGAGAAATGACATGCCCTAGGTCATATATTTAGAATGGAACAGATCAAGGATTATCACCCACATCTCTTAACACCTAGTCCCAGCTCTTGAGTCAAAGCAACAGTTGGAGCCAATGGGAACCACTGAGGCATTGGCTCAGTGATGCTCCTTCATGGTCTAAGCAATCAAAGTCTCCCAGGTGAGGCCTCTCAGGAATTTGAATTTTTAAAAAGCTCCACAACTGATATTCATGCAGCCCCTGGCATTTGGCAACTCCCTGCTTTTGACCAGGAGTTCTTAGGAGTTCACACTTAAAGCCTTGATCCTCCTCCCGTGCCTGTTATATACAGGCCAGCCCTGCCAGCCGGTGTTGAGGATAGCAGAATGTTGCAGAGACAGTGTTTCAAACTATTTACCAATTGGGAAGCGATTAGAAATTAGCTCAGTCATGTTGGGTTTCTCGCTCTCTGTTCCGACCTCCCCTTCCCACCCCATATACAGTTACCTAGCATAACTATGAGAGTATAAGGAAAAAAGACAGCAAAGTTTATAGTTGGTTTTTTTTTAACTTTTATTTTGAATGAATTATAGATTTACAGGAAGTGCAATGATATTTTGGAGGTAGAGGATGCCTTCTTACCACTGAATGGTAGTGAAAGTTCTGGCTTCCCACACAGCCTCCTCTACCACCACCGAGGAGGGGAGGGGGAAGGAAGGAAGCCTCATTACTGCTGGGTGGGGGTGGAAGTCCAGCATCCTGCGTGGCCAGTATTCTGTGTGGCCTCGGCAAACACACTTGGGGGAGGGCTTTATTATTACTGAGTAGGGATGAAAGTGCCGGCGTCCCACTAGGTCTTCTTTGAGGGGATGGGGGAGCACTTTGTTACAGCTGAGCAAGACAGAAGCTTAGGCCACCCACTTGGCCTTTGTTGAGGGGTGGGGATGGGGCCTTTTTATTCCATGGTGTTTGGCTGGGACGGGGTGGCATCTTGGGCCATTCCGGCTGCCATAAAAGAATACCATAAACTGAGTGGCTTATAAACAAGAAGAATTTATTTCTCACAATGCTGGAGGCTGGGAAGTCCAACATCAAGGTGCTGGCAGATTCGGTGTTTGATGAGGGCCTGCTTCCTGGTTCATCGATGGATGTGTTTGCATAACAATCTTCAATCACCATAGGATAAATGCTTGTGAGATACTAAGGTTTTTTTGGTTAAAACTGTGATTTTACACACTGATACCAACTTTTTGAGATAAGGTGGAAAATATTTTATCTTAACTGCTAGCATTTATTCCTGAAGTCTTCTGTGACTTCCCCCCAAACTCTCTTTTCTGCCTCATTTCCCATTAAAGACCTTAGCTTATCCTACACATATCTTTACACTACTCAACCTTTCTAAAACATATCTCAACATATTCACAATTCTGTACCTTTGCTTTAAATATAAAATATAAGGACCCCAATGCCTTGAGAGGCCACCTATGGGGAATAAGGCTTAAATGGTACCAAAATAAATTTGAAGTTCCAGAAAAATGTAAGAAGCCAATTAACCCTCCCCGTACCCCCATCATCAATTCCTGGGGCTACCCACTTCCAGCTTCACTCACCCCTCAGCCTGCAGACTACCTGGCTGTGACTTCCTCCACCTCAAACTGCTTGCTATTTATTACAACCTCCTGCCACCTGGATACAGTTGGGGGAAGGGAGGGAGGGCTAGTGTACACTGTGATTGCCCAAGGCCTTAATCTGTCTTACCACGTTGGCTGGAAAAAGTCAGGAAAGGGCCTCCAAAGGGAGGTGCCAAAAACTTGATAAGTAGCTAAATTATCTTGTCTGCTGGTTAATAGCTAACTGGTTTGCCTCCTTTATTGCCCATACAGACTTGGCTATCTTCCAGGTTTGCGTGGCTATTTGCCTTTCCCATGGCAAGAAAGGAGGAGTTTTCTTTCACTGCAAATGCAATAGAAGAGCAAAACATTGAGTGGACAAGAGACAAAGATGCAAAGGAAATCTGTTCCACAAAACTATCTGCAGTGTTCCCTGAGCTCAGTGGTTGAGAAGGAATTTAATGATTAGAACCAATCAATCATTTGTCCATTCAACAAATATTTGTTCAGTATCACCTATGTGTGTGGACCAGCGCTCAGTGGTGAGTTACAATGGTGAGCAAAGGAGGCCTTCTGAGCTCTGGAGAGGCAAAGACTCCAGCTGGGGGCGCCAAAGGAGCCAATAACAGACAGGCCACAGGTCTGACAATTACTTTAGCTTCACACAGGTTTTTCTTTCTCTTTATTATTCATTCACCATGGACAGAAGTAGTGGATATGGTCTGGGAATCAGGAGACCTGGGATTTTGGTCCTGGTACTGATTAAGACTTTTAAAGTCACAATTTCTTTCTGCATTAAATTTCCCCATTCATCAAATGGCAACATGCATTTCTGCCCCTCCTATTGTCTAGAACTATTTTGAGGATCAAATGTGGACTATAATAGAAGGTGTGTAAATGTAGGATGCTATCATACTATTTGAATGTCTCAGATTCAGGCACACTGGTTATAAGTGGCACAGTCTGGGCTGGAAAATGGACAAATGAGAAAACCCAACTTATCCTTCACAGTTTGAGAAACTGCAATGTTATTTATGCCTCATAGCCACATGGAGTCTGGCTCATAATGTATCCCTGGATGACAAAAAAAGTAATTCCTGCAGAGCCAATGATCTGTCACCTCTGACCCTTGGATGGAGGAGACAGAACCCAAATTTATTTCCTGCATTAAAGCCATAGACAACATAGGAAAGATTTGTTGCTAAATCCCAAGCACTTGCAGACATTCAACAAATGATGCTAATGATGCTGGCTATGAACCAGGGGCCTGAAGCCTGCCCTTAACGAAATCCTTCTAGACTTTCACAAACACAATTTGGGCCCGCTGAAAGAAGCAGCTAGAGAGCAAGGACAGGCGCCTTTCCCAGGTCAGCAGGAGAGCTGAGGTCAGTGCTGACAGCCTGTTGCCAAGTTGCTGACGACACTCTTTGGACCTGATACCAAGTCTCTGTCTGTGAAGAAAGCTGCAAAGAGAGGAAGCTACATCTCTGGGGACAAATGCCCTAGTGTAGGACATCATGACGCTGTAGGATATTTGTGCGGGTCAAAGCTGTCTTTTTAAAGGGGTGCTGTCTCTTGTCTTCTTTGTTAACTGACACAGTTTAAAGACTCCAGGCCACTTTTGTACTCAGTTTTGAGGACATAAATTGGGTATTCTGTTCTTAGGTATGAAAAGAAAATTGTCCTAAGAAAATAATTCAAATGATTATCATGTTATTTAAATATTTTTTAAAAGCTTGGTCTGCCTTCCCCAACTGGTCAGAGGACAGGACTACATGTTATAAATTTAGTTCTTTGGGCTATCTACCCTCTGCGCTATGTACACAACAGGCAGTTAATAAATGCTTGTTAATGACTAACTGAAAACTCCTACTCTTCCACGTAAAACTTGTACATGAATGTTTATAAGCAGCATTATTCATAATAGCCAAGAAGTGTAAACAACCCAAATGCTAATCAACCAATGAATGAACAAATGAAATGTGGTGTATACATACAATGGAATATTATTCATCGATAAAAAAATGAAGTACTGATACATGCTACCCCATGGATGGGCCTTGAAAACATCATGGGAAGTGAAATAAACCAGTCATGAAAGATCACATATTGTATGATTCCTTTTATATGAAATGTCCAGAATAGGTCTATCTATAGAGACAGAAAGTAGACTGATAGTTGCCTAGAGCGGGAGGGAACGGGAAGAATAGGGGAGGACAGCTTAGGGGTGATGAAAATGTTCTTGAATTGATTGTGGTGATGGTTGCGCAACTGTGAATATGGTAAAAACCACTGAATTATGCACTTTAAATGAGGGAATTGTATGATATGTGAATTATAGCTCAATAAGTGCTATTAATGAAGAAGAAAAAGGAGGAGGAGGAGAAAATTCAGGCATACTTACAAAGATGTGCAAAGAAAAATAAGAACTGGTCTAGGTGCCCAAAGATAGGAATACTAGGTAGGTGTATTAGTTTCCTATGGTGACAGTAACCAATTACCACAAACTTAGTGGCTTAAAACAACACAGATTTATTCGTTTACTGTTATAGAGGTCAGAAGTCTAAAATCAAGGTGTTGGCAGTGCTGCGTCTTTCCTGGAGGCTCTAGAAAAGAGTCCTTTTCTTTTCCAACTTCTAGAGGCCACCCACATTCCTTGGCTAGTGGTCCCTTCCCTCACCTTCAAAGTGCAACACTCCAACCTCTGCTTCCTTCATCACTTCTTTTTCTAACTCTGATCCTCCTGCCCCCCTCTTATAAGGACCCCTATGATTACATTGGGCCCACCTGGATAATCCAGGATAATTTCCCTCAAGATCCTTAATCATTGCCGATCATCCAAGATCAGCAAAATCCATTTAGGCATGTAAAAAAATGGCCAAATTGTTTTTCAAAGTGACTTTACCCTTTTGGAGTTCCACCAGCAATGTGTGAGAGTTCCAGTTTCAGCTGTTTTAACTTGCTTTCTTTGGTTCCTGTGGCAGACATACTTTCCCACACAGCATCATTTTGCCTATTCTTTTTAAAATTATTTTATTGAGGTCATATTGGCTTATAACATTGTGTAATTTCAGGTATACATTATTATTAGTTTCTGTAGAGACTTCATCATGTTCACCACCAATAGTCTAGTTTTTATCCATCACCATACATATTTGCCCTTGCCTATTCTTCCTTATCAGTAGAACCTCAATTTTTTTTTTTTTTTTTTTTTTGGAGGGGGACTAGGTGGCAATGTGTCTAGTCCTAGGTTATGGATCATAATGTTTCCAAGTCATTTGACGGTCCTGTTCCCTACCTTCTCAGTCTCCCTTTCAGCTAAATGAAACCTTTGGATGCAGTTCTGGCCAATGAGACATAAGGAGAAATCTAATCTAATGTAGAGGCTTCTGGGAGAGCTTTTGATTTTCTGCTATAAGGAGGCAAATACATCCTTTGACCTTATTCCCTTACTTCTGTACTGAATGTGGACATGATGGCTGGGACTGCAGCAACCCTATTGCCACTATAATGAAAAGGCCAAGAGAATTATAGAAACAACTGACGTCAATGACCCCCGTAACCCTGTTTAATTAAGCAACTGTTAATTGAGTGTTCTGTTACTTGCTATTGAACACAGTCTAACTGATACAGCCTCTTTCTTTCACTATTGTGTGGAAGGCTAACGCTGTTAGTTGATGCACAGAATTTTCCTTTCTTTTCCTTCATTTTTGCTTTGTGGCCCAGATATTTGTCTTTCAGACTTATTCCTCTAGATTTTATTTTGGGGAGTACCCCGCTGTGAGAGAATGAAAAGTTAGTGTGTTCTGGGTCTGTTGAAAGCGCCCATTGTTCAGTGAAATCTTGTCTATTTTTACCTTCATGAGTTGTGCAATCCTTATTTTAAACAGGGAAAAACAAGCTGACTTGGAAACTTTCTAGATATAGAGTATGGATAAAAAAGCAGACATGTAGAAGGGCCAATGGCATTCATGAGGCATGCCAGGACAAGTTGGTTACAAATGACAGAAAATCTATTCAAACTTATGCCTTCTTAAAAAAGCGTTGGAGTTTATTGACTCATACAACCAAACTTTGGAAAAACCAAAGATAGCCTTAGAGATAATGGATCTCGGCATGAAAAGCCATCAGAACTCAAGACTGAGACTATTTTTCATTAATACGTCTCTATGTGGCCAACTGTGGCCTTCTCTTTACAGAGGGGAATATGGCCCAAGAGCTGCAGGCCCAGGTTCTAACAGCACCATGGCTAGAGAGCAAGACAGGATTCTCTCTCCCAGATCCATTTTTTGAAATCCAAGAGAAAGACTCTGATCATCCCAACTTGAATCATATTCTTACCTCTCAAGTTGTTTTTTCTGTTTGAATGTTTTGGTTTCTGGTTTTTGTGTGAGAGGCCTTCCTTGAATTGTCTAATAACGCTTAGTTGTCTGCTTATTTTTGAGAAGGAGGGTCTAAAAACACGATTGGAACCTCCACACACCCAGGTGGAGCTTGTTCACTGTGATCCTCACCACGAAGTGGATCTGGCTGGACCACTTAGTTGTAGAACCTCCGCTGTCCATATATATATTCAGATCTTTTCCTTTGAGCTGGTCAGATTCCCCAGAGAAGATTCTCCTGGTCTCCTGCTTGGAAGGGTCTAATTGCCAGTGTTTTGAGACTAGGGCAACTGACTCATCCTGGTTTGCTCAGGACGGTCCCAGTTTTAAAACTGAAAGTCCTCATCCTGGGAACACCTATAGTCCAAGGAAAATTGAGATGATTGGACACCCTATGCCACTATTCTGGGAGCTAAGTAGGGAAAGAGGGTTGGGTGAGCTCATCATCTTGTGTGCATACATTCAGGTAATCCCACTGTTTTCAGTATGGTACCCCACCCTCAGATGTGCCTAGTGTCCCTCAGTCTACAAATCTTCTGTTTTACCCACTCAGAATAAATTTCATGTCTTCTGCTGGAATTGGGGAGGATGACAGATCTGAACACCTGACCACTTTCTGAACAGACGGTCAATCAATCTCCTTATTTAAACACCTATTTCCAGAGATGCCTGGTACCACCAATTCCAGAGTCTTGGGGGATTCTATAGTGTATGTCAGGTTGGTTATTATCTTTCCCCACTATTGCCTAAAATCTACCTTTTTTGTGTCTGTTTAATCACTTACCACTTAATGTTTCTGCTTTCCAGAGTCTAAATTTTTATAGCTAATGTCTCTTCTCCCATTCTCCTAATTTCTCTGAGTTTATAGCTTAAAAAAATCATTTTAGGAGGGTTTTTAGGGGGAATAAAAGTAGTTGGGTATCTTCAAAATGCCACATTTGTCCTAGAGTCTACAAGAATAATCTTTTCAAACATTTTTATCCAAATATCTCAATGCCTTGGGCAATGTGAGTCTCAGAGCTTCCTGCTATTGTCCACTGTGTGTCACTATCTTCTTACCATTTGAAAGTGCAATTTCTAAACTCTTTCTGGTATTAGCTTACTGATTTCCAACATGTCTTAAGACAGTAAAAATAATAGACTACAAAATCGCGACAGAGGCAAAAGTTGACAGCAACAAGAAATTTTCTAGAAGACTTAACCTACTAAAACTAGAATGGTAATTTATCTTGACTTGGTGACTACTTTCTGTATTTACTAGATATTTATATTTACATTTATACTACATATATATATTTACTATAGCAGGAGTCAGCAAACTTTAAAGGACCAGAGAGTAAATATTTTCAATTTTGTGGGTCATATAGTCTCTGTTGCAACTATTCAGCTCTGTTGTTATAGTGCAAAAACAGCCATAGAAAAAATGTAAATAAACGGGCATGGCTGTATTCCAATAAAACTTTACTTACAAAAACAGGCAGCAGTCAGGATTAGACCCATAGGACAGTGTTTGCTAACCCCTCCTCCGTACTATTAAGATTCTGATCCCAATTCCAATGTGTGTGTGGGGGGAGAGGTTCCCACGCCAACACGCAATTATCGGACACAAGCTGGGTGTCCTACAATTCAATTCAATTCTGACACTATTTACCTGGAGATAGCATCAGATCCCGCACGCAGGTTAAGGGCTCAGTCCTACAAGATTGCCCCACCCCCCACCCCAATTTAGATGCTAGTCAGAAGCCCAGGTTGTCACCACCTGGACTTCTGACTGACAGGCTATAGATTAGAGGTTCCAATGACCCCCCTCCTGTGGTTCGATTAATTTGCTAGAGCTGCTCACAGAACTCAGAGCAACATTTACTAGGTCACCAGTTTATTATAAAAGGATATAACTCGGGAACAGCCAGATGGAAGAGATGCATAGGGCAAAGTATGGGGAAAGGGCATAGTGCTTCCATGCTCTCTCTCCCAGCGAGACACTCTCCCCAAATCTCCACGTGTTCGCTAGTCAGGAAGCTTTACAAACCCTGTCCTTTTGGTTTTTGTTGAGGCTTCATTACATAGGCATGGTTGATTAAATCATTGGCCATTGGCAATTGATTCGACCTCCAGCCCTTCTCCTCTCCCTAGAGGTCAGGGAGGGTGGGAGTGAAAGTTCCAACCCTCTAATTGCATGGTTGGTTCTCCTGGCAACCAGCCTCCAACCTTAGGTGCATTCCAAAAGTCACCTCATTAACCTAACAAAAGGCACCTTTATGGGTCTCATTAGGAAATTCCAAGAGTTTTAGGAGCTCTGTGCCTGAAAAAGTGAATGGAGACCAAATAAATATTTCTTATTGTGAATCACAATATCACAACTGCATATAGACAATATATTATATATAGATTCTATACTATATCTATGGAATATATACCACATGTATATTTTTTAACAAAATGGATAACACTATGCATTGTATTCTGAAACTCACATTTTTACTTAATATATTAAGTACATTTCCGCATGTCATGTCAATACAGAGTTCTATTTCATTGTTTTAATTGGCTATGCCAATTAAATGTGCATCATAGTTTGGATATTATATTTTATTTAAATGTAGCTTCAATAAAAATCTCTATATGAATATCTGTGTGCCCTTGATCAAATATTTTTAAGGCAGATTTCTAAAAGAGAAATCATCTCCAAAGGGTATGCATAGCTTTTAAAGTCAACAAAGTCTGGGGGCCAGCCTGGTGCCATAATGGTTAAGTTCATGCACTCTGCTTCGGTGGCCCAGGGTGTGCAGGTTCAAATCCTGGGCATGGACCTATGCACCGCTCATCAACCCATGCTGTGGCAGGTGTCCCACATATAAAGTAGAGGAAGATGTGCACAGATGTTAGCTCGGGGTCAGTCTTCCTCAGCAAAATGAGGAGGATTGGCAATGGATGTTAGCTCAGGGCTAATCTTCCTCACCAAAAAAGAAAAAGAAAAAGAAAAAGAAAAAACCAACGAAGTCTGCAAAACTTCTCTCCAAAATGTTGTACCAATTTAAAATCTATGGTCAAGAACTTTGGCCAAGCCTGGAGTTAAAGAGTTATGTAAAACAGTCATTACTGAATGTCTATGAAACACTCTAGATGGAATAGATGCCAGAAGATCCAATAGCTATGCAAGTGAGAAAAATGGTTCAAGAGGAAGCTGGGATGGGATGGCCTTGGTGGACAGAACAGCTTCAGGCCCGAAGATAGGCAAAGGGGTGTCTTAGTCAGCTCAGGCTGCTATAACAAAATACCGTAGGCTTAAACAATAGACATTTATTTCTCCCAGTTGTAGAGGCTGGGAAGTCCAAGATCAAGGTGCTGGCCAATTCAGTTTCTGGCAAGAGCTCTCTTTCTTGCTTGCAGATGGCCACCTTCAAGCTGAATCTTCACATGGCAGAGAGAGAGAGAGAGATAGGAACCAAGCTCTCTGGTGTCTCTTCATTTAACAGCACTGATCCCATCATGAAGGCACCACCCTCATGACCTCATATAAATCTAATCACCTCCTGAAGGGCCCATGTCCAAATGCCATCACATGGGGGTTAGAGCTTCAACATAGGAGTCTTATGGGGACACAAATATTCAGTCCATAATAAGGGGTGAGATGCTGAGATTAAATATTCAGAAAAAAAATATTCAGAGAAGGAGAACTGATCTGGGACTGAGCCAAGACAGGCTGCTTGTTCACTTTTGAGAGACCGACACAACAGTCAAGGACTCCTTGCCACAGCACACAGGCATGTGTCATGTGGCTAGGCATGAGGAGCTAAGGCCACACTGAGAAGGTCAGGAATGATTGTTATTAGGCTGAGCTTGGAGCCAAAGGCAGGAGGACAGAGTAGATGGGCTGAGATTAGAAGCAGCAGGAGGGGTTTGGTAGTTTTCCCTTACAGCCACACTGAGGGGAGAGCTGTCTCTGCTAAAGGATGTGGTCCTAGGAGAAGGGGTTGGGAAGGACAGGACTCCACTGGTAGCACAGACCCCAACTCCCTTAGCCCAGGACTCCCATGTTAGTCTCTCTAAGCTCAGGACACCATCAGTGGTCACAGGTGAATGACCTGAGGCCCTGGGACTATCAGCATTGACTTGTTTGCTGGATATATGTTCTCTCTAACACAGCATTTGACAAAAATCTGAATAATCTCTGATTTTCAGGAAGAAAACGGAGTCATTAGTAGAATTTCTAGATAAAGGAAAGTCATTTTTCTACTATACTCATTATGTCATGCCACATCTAGACTCTCACCTTCAGTTCTGAGAGTCATTTTTAGTGTAGAATTGCTAGGAGTTCTGCAAAAATATCATACATAAATCAAAGAAACTGGAAGGTTGGGAGGGAGGGATTTAAAGAAGGAAGATTAAGAGAAAAACATTTCTGCCTTCAAATATCTTAAGAGATCATGGGGGCAGTTTGCAAAACTGGAAAGAAAGTAGATTTTGACATCTACCAAAAAAAGAACTTTCTGACAATTAGAACTGTCCAACAGTGTGGCATAGAAGTCATATATTTCCTGTAACTGGACGTGATCAGAGATAAGAAGCCTACTTTTTTGGTACCATTCCTGCCTTGTGTATCCAGCACACCTACTGGACACCCACTCTGTTCTCTGTAACAGCACTTCTCAAATTTAATATGCAATGAACCACCTAGAAATTATTAAAACGCAGACTGATTCAGGAGGTCTGGGGCAGGACCTGAGATTCTGCATGTCTAGCAAGCTCCCAGGTGATGCCGATGCTGCTGGTCCACGGATCACATCTTGAGTAGCAGGGCCCTGTGGCTGAGGATCTCAGATGGCTGTACACTGGAATCCCCTGGGGAAGGGGACACTGGAAAAAATACTGATGCCAGGGTCTCTCACTTCTAGAGAGTTTAATTAGCGTGGAGTGTGGCCTGGGCATCACGATTTGTCAAAGCTCTCCAAGTGGTCCTAATACACAGCTAAGTTGAAGGATCACTGCTCTGTGGCCTTTCTAAATCATTCAACACTGGCTCAGAGATCACTTCTGCAAAGACCTTTAATTGGAATATAATTATCTGGTCTTGGCCAGGTCTTCTCACTCATGCACAGTTAACAGTGGTTCAATGTTTTGAAGGAAGACTTTAGAGTAATTATTAATTCTTATAATTTGTGGGACCTTAGACGATAGAATGCCTCAGGTCCCTTCCAAATCTAAAATAAACTATTGCCCTGATTCAAAATCTGTGATTCAAAACCTCCTTTGGCAGTACATTCATTTGACCGCAAGGTGGTGATGAAGCAACAAAATATAACACCACAAAACCCTCAAAGTTGAGCGACTGTGACCTATACTTAAGATCTATACTTGCAGAGTATGTATAGTTCCCAACTCTGATGGGCAATTGGTCACAGACTCCTTTGAGAATCTAACAGCTATGGACAAATGTACATCCACAAACGTGAATACAATTTTAAGCAGTTCACAGACCCTAAAATTAAATTGTGAGCAGCCAAGGCTAAAGATGAGTTGCCTCCTCCCATCTCCCACCACTCCCATATAAATTATATGGATCCTCTACCACTCCCACCTCCAACCTCCTCAGCACCTGACCTTACCTCCTGCTTCACAGAGAAGATAGAAGAAATCAGCCCCAAATCTACCAGTTTACCTAATCCACTCCCACCTTCCTTCCATCTACATGGGATGGGGTGCCTTTTCTTTTTACTGAAGACTAAATCCTCCACCAGAGTTCCTGATCCATTCACCCTGGTCCCTCCACTTTATGCTCTCTTATATTTTCTTGTGCTCATTTTAAAATAACTCATTTTTCTCAATACAAAAGCAGTATATGGTTTTTATTTTAAATGTATAGAAAAGCAAAGGGCATAACATAAAATACTCATAAATCTCATAAACATGTTTTTCTTCCATATAGTTGCCAAGTTTATATACTTTTGTGCTTATAAAAATATAATCATGTTACACAAACTGTTTTATGACCTATTTAATTTAATTTAACATCTTTTAATCTTCATACATTTTCACCTGCAGATATGGGTCTTAACCAGAGATGTTCATCTGATTCATCTATGGGGATTTTTAAGCATATATTTGCCTGGATGCCAATTCCAAAGATTCTTATTTCCCAGGTCTGACATGAGGCCTGGACATCTGTATGTTTAGAAAGCCTCACTTGTGATTTTGAAGCGTAATACTAGGAATATAATTTTTAATTCAATTTTATTGTTATAATTTACCTACAATAAAATGCACACATTCTAAGATATACAGTTAAATGAGTTTTGACAAATTTTCTAGTACCCTTCTGTAACTACCAAAATAACCAAGATATAAGACATTTCCATCACACCCAAAAATTTTCTTGTTCCCCTTGCCAGTCAATCTCATACCCCAGTCCCAGCTCCAAGCAACAATCAATCTACTTCCTGTTACTGCAGATTAGATTTGTCTTTCCTAGAGATTCATGTAATTGTAATTAGACAATACGTACTCTTTTGTGTCTGGCTTCTTTTGCTCAGCATAATGTTTTTCAGATTCAACCATTGCTGCATTCATCAACAGCGTCTTCCTTTTAATTGGTGAGTAGTATTCCAAGGTATGGATGTACCAAAGTTTGCCTATTCATTCACCTGTTTATGGACATTTGGGTTGTTTCCAGGCTTTGGCTATTACAAATAAAGCTGTTATGAACATTCACATACAAGTCTTTTCTTTCTCTTGGTAAATGCCTAGGAGTAGAATGCCTGGGTCATGTGTGACTGTTTTCCCCTTTACTTGGCAATTTACTGGCTGTACGCCCTTGGGAAAGCAACTTTCTCTCTCTGAACATTAGGTGTAAAATGGGATTACCAACTCAGAATTTCAAGCTGTTGAACTGCTCCAGGATTCTCTATCACAGGCTATTGTTAGGAAGTATTTAGAACAGTAAAAACAAGTTGGCAAGTTGGCTTTTTATAAGCTCAGAAAATTAGGACAGTAACATGTTTTTTATGAGTAGACACAGCTAATTTGGCAGTAAAAGCATTATTGAATAACCAAAGGTCTAATATTAGGATAAAAATAAGCAGGGAGGGACCTACTGGGGTGATAATGCAATCTGGGCAACTAGCAGAATGTGGCATTAGAATTGTGGCCACAGACCCAATGATGATCCCTGGAAAGCCACGCGGCCTCTGGCTCTCAACCTCTCCCCACCCCTTGGTATATTGCCCACATCCTTATAATAAGGGACCCTGTCCCTTTCCAGCCCTGCAGTTCCCTACTGTGAACTCCAAGCTGTGTTTTCTGTGTGCAGCAATGTTCTTACAGACACGGTAGATGTTTGTACCTAAACTTCCACAGGACCACCAGTCAGGTGGTGAATAAACAGCAAACAAAATAACTTGTCCAGAACCTATCTGCTGCTTTCTGCACTTCCCAAAGGTCTCTCAGGGGCCAGATACTATAGCTGGGATGTTTTTCCCCATCCCTCTTCTACGAATCTGTAGGATGAGCTACCAACCAGTCTCATGCCCAGCTCACACCAGTTATAACACTAATAGGGTTCAACCTTGTTCCTTTGGCACCATCACCAGTCATCACCTGGCCTTTCCAGAGCTACCTGACCCGTGATTTACTGCTTATTCAGAATGTGCTCAAAAAGACTTCTTACTGTGTATAAAGCACTAGCATTTGTCTGAATCCTTTTACATGTGTTTGATCTAAAAATTCTAAATCTAAAAGATTTATTTATTTAAGAAGTCTGCTCATCTTCAAAATTTTAGAGAAACTGGTTTTATATTGGATGATTTTGAGGTTGTGAAAAACATCCAGACACTGAAGCCAAAGGCATCTTGCTCCTTGAGAGACTTGGTGAGCAGTGGTTCAAAAGCAGGGGGGATAAGCAAGAGCACTCTGCATTTTGCACTGCTCAGACCCAGGGTCCCATCTCAGCACCTGCCTGCTACCCAGGTTCTACTTTTTTCTTCTTCAAACCACCACAGTCTTCAGAGATGCAGTTCACTTTCTTCTTCTTTGGTAGTTATCATCCTTCACTCTGTCCCTTGGGTTTTTTCTCACTGACTAGATTAGCTATAGAACGGAACAATCTCCCATCTTTTATTTTCCCTATTGTCATCAAAGAGGCACACGGACACTTTTAGTGAAAAGGTTGTATTATATATCACGTGGGGAAACAGAAACAGCTGACGTGAATTATGTGAAAGTCTCATGAAATGCTTAAAGTCATGATACCTGGTCTATAATTCTTGAATCCTTTTGAAATGACTCAGCTGCCCAGTAACCATGAGATCCATTCAGCCAAGACTCTGCATCTCAGTCATCTGGGCACCATGAATTCAAGCATAACCTAGTTTTGCTAGAAATCATCATCTCAGATAGATTTTATCCACCTCAAGGACAAGTCTAACTTAACTTCAGTTCTGGAAAATTCTCAGATAAGGGCTTATCTGCAAATATCCCTACAAATATTACTCCTGCCCTATTCTCTTTTTCCTTTCCTTTTTAGACTGAAATTTAACTGAATTTAGACCTTCTCCCAGCATCCTCTATAAATCTTACCTTCTCTTCTATGTTTTCCATCATTCTCTGTACTTCATTTTTGATAGTTTCTTCTCACCTAACTTCTAGTTCACTTATTTTCCTTTCAGTTGTGTTTTATATGCTATTCAATCCATCTACTGAGTTTGTGTGTGTGTGTGTATGTGTATTGAAAGAAACATAACATTAAATTTACCAATAACTACATAATTATTACATAATGATTTGATTTGATATATCTTGGCAAATGATCACAAGTCTAGTTAACATCCATCACCACACATAGTTATCACTTTTTTTTCTTTTGATGAGAACTTTCAAAGTCTACTCTCTTAGCAACTTTCATATATACAACACAGTATCATTAACTATAGTCATCATACTGTGTATTACATACACAGGACTTATTTTATAACTGGAAGTTTTTACCTTTTGATCCCCTTCACCCATTTTGCCCACCCCCATCCCCCGCCTATGGCAACCACCAATCTGTTCTCTGTATCTATGAGCTTGGTTTGGGGGATTTTTTTAGATTTAACATATAAGTGAAATCATATGGTATTTGTCTTTCTCTGTCTGACTTATGTCACTTAGCATAATGTCCTAAAGGTCCATCCATGTTGTCACAAATGACACATCACTCTTATTTATGCCTGAATAATATTCCATGGTATATATATATATACCACAATTTCTTTATCCATTCATACATCAATGGACATTTAGGTTGTTCATATCTTGGCTATTGTAAATAATGCTGCAATGAACATGAGGGTACAGATATGTTTTCAAGTTAATGTTTTCATTTTCTTTGGATAAATACCCAGAAGTGAATTGCTGGATCATATGATAGTTCTAGTTTTAATTTTTTGAGGAACTTCCATACTATTTTCTATGGTGGCTGCACCAATTTACATTCCCACCAACAGTGCACAAGGGTTCCCTTTTCTCCACATCCCTGCCAACACTTATTTCTTGTCTTTTTGATAATAGCCATTCTAACAGGTGTGAGGTGATATCTCATTGTGGTTTTGATTTGCATTTCCCTGATGATTAGTGATGTTGAGCATCTTTTCATGTACGTGTTGGCCATCTGTATGTCTTCTTTGGAAAAATGTCTATTCAGATATTTTGCCCATTTTTTTAATTGAATCATTTGGGTTTTTTGCAATTGAGTTGTATGAGTTCTTTATATTTTTTGGATATTAACCCCTTATCAGATATATGAATTGCAAGTATTTTCTCCCATTCAGTAGGTTGCCTTTTCATTTTGTTGATGGTTTCCTTTGCTGTGCAAGAACTTTTTAGTTTGATATAGTCCCACTCATTTACTTTTGCTTTTCTTGCCTTTGCTTTTGGTGTCATGTCCAAAAAATCATTGCAAGACTGATGTCAAGTTGCTTACTGCCTATGTTTTCTTCCAGGAGTTTTACGGCTTCAGGTTTTATATTCTAAGTTTTTTAAATTACTGATTCAATCTCTTTATTTCTTATAAGTCTATACAGATATTTTATTTCTTCTTGAGTCAGTTTGATAGATTGTGTGTTTAGGAATTTATCAGTTTCATCTAGGATATATAATATATTGGTGTCTAATTGTTCATAGTATTCTCTCATGAACCTTTTTATTTCTGTAAGTTCAGTAGCAATGTCCTCACTTCCATTACTGATTTTAGTGATTTGAGTTTCTTTTTTCATTGATCAGTCTAACTCAAGGTGTGTCAATTTTGTTGACCTTTTCAAGAGACTAACTTTTGGTTTCATTAATTCTCTTTATTATTTTTCTATTTTCCATTCCATTTATCTCAACTCTAATCTTTTTACTTCCTTTCTTCTCTTTGCTTTGGGTTTAGTTTGCTCTTCTTTTTCTAGTTCCTTAAGGTGGAAAGTTAGGTTGTTGATTTGAGGTCTTCTTTTTTAATGTTGGGATTTACAGATATAAATTTCCCTATGAGCACTGCTTTTGCCTCATCTCATAAATTTTGGTAGGATATGTTTTCATTTTCATTCTCCTCAAAGAATTCTCTAATTTTCCTTATGCTTTCTTCTTTGATCCATTGTTTGTTTAAATATGTTGCTCAATTTTTGCATATTTGTGGATTTTCCAGATTTCCTTCTGTTATTGATTTCTAATTTCATTCCAAGTGGTTGGAGAAGATACTTCATATTATTCAAATCTTTTAAGATGTATTGAGATTTGTTTTGTGGCCTAACATATGTTCTATTCCAGAGAGTGTTCCATGTATGCTTGAGAAGAATGTGTTTTCAGGGTAAAGCATTCTATAGATGTTTGTTGGGTATATTTGGTTTATACTGCTGTTCAAGAATTATCCTATTTCCTTGTTAATCTTTGTAGCTTTTTTATCCATTATTGGAAGTGGAGTATTGAATCTTAAACTATTATTGTTGACTTGTCTATTTCTCCCTTCAATTCTCTCCGTTTTTGTTTCACGTATTTTGCAGCTCTATTGTTAGGTGAATATATGTTTATAATTTTTATACCCTTTCGATGGATTGACTCTTTTATCATTATGTAACGTCCTTTTTTGGTCACTCACTACAATTTTTGTCTTAAAGTCTATGTTGCGTGATGTTAGTATAGCCACTCCACCTCTCATTTCATCACAGGATATGTATAGAATATCTTTTTCCATCCTTTCATTTTCAGCTTATTTGTATCTTTGAATCTAAAGTAAGTCTCTTGTACATAACATATATCTAGATTATGTTTTTTATCCATTCTGCCAATTTCTTTCTTTTAACTGGAGAGTTTAATCCATATCCATATAATGTAATTACTGATAGGGAAGGACTTCTGCCATTTTATATTTATTTTTAATATGTCATATAGTTTTTGTTTATCCATTATTGCCTTCTTTTGCGTTAGGAAGGTATTTTCATAGCATACCATTTTGATTCACTTCTGATTTTTCTACTATATATTTTTTATTTTCTTCATGATTGCCTTGTGGATTACAATCAACATCTTAATTTGTTATTCTGTTAATTTATTTCTTTCCTGTAAATGGGACATATGTTGTTTCTTTGCATGTCTTGTATTTTTTGTTGATAATATACATTTTGTATATTATAATGAGGTAACTCTGAAAATCAGATTCTCCTCTCTCCTCAGGATTTGTTGTTGCTGCTTGTTGTGAGTTGTAGCTGTCTGTTTATTGACTTTTCTAAACTATATTTTAAAAGACTGTGTTCCTTGTCATGTGTGGCCACTAAAGTCTTTGAAGTCACTAACGTCTTATTCACTGCTTTTGTAAAAGGATGGACTTTTATAGTTCCCTACTCCACCATTTTTGCTAATGTCCTCCCATAATTATTTTTTAGTTTTATCCTTTATTATCTTTGAACATTTCATAAATATATGGTATATTTTATATCTAATAGTTCTAATATTTAATTTATTTGCCCTCTAAATCTGTTGTTTGTTCAGCTGACTCTTGTTAGGGGTGGCTTGTTTTCTTCTATATTTGGTCATTTTTATTGTGAATTTACATTTGGCTGACCTAACTTGTAAAAATGTTGAGAGGTCAGAGTTTATGATGTCTTTCTCTTGATGAAAATTTTTAGTAGCTTGTGGGGTTTTTTTTCCAGACCACATAAGTGGAATAAATTCAAAATCCAGAGCTGATGAGAGCTAGCTTAGGGTTTCAAATTCTTAGGGGAGACTATCATATTTTTAACATTTTTCTCCATCTGGAGCTGCAGGTAGAGACATACTTGTTCTCTTGCAGGCTTTTTTCACTGCCAATTTTTCTCTAGCCCAACCTATTACTGAAGGAATGGTCCTTCCAAGGGTCCTAGATGTGTATGGCAACTTAAAATTTACCTCCTTCATTTTATGTAGATTCAAGCAAGGCCCAGTCTTCTATCCCTGCTCAGTATTAATCCCCAGAGCTATATTATGTTCCTTGTGTGGACATTTGCAACCGAAGTAGCCATAGCTTCCATGTCACTTATCACTCTGGTTTCATTCATTGTTGTTTTGACCCTTGAAGAGTCCCTTATTCCTGTGAGCTCAGCAATGAAGTTAAAATAATGTTCCTTGAGGGAACCCACCCTGATGGCCTAGTGGTTAAAGTTGGGCATGGTCTGCTTCAGTGGCCCAGGTTTGGTTCCCAGGCACGGAACCATACCACACGTCTGTCAGTAGCCGTCATGGGGTGGTGGCTCACAAAGAAGAATTAGAAGGACATACAAATAGAATATACAACTATGTACCAGGGCTCTGGGGAGGGGGGAAAAAAGGAAGATTGGCAACAGATGTTAGCTCAGGGTGAAAATTTCCCAGTGGAAAAAAAAAAAAGAGATGGTTGGAAATGATTACCTTCACGAGACTTGAAGATGCAAGTGGAGCTAATAGTAAAAAAAAAAAGAAAGAAAAATAATAATGTGCCTTGAGTTTATCCAAATACATAGGTGCTTTGCTTCAGGAAGTTTTCAGAACATCGTCCATTATATATCCAATAGCAGAATTCCATGATTCAATATTCTTGCTCTTGAAATCTTATAGAAATTTAACTATTTAGGCTGATGGATCTTGATTTGTATCTCAGCTCTGTCACATAACACCTCTGGAGTGATCTTTGGTAAGTCATGTAACCTCTTTAAGCCTCAATTTCCCTAATGGTGGAGGAGGTACAACAATACCTCTCAAATAACATAAAGCTGTTGCAACGATTAGTGTAATGGTGAAAGCACTTCATAAAGGGCCCAGCATATAAATCTTACCTTAATGCTCAGTAAATTTGAACCATTTTTACTTTTACTGTTAAAGATATGACCTTTCATAACTTAGTTCTTGTAAACCTCTCACAGCCTAAATCTTTAGCTATGAAATGGGAATTTCAGGTTTGTTGGAAGTATTTGAGAGTACAAAGGCAAAGTACGTAGCACAGTACCTAACACATAGGGAGCACCCAATAAATACTAACAATTACTGTTATTTATAGGAACTATGACAAAAACCAACAGGCTACACACAAAGCTCTTGTCTGCACTGATTTAGCAAGTATTCAGTTGATAATTAAGATGACTTTTGCCACATTAAAAAAATAAGCCTGGAGAGATTTGATGAGTAGTGTTCAATATAGCAATATCTTCATAAAACTCTGTGTGTCTATATCTTCCATCTCCCACTCTCCTTGGCTCTTGGAATGCTCTTGGGTGCCTAAGGTAACATTAGAATACAATCACTTTCATCGACTAAAAGAGGAATTCTGAGATTGAGGAGCAATAGCCTTTGTCTCCACCACATAAACTTTGAAGGGAACAAATTAAAATATTCACTGCACATCTGAAATGAAATGTATTTTTTGGATGTGTCTAACATTGCATATTATTATAACTTTATGCTTTGATGCATTGAGTTGGCTTTGAATTTCTTTCTTCATTAATAGTTTATATAAATTATTATATTTTATTGGGTCTGATTGATTGGCTTTGTGTGAACCTTTTATCTCCGGGGAATTAGTATTTATTATGTCTACATTTGAGATTTTTCTGAATTGTTTCTAAACTGAAGTGACTTCCTTGCTGTTTCCAGTTCCTGATTAGGGATTAGGAGACCTGTACTCTAGTTTTGTCTTTGCCATGACTAGCAGCTTGGCCTGGAGTAAATCACTTGCTCTCTCTCTGGGTCTCAGTTCTCTTATGAATCAAATGGGGAAGCTGAATTAAGTGATCTGTAATCTCCATTCCAGCTCTATAGTTTTATGGTTCTCTATCTTGTAGGTGGTGTCATACTCAACATGTAAAATACATACCTGAATAAGTGAAGATTGAGAAAATGCAGATTGTGAGTACGATATGTAAAGCATTTCATATAGGGCTTAGCATTCAAGGCAAGAAACAAATATCAAAGTAAAAAAAGAGAGACCAAAAAAAATAAAAAAATTTAAAAAAATAGGGGGCCGCCTGGTGGCGCAGCGGTTTAGTTCGCGCTTGGCAGCCCGGGGTTCGCGAGTTCGGATCCCGGGCGCCTGCCGACGAACTGCCTGTCAGCCATGCCGTGGCAGCGTCCCATATAAAGTGGAGGAAGATGGGCACGGATGTTAGCCCAGGGCCAGTCTTCCTCAGCAAAAAGGGGAGGATTGGCAACGGATGTTAGCTCAGGGCTGGTCTTCCCCACACACACACACACACAAAAAAGAGAGACCAAAAGAGCAAAAGAAGATAATGAGTTCCAGTGGTGATTATGTCACTTTTGAGGGAAGGTTGAAAACCAGGACTTTGCCATCTGATGTAACATTTCCTTAAGGCAGGTAAAAGGGCTGGTTCCCCTGATCACTAAGTGGGATAAGGCATCTTCGGTAAGCAAGCTGCACTGGCATCGGTGGGGTTGCCTCCATGCAGCATCAGCAGCAGTCCTTTGCGGACTTAACCAGGTGGGTCTAAACGCCAGAACAAGATCCCGGGTCTCCTTTGGTAAACAGGGCGCGGAGATAACATGGGTCATGCTATGTCTAACACTAGGTTACCTGCCAGGTGGAAAAAACATTAGCTGAAAGGATACGGTGGAGCTAGAGGTGAAGAGCCCACATTTTTTGCGCCTTAGGAGTCACTCCCGGGAGGAGGTCGGCAGGTGGGAAAGAGGCGCAGGATGGTCGCTGCCTTGGAGACTGGGACCTGAACTGTCTACACAACTCACCTCCCTCTCCAGAGATTGTTGATTCATCTAACCAGAAAAAGTTAGGTTAAAGCGAATGTCAGTCAAGTCAGTCTTAAGCCTCTTGAGAGGAAACAGAAGAGGAGGAAGGACAATGAGCGTGGGCGGTTGATAAGCAAGGGAACACACGGAACTACCCACCTCCTTTGGCTCCCCCGCCTACCCGCCTAGGCAGCGCTCGGTTCCCAGCGCGAAGGGGGAACCCAGCGGGTCGAGGGCGGGGTCTCCACCAATCAGCGACGTAGGAAATGTTCCAGAGACATTGATTGGCTCGACTGCCCGGCGGGCTCCTGAACCTAGAGCTGCGGTTGGTGAGGCGTCGCCAGTGGCAACAGGTCGCGCACAGGCGCAGTGCGCATCGGTGGAGGCCTGGTGG
The DNA here is from genome assembly GCA_031878705.1 of Tapirus indicus. Classification (NCBI taxonomy): domain Eukaryota; kingdom Metazoa; phylum Chordata; class Mammalia; order Perissodactyla; family Tapiridae; genus Tapirus; species Tapirus indicus. The sequence continues at coordinate 71,209,306 of CM062923.1, forward strand.
CTGCTAAGCAACGGGAAACATTCCCAACTAGAGCCAGCTTTCTACTCCCAGACCCGGTGTTAGTCTGTCTCTGGAGACCCTAGGCAGCGGCGGCTGCTCTACTCTGACTTGGTGAGTCTTGAGGAATCGAGCTGTGGGGCTGGGCTCCCACTGCTAGGCCCGAGACTTAGCATGGCTTTCGGAGCACGTAAGGAAAGGCTCAGAGAGGCAGAGAAAGTCAATGGAAAGGCGTTTCACTGATTACCTACTACCTACCTATCATTTTAGAGGGGTAGAAAGTGAGGAATAAAGATATCAAGAGACTCAAGAGGTATCTTAAATCAAGATATCAAGAGATCTCACACTGTCCGTTATAAATCTGGACCTGCGCTATTCAATATGGTAGCCACTAGCCACATGTGGCTAGTCTGAGCTGAGATGGGCTCTAAATGTGAAATACACACTGGACTTCGAAGACGTAGTAACAAAAAATAAAATACACTAATGTTTTATATTTATTACATGTTGAAATTATAATATTTTGGACATGTTAACGCACATTATTAAAGTTAATTTCACTTGTTCCTTTTTTTGTATTTTTTGATTGTGGTTACTTGAAAAATTAAAATTACATGTGAGATCTGCATTATATTGTGATTGGTCCACGCAGATCTAGACTAAAACCTAGGCCTGCTGACGCCTGGTTCAAGACCTCATGTGTTATAATACTATTTTGAAGAGAAGTATCTCCACCCATCTGGTAGGGTGGGAGTGGTTGTGGTGGTGAGGATGCAAGACCATTGTGAAAGGCTCATAGTTCTAGTGTTCTAGGACCTCACTGCTTCAAGTGTATGAATCAGAATCTGCATTTTAACAAGCTCCTTAAGTGATTCTCATGTATGCAACAGCTCCAGAAGCATTGCTTTAGGATTTAGCCCTCAATTCTTTTTTTCCTTTGTTTGGTTTCTTCATGAGTACGTAGGCTGTGTTTCTCAGATGGCCTGTATTAGAATTAACTGCACTTTGAACAGCTCCTCAGGAGATATTTGCATACTCAAGTGTGAGAAACATTGATCTTAATACTAATTGCATTTCTCTTCATCCTAACAAATCTAGACCAGTGTGGTCCTCAAATCAGTGGCGGCAGCTGCAGCAGCATCACCACCCAAGAACTTGTTAGAAGTGCAAATTCCTGGGTTCTACCCCAGCTACAGGGCTTCTTGAAGGCCAGGCAAAGTGCCTAATTTTCATTCCTCTGGTTCAAGTCCTCAGTTTGGGAAGAATGGAGTAACTTGGATGAGTTTTCTTTGGGGGCGAGCAAAGTCAGCTCTCCCTAGTTTTCAAGTCCCCTCCACTAGTCCCACTTCCCCAGTCCTTTGCTCCACTTTTCATTTCTCTTTTCCTGACTCTATCCTTTCCAGGAGTGAGGATGGCTTTTCATCCCTCTGAGAGTAACTTCGACCTGAAAAATATCGAAAAGCAGGTGGATAACCCCATGCTTACAAGACTGAATAGTATAAAAGCAAAGGGAAGACTGAGTTTTGTAGTACCCACAGAAAGTGAGTCTGAGACACAATTCCTGATATTCAGGCACTCTACAAAAGCTCAGGAGAGGACAAGAAAACGACAGCAGCTTGTAAAACTAGAGCCTCTGGTAAGTGCGAAAACCAGCATTTTAGTCACTTTTGGCTACAGAGAAAGTTGCAAAATTGCTTCGGGGGAATGGAAGTAATTTCTAAACTCTTAATTAACAAAGAAGGACTGAAAGCCTAAAAGTTAAGGCTTTTTAACTAAAAAGTTAAATTGTGTTTATGAAATTGTAATCACAATTATTTACTCAAAGAATATTGGGTTCTAAGCACTGAGGTGGGGGGATACAGTGGTGAATGAAGTTTTCTAGCAGATCTTCTCTGGTATTATGTACAGTACAGATACTTAACTAAGGCTCTTTTAGATATTACGGTACTATTTAATACTGAGAACTTCAGTAAGAGTAGTATATATAGTCAAATAGTTTTATTATTTTCAAAGTAAATGCCTAGTGTTCTGAACAATTTGTACAGGTCTGAAAATACTTAATTTTTTTTTTTTAATTTTTTTTTTATTTTATTTTTTATTTTTAATTTTTTTTTTTTTTTGGTGAGGAAGACCAGCCCTGAGCTAACATCCGTTGCTAATCCTCCTCTTTTTTTTGCTGAGGAAGACTGGCCCTGGGCTAACATCCGTGCCCATCTTCCTCCACTTTATATGGGACGCCGTCACGGCATGACTGACAGGCAGTGCGTCGGCAGGCGCCCGGGACACGAACCCGCGAACCCCGGGCTGCCAAGCGCGGACCAAACCGCTGCGCCACCGGGCCGGCCCCTGAAAATACTTAATTTTAAGAATCTACTTATGCCCCTGAATAATTATAAATCCATGTAAAGGAGCAGTGCAAGTATAAAGTAAAAAGTGAAAATTCTCACTCCCACCTGCAGACATTAACTACTGTTGTTAGTGGTTGCCCTTCAGGCTGCTTTGTATGTTTATTCAAATATATATGTATATATGTCATATGTGTGTGTATAAAGATATACAGCTTTAAAGTAAGATTATACAGGTACATACTGTTCTTCAAAGTGCTTATTTCACTTAAATATATAGAAGTCTTTCCAATCCGTGCGTACAGAGGTATCCTTTCTCACATACTATACTGTGTTTTATTGCATGAATGTGTCATAATGTAGTATCCATTAACTAGTCTCCTGTTAATGGGAGTTCAGGTTATTTCCGTTTTGTTTTGTTGTTGTTCTTATGTTGCTATTACAGATACTGCTGCCTTGAATGGCGTTGCCTTTGTATGTAAAAGATTGATTCCTAGGAGTGCCATTTTAGAGGTCATAGAATATGTACATTTTTAATTTTGAAAAATATTGCCCAGTTGCACTTAAGGTTTAACCAGGTTACCTCTCCACCTACAGTGTATGAGAGGGTGTGTTTACCCTCATCTTTGCCAAACCTGATGCTCTCAGCTCTTTTATTTTTGCTAGACTGGTAGGTTAAAATGGCATCGTGCTGTTGTTGTAATTTGCATCTTATTAATAAAGGTAAGTATATTTGCATTCATTCATTGGTACATATGTTACTTATTGGAGGATTCTGTTCATAATCTTTGTCCACTTTAAAATTAGATTGTTTGCCTTTTTCCTATCAGTTTTTGCGGTTTTTAAAAATATATATTATGGATATTAACCCTCATTTTATTGTTTCTCAGACTTAAGTACTGATTCCTTTTGAAGGAAAACATTCTTGAAGATCCATAGTGCTGATTTCTTATTGTTATTATGTTACTTTATGTGAAAAAATATTCACCTAGGAATTAATTTGAATTTTTAATAAATCAACATCTTAAATATAAAGAAAACTACACACACAATACAATTTAAATTAACAAAAAATGCAAAGTAACAGATGTTGATCTGACTCTGAACTTGCATTTGCAGGGTGGATGTGGCACTGATGGCCACCGCTCTCTTCTCGGGGGTTCACTGTGCCTGCACTGCCTGTTGTGTGGGGTGTCAGTGTCTCCCTATTGTTCTCCCATGGACTTAGTATGAAACCTTTCACATTTATTTCTCTCTAACGTATTTACCTTCACTTGACAAAAGAGTATTATTAATCCTTGATGATTCAAGTTGTTCTATTTGTCATCAGTGCAATAAATTCATGTATATTAAATGTTTATCATGTACCTACTATGTGCCAGGCTCTGAGCCATGCTCTGGGGATACAGCTGATGTCAAGTGGAGCAGAGGCGAGCTGTACCCACTGACCTCTGCCTAAAGTGTAGATTTTTTTAATTTTTATTATTTATTTATTTATTTATTTTTGGCTGAGGAGGATTCGCCCTGAGCTAACGTCTGTTGCCAATCCTCCTCTATTCTGTGTGTGGGTCACTGCCACAACATGGCTGCTGATGGGTAGTGTAGTTCTGTGCCTGGGAACTGAACCCAGGCTACCAAAGCGGAACGCACCAAACTTAACCACTAGGCCACAAGGCCAGCCCTAAATTGTAAATTTTTGAGCAAAATAAATGTTGTTGTTTTTTAAGTCACTAAGTTTGGGGTGGTTTGTTATGTCCTAATAGGTGAATGGAACAACATAAATAATCCATGAATATAGTAATTCATACAATATAAAAGTAAAGGTATAAAGTCAAAAGTATGTGGATTTTCACCACGCAAAGAGAAAGTAGCTTAGTATTTGAGTGACTGATTTCATGTGTATGGGTGTCTATACTTAGATTTGTTTTTGCAGAGTTAATAATACTATGTATGTTCTTTTTATGATTGCCACCCGTTCTCTCCACTCTCCCTTTTCCGTTTTTCTCTTCTCCTCCTCCTACCCCTTCTACCCCTTCCTCTCCCTCCTTCCTTCTCTCCCTCCCTTCCTCCTTCTACCCTTCCTCGCTCTCTTTCCCTCTCCTACTCTTCTTCTTTTACATTTTTCACCTACCTCCAATTCTTCAATCTCTGACCCCCTTTTCTATGGTATCTAATGTCAACAACTATCTGGTGTATATCCTTTCTTGCCTTTCTCCATGCTCAAACAATTTTATACAGATGAACACATAAAAAATACATATTTGGACATTTACTATTTGTTTTAAGAAATATTATAAATATTTTATAAGTATAGTATTTTGTTGCTTTTTACACTTAAATATACATTGTGGAACTTCCTCAAAGTCAGATGATATTTCTATAACACATTCTTTTTAATGGTTACTTAGTATCCCATTGCATGAATATTCTGTAATTTGTTAAATCATTGTCCTCTTTTGAGACATTCAGATTGTTTTGCAAATATTTATAGTAGTGCAGCAAAATCATTGTATTATCCTTCTGTACTAGTGCTTATATTCTTATGGGATAGAGTCCTATGATTGGTATCATTGAGTTGAAGAGAAAAAAATAATATGTGTATAATTTTATTTAATTGACACATATTTTACTTGGGAACCAGTTTCTCAAACCAATGCAAGTGTGTTGCCTAAATTAAATTTCACTTTCACCCCTACCTAGGTTTTACTCTAATCTCTTTCACCCTGTTATTGACTGATTTAGATGGGTGCGACTGCTCCCTCACACAGCTTACAGTGAAGTTGTTGCTGTGTGATTAGAATTAACTGAGTTCTGCTCCTCCTATCTGAATTGCAGCATTCTCTTTATATTTTACTTTGTTTTCTCTACGTCTATCTTTGTTCCATGGACCATCATTTTATACTCATTATGTTGACAGACAGCATTTTCCCACATTTTCTTCCATTTTACTAATTTTTAAATCTTTCATTCATGTGAAATTTTCTTTTAAATCTGGTCTGAGGGAAGGGACTAACTTTATTTTCTTCAAAATGGTTTGGTATCACCATGTTTTTCCCACTGAATTAAAACACCACCTTTATCATGTATTATATTCTCATATATGGTGAGATCTATTTACAAAATCTTGACTCTTCTCTACTGATCTATACACACTGTTTTGATATCAGTGGCTGTGTTTTAACAGGTCAAAGACAGGTTCTTTCTCACTATTCTTATTTTTGTATCTTTCTTTTCTGTTTTAGATATTTATTCTTCCACATAAACTTTAAAATTTATCCTTCTTAAATGTTTAATTCATTAAAAAAAGTAACTTCATGCAGTCAAAGTCTGCTTCTACCACTGTCCCTCGTCCTTCCAGTTTCCTTTCTGGAGTCAACCAATGATATCAGTTTCTTATGTATCCTTTCAGAGATGTATTATGCTATATAAGCCTAAAGCTAGCATAGTAAACAAACTTTTCTACCTCATGCTTTCTTCATTTAACACATAGCTTGGAGATCATTTCATATCAGTTTAAAAGGTCTTTTTTATCAATTCTTTTTCTGGCTCATAATATTCTATCATAGATGAATGTACCATAATTATTTAATAAGCCTCATATTTATGGACATTAGATTTTGAAATTAATATTTTTGTGACACAGTGTTACAATGAATAGTCTTGTATATATGTCATTTCACACATATGAGATTATATCTGTAGGCAGAATTCCTAGCAATGGAATTGCCAAGTCAAAATATATGTGCATTTGTAATTTGGGGTAGTAAATATTGCTACACTAAAAGAAGAAAAATGGTATCTCAGAGTGGTTTTAATTAGCATTTCTTTTTTGAATAAGGTTGAACATCGTTTCATGTGTTTAAGAGTCATTGTTTCTTTCTGTGAATATGCGAATCTTCATGTCTTGTTTTCTAATTGGATAGTTAGTCTTTTTCTCACTGATTTGTATGAGCTTTTCATATATTAGGAAAATAAGCCCCTTATCTGTGATAAGCATTATAAAAGTTTTTAAGTTTTGTTTTAATTTCTAATTTTTATGTAGTTGAATATATGTCTTCTGAGTTTTATGTAATATTTAGGCCCTCCATTTAGCAAGATTGTAAAGCTGAAATTATCTAGCAGCTTCTTAAATACTTTTCTTTAAAAATTATTTTTGAGTAATATCATCATCATGGTGGTGTGAGATACTCCCTTTGTCTCTCCTCTTCAAACTGCAATGAGTAAAACATCCATAACTCAGCAAAGGCTACATTGCCCAACACACAAGGATGCTGGAGAGATCTAAACACTGGTACATACAAAGGAGGATTGGAGCACATAGAGGAAGTGAACCAGGGGAACAGTTGAGGCAGTGCCCACGATCCTGGTTCCGTGTCCTCAGTGGCTAAGCCACCGCCCTCAGCCCCAGAAAACCCAATAGTTTTTATGATAAAAACTCTCATTAAATGGATATACAAGGAAAGTACCTCAACATAATAAAGGCTATGTATGACAAACCTACAGCTAACATCATACTCAAAGGCAAAATACTGAAAACTATCCCTCTAAGAACAGGAACAAGAGAAGCATGCCTACTCTTACCACTCTTATTCAACTATTGAAAGTCCTAGCCACAGTAATTAGGCAAGAAAATGAAATAAGTCATCCAAATTGAAAAGAAGATTTTGAGGATGACATGATTCTATATATAAAAAGCCATAAAGAATCCATCAAAAAGCTATTAGAAATAATCAACAAATACAGTAAAGTTTCAGGGTGCAAAATTAATATACAAAAATCAGTTGCATTTCTATGCACTAACAGCAAAGTAGCAGAAAGAGAAATCAAGAAAACAGTCCCATTTACAATCACACACACAAAATATATCTAGGAAAAATTTAACCAAAGAAGCGAAAGACCTGTATGCTGAAAACTATGACATTGTTGAAAGAGATTGAAGAATACACAAAGAAATGGAAAGATATTCCATGCTCATGGGTTGGAAGGATTAACATAGTGAAAATGTCCATATTACCTCAAGCAATCTACAGATTCAATGCAATCCCCATCAAAATCCCAATGACATTTTTCATGGAAATAGAACAAAGAATGCTAAAATTTATATGGAACAACAAAAGACCCTGAGTAGCCAAAGTAGTCCTGAGAAAAAAGAACAAAGCTGGAGGTATCACATTCCCTGATTTCAAAATATACTACAAAGCTGTAGTAATCAAAACAGCATGGTATTGGCAGAAAAACAGACACACAGATCAATGGAACAGAATTAACAGTCCAAAACTAAACTCACACATATGTAGACAGCTAATTTTCAAGAAAGGAGCCAAGAACCTACATGGAGAAAGGAGTCTCTTCATCTCTTCAATAAATGGTGTTGAGAAAACTGGACAGCCATATGCAAAAGAATGAAACTAGACCACTATCTTCTACCATACACAAAAATTAACTCAAAGTGGATTAAAGACTTGAATGTAACACCTGAAACCATAAAAATCCTAGAAGAAAACATAGGCAGTATGCTCTTTGACATTGGTCTTAACAGTGTATTTTTGAATATGTCTCCTCAGTCAAGGGAAACAAAAGCAAAAATAAACAAATGAGACTACATCAAACTAAAAAGCTTCTGCAGAACAAAGGAAACCATCAAAAAAAGGAAAAGACAACATACCAAATGAGAGAAGATATTTGCAAATCATACATCCAATAAAGGGTTAATATTCAAAATATATAAAGAACTCATACAACTCAACAACAAAAAAACGAACAACCCAATTAAAAAATGAGCAGAGGATCTGAACAGACATTTTTGCAAAGAAGATATGCAGGTGACCAAAAGGCACATGAAAAGATGTTCAACATCGCTAATTATTAGGGAAATGCAAATCAAAACTACAATGAGATATCACCTCATACCTGTTGTAGTGGTTATTATAAAAAAGACAAGAAATAACAAGTGTTGGAGAAGATGTGGAGAAAAGGGAACTCTTGTACACTGCTGGTGAGAATGTAAATTGATGCAGCCACTATGGAAAACAGTATGGAGACTCCTCAAAAAATTAAGAATTGAATTATCATATGATCCAGCTACAGTTGTGTGCTGCATAATGGTGTTTTGGTCAATGACAGACTGCATATACAATGGTGGTCCCATAAGATTAGTACCATATAGCCTAGGTGTGTAGTAGCCTATACCATCTAGGTTTGTGTAAGTATACTCTATGATGTTCACATAATGACAAAATTGCCTAACAACGCATTTCTCAGAATGTATCCCCATCATTAAGTGATGCATGACTGTATTCCACTTCTGGGTATGTATCCAAAGAACACAAAAACATTAATTCGAGAAGATATATGCACCGTTATGTTCATTGCAGCATTATTTACAGTAGTGAAGACATGGAAACAACCTAAGTGCCCGTTGACAGATGAGTGGATAAAGAAGGTGTGGATAAGGTAGTATTGCACACAATGGAATACTACTCAGGCATAAAAAAGATAAAAATTTTGCCATTTGCAACAACATAGGTGGACCTTGGGGGTATTATACTAACTGAAATGTCAGATGCAGAAAGATAACCTATGATTTCACTCATATGTGGAATATTAAAAAAAACAAAATAAACAAACTGAAACAAAACAAAAACAAACACACAGAAACAGGGAACAGATTGGTGGTTACCAGAAGGGAAGAAGGGTGCAGGGAGGGTGAAATGAGTAAAGCGGGTCAATTGTATGGTGACGGATGAAACTAGATTTTGGTGGTGACCAAAGTTGAAGTGTATTAATAACTAGTCACCATACTGTATATTACATCCCCAGGACTTATTTTTCATATAACTGAAGTTAATACCTTCTGACAACACTCACACAATTCCCCTGCCCATCTGACACCCCTACCTCTGGCAACCACAAATCCGTTCTCCATATTTATGAGTTTGGTTTGTTTTTTGGTTTTTGGTTTTTTTTGGTTCCACAGGTAAGTGAGATCATACAGTATTTGTCTTTCTCTGTCTGACTTTTTTCACTTAGCATAATGCCCTCAAGGTCCATCCATTTTTGTCACAAATGGCAAGATTTCATTCTTTTTTTTCTGGCTGAATAATATTCCATTGTGTGTGTGTGTGTATACACATATGATATATATTTATGTATATGCATGTATACATATACACATATATATTTATATATGTATATATTCATATGCAAATATATGTATATTTTAATATATGTATATGATATATATATGTCATATGTGAGATTTCTTTATCCATTCATGCATTGATGGACACTGAGGTTGCTTCCAGGTCTTGGCTATTGGAAATAATGCTACAGTGAACATGGGAGTGCATATATCTTTTCAAATTAGTGTGTTCATTTGTTTTGGATAAATATCCAGAAGTGGAATTGCTGGATCATATGGTAGTTCTATTTTTAATTTTTTGAGACACCTCCCATGCTATTTTTGGTGCAGTAGTGGCTGCACCAATTTACATTCCCACCAACAGTGCACAAGGGTTCCCTTTTCTCCATATCCTTGCCAACACTTATTATTTCTTGTCTTTTTGATAGTAGGCATTCTAATAGGTGTGAGGTGATATCTCATTGTGGTTTGATTTGCATTTCCCCAATGATGTTGAGCACTTTTCCATGTACCTGTTGGACACCTGTATGTCTTCTTTGGAAAAATGTCTATTCAGATCCTCTGCCCCTTTTTTAAATTGGATTGTTTTTCTGTTATTGAGTTGTATGAGTTCTTTATATGTTTTAGATATTAACCCCTTATTAGATTTCTGATTCGCAAATATTTTCTCCCATTTGGCACATTGCCTTTTCATTTTGTTGATGATTTCCTTTGCTGTGCAGAAGCTTTTTTAGTTTGATGTAGTCCCACTTGTTTATTTTTGCTTGTGTTGCTTTTGCTTTTGGTGTCAAATCCAAAAAATCATTGCCAAGACCAATGTTAAGGAGTTTACCACCTGTGTTTTATTCTAGAAGTTTAATGGTTTCAGGTCTCAGTTCAAGTCTTTAATCCATTTTGAGTTGATATTTGTGTGTGGTGAAAGATAGTTGTCCAGTTTTCCCAACAGCATTTATTGAAGAGACTGTCCTTTCCCCATTGTATATTCTTGGCTCCTTTGTCATAGACTAATTAACCATATATGTGTGGGTTTATTTGTGGGTTCTCTTGATCTTTGTGTTTGTTTTTATGCCAATATCATACTGTTTTGATTCCTATAGCTTTGTAATATAGTTTGAAATCAGGGAGTAGATGCCTCTAGCTTTGTTCTTCTTTCTCAAGATTGCTTTGGGTATTTGGGGTTTTTTGTTGTTCCATATAAATTTTAGGATTCTTTGTTCTATTTCCATGAAAAATGCCATTGGAATTTTGATAGGGATTGCATGGAATCTGTAGGTGGCTTTGGGTACTATGGGCATTTTAACAATATTAATTGTTCCAATCCATGAGCATAGAATATCTTCCATTTATTTATGTCTTCTTCAATTTCTTTCATCAATGTCTTATAGTTTTCAGTGTACAGGTCTTTTGCCTCCTTGGTTAAATTTATTCCTAGGTGTTCTTTCATTCATTGGCACAGTGTCTGGGTGTCTCTCACTTCTTTTTTATATGAGCATCTATTGATGATCATTACCTAGACCCATTAATTCATTAGAGGTTATAAAATGTTAAAATTCTATCATTTCCTTTCTATTTACTATGTGAAATACTTCTTTAAAGAAAAGTTTCCCTTATTAACTGATTATCTTAGCTACAGTTTATATTGGTTAAGCAGAACAAATTCTTGATTTTTTTTGCCTTTGTTTTTCTATTTTCAAAATAATCAGTTGATTTTCTAATATCCTCCAAAGATGAGCAAAGAATTTTCTGAACTCATATGTTTGGATATATTTGATGTATTACAATCAATTGCAGTCATTATTATTATTGATGCTCAAAATGTCTCATCTTTGGCCAGTGGAAATATATTCTATCTTTTTAAATAGACCCTAGTAATCTTTGATAGCACCCTTCTTTGACAATATGACAGGATAGTACATTTCCTGTCTCAGATGTGGAATTGGTCATTACTCCAAGGAGCACTGATTTTTAGTGGAAAATTGTATTTAAAGACCACAATCTTGACACTAGGTTGGCCATTGTTATTAGACATATACATGGGACAGGAACAGTTTTAAATTTTTATAAGATAAAATATATCATAAATAGTGATACTTTCAATTCAGACTCTTGACTACTATTTTTTAATTTTACCTCTTCTTTCTTTATTTGCATGTTTTTACTTCCACTTTGAAATTCTGGTTCTGGTTGATGCCAATATGATTGCTTATTTGCCTTAGCCCACAATACGCAGACAGTAGTTTCATAATAATAATAACAGCACTACTACCAACATTATGATTACTGAAACAGTTTAAAATTTATTTTTGCAAATCTTTGTATCCTAAGGGTATATCCCATTAGGGATGGATAGTAGAATTATTGTATTCCAAGTCACTCAATAGAGTTCCTCTAAGCATGGTTATGCTACAAACTGGATACACATTTAATTTGCATCATATTTTAAAAATTCTTTTAACAATGCCTTTTAAAATATTTGACCTTGTTCTATAATTAGTAAAATATTAAAGTGGTTACAAAATAAAATCTACAAAACTGTGTATCAAAGTGGCTCACCTCCACTCTATTTTCTTCTTCCTACTATAGTAATATATTTTAAATTTTATTTCTCTCCATTTTTAGAAATATCAACAAATTATATACATATACATATATGTATGTATGCAAATTTGTATCCCTCAATTTATTAGATAAAGGGTGTCATACTACATACATTTTTCTAACTTGTTCTTTTTAATTAATAATTTATGTTGGTGTTAACCCCGTAAGTCTATGTACATTTATTGATATGGTTGATGTATATGACCTAAGTTATTATTATTTTATAAATGCTTGTGTGTGTGTGTGTGTGTAGGAAAGAGAGAACGGTGTGTATCTTTTATAAACATCTTTTGTTATGTGATATATTTTGTCCCCCCCCCCCGATTTTTGAGTGTACTTTTGGTATTTAGGAAAATTTATATTTTTATTGTAATGAGTATTTTTGTACTGAAATCCTTTTATAAAGCTTTTAGCCTTTTATTTTTTAGCTACCATCTATTGGTTCTATATTATGAGCAATATTAGAATTAGGTAGTGATTTCTTCCTTTCCCATTTATGTCCCTTAGTATCTAATTTTAGCTGCTTTCCCTTCATTTACAATTAATATCTATAGAGTTTCTCAATCTTGGCGCTATTGACATTTTAAGCCAGATACTTCTTTTTTCTGTTTGGTAAGGAAGATTGGCCCTAGGCTAACATCCATTGCCTATCTTCCTCTTTTTGCTGAGAAAGTTTAGCCCTGAGCTAACATCTGTGCCCATATTCCTCTATTTTGTATATGGGACACGGCCACAGCATGGCTTGATGAGCAGTGTGTACCTCCGTGCCTAGGACCTGAACCCACAAAGCTGGGGCCGCCAAAGTGGAGCACACAAACTTAACCACTATGCCACCAGGCCGGCCCCACCAGATACTTCTTTATTGTGGGGGGCTGCCCTGTGCATTGTAGGATGTTTAGCAACATCCCTAATTTTTTTTTTTTTGTGAGGAAGACTAGCTCTGAGCTCACATCCATTGTCAATCTTCCTCTTTTTGCTGAGGAAGATTGGCCCTGGGCTAACATCTGTGCCCATCTTCCTCTACTTTATATGGGACACCGCCACAGCATGGCTTGACAAGCAGAGGGTTGGTCTGCACCTGGGGTCCGAAACTGTGAACCCTGGGCCACTGAAGCGGAGTGTGTGAACTTAACTGCTATGCCACCGGCCAGCCCCAACATCCCTAGTCTTTACCCATCAAATGCCAGTAGCATCCCCTGACTTTTGACAACCAAAAATATCTTCAGACATTGCCAATCAGACAATGTCTTAATGTTGCCCTGGGGAGCAAAATTGTTCTCAGTCGAGAACCATTGCTATAAGGTAATCAGTGAATTTTTATACTTTTCAAGTGCTCTTCACTAACTGTCCTGTTTTATAGCTGTACTGTATCGACTTTGTCATTACATGCCATACACAGCTAAGTACATATTGCATGCTCACCGCCAATTTTTCTTATTGTGATAAAATAATATCTAACATAATATTTACCATTTTAACCATTTTTAAATGTAAAATTTAGTGACATTAAGTACATTCAAAATGTTGTACAACCGTCACCACTATTCATTTCCAGAACTTTTTCATCACCTATGATTCATTTTAATGTTGGTGCCTCTCTAGTCATTTTGGTTGTCCAAAGCTCATTTTCTAGTAGATTCCCTCAGGAGGGGAGCAATGTTCCCTGAGTTCTTGCATATTCATAGCACTTTATTCCCCTTTCTCCACATCCTTGCCAACACTTGTTTTTTCCTTTCTTTTTGATAATAGCCATTCTAACAGGTATAAGGTGATATCTTGTTATGATTTTGATTTGCATTTCCCTAATGATTAGGGATGTTGAATACCTTTTCATGTACATGTTGGCTGTCTATATGTCTTCTTTGGGAAAATGTCAATGCAGATCCTCTGCCCATTTTTAATCAGATTGTTTGTGGGTTTTTTTGCTATTGAGTTGTATGAGTTCTTGATATATTTTGGATATTAACCTCTTACCAGATACATGATTTGCAAATATTTTTTAACATTGCCTTTTCATTTTGTTGATAGTTTTCTTTGCTGTGCAAAAGCTTTTTGCTGTGCAAAAGCTTTTCTCCCTGTCTTAACTTGTTATTCGGGTCTGCATTCCTTTTCCACACCATTATATAACTGACATCCCCCACCGCCATCACTGTAGCACCAGCTAGTCTTTTCCTTTTTTTAGTGAGTGACTCAAGAGGATTTTAATCAAAAACCAAATATAGTTTACACATATCTGAAAACTTAACACCATTTCCTGTACTTACTCTCAAGCTTTTTTTTTTTTTCCTCACTCCAGTATATAAGAGGTTAGCTATCATACTAAACTCATAATGCTTAGAAACTTCAAGCATTATGATGAATTCATTACTTTATTCTGTTGAAAGCTGGATTTATACTGCCTTAATTTGAAATTACATTAGCCTAAAATAATGTCAGCATTTTTTTAGATCTTCAATCAATTATGACTGTGGGAAGTGATTAATGACTTTTGGGTAGTGTGGGAGGACTGTACTCCTTCACACAGCAGCTGCTTTAGAGAATGGTAGGAGTTTGTAATGGACAATTGGTGAGTATATGACTTCATGACCCTGAGCCCTTTCATCATAACCTTACTCCTAGAAGTATTTGTTGGTATTTAAAGTACAAAATTAATGGAAACCAAGTAGAAAAGTCTTAGTTAAGCAATAGGCCATGGACAGACAATGGTGGTAGCTGCTACAATGATTATAGCTTAGATAGGAAATTAGTCCAGGGAGGAGATCAATTTCCAACAGGGACAGAGTCCAAAGGGAGTGAAGAATAAGACAGGTACATGTCAATATTAAAAAGATTAACATGTCTCTTTATTCCCCAAAGCCAGTGCTAAAGGTCTACCAAGATCATAAGAGGCCAGAATACATACATGACCAGAACCGATTTCAGTTAATCACTTCTGGAATCATAAAACCTTCAGGAAGCACTGAAAAAAGAAGTTCTACCAAATCACTTGTTCAGTTTCCTGAGCATCATGATGCTGTGAAAAAACAACAGGTATAGTATTAAAGTACTTAATTGATCCTTTTATTTCAATTTTAATTTTATAGAGCATTGCTAACATGCTTTTAACTCATAAGAATAGTGGCAAAATCTTTTTTTTTTTTTACCAGGTTGCATAATGGATCTGAGGAATACAATATTTCTCAGTTCTTCCTATTTAAGGAAAATTTGGATAGTAGAGGAAAGTCATAAAGGAAACTTTCAGCATTGGTGCAGTGTCTTCTGATCTTCTATTATATGTTAAGACATAATAGTGTTTTGAATGTTATTATAACTTTCATGAAATTCTTATCATTATTCCCCAAAGTGATAGTCTCTGAAGAACTTGGTGAATGGCAATAAAATAGAAACTGAACCAACTAAAGAGACAATTTCTGTAATGGGTGAGAGTTGTAGAGTGGGGAAGTGACTTTGCAAGGAATAAGTAAATAGTAGCTCTGGGGAGAAATCACCAGAGCATGGCTCTGTAAGAATATCTGTAGATAATTAAACAAAGAAACAGAAGTGGGAGAAAATGTGTAGGACACATCCACAATAAAAATACCAATAGAGCCAGGAATTCTCTGAGCTTTTTATTGAGAGGATCCTTCGAGGCTTGTTAAACATTTCAGTGCTAGTTGTCTGTCAGGCTTTGGGCTAGAGTGCTAGAAATGAGAAGTTGAGGACAGGCTCTGTCCTTGAGGATTTCAGAATCTGGAGGTGGGCAGATGGACAAGTGAACTCTCAAGTGCAGTGAGGTGTGATAAGAGCTTTCATTGGTCATATAAGGTACCAAATAATAGAGAACTGAATAGAAGGGATACTTACACCTGGTGGCCAGGGGGTAGTCAGTGGAGGAAAAGCTAACCTAGATAATTGCACTAGGCTTGGAGGAATGAGTGGAAAGTTAATAAGGCAGATAAAAAGGGAGGGTTTTGGGCTTAAGAAACCAACTGGAAGGAGGCTCATCATGGGTTTGAGTGATATCATCCTGGAATATCATATGATAAATTATATGAAATTGTATAGCCTCAGTTAATTTGGTTTCAGTGAAGTACAAGGAGAGAACAAGCTGTCTTAAGTAGGGCCAGGAAAGATCTGATTACCCATAAATTAATTCATTTGGTATACAGTGGGTTTCAAGAACTTGAATTTAAAGAAGAGGAGAGAAATTGTATGTGCATCTGAACGAAGGGAGGACACTGAAAAGGAATGTTAAGTGTTTGGTTGTAACTGTAACTAAGTGAAGAATTCAGTAAAGGGTTAGAGGTTGAAGGGAAATGTGAAAGAAAGGGGATATTCCATATAAAAGGAGCAGAGTGTTTATTCTCAGAAGAGGGTGATTTTTTTGAGTATTGATTTCTCAATATGAGTTTAGAATGGAAATGCAACAATGAGGATTTCCTGGGAGATAAGGGAAGGAAGGAAAGGAAGAAAAGAAGGAAGGGATGGAGGGAAGTTGGAGGCTTTGCTTCTGGTAATTAAGGAAGATTGACTTCTCAAATTGGACTGGGCATCCATCATAGAGGAGTACTACAGGTATTCCACACCTTGTGAATAAATGCTTCCTTTATCCTCCCCCCTCCCCCACAAATCTGAACTTCTGTGACTACTTAGATTGATTGAATCACATCTTCCCACTGAGTTACATAATTAGAAATAAGTGCTCAGAGGAAAATGTGTAGGCCTATTGTTGAAGAAATCTTCCACTTAGAATGCCGTAAAACTTTTTAAAGGATGTAATAAAGAAAATAAATGCATTTTCTGGTAAAATATTAATATTCTAGTCTCATAAAAATATTAAAGCTGAATACAGCCCTTGTTGAAACATTGGGACAAGGTAATTGAATTTTCTCTGGTTCTGAGTGTCTGGTTTGGCCTATTCATGCCAATGCTGCTATCCCCGGCTAATAGGTGAAAGAAGCACATTCTTTTGAGTTCAAAGATGTATTTCTTTCAGCTCTGAACTCTCCAGGATTCTCCTCTCGAACTCCTGTTCCAGAGGGTATATTTGATCAGAGATGGAGAATAATGATCCCTGTGAATACAAACTTTCTGGGGAAGTTGTTCCACAGAGCTTGTGGTAATAAATCTCTTGTAGAGATAGCAACCTCTATTAGCTATGCTAACAGGCAAAAAGATATCATTTATATATTTACATCAATTATTCAACAAAGCGGGTCTGTGATGGTGATTCTTTTATCTTAAAGCTAATTACCCCTGTACTGTCAGAGAGACAAGGTGATGACCGTTGGAGTTAGTGTCAAATTTCCTCAAACGTGGTTATCAGCCTCCTCCACAGGAGGAGAGGATGCGTGTGATGTTGCCCCACAGTTTGTTGGGAGGAACAAAGGCGTGTAAGTGGCACTGAGAGTGCAGACAGTGGGACCTGGGGATTCAAGCAAAGCTCAAGTGTGTGAATATGGTGGGGACTTAGCCTTGATGCTCCAAGTGTGGGGCGTAGGCCAGCAGCAGCCGCATCTCCTAGAAGCAGGTTAGAAATGCAGAATCTCAGACTCCACCCTAGACTGACTGACAGAATCTGTATTTTAACAGGTAATTTTAACCCAGGTTATTCTGATGCACATTTAGATGTGAGAAGTACTGGTCTACAGAACAGGCAATTATGAGTTAATATCATGTATGCTTCTCCAAGGCTATTGCATGATGTTCTCCAATACCCAATATAACCACCCCTCACATTCACAAAAAAAGTAGTTTATTATGAGTTATGATAACACCTGTCTAAGATTTCACTCATGTAAAAGCATCAAAGTTGTCAGAACAGGGTGAAGAGGTTGAGGGGAGAAGCCACAGTCAGGATCAGGTGCAGAGC
The DNA here is from genome assembly GCA_031878705.1 of Tapirus indicus. Lineage (NCBI taxonomy): Eukaryota > Metazoa > Chordata > Mammalia > Perissodactyla > Tapiridae > Tapirus > Tapirus indicus. The sequence continues at coordinate 71,227,238 of CM062923.1, forward strand.
AAGGAGTGGTGGGCTCCCATGAACACCAGAGAGCAGGTAGTATTTTGATGTAATAAACATTGAGTTAAAGCAGAGGAGAAGGCAATGGGAGCCGACGCTGGGCTGTTTTGTGGGCATTGGTTAGACATCTGGATAGGGAGTACCAAGAAGGAACATCACTGCCTAACAATTGTTTGAAAGTTTTCAGTTCCAAAGTGCTTGCCATTAAGCCCTGGACATCTCAGGCAGTATATTAGTCCTTGAGGTTAATATTTTGTCACTTTTGTATAGCCTTTTTTCTCTGCAAAACTCATTTTTTAAAAAAATTGCCTTTGTTTAGATCCAACGGCCCTCTGCTGAGGTGTTCTCTCCCTCTCCTCCTAAACTGCCGCATACCAGGATTGGAAGAAGAGGTCTCTACAGGATGAGTTCCTCAACTTATCCTAAGTACCTTTTCCATGACCAGGAAGAAGTCATTAAAGCCAACATTCGTGATCCCTTGCAAATCATTAAAATAATACGTGAAAATGAACATCTTGGATTTCTTTACATGATCCCTGCAGTGTCAAGGTCTTCCATTGAATATGATATATATAATCTGAAGTAAGTTCTCTTTTATGAAGGAATTCATTTAACAGTAAAAATTACAAATAAGATTGCAAATGTTATCTGCAATTGATTGGATATTAATGATAAATGTGGTCAAATATAATTTTGATTATCATCCAGTGATAAATGAATCTTAATCACAATAATTTTATTTATTTTTTCCATTTATCTTTCCTTTTTTTATAGACATTAACTATTTTATGGAGTAGTACACTGTTGTGTTTCTCATATGTTTATATTATGTAATGCCATCTTTTTTTTATCAGTATTACAACATATTTTTGATATTTTATGATTATTGAGAAAAGAAGATGGCAATGTGTAAAAAGTAGATAATGCATGATTTGTTTTAATCATTTCAGTTTTCTTTAATAGAGTACAAATAAGGATTTTTTTTAAAAATAAAATGAGCTTGATAACTTAGGATATTTATATAGATTAATAACACACACACCACACATACTTTCTCTCTATTGTTGCTTAACACACATTTGTCATTTGAAGAGTGGCATAAATGTGAGTCTGTGAATTGCTTTAAAGTTCAGCACAACAGGTAGTAGGACTTAAAGGTGATACTGGCTTTTCTCTATTGTTGTTTAGTTGGGCTGACAGCAGTTGTTAAAACCCTCTTTCCTTGAAGGTGATATTAGTTTAGCTTTGCCACCAAATTCTTTGAGCTCCCTTTCCCTTTCTCTGCTCCTTAGGAAGATAAAAGGACCTTCTAGGAATTATATTATTCTCCCTTACTCAGCACAGTAGTTGTGATTGAGTCAGATATAGGACAGCTCTCCTGCTGGGGAGATGGGGGAGAGAAGAAAAACATTTTAATAAATTTTAAAATGTTACATTTATTGTAAATCTGAAAGAGCTTAACAGGAGTGAGAAATAATTTGTGGAAAGAACAGAGATGCATATGAAAATCCAATCATTGGGCATAATGAATTGAGCACCTACTCAGTGGCAGGAACTGTTCTGTGTGCTAGAGAGATATTAGTGAACCGTCTAGATCAAAATTACTGTCCTCATGGAGCTTACATTTTAGCAGAGGGAGACAATAATAACACGATACATGAGTATATTATATAGAATGCTAGAAGTGCTAAGTATTATAGAAAAAATAGACTAGAGCAAAGGGGATTGGGAGTTCTGGGGAAGAGGTTGTCAATTAACGGGGGAGGTCAGGGTGGGCCTCACTGAGAAGCTGACATTTGAACAAGGACCTGAAGAAGAAGGAGTGAATTATGTGCTCGTGGGGAGAGGAAAGACGAGCATTCCGGACAGCAGGAAAGTCAATACAGATATCCCAGGCACACCTGGCATGTTCAAGAAGCGAAGAGGAGGTTGGTGTGGCTACAGTAGAGTGAATGAGAGCAAGGTAATGGACCACAAAGGGCCTTGCTGGCCATCGTGAGGATTGGCTTTTACTCTGAGAAAAATGGGGAATCGCGGAAGGATTTCAAGCAGAGAAGTATCATGATCTGGATAACATTTTGAAAATGACCACTCTGGCTGCTGTGTAAAGAATAGACTTTTGAGGAGCAATGGTTGAAACAGGAGGACCGATGATTCAGGTGAAAGATGGAGCAGGTGGTAGTGGTGGAGGTGGAGAGAAGTGGGTCAAATTCTGGAATTAATTTGAAAGTCAAGCCAACAGGAGGTTTTTATGGACTGTGTGCAAGATGGACAACCAGAGAGGAGTCCAGATGACTTTATGATTCATTTGACTGAGCAAGAGGAAGGGTAGAGTTGCTATTAACTGAGACATAGAAGATTGGATGGAACAGATTCATCAGGGAAAAATAGGAGTTTGGGTTTGGACATACTAATTTTGGGGATGCTAAAGATAGAAGAGGAATGGAGTGGCAGATAAAAGGAGAATTGGGGTCAAGAGTGAAGTTGGCTTTTTTTAAGATGAGAGAAATATCTTGTTTTAAGGTGGGAGAATTAACATATAATGGAATTTAAAGCCCTTTGATGAAAAAAAAATCCCTTTGATAGTATTGTAATTGCACCACTACCTTCCTACTACTTTTTCTATTTCTTTATAAGCTTTTAGAGAGGAGGTTATGGGTCTTAAATGGAGACTGATGGAAAAAAATGGGTTTTTTTGCTGATTTTTAAAAACACACTTCTTGATTAATGTGTGAAATGTTTTCATAGCTTTCATTTCTTAAAAAAGTCATCCAGGGGCCAGCCCAGTGTCATAGTGGTTAAGTTTGCATGCTCAGCTTCAGCGGCCCAGGATTCACAGGTTTGGATCCTGGTTGTGGACCTACACACTGCTCATCAAGCCATGCTATTCTGGCATCTCACATACAAAATGTAGGAAGACGGGCACAGATGTTAGCTGAGGGCTCATCTTCCTCAGCAAAAAGAGGAGAATTGGCAATGGATATTAGCTCAGAGTCAGTCTTCCTCACACACACACACACAAAATCATCCAATAACCCAGATATCAAGGAGTGCCATTTGTGATCTTCATTCCTCATTGTAAGAGGAGTCAAATTTTGCCAAATGTAAAACTGATTCTCATCTATTTACCAGCACAAGATGAAGTAATGAAGATGAGTATGGAAACTGCTTTTCTCCAACTGAGGAAATTAACTGTATTTCTAGACTAATGAGCATTTCTACTAGGGCAACTGAATTGATGTTTTATTTTTTGTTTTTGATTTTTTGGACTGACAGTAGCGATGCTTGGTAGTAATATGCAAGGTTCCTTTAAGAAGATATTGTAATCATGGTTTGTTATTCTATCGTATTTTAGGGTTGATGTTAAATTTTCTTCCCCGGCCTGAATTCCAAATATTATAAACCTAGTGAGTAAAGACAGTTATTTGGATGCACATAGTTGGAAGCACCTAAATTGGAAGTTAAAAGTAGTAGATAACTGGGTCAATGAGATGAGGACATGCTATACCAAACTTTTAAAAGTAATGTGATAAAATTTAATGTCTTCACATAATGTTTAAGTGTGGTAAAGTACATTGAATGTATTTTTTCCTAGAATGTTCTCCCTACCATGGTCCCTCTAAATGCAAAAATAGTTCCATTTTGCAAATGATTCAACTTCACAGATTTAGTGAAGGACAGTTCTTGTTTTTACAACTGGGCTCCTTAACTGACATTTGAGCAATGGAATGAACTTAATAAAAAATTACAAGAGCTGCCTGAAAATATGTTAACACATACTGACAAAGATTAGGAATTCAAAGCAAAAATTCAGCTCTGGAAAAGTGATATTTAAAATGGTTCTCTAGTGATTTTGAGTCATTGTTATGGATTTAAACCTCAAGAAAAATTATTAAGTCAAACGGAGTAACATCTCTCTGTGTTTGAGAGCAGGCTTCACCATTGTTTCTGACATACTTCATATGGAAATGTTTGATTGGATTTTAAGTCAATTTGCATTATCGCAAGAAATTTCAACACTGCATTTATCAAAGGAAAAGCTGTTAGAATTAAAGAATGGTGGTACCTTTGGTACATAATTTCAAGAAAACAAGTTATTCAAATTTTGATTAATGGAAAAGGGATTTTCCATCCGTGAGAGACAAAGCAATAAATCATCACCTGCCATTTGCTGTCTCCTACTTCTATAAACAATGTTCCTCAGCAGTGGTGACTATCAAGAATTTGAACAGATCATTCATCATGTTGGTTAGAAATGCAGGTAGCTACTTCAAAAAAGTTATGGTCATAGCTGTGGTTGCTTATGAGCTAGACTTTATTTGAAAGTTTTATCAAATTTAATATTGAATATTTCCCTGAATTCCTTGTGTTTTATTTTTCTTATTTTAATATGAAGAAATTGTAATTAATGTCTTCATCAGTGTGCCTTATAAAATGTTATCATTGTATGGGTGTGTTAGAACATGCAAGTTTGGGAAGCATTGCCCTAGAGGATTGTAGAAACAATTTTCTCTTGTATGAGAATCTGACCTTTGGTTAACTCTGAAGCTTTGTTCCCCTGGTAACCTAATAAGAGTAGAATGTCGATTGTTTCTAGGCAACATTGCTTGTGATTAAAATGATCCCTGATTGGTAAATTGTATCTGCATTGGGAGGAACTAAAAATGAGTTATAAATACCTGATGGGTGTCACAGCTTTGGGCTTCGCATAGTGCAGCAATTCTTTTTCTGGGCTTGTCTCTTGCAGGAACCCTGAAATCTATGTTTATAGAGTTATTGCAAGACACATTGGCTCCTGTGGGTAATAAGGTTTTTAAGCCAGAGTAGTTTCCACTTCCACCCAATGTGGATCTCACCTCCTTGCATCTAAATTCTCACCTAGGGAGAGGATAGCTCCCGGGTAGCTTTTAGATTGCCAAGGACTCCCAGGGAAAAGGGAAGCTAGATGCGGCCCTGATGGCAGGAAATAGTTCCTGTCCTATGTTCTTCTAAGTAGAGGGGTGCCAAGTATAGTCTATGAAAGGCTTATGAGTCTGAACATTTAATTGAATCTAAGATGATCCCCTAGTGGGGCAATATTTGAGTATTTATTTTTCATGCTGGTGTAAAAGGAGCCACTGTTGGTGTCAGACAATTCCTTCCCTATTAGGTGAGGGATTTTTTTTCCATATCTATGGAAACTCCCATCTCTCTATTATTTTAATTATATCTGTCCATATTTTGCTATTTTTTGTTTTGGTCATTGAAATATAAACTTGACCACACTGATAAGGAACTGTGGGTGCTTCTATAAGGCCATAGTCGGGTACCAAGTCTTTACAATATAATGGACAAGTACTGCAACATGATACTACAAACGCCAACCCTTAGCAGATGCCAAATATTGTTCCCAATTCTTTAACTCATTTAATCCTCATAGCAATTCTATAATGTAGGTAGTGTTGATAGATCCATTTTACAAATGATGAAACTGAGGTAGGGTTGAGGAACTTGACCAAGTTCACACAGCTAGCAAATTGTGGGGCTGGAATTCAAACCCAAGTAGTTGGACTTCAGAACCCAAGCTCTCATGCACTATGCCTAACAGACTCATCCTCATAATGACAACTACTGCCATTTGTGTCGTACACTCCGTGTTGGCATTGTGCTTTCTGTATGTTAATCTATTTCATCCTCAAAAGAGTCTCATTAGAAAGGCATTCTCTATAATTGAAAGATGGGGAAATTGAGTACAGATACATTAAGGACTTTGCTATTTGATATTGTTTTGTGATTTGCAGATAGGAAATTCAGAATAACATCTGATATTCCCATCTTTCAATTCTATAATTTAATCCTCTGTGCAATGTCAATTTTAAAGCTATTAGAATTTAACGGATAAGTCAGGAGGTATGGCAGAGTGCCCCCCAAATCCTGAGCATCTTTAGGGTCATGGAAAGCCAAGAAAGAGGACACAATGCCTCCTCTACCTCAGTGTTTCCCAAAGTTTATTTCCAGGAATATTACACCTAAGTCTAATGATTTAATGGGTGGATAGTAAAAAAAAAAAAATTGTTCTGTGATCATGTAATTTTGAGAAACGTTAAGTTAAATCACTGATTCTCATCCTGGGAGACTTTGCCCTCCAGGAGACATTGGTGAGGTTTGCAGACATTTTTGGTTGTATAACTGGAGAGGATGGTGCTACTGGTATCAAGTGGGAAGAGGCCAGGGATGCTGCTAAACAGCTGACAGTGCACAGGACAGCCGCACACAACAAAGAATTACCTGGCTCGAAATGTCATTAGCGCCGAGACTGAGAAACCTTAAGTTAGACGCATAATGCTATTTATGCATTTCTGTCCTGCATAACCAGGGAACCCTTTCTTGTGGGACATCTGCTGGGATTAGGATTCTGTGAAACATAGTTACGTGAGTTGGGTGTTTGTTAGGACCATATAAACATCTATACTAGGCTCAGGCCATATTACTTTCTAAGTTGGTTGGTTGGTTCTCAGGTAGTTTCTAGGCCTGTCATGTTAAAAGTATTCTTTTTAGACAGTTTTTAAAATTTCAAACTAAAGCTATTCTGTCCTCTCAGTTAGATTATGTGTTTAGTGGTCTAGAACAGAAAATACAGATATAGGCAAGCGTGGAACTTTCTCAATGGCAGCATTCTAGTTTCCATGTGAAGTCATAATTACAAAAAACTTTATACTGAGGTATATATGTTATATAATAAGGAAAAGATCATTTTGAAGCCACATTATCAGAAACCTTACCAGGTTGCCAGACACATTACGAATTTTCTTGGGCTAGTCCATGAAAAAATTTAAATCGGATGAGTCAAATTTGAGTCAGCAAGTGGAAACACTACAGGCCCTTAGTATTTTCAATTGGAATCATCAAAAATCCTTAGCTTCACATTGTCTCCCTACCCTTCCTTCAAACACACATGTGCACACAGACACACACACACACAGACACACACTCACACACTGGCAGTGTTCTGAAGCCATGACAATTTGGTGGATGATGATTTCATTTCATACAAAAATTTGAAGAACCTAGAGCAGTGGTTCTCAGCCTTGGCTGCCAATTAGAATCACCCAGGCCCCACGCCCAGAGATTTATTTAATTGGTTTGTGGTGGAGCCTGAGCAACAGCGTGTCTTTGAAACTCATCAGATTATTCCAATATTCAACCAGAGTTGCACACTGTGGACCTAGAGCAATGGTTCTCAAGCAAGCCCCAAAGGATTTGCTTAAGACAAGTTGTTAAACTCAAGAGTTTCTGATTCAGTAGGTCTGGAGTGGGGTCTGGGAATTTGCAGTTCCCACTTGATGCTGCTGCTGCTGCTCCAAGAACCATACATTGAGAACCGTTGACCCTGGAGCACTCTCTTACTGAAGAAACTTGGAAATTTCCTCTTAGTTAGGGTTTTGTTTAACTTTCTAGGTAAAAAGGAGTTCTTTATCAGATATATTACCATTTCTGGTTAATCAAACCAGAAGCAAAGCAAACCATTTCTCTTCTCCAGTTAGCTTAGATCTAGACTCATATTGAATCATGATATTGGCCATCATCATATAGATTGAGGTTTATAAATGCAGAACTCAGGAAATAGCTAATTTCTTTCCAGGCACTTGCTTGCTTGCCTTTGTCCAATAAATATGTCCAAATCATAACAATTAGGACTATATAGTAATGAAAAAGAGAGAACTTAGATTTGCATAGGGCCACATGAGCTCATCTAATCCACCCCACTACTTTAAACCAAGTAAGGAATAAGTCAGAAACTTGAAAGAGCTGAGAGGGGGGAACAGGGTGGACAAAGACATATGCATGCATTCAAGTTTGGCCTAAAATGGACATGATCAAGAAACCAGCCTGACTAAAAAGGGTGATTTGTGTGGACAGAGAAGGAACCAATATGAGACAGGAGGAGATTGCTACAAACCCCTGGCAGAATAATTTGGATTTAATGATGTAAGCAATGGGAGACTATTTGAAGTTCTTGAGCAGAAGGGTCTCCTGAGACAGAACAGTCATGCATCACCTAAAGACGGGGATATGTTCTGAGAAATGCGTTGTTAGGCAATTTCGTCATTACGCGAACATCATAGAGTGTACCTACACACACCTAGATGGTATAGCCTACTACACACCTAGGCTGTATGGTCCTAATCTTATGGTACCTCTGTGGATTATGTGATTTGTCGTTGACTGAACATCGTTAGATGGCGGATGATGGCATTAGTCTGGGGGACTGATTTAAAGATATACAGAGCATTTTCAATTGCTGCAAGGTGTAACAACAGATAGAGCTGCTGTTTTAAATAGCAAATCACACTGAGATCTTATTGTTTTGGAACATCAAGGAATTCCAGGAGGAGAAATAATTTTTTTTAGAACTCTAGTAGGTTTACTTTGAATTATATCTGAAATGAACAATAACAGGACAATTTATGACCTACCACAAGGGCCATGCAATTCTCTCACTCCGTATGACACATCTTTTTAGAAATTAATAGAAGCCTTGGAGTCCAAATTTCATTTCAGATGGACAGAGACAGGTTCTACAGTAAAATAATTTGACAAGGAACTCCTTGACTCTACTTTAAACGGCAAGAAAACACTACAGGTTTTCTTTTTCCAGTAAAGCATAGTTAAATGTAATTTTATTCAAGACAGTCATCTCAGCCTGATTGGTTAACTCTCCAAGGATCACTGTTTAGTTGATTGGATCATAAAGTCATCTTCTTTATTAGCAAAGTAGGAATTTTATAGAACAGCACATCAACAAATGAAGTTCACTTTTTGGGTCTTAAAGGAAGGCTAATTTTTCTGATTATTTCCTCAAAGAAAGGCCTTGATGGAACAAACAGCCCAAGCAACTCTCCAGGAGACAGCTGAAATTTGAGGCTGAATCCTGAATGTCAAAAATGCTGAATAGGCATCAGCATAGCAGTGGTGGATCAATTGCCGAAACAGATGAGCGCTCTGAGGAAGAGTGTGCAGAGTGAAGCACAGACGTCCAAGGGTGTATCTGAGTAATGAACTGGAACGTCTAAGGAGAATAGGAGTACAGACAACTGTGCACAGGTCCTCTTAGTTTTGCAGAGCTCTTCTTGATCCTGCTACCCCTTCTACCTACCAACTGGATTGGGCTTGAAGGAAGTCCCTGCTAATCTTTGAGAGAATAATTTCATTAGAGTAGTGAGGAACAAGACTGGTTTTCGGAAACGTTGAGAAGGAATTGATGGGGAGGATATGGCCAACTGATACACAGCATTATAAAGGAAGTTCAAGAGAAGGAAGAAGAAGGATTTTAAGTTAAATGGGCAGCGGGGTCAAGAAAAAACTTTCTGCAAAGTTAAAGAGAAGTTCTACACGTTTTTAGTTGCAGAGGAAAAGTAGCCAAAAGCCAGGAGAGTCAGAAAAAAGTGCAGTGAAATCTCTCCATCTCTGATTGGAGGACAGCATGCGAGATACACTCAGGTGTGGTAAACACAGGATGATGATTTTCAAATGAAGGTACGAGAGAGAGCTCACCTGTCAGCACCCTGTTTTTTGTTGTTGTTGCTTGTTTGTTTTCAAAGTTCAGTGGTTCACAAACATTACTATGTATCAGAATCACCCAGGGAGTTTGTTAAACTAGAGTCTTGAGTCCCATACATAAGGATTCCTATTCTGTGTTCGACCAAAAAATCTAGATTCTTAATAAGCACCCCAGATAATTTTGATGCTGGTGATCCGGTCTCCGAAAAAGACTCTTCTGTGTTCATTTGCTCTATGCAGAGTAGAGATGTGTAGAAGAGGAAAAATCTTAGTGGCTTGAGAATGAAGATCTTGAATAGGTAGGAAAATATAAATAAAAAGGATTTCTAAGTGGCACTGAGCACCAACAAGCTAAAATTCAACACCATGGACAGCATTTGTCACCTTCTAGAAGGATCTTTAGCAGCAGAGGGATCCACACAGAGCAAGTTTTCCAGACATGCACCAGGGCCATGGTGAGCTGTTTGTTCTTGTTTTTAGGTTGGTTTGATGACTGATGTTAATGAAACATCTGAAGTTGATTACAGTTTCAGAGACAAGTTGAAATTTCACATTTTGGAGAGAATCACCTCAAGAATGTCCTAATTATATCTTCAGCTGTTGACAAAGAAAAAAGGAAAAAAATGTGTTCCATACACCTCACCAGCAACATGCAATACCTGGCATTTTTCCTGGTGTGAGTTAGTTAGAACACAGACAAAGAGTCAGGTAGTGGAATCAGGTAAAAGCTGAGCAGTCTGAAGTTTTTTCCATAACAGCACTGAAGAGGAGAGCAGCCTTACTGTTAGCTCTCAGACCCTCTCCCCTCTCCACAGCACCATCAGCCCCCAACTTCCCTGTGTGCTCACAGGAACAGCTCTGGGTTTGTGTTTGCTTTCATTCTGGTCCTGTATGCCCTAACTTAAAAAAATATTTTTCTCACTCAGTTTTATTAAAACAAAAATAGATTTATGATTTTCGCCAGTGGTTCTTAGTTTTGTAATTAACACACCCAAAGCATATGAGAATTTTGTTCCAATCCCTTAAAATCTCATCATACAAATGTACATAAATTGTTTACATACAACAGTTTCAGGGGTTTCACAGATGACCTGAAGGCTGTGCTAAAGGACCATGAATTCCAGGTTCAGAATGCAGAGCTAAGGACTAAAAGAGAACACAGACATGGGAAACAGTTGATTTTCACTGGAGTGTTTGGTCTAATCTTTACTAGTACATATAATTTTTGTGTAGTTTTAACGTAGAAACAACTTGGGGTTTTGTTTTTGCACTTAACCTATATCTTATTATTCTAAACTAACATAACTAAACTAACTCTTCATAAATTTTATTTTCCTAAATTCCAAAATATATTTTAATAACTTGCTATATCATTATATGTTTCACACTTGTTCTATTATTAAATATTTAAATTGCATCCAATATTTCAATGTTATTGCTAAAATTACAGAAAATACCTTTGTGCCTGTAGGCAAGTTCTTATTTGAAGAAATTTTTTAGAGAATCATCCTTTTCTGTTCTCATTACTTTGTTTCCTTCTCCTATCCCTACTCCCATTTGTATCCCATTCTTTTCTTCTTTACTTGCTCTATTTCCTCTTACGCATAAGGTTGAAGAATGCCCTTGTGACAGTTAAAAGAGGCATATCTTGAAATAATTTCCCAATAATAATAATTTTACTATGTGATAAATTGGACATATTTTTTAGCTTAATCTGGATCTTGATTCTGATCTTCTCTAATTCATATTTGCTTGCTTTGATCTTTCTCATAATTCTGTCAATACTGGGTAGTATAAGACTCTTATACTATTATTTTTGAATAGTTTCTAAAGAGTTAATAATAAATAAAAACTTATTTCCAGATATCTTTCATATGGGACTATTATGTTTTAAAAATCTGTAATTGATTTGTTTTTGTAAAAATCATGTAACTGAAATTATCAAGCATATTGCCAAGGTTGTGAAATCTTTAAGAGCTATAGTAAGTCCACCGGTTGTTAAAAAACAGCTCCCTCTCCTTTTCTTGAATAGTTTATTCACTCTAAAAGTAGTTTGATCAAATTTTTAAAAATTTTAAATAATATTTGTTTCCCAGAAATGTTTTATCTCTTTAAAACAAAAAAGTAACGCAATTGTTTAACTTTGTATTGAATACTTTATTCACTTCCCTCAATTTTTATTTGATCATAGAGTTGTAAGTTATGAAAACATCAACAAAAATGACTACTATACCATTAGCAAAAAGGCAGTGACACACGTTTATAATGACGACATTGAATTCATCGAAATTGACCGATGGGAACAGGAATATCTATATCACAGAGAACTCGCTAAGATTCCCATATTTTCACTTTTCCGGAAATGGAAGGCATTTAATGTATGGAAGAAGAATGTCCACTCCAAGAAAATCAGCGGATGTCGAAAATCTCTAGAAAAAAATTTGTTCATTGTTAATCAAGTAGGTATTAATCCTATTTTAAAAGAATTAGTCACAGGAAAACAAAGTGTGAATCTATTAGAGGTGTCAGACTAGACTGTCCCTGAAATAGAATATTTCATCTTTCAAGAGAATTCACAATTTTCATCCTGTCTTGTCATTTAAGAATCTGGCAGTCTAGTGGTGTTTCTACATTTTAACCAGGCCTGCGAAATGCAAAAGTGTAAGAAGAGAGTTGCACAGGTCCCCTTTGATTAGAAGCAGCCTCAGAGGTTTGGATTCATGTCCCCCTTTGTTGGTGATCAGGCAAGTTGTATATTCTTTTGAGCAGAGCAGGCTAGCAACCTCTATTACCTCCTCTCATCTTAGAGACACTCTGGAAATAATTTGGGGGCTTGTTTTCATGAGCCAATACCTCCCAATGTATCGTATGTTTTTCTCTACCAGGGATTCAGACAGTAGGGAAAATTTTAATATTTACTTTGGAGGATGAGGTACTCATGGCAAAAGAACTGTTAAAGGGTGTGTGACCATATTTAAAATCTCTACCCATTTACTGAATTTCAACTTGCATTAGAAGTTTTTTATGTCACCCCTGGGAATGAACTGGAATCACCATTACTGTTAATGCTCAGAGTACTGGTCCTCAGTTCTCTATTTCTATGACTTGGAGTCACCACCCTCTCAAATCAGAAGCCTCAAGTTTGCTTTTTACTGGTCATTTCCTTCACTTTGCATATGGTAATCTGAAAGATCGTTATTAAGATGTCAGTCATACAATAAAGGAACATTAAAGGAATATGGCTAACATAGATATTAGTGCAAAAATATGTATAAGACGTACTATCTCGGGTCATCCATCCCATCAAGCATTCTGAGTTGTAGAAAATATTCTAGTCCTTTTTGATATCACACTCAACCCCTAAACCTTAATTTCATTAAGGATCCATCAGTCATTTGAACCTATTTTACTACCTTTCACCACTTGGACACTATACGTTTAATAAATTTGTTACCAGGTATGTAAAATAGTTCTTCCTGCATTTGTCTCTAAAATTACCTCCCTCAGTCCTAAGGCTTATTCTCTTATTTTATGTGCTGAGAGTTGTCATTCTGTCTGTCTGCCATTCATACCAATGGTGCTTTGGCCTTGATAATATCTTCTGTTAAATATAGCCCTAGCGGACTAGAAAGTTCTCATTCTTTTTAATCTAAGATTGATCTGAATGACAGACCCATTGAGTTGGTTTCAACATCGAATAGATGTTATAATTATCCACACACTTACCACTAGTCTTATATTTACAATTAGTTAACTGGAGTGGGGGGGGGGCTGATTCCCCTAGATTAGGTTGAAGGGATAAAAGTGGAGCTGTCCTTGACATTTTTTAAATGATTTTTTTAGTAACCAACCTTACTGGCACCCGTGCTTACATTTCCTTATAACAAGTTTATTGAAATATAATTAATGTACCATACAATTCACTCATTTAAAGTATACAATTCAGCGGTTTTACTATATTCACAGAGTTTATCAACCATCACTACAGTCAATTTTAGAACATTTCCATCACTCCAAAAAGAAGTCCCATTACCCATTAGCAGTCACTCTCCATTTCTCCCTAACTCTCCCCTACCCCACCCTCAGCTCTAGACTAACACTGATCTACTTTTTGTCTCTATTGATTTGCCTACTCTGTATATTTCATGTAAATGGAACCATAGAATACATGGTCCTTTGTGACTGGCTTTTTTCACTTATCATAAGGTTTTTAAGTTTCATCTATGTTGTAGCATAGCATTTCTTTTTATTGGCAAATAATATTCTGTTGTATGGATATCTGTATTTTATTTATCCATCCATCTATCAGTGGATATTTGGGTTGTTTCCACTTTTTGGTTATTATTAATAATGCTGCTATGAACATTTGTGTACAAGTTTTTGTCTAGACATATGTTTTCATTTCTTTTGGATATATACCTAGGAGTAGAATTGCTGGATTACCAGTAATTTTACATTTAACCTTTTGAGCAACTGAAAAACGGTTTTCCAAAGCCACTGCACAATTTTACATTCCCACCAACAGCGTATGAGGGCTTCAGTTTCTCCATCCTCTCAGCATTATATGTCTTTTTTATTAGAGTCATTCCTACTGGTTGTGAAGTGGTGTCTAAAACCATTGTGGTTTTGATTTATATTTTCCTAAAGGCTAATATGGTGAGCATCTTTTCATGTGCCTATTGGCTATTCATATATCTTATTTGGAGAACTGTCTATTCAGATACTTTGACCATTTTTTAATTGGGTTACTTGTATTTTACTATTGAGTTGTAAGAATTCTTTCTATATTCTGGATACAAATCCCTTATCAGATACATGATTTACAAAAATTTTCTCCCATATTTTAGCTTGTCTTTTCACTTTCTTAATGGTATCTTTTGAAGCACAAAAGTTCTTAATTTTGGTGATTCCATTTTTTCTTTAACTGCTTGTGCTTTTGGTGTTATATCTGAAAAACTGTTGCCTAGTCCAAGGTTACAAAGATTTACCCCTATGTTTTCTTCTAATAGTTTTAGCTCTTACATTTAGTTCTTTAATCCATCCCTAGTTAATTTTTGCTTCTGGGGTGAGGTAGGGGTCTGACTTCATTCTTTTGCATGTGGCTATCCAGTGGTCCCGGCACCATATGTGGCAAAGACTATTCTTTCCCCTTTGAATGGTCTTGGCACCCTTGTCAAAAATCAATTGACCATAAATGTGAGAATTTCTGAACTCTCAATTCTATTCCATTGATCTATACCTGTCCTCATGCCAGTACCACACTGTCTTGAATACTATAGCTTTGTGGTAAGTTTTGAAATTAGAAAGTGAGTCCCCTGGGCCCCTTGTATTTACATGAATTTTAAAATCATCTTGTCAATTTCTGCAAAGAAGCCAGTTGGGATTTTGATAGGGATTGCTTTAAATCTGTAGAGCAATTTAGAAATTATTGCCATTTTAACAGTGGTAACTTTTCTGGTCCATGAACACACAAATGTCTTTCCGTTTATTTAGGTCTTCTTCAATTTCTTTCAACAATATATTGTAATTTTCAGAGTACATGTTTTGCATGTCTTTTGTTAAATTTATTCCTAAATATTTTATTCTTTTTGATA
This sequence comes from Tapirus indicus, assembly GCA_031878705.1. NCBI lineage: Eukaryota > Metazoa > Chordata > Mammalia > Perissodactyla > Tapiridae > Tapirus > Tapirus indicus. The sequence goes on from CM062923.1 coordinate 71,242,372, forward strand.
CTATTATAAGTGGAATTGTTTTCTTAAATTTCATTTTGGGTTTTTCATTATGTATATATAGTACATATAGAGAATATATATAAATAGCATATGTATAAATGTGTGTGTGTACATATATATATTCTATATAGCAATATTTGTATATTGAGCCTGTTTCCTGAAACCTTGCAGAATTTATTATTGACTCTAATAGTTTGGTTGGTTTATGTGTGTGTGTGTGTGTGTGTGTGTGTGTGTGTGTATTCCTTAGGATATTCTATGAATAAGAATATGTCATCTGCAAATAGATACTTTTATTCCTCCTTTCCAATCTAAATGGCTTTTATTTAATTTTCTTGCCTAAGTTTCCTGGCTAGAACTTTATGTTGAATAGAAGAGGCAAGAGCAGAAATTCTTATCTTGTTCCTGATCTTAGAGGGAAAGCTTTCAGTCTTCCACCATTAAGTATGATGTTCTGAGGAAGTTGCTTTCTATCCCTGGTTTGTTGTATGTTTTTATCATAAAACCATGATGATTCTGTCAAGTGCTTTTTCTGTATCTATTGAGATTATCGTGCAGTTTTCCCCTTTATTCTACTAATATGATATATTACAATAATTTTCAGATATTAAACCAACTTTGTATGCCTGGGATAAATCGTATTTGGTCATGGTGTATAATCCTTTTTACGTACTGTAAGAATTGGTTTGCTAGTATTTTGTTGAGGATATTTGCATATATATATATTCGTAAGGAAGATTGATCTACAGTTTTTTTCCTTGTGATGTGTTTGTCTGGTTTTGGTATGAGGGTAATACTGGCTTTATAGAATAAGTTGGGAAATATTCCCTCTTCTATTTTTTGAAAGAGTTTATGAAGAATTGGTGTTAATTTTTCCTTAAATGTTTGGTAGAATTCAAATGAGGCCATCTGAGACTATGCTTACTTTTTGTAAGTGTCTTCTAGTCTCCTATATTTCCAGGGTTCACTTTTCTCTAGACTTAGGTGTGTGTTTAGTATTAATTTTTCAATGTTATTTAATGCTGCACATGATTTTAACCTGCCAGGTACTTGATGATTTTGCTGATTTTCTAATAATATGTAAATTTTGTTATACGTGATACTTTCAGGCAGTTTTTCACATTCACTCATACACTGCCATTCATTTATCTTAATTTGAATATTCCTTTGTATTTAAATCCTTCATTTTTAAATTTTTAGTCAGTCATTGCTTTCAAGACAGACCACTCTTCATTTTATAGATTTATGTAACTGTTCCTCCACTTATGAAGGGAGGGGCCTTTTGCTGTAGCCTTTTATACCCTGGGTCAGAAATATACAAGAGAATGTTTGAGCCCAGAGCTTCTAGCTGGGCCATGACCTACAGCTCCAATGGGTTCTCTAAGTGCCAAATTGCACAGACTACTCAGATGTTCTGGTGACTCAGGTTAGGGCAAATTAAAGCTGCGATGCCATGGTGAAGGCAAGACCAGCAAATCCAAAGAGTTCCTGCATTCCAACCAAAGACACTGTGCTTCAGCATGACCCTGATTTTCTTAGATTTTTACAGCAAATGTAACTCTTCTGCACTTATCCTCCAAAGTCTCTAATGTTTCCCCATAAGCTTTCTAACCCAGTGACCAACCCCCAGATTATTAACAATGATTTTCCACCTCTGAAAGTATTGACACTCGTTTCAATGCAAATGGCAAAAACTCATTTTAAATGAGCTTCAATAACAACAGCAACAAGCAAAAGTTCATGTAATAAGGAAGTTCAAGGGGTGAAAATACCTTTCTTAATGGCTGAATTCAGAAGTTCTAATGATGTCTTCTCATCTTTGATTTTTCCTCTTTCTCTCCATCTTTCAGTTCTGTTTTTCTCTGTGTCTGTTTTATTCTCAGTTGAGCTCTCGTCATGAGCACCACCTGCAGCTCTAGTTACAACTGCCTCTTTTAATGAAAAGAGAGTACCTGTTGCTGGAGATGCTGGAAGGATCACTCTGGCTCAGCTTGGCCACATGTCCAATCCTGAACCAATCCCTGAACAGCCAGGAGTACTCTGATAAACCAGGCCTGGTTATGTGCCTATTCCTCCTTCCTCTGATTGGGAAAGTGAGGGGTCAGCCTTATCAAAACCACATGGTAATGAGTTTCCCAAAAGAAAGAGGGATTTTATCACCAGAAGAATTGGTGGTAGGTCAGGGAAAGTCTCCTGGGCAGACAAAAATTATAGCTACCTCACTTTTTTACATACTGAAACTCACCATCAAGGGGACAAGTTCTTCCTCCTCTTACAATCCTGCTAAAAACTTAGAATAATGCTTAATCCTTATCACCTTCAATGGGCACTATTGATATACCAACCCAAGAATGAATCACCTAACCCAGATTCCATCTGAAATTTACTAACAGTAGAAACAACAATGGGGGGCGGGGGAGTGAAACACCTCCGGTCTCTCTTATATTCAGGACAGCTTTCACATCTGTCCTTTATGCTGACAGCCAGATAGTTAGGTTAGGCCAAAGTAATTTCTTGGATTGTATTTTCTCTCTTCCCAAAAATTCCCACTGTCAAACTCTCACTTTTTGGCAGACCATCAAGATCAGTTTTGCTCTCTACCTGGATCCCTGCCATTTGTCCCTTTACTGAGTAGAACTTGTATTTTTAGTACAAAGACTTTCTCGAGAGTACCCTAGACTTCCTTACTTTCACTGCCCCATTTTGATTACATTCTCATCCCTACTCCTGTACTCATGTAACTTTATTTAGTATCTCATTTCAATTCATAGACTTAGCCTCTAAACTTTTGCTTCTTTTTTATCTTACAAATTCCCCCATGACATGAATCCTAAGAGCTATAGCCTTCCTAGATGTTTTCTCACAAAACGCTCTTCATTTAGGACTCTACTGATTATAACTTCCCTTTATTTGTACTTAGAATAAATAATTAAAGCACTATTTCATGTTGGTGTGAATAACTGTTGTTTGTCTTGTTTTGGAAATTCCTAGAAGAGAGTCCAATAGTGTGTTATATGTAACATAAAAACCAGTGTCACATACAAATAAATTAATATTAACTTTTTTTATATAGTGCAACTGCTCCTCCTTTGATTTGATTAGGAGAAGTGAGGGTGAATGGCCTTGCAACATTCTTAGAACACGTGCCTTTGAAGCTAACAGCCTAGAACTCTGACTTAGGATGGTTGTGTAGAGAAAGATTAAATTACTATTATTCACAAATACTTCCAGTCATTCTCCCAGCCCACATTGCAAGATAGGTTCTTAACAGTGACTGAATTTTCTTTTCAGCAACTTGTTACCCACTGAAAATTTAAAGTTAAATTTATCTTTGTTCTATGTCATAGCCTCTTAGGTCAGTAGATGGGCCCCTCCATTATCATGATGACTGGACATTGTAAACTCCTTAAGGTAACACAAAGAATTTTTTAGTAACCATTAGCCAAACCTAGGGAAATTTAAGATATCGCCCAGTCCTCTGTTACTTGCCCTCAATCTCATAGCTAAAAGACATGTTTTCAAAATGAGAAGAAAGGAATTCAGACAAATTAAATCTGAAAAATTCAAAGAATATTTTTAGAACAAAATTTCATGTGTCCCTGTTTAATGTATGTGCTTTGTAGTTGTAGATAAAGTTAACAAATAGAGCTATTTTTTCTTAATCATTCTTGCTTTACAAATATTTTTACACTTTTAAAAGACAGAAAATTTTTTAAACTAAATAATGATAAATTCCTTTTTTCATTTAGTATCTGCGACCAGCTCTTCTTAAAATAAATGAATTGTGCTATCAATTGAGTTTTATGGGACTTTGTTATATTGAAAAATGTCACACCTACACCCTGCAAGAATTTAAGGCCACACAAGTCATATGGCTAGAAGAGGTAAGGAATTTTGTCTATAAATTCCAAGATTTTTTCCTATAATTGCTACTTTGGTACCACTAATTATACATATTCCTCAACATCTAGGTGACAGAGCGTCTAGAAGAATTTCGAAATGAGGCAAAAGTTGTGGTCCGGAAGGCTTGTCGAGTTGCTCTGCGTGCTGTAGGATTTATTCCGGATGACTGTGCGTGTGAGCCTGAGGGTATGAGGGGGAAAGAACTTCAATAGCTCAGAAGTGGTGGCTTTCTAAAATATTAACTCTTTTTTATTCTACTTTTCTTAAGTTTAAATAATGATCTTATTTTTTGATTCTTCTAAACTTTTTCTTGATAGGTTATAAATTCAGTGTATATTGTAGAAAGGGAAAAACAGTAAATACTGCATTTTCCTTGTATTGCCCTTGCTGTGTATAGCATTTCTAAACTGGTTACAGAACCTTTATTTCACAAGCATTTTATAGTGGACTCAAGGCGTCTCTGCTTAAAGGTATGTCCGACCTATTAGTATGGACAGTAGGTTTGTTAAAATTGAGAGATTGGATGGACCTCAGGATTGGCTCCAGCTGGCATGGACTCTAAAGGATAACTAAAATGCAGGTGGAAAAGGAGGGTAAAGGTGCTCCTGGGAAAGAGGTGGCGTGGTCCACAGATCCAGTCCTGTTAAAGGGAATGTCAGTGAACTGTCTGCAGTCTTGTTGAGTTGAAATCCTTTGATGGGAAGTTCTTTTGGTTAACTGGGCTGTTTTCTGGAGTCAGAAATATCTCAGGAACCAAAGTATCTTGTTGTTTTTGAATTTTACTTGTCTTTTAATCCGCATTGAAAGCAATGGAATATTTATACAAGAATTGTTATCATTGTGTCTTCTGTTGTTCTTAGCTTATTGTAAAATGCCAGATAGTGGAAGTGTCATTGAGTTCCCTGCTTACACAGACTCTGAGAAAATGACGTACACAGAGCAGGCCAGCAAAAGGCATCATTGCATGAGGCTGACGTGGTAAATGATTATTCTTTCTTTCAAGAAAAATTAGAGCATTCATCCTTCTCAAGTTTCATTAAAAATTAAAGCCTCCATCACAGGATTCACTAATAGTGATGAAGGATTTGAAGGATATGGTAACCTGAATGCATGCCCCAGAGATCCAATCCTTCAACTGCCACCCAGCAAAAAGCCACTGGGAACGGCAGGCTGGTAGAGAGTGGGGGGCATGTCCAAGGCCAGGAGCTCCTCTTTGATCACTAAGACTTTGTTTCCCTCTAGCTCAGCCTGGAACATGGAGCAGGCTGTGGTAAGAAGTCAGGCATACAGAGATTTGTGGGCCTCCTCAAGTGGACCTGGAGGGCCTGCTCCATCTGTTTGGTCACTACAGAGCTACAGGCAGCTGCATTGCCACACATAGTTCTGCTTTCTCCCTAAAGCAGGTTTTGTATCTGGGAGACCCGGAAGGAAAGTCTTCCTTCTAAGTCTCTCCAGGGATAACTCCCTTACCAGCTGGGTAAGCAGCTCTGCCACCTGCTTACCCAGCTGGATCTTGACATTGTTCCAGAGTTTGGATTTCACATCATTCTAAATCCTCATCACTGCAAATGACTCTTGCAAACAAAATCACCAAACATTATCTGAACAGTTGTATGTGGCACTATAAAATGCTGATCATTGTTACTCAGTGCTCATTGACTTAGTCCAACTTTTATAGCTGTCTATTTAGTAAATCTTAACTGTGTACCAGTTTATAGATGAGATGCTATGATGCTATGATGCTATGATGATGCCTATGCCACCAGAGTCGGTGAAGCAGTCCCTGGGGCCACCGTTGTAGGCCCACAGATACTGGAGGCCCGTTGGGCTCCACTTAAGCAGAATAAAACGTTATTCTGAATACCTTGCTGACGCAGTCTGCATTCTAAGCAAAGTAAAAAAAATATTAAATTTGCATCTTTGGGTTAGCAGTTGCTGTCAAACAACATTTATTCAATAGCAAAGATTTCACACTTTACCATCAGAATGTGAGTTACAGATGTTGTATATTTACTTATTTCTTCTTTAAAGCATCTTAAAAACATCTTACAGCCCTTTTGGCTAGATGAGCTAGATGCTTTTTCCATACAACTGTATTGCACATTAAATATCCTGTTGAATAGTTAGAACACCTAGCTAAATTGAGGCTATGTATTTGAATATATGTTTGTTTTTAAATGAAGAATGTCTAGGAACAATTCTTCTGGACAATAAATCTCTGATATTGTAATATAAGTGGAAATTCAAAGAGAAATTATGATACTTTAAAATTTAAATACTTGCTTTAGAGTCACTTTCAAAAATACATAGTGAATATAGAAAACTGAAGCTGTAATTTTTTTCTTTTCAAGCTTTATCCGTCTAAATGACTATCTAATCCAGAACACAATGCATGTCCTCACAGTAAATTCTGTGAACTCTCTGTTGAATTATCTCACTGACAAGCTGAAACGAACACCTTCAGCAGATGTCATTGAGAAATGGATTACTGAAGAGAAGCCTGAAGTCACTGATAAAAAGGTATATATAGACAAAAATTAAGAAAATTCATTGGTTAGCATTTAGTGAGGAGTGCTTTAAAGCACTATGAATTATGCTATTTTGTGTGTACTGGAAAAACAGGAGAAATGCTTAGAGGATGTCACAGTATAATCAGAGCCTACCATACACATATAAAATGGCAGAATTAAAATCAGCATGTCAACAAGTATCTAAGTGTGAAGAAAATATCCACTGTGCTGACTGTTGCTCTCTCTCTCGTGGGAATTTGCTAAAGGTTATTTATGTGTTCATTCAACAAATATTTCTTAAGTATCTACTATGTACCAATCCCTCTGCTGGGTGTTGGGTATATAGTGATGGAAAACATAGATGGGATCCTTGTCCCCAAGAAGCTTACAGTTTGGGAGTCATCGTGGGCATTAACTAGCAGAGGGAAGCAGGGAAGGTGGTATAAATGAAAGAGATGAACGGTAGTTTACAGGTGAGAAGAAGCAAATCATGGAAACAAACCTCTGTGCTTTGAAAGTATAACCTCTTGGGAGGATATTGATCTTAGAGACACAGAGTAATTTGAGATGTTTGAAATGAAGGAGTTCAAATTTGACCGTGCATTCTAATTGTAGCATAGCTAAGAGAGAAATCATGTTAACTCACATCCACATTTCCCAGTAAGCTTTCCCCAGCTCCATCCTGGATAATAGCTTCATGCCAGATACCTAAAAAGTAGCAGAACATGCTTACTTGGTTTCAGCAAGCTTCCTACCTCCATATCTCAACTTCCTCCCCAAGAAACCCAGTTATGCAGTTTCAAGGCCTGAGGCTCTTTGCCATAGTTTCCCTTTTCTCCAAAAGTTGAATTTTAGTTGTATACTCCTTTTCATTACTTTCTCTCCTCCCCTATTCTCAATTCCTCCTTTTTCCAAATTCTATCACATTTTAAAAGTAACGTCTAATTATGAAAGTAATATATGCTAAGTGCAGAAAATTTGAAGAACACAGAAATATACAAAGAAAACATCCTCTGCTATCCAAAGATAACTATTTCCAAAGAGAAAAAAGGTATCATTCTCCACTAACTGCTTTATCACCTGCTTTTTCCACTTAGCAATGTACTGTAAAAAGTCTCCCAAGTCAATATGTATTTTTCCATATAATATTCACCCATAGAAATGTACTATAGATCTTATGAATAATTTTCTATTATTGATCACCTTCTCACTCTTCCAAATAATGCTGCAAAGAACATCCTTGTCTATACATTTTTCACACGTCTGATTTTTCCCCTTACAAGAAATTTCTAGATGTGGAATTATTGGGTCAGAAATATGCTCACCTGTTAACGCTTTTGATACTGAGGCATAACTTTCCAGAAAGTTTTGTGTCAATATACAACCTTCCTAGCAATGTTTGAGAAGGAGCATTTACCCACATGCACACTAGATATTATCATTTATTTTAATCTTTGTCAATCTGATGGATGTAAAGTGGTATACCGCTGCTTTTAAGTGGTATGTTCCTTTAGTTGCCACCCTAGTACAGGGATAAGAGTATAGGTCTGGTGATCTGAAAGACCTGGGTATGAGTTCTGATCTGCCACTTACTAACCAGTGTGTCCTGGATGAAATGTCTAACCTTCTCCAGATCCTATTTTCTCCTGGGAGTAATAATGATACCTGCTTCATATGGTTGGTGTGGGAAATTACATGAATAATTAGCACTGCCTGGCACACAGTAAATACTCAATAAATGTTACTACATAAACTATCATGAGGAAGAGAAGGAGGAGGTTGATTGATCATTTGTATATTCCTTTTAAGAAATGTCAGATTATGCCCTTTACCCATTTTTCTACTTAAGTACATTTCTATTGTGGTATATTTCTATTAAGTATCAATTATTATATTATTAAGTTGTGATATTATTAGTATATATCTCTATTGAGTATATCAAGTATATTTTTATTTAAATATTATCAGCCTTCTATCTACCATATATGTTACTGTTATATTTTCCAGTTTGTTGTTTGCCTTTCCATTTTGTTGATAGTGTTTTTCCAAGGAAAGAAGTTTTACCTTGTTGTGTAGTCTGTCAATATTTGCCTTTATTTTTTAATTTCCATATAATATCCTTTGAAAGACAGCCCAACATTAATAAAATCAGCTAATTGTACAAGCTTAAGTTTACATGCCTCTTGAAATAGAGAGGTTTTTTATTTTGCGCATTGGTACTTATATCTTTATAACACTGCAGATGTGCTCATTTCAGGGGGCCCCCGTGGTGGAAAAGCAGGAAGAAGATGAGTCACTCATTCCCATGTTTCTCACAGAACTGATTTTGACAGTCCAGTCACTACTCTTTGAGCCTTCTTTGGAAGACTTTCTGGTATGTGTTTCTTCATATAATATCCATGTATAAAGACCTGTTTGGAAAATGAAGCAACTGTTCTGCTGTCAAATGATTGCAGGATTGCTGTTGTCATTTCTCCAAAATGGTTATTAAAAAAAGAGAAAGCATTGTTCTGTGCACAGCATTACATATATACAAAAAGTATCTGAAAACTGAGCACATTTTCTTTGAGACAGATGAGGGGCTTGGTAGGGTATACCATAAAGAGGACATATTCTATACAACATTTAGAATTGACTATAGGCATCTCTCTAATAAGAGTCCAAGAAATCACTGTGTTGTAAATATCATTTTTGAAAAATTTTTAAATATGCTGCATCTGAGAAAATTTTGTTATTTTAGTTATCTGTTGCTGTGTAACAAATTAACACAAATTTGGTAGCTTAACACAACAACTGTTTATCATCTCACAGTGTCTGTGGGTCAGGAGTCTGGGTGCTGCTTTGCTCATCCTCGGCTCCAGGGCCTCTCCAGGCTGCCATTCAGGTATCAGCTGAGCTGAGGTCTCCTCAGAGGCTTGACTGGAGAGGGATCCACCTCCAAGTTCCCTCAGGTTGTTGAAAATATTCATCTCTAAGCAGCTATAGGAATGAAGTCCCCATTTTCTTGAGGGATGTCAGCTGGGGACCACCCTTAGATCCTAGAAACCACCTGTCATTCCTTGCCACATGGCCAGCTCTATAAGTAGTTTACAATATGGGCGTTTGCGTCTTCAAAACCGGCTGGACAATCTCCTTCAAGAAGGGCTCAGTTCCTCTTTTAAGGGCTTTCACTTCATTCAGTCAGGTCTACTCAGGATAATCACCTTTTTGATTAACTCAAAGCCAGCTGACTTAGAACCTTAATTATATGAGCAAAAATTTCTTCAACTTTCCATATAATGTAACCTAATCATGGGAGTGGCATCCCATCATATTCACAGGTCCCGCCCTTACTCAAGAGGAGGGGATTACACAGAGCATGTACACCAGGGGAATCTTGGGAGCCATCTTCGAATTCTGCCTTTCACATGTGTGTACATGGATAGATTAGTAAACCAGTCAGAGTCTACATTTTCTGTTGTTAGCTGGTATACTGTGGTGCAAAAGCACTAGTAATTGGAATCTCTAAATTCTAGTCTTGGCCTTACAGTTGATAAGCTATTTGACCTTGGGGAAACCACTTACCTCTCTGGGGTTCAGTTTATGCATCTGTAAGATGAGAAGGCAGATGAGTTCTAAGGTTGCTTCCAATTCCAGCAGTCTATGATTCTGTAACTTATCAGATAGGCTATTTTAGGGTATTTACAAGGACAAGCAGACTGCTGAGGTTCCTGTGGTTGGAACCTCACTCAGGAGTCCCCACACAGAGAGGCACTGGGCTCTTGTGTCCCTTCTTAGCCAGAAGACTCATGTCCTTCATGTGGAAGGCACATGCCTTGTGGAGCAGATGACACAAAAAGGCCCTCTCCAAAAAGCAGATGGCTGTTCTCCTTTTCTCCATGAAAACCTCGACTCCTTCCCTCTTTCCTACTGTAGGTCCCTATTCCTCACGTGGGTATTTTTAATTCCTACACGTGAAGTTATAGGCTGAGCTCTGGGCATACTCAGTATGTTCATGTGTTCACACCACACATAAGATTTTAGTTTATGTAACTCAAAATTAGCCAACAGCAGTATAAACAGGACTATCACCCACGAATTTTCTAATTTTTCTCACAATTATTTTGGTCATTAGTCTTAACATACATCCCTACCTAGTTGTTTCAAATACACATATAGAGCTTAGTCTAAAGGAAAGTTATATTCCTAAGTCTTGACATCTTACATTGTTCTTGCTTGGGTTACCTATGTTTTCCTAATACTTGATCCGATATACATTTTTTAATTCCTCTCTTTCCTGTTGTGTTTGACAGACCTCCTGTTACATTTGACTCATTTACTACTTGCATCTCTGGAAATAGACTCCTACTTTGACTTAATTTCTTCTGGTTTTTACTCCTGTATCAACAGTTTTTCCTTTTCAGTCCTCTTTCTCAGAGCCTCTTTTTTGTCTGACCTGTGATTGTTGTGATCCTGAAGGGCTCCCTCCTCTTCACATGTATATATTCTTCCTGGGTGCTTGTGTCTGTGCCCATTGTTCTAACTACCACTTCTAGAATGGTGATTTATGAATATATTTTTTCATCCAATACTTTTCTTCTAAGCTCCAGGCTCACAGCTATCTGGAAATCTCCACGATTTACTCCAACTCACCAAAACAAATCAAACTTATCAACTTCTTCCAAACTTTCTCCTTTTTTGTATCTCCATCTCAATGAAAGGCACTCCTCAGATGCCCAGGCCAGCGATCTGGGAATCATCCTATATTCTCCCTTACCTCTTTGAGATCAAGTCACCAAGTCCTGTGTGTTGACCCTTAATTACACTTCCTCTCGATGGAAACCTCATCATCTCTGACCTGGCCTGCTGTAAAGTCTGTTCAGATCTGCCTGCTTCTTTTCTTTCTAATCCATTTTCTACATTGCTGACAGTGAGATTATTTCATAGGCAAAACTGATCATGTCCCTTAAAATTAAAATTTCTCCATTGCCTATAGTAGCATTTTTCAAAGGATGCTCTGTGAGATGTTGATAGACATTCTAGGAGAAAAGGGGTTGAGATATGCATTTGCATATTAACAAATGTGAAAAATCCTGTTTAGCAGATCCAGAGAAGAATCCTGTTTAACTTTGTTTAACCCAAGTTTCTTCCCAAATTTATCTGACACTGGGACTCTTTTATCCTCAGGGTTGTCCATGGTCACAATCTCAGGAGCGCTGGCCTATGAGCTAACACTGGACCCCATTATCATGCACAAAGCCTTTCATCAGGAGCCGACTGCATCCTGTCCTGTTTCTGCACACTGGCACTTGGGCTTAATGACTGGCAGTGTCCAAACCTGCTGGCCCCCTTGGGCCTCTCACACAATGACTTACAAGGGCTGCACTCCTGTCATGTACACTTGACAAGCTTCTGCTCATCTTTTAAGACTCATTTCAAGAAGCACCTTCTCTTTATCTCATTTCCTCTAATTAGATTTTGTATTTATTATAAATTATAAATTAATTCACGCTCATTGAAGAGAATTTGAAAAACACAGAAAAACATTGTTAAAATCATCTGTAATCCCATGTGCCAGAAATAGAAATAACCCTTTAACATTTTTGTGTATTTTTTCCAATCTTGTTTTACTACATACTGATATACCAACATACCTAACTTACCATGAGATTTTATATATACATTTTTTAAATGGGATATTATACACCAGTTTTATCCTGCCTTCTTTTTTTGTAACTTAACATTATATCATAAGCTTTTTCCCATGTCATTAATCAATCTTTGAAGACACCATTTTGAAGGGGCCTAATTTTCCATTGTTTAAATATATCGTAACTTAACCATACTCCTATTTTTGAACACTTAGGTATTTCTCTAATTAGTTTTTATTATAAGTGATGCTGCTGTGAGTGTCCTTGCACAGGAATCTTTGCTTACATATCTAAATTTTTCTCTTAGGATAGATCCTAGAATGGAAATTATTGCTCAAAGAATATAAACTTTTAACCCACCCTTTAAACTTTTCCTGATTCTCTTAGACATACTTTGGCTTTCCCTCCCTTTGACTTTTCTGTGTTTTGTTCATACTTCAAATATAACATGTTGCAGTTTTTTATCTGTCTCTCTCTTGATTAGAAAATATCTTTCCTAAAGACAGGGGCTGTGTCTTCTGATTTGTCATATACTCAGAATCAACACAGTATCTGGCATGATTGAATGAGTTATTTATTTTAGCATTTCAGAAATTTCAAAAATATTCATAAATATAACCATATATGTGTTTACATTTATGTTTATGCTTTTCTCTCTAACAGGATGGTATTTCGGGTGCAATTAATCATTTTCAAAACACTGTGTTATCAGTTCCTAATCTCGTGCCTGATACATATTTTGATGCTTTCACCAGCCCTTACATTAACAACAAACTTGAAGAAAAAACTTGTGGATTTGGTCCAAGCTTATCAGCAGTATTTGATGATGATAAGAATTTTCATGCAATTATCCTTCAAATAAAGGTATATTTACTTTTACTAAAACTATTTTATAATATTGTCAATTTTTAAGAAATGGAGTGATATATTTTCTTTCTTTCTTATCTTTAAATGGAATGCTACTTAATCTCTAAATGGTAAAATGATTTTTCAAAAAGTCCTGGTAGGTTAGAGGCCTAACTATATTAAAGGGACTTAAAAGTGCAAGCTATTCAAGATAGCATCACTTCTAAGGGAGAAAATAAGGTTAAAAAGGGAGAAGAGGCATTGTTTGAACATTGGAGCAACTGCTGATAATTTAAGGTCCTGCAAGACAAAAAAGAACTAAAACATCACAGTGTACCCAACTCTTCCCCCACCACGAAAAAATAAAATAAAATAATCTGCACATTGCTACACTGACATAGCAGAATGCCCTTAAATTATAAATCTTGTAAATCACTCCAAATCTATAAGCTGAAGAAGTTAAAATATATTAAATAGATGCAAAGCTACTATAAGGAGAAAATAGAAAGTGAAGATTAAAACAGCTGATGAATCTTCCTTCTCTTACGTCCCCAAAAACCATGAATCAAAAGCTACACTACAAACTGAAGTAAATATCCTCAAATAAACATTTGAATATGTGTAAGATCACATTGAATCAAAAATTTCAAATTAAAAATAGAAATGGGAAAAAGAGATCAGTCATCTCAAAATGAAGACTAAATTAAATGGTGCCCAAGGGAGAATAAACCTGTCAATGAAAATTTAATAATTAGTATAGAATGAGGAAAAATGAGTATAGAAGAAAGACAGGAAAACAACAGAGAGAATAAAAATAAGCTAGACATATGAGTAAAAAGGGTCAGAGAGAAAATAATTAAAATAGAAGACAGGCAAAGAAGAAATAACATATATGTAATTGGAGTCTCTGAAGGAGAAAAACAAAACAAAGGGTAGAACAAACATTTATAACTATCGTTCAAGAAAAGAAAACCTGAATCTGTATATTGAAAGGGCCTAAAGAGTACCTTGGAAATTTGAGCCAAAACAATCAACTCTGAGATATATCCTCTTGAAACTATTAACTTTTAAAGCTAAAGAAAAACTCCTCCAGGTCTCACAGCAAAATGATCAAATAACTTAGAGAAGTAAGAGAATTAGACCAGCATCAGACTTCTCAAAAACAACATGTAAAACAAGATAATAATGGAAGAGCATTTTTAAATGAAACTCAAGGGAAGAAAATGTGACTCAAGAATTTTTATCTAGCCAAGCTAGCCTGTCAAGTATCAAGGCTATCAAAAAATAGTTTTAAAAATGCAAAGTCCTAGGAAATTGGGTACTGATCAGGAGTTTTTGTGGAATAAGGATGAGTTTCATTCAACCAAGAGATAACTTTGGCAAAAAACTGATCTTTCTGTGTCCAGTTTCACATGTAAGGAGCTTGGAAATTGCCACTCCATCCTAACAACAAAGAAGAAGCTGAACAGACTGAAAAATCAACAACTCTTCTTGGATCCATAAGAGAGGTGAGGAAACAGGGCAAACCATAGCCCCCATGATTGAAGAAACAGACAAGTGAATACAGGGAGTCATGGCTTCCAAGAGCAGAGACTCATGAGCAGAAACCTCCATGGGAACCAGTGCTGGGGCAGGAAAACCTAAACTGTAATTGATGATTTGCTGGAGGCTCAGTGTGGACAAGTCTGAGAGTTAAAAAATTCCAAGGGGAACCCAGTAATAGGGGGGCTCCCACAATGTTGTGAGATTTACCTCTAGGAGCTCGACCAGGTTCCCACTGTAAATATTGGAGAAAAATCCCCTCATGCTTCCAGCAGAGAAAAGGGAAAAGGAGGCATTTGAAATATGCCAGAGCACGTATTCTTAACAAGGCCTGCCCTCAGGGGAAACTAATTAACCAGAGGTAACCTGCTGGGGTATTATCACAGCCTAACTGACCCAGGGGAAGGGAATTACACAAATCCGGCCCGCTCTAGCCATCCTCTGTGACAGAAGGAGAGAGAAAAAAGTGAGAAACATTTATGAGGTTCACAGTCCAGAAGCATAGGCTCACAAAAGACTAAGACCTAATCATAGCACTGTAGAATGTTTCCCCTCCCACACACAGCTCACCGTCCCCTTACTAAGCACCCATTTACAGCGGTTCCTTTTACCCAGTACATCATGTCCAGCTATCACAAAAAAATTACAAGGCATACCAAAAAGGGAAAAAACATAATTTGAAGACAGAGCAAGCATCAGAACCAGATATGGCAGAGATATTGGAAACATCAGACTCAGAATTTAAAACAACTATGATTGATATGCTAAGGGCATTAATGGATAACATAAACAGCATGCAAGAACAAATGGGCAATATAAGCAGAGAGATGGAAATCCTAAGAAAGAACCAAAAAGAAATGCTAGAGATAAGAAAACACTAGAAAACAATAGAAATGAAGAATGCCTTTGATGGGCTTATTTGTAGACTGCATACAGCTGAGAAAAGAATCTCTGAGCTAGAGGATATATCAATAGAATTCCTGAAAACCAAAAAGCAAAGAGAACAAAGACTGGAAAAAACAGAACAGAATATCCAAGGACTGTGGGACAACTTCAAAAGATATAACATATGTGTAATGGGAGTACTGTATAATTCCAATTATATGACATTCTGGAAAAGGCAAAACCATGGAGACAGTAAAAAGATCAGTGGTTGCCAAGGGGAGATTGGATGAATAGGTGGAACACAGAGGATTTTTAGGACAGTGAAAAATACTTTGTATGATTCCCTAATGATGGATACATGTCGTTATACACCTGTCCAAACCCATAGAATGCACCACACCAAGAGTAAACCATAATGTAAACTATGGACTTTGGGTGATTATGTTGTGTCGATGTAGTTTCAGTGGTACCAAATGTACCACATTGGTGGGGGAATGTTTATAGGGCGAGGCTATGCGTATGTGGGCAGGGCGTATATGGGAAATCTCTGTACTTTCCTCTCAATTTTGCTGTGAACCTAAAACTGCTCTAAATAATTTAAAAAGTAAGTCTTCATAAAAAAACCAGTAGTGAGTATTTGGTATATTTAATTGTAGATCTATTTAAGACTAAAACATAAGTAGAGACAAGGATAGGAAACTAAATAATAAATGTTGTATGTTCTAGTGAAGTAGAAATAATGCAACTTTAAAAACAGAAAGAGAAGAGAGAATAAGAGGAAAGTAGAATACATTTATTAATTGATTTAGAGGTATAAGTGGAAATTAAAGAACATAAGTAAAAAACCAGCAAATCAAATGATGAAAGCTTATTAAGGGGATGAGTGGCTAATGACATTTTTTAAAAAAAAGATATCACATAGAGAAATAAAGAAATACAGAAAACAATCATAAAACACATAAAAATAATAAACAAGTTGAGACCAAATATATCAATAATATAATCAAATGTAAATGTGTTCAATTCATCCATTAAAAGAAAAAGATTTTAAATTTGGCTCACAAGGCAAGATAAATAATATGCTGTGTTCAAGAGAAAAATGTAAAACAAAGAGATTACTCTTGCAGACATTTATCCAAATAAATTTGAAAACCTAGATTAAATGGGTGGCTTTTTATGGGAAACATGTTGATCTAAATCAATCACATTAAAGATAGAAAGGCTACCAATTTCCACAGAAGAAATAGAGGAAGTTATCAAAGAAATATACTACTAAAAGCACCAGGCCCAAATGGTTTCACAGGGGAATATTATCAAACATCCATGACTAAATATTCACAATGTTACATAAATTGTTCTAGAATACTGAAAATGCCTAGTAGAAAAAAACAAAACCTATTCATAATAGCAACAAAGAAGGTAATATATTTAGGAATAAACCTAATAAGAATGTTAAAAACCTATATAAAGAAAATTTTTAAATTTTCCTAAAAGCTTCTGGAAGACACAAAAATAGACTTGGACAAATGTTGTTAGAATGACTCAACATAATAAAGACGTCTGTTCTCCCAGGTTAATTTATAAGTTTAACACAATGCTAATAAAAATGCTAACAAGTTTTATCATAGAGGTAGACAAGTTTATAGTAAAGCTTATTTGTAAAAATAGACATGCAAGAAAACTAGAAAAATACTGAAAAAGAAAAGCTATGAGGGGTACTATCCTTATCAAATATTAAATATAAATACTCTATAATTAAAAGAGCATAATATTTGCATGTGAATAGCTACCAGATCAGTGGAAGAGAATAGAAAGTCCAGAAATATGCACAAATACATATATAAATTTACTAAATGAAAAATGTGATGTCTCAGATCACTGAGAATATATAGACTTTTTCATGAATAGTTCTGGGACAACTGATTAGCTATTTGGACAAAGACAAAATTAGATCCATATCTCACATTTTACATAAGAATAACCAAATCAGGGATCTGAAAGTAAAAAAATAAAACCATAGAAGTACTAAAAGAAAACATTTGGGTAAATTCTTCTATAATCTTGGTCAAAAGGAAGGGTTATCTAATTATGACTCAAAATCCAGATGCAATAATAGAACAAATTGATAAATTTGGCTGTATAAAAATAAAAAAATCTTTGCAAGGCAAAAAAAAATTTATAAAGTCAAAATATAATTACAAACTGGGAAAATCTATTTGCAACATATATGTCACAGCTATGGGCTAATATTCTAATGCATGAAGAACTCTTACAAATGGGGGAGAAAGAGGAGATCAACACTAGGAAGAAAAATGGTCAAAACATATGACAGAAAATTCACAAAAAAACAGCACCAAACAGGAAAATGTATTCTACCTCACTCATAAGATAAATACAAATTAAAACAAAATTGAGGTAGCATTTCTCAACCATCAAATTAGCAAAATTAAAAAGTATGACAACACCTATGGATAAAGAACACTCTCACACTTTACATGTGGGAATGCAAATGATGAAGGAGAATTTTGCAATATGTAACAAAACTATATATGCATTTCCCTTCTGATCCAGCAATGCCACCTTTAAAGATGTACCCTGAAGATACATTTCCAACAATACAAAAGTACATATGCACTAGATTATTTTTTGCAGCATTGTTGTTATAGCAAAATATTGGAAACTCCCAACATACTCATACATAGGAGATTGATTGAATAAGCTATGGCACATTTACACAGAGGAATATCATGCAGCTGAACAAAATAATGAGGAAAATAGCTATTAACTAATATGGAGTGATTTCCAGGATATGTTGTTAGGTGAAAAAGGCAAAGTACAAAAGAATATCTATAGTATGCTACTTTTTATTCAGAAAATAGGGGATAGGGGAGAGATAAACCAGAAACTAAGGAAATTGTTTACCCAGGGGAGACAGTGGGAATGGGGTAGAAAGAATGAGGATGGTGGGTATAGAGTGGAAAAGATGGAGAGAGTGACACTTTCCTGACTCTACCTTTTAAATAGCTCTAAAAAAAAATTAACAAGAGTGGGAAACAAAATCCTAAAATACAGTACAAACGAAAACAAATGAACCTGAATGTATTTCAAATGAATAACTTAGCCACACTGAAGGGAAGATGGAAAAAAAACTAAACCAAGTAACTTTTAAATGCACTATTTTGTCCTTGTACCCTTAGGCTAAAAGCAACCATAACTATAACAAATATTTAATTTCAGTTAGTCTGTTTTTCACAGTGGTATTAGTGTGTTAGCAATTCTGAAACTACTTTCTGTGTATTCTAGAAAATAAGTAAATATATTGTGGATAATGAAATGAGGTTACTCATCCTCAGAGAGGGAGTTACAAATATGGAAAAGGGAAGGCCAGAATGAAACTTATAGTGTTTTGTTGGAAAGGGAGTTATGAACTCATGGTTTTTAATTGGTAGAAAGAGAAATATATACGGTTTTGTGTATGTATGTGGTGTGTGTGTGTGTTTCCTAGATCTATCTGCTGAGATAGCCAAGAAGAAACGACATCCTAATAGAAATGAGCACATCTAGCGTACACACGTTGGTTTCTATATACCGTTCCAAATTAGAAGGAACCAGATCTCTTTGGAGAAATGGCTTATTCAAGAGCTGGGGCAGGGAAAGTACAGGACAAGTCCAGAGCATATTGTTGAACCAAAAAAATAAGAAGATGCCTAAAGAATAACAGAGACATGTAGAAAAGATTTTTAAAAAGCCAACTTGAAGGGTGTCCCTGGGATAATTTGACCATTAAAATAAATAATGATTATAACAGTATCATAATCCCTTGAATAAAATGAAAATATATTACTCCATATTGTGAATGAATGAATTGAGTGACAAGGCAAAGCTTTTCTTTACAGTAGAATGTCGACTAATAAATGTAGAAGGAAAATGTAAAGAAAAATCACCACGATAGCCATCATAGAAATAGGCGAGAATCCCCAATGCATACTGAAATGAGTATGCAAAAGTATGATGAGAAACAGGGTATTGTCTCAGAGCTTCTCTGCATGAGATATTTATTGATTTCAAGGGTGAAAATAGTAAGTTTGCAGTGATGAAGCCTGACAGACGCCACCTTAATCAACGTGTTAACATCACCAGTAATAGGACATGAGGTGGCTTCTGACATGATGCGCTAAGAACACACATCGCTTCTGTGGTATTACTGCTAAAAATGTATAACTGAATCTAAGTGTTAGGGAATATAAAACACACACACACACACACACACACACACAAATGAGGTACTCTTCAAAAATATAAAGGTCATGAAAGACAAAGAAAGACTGAGAAATTGTTCCAGATTAAAGGAAACCAAAGAGATATGACAAATGCAACACATGTTCCTGGATAGAGTAATGCACCAGAAAAAATTTTTTTTCTTTTGCTGTGAAAGACATTACTGGAACAAATGGCAAAATTTATATTAGGTCTGTAGTTACATACTAGTATTAATATCAATGTTAATTTCCTGATTTAGACCATTGTACTATGGTTATGTAAGAAAATGTCCTCGTGTTTAGTAAATAAGCCTGAAATATTTGGGAGTAAAAGTCTCTTGTGTTTGCAACTTTCTCCCAAGTGGTTCAGAGTAAAATAATATATAGAGAGAGAAGGATAAAGCAAATGTGGTAAGTTGTTAAAATTTAGGGAATTTTGGTGACATATATGGAATTCTTTGAACTATTCTAGCAACTTTCCTGTAAATCAGAAATTATTTCAAAATAAAAAGGTTTCAAATCATGTTTTGAACACATTGGTGGAGCTTTCCATTTATGGGCCTCCTATTGTGTTTCTGTCACCTGCATGATTCCATATCAGAGACACTATTAAGTCAGCTCAAAGGAGATACAAGTTTGATGTAGTTTCTCCCTCTTGATTTTTAATGTAAAGAAATAAACAGCAGAGACATTCTAGAAGCATAAATAAGAACCTATTAAAAGGAAATAAATGAACAAATGACTAAATATAGCCATATAGAGTGTATGCTATTCTATGTAATTAAACATTCTACTGCTAGCCACTATCCATAAAGCATGACTTTGAGCCCCTTACCTTAGCATTGATGTGTTGGTACTGAGCAATTTCATTGATCATCTCTAGTTTTCTCTGGGACAAATTGCAGTCATTTGCAAAAAAAGTCTTGCTAGGAAATAGAAGGGAAGGCTATAGAGCACAGCCAGGGAGTCGTGGACCAAGACCAACAACAAACAAATCCTGCCTTTCATAGACAATGAACTATGACAATATGTATTGACATAGGTATCAAAGGAACTGAAATGATTGGAAATTATTGTTTTGGTTTGAAAAAAAACTTTGTGAGGAAGGGGAGGTTGAAGCCAAGTTTTAGAGAGGTGAAGGAAAGGTTTTTATTAGGGCAAATTATGAAGGACATTTTGGAATAAGAGACCTGCCAGTACAGAGGATTTGATAATGAGATTAAGCAAGTCATTTTGTAGATACACTAAATACTTTTGCTCAAAAATACTTCAACTAAGACATAAAATTTTCAGTTTGGAAAATAAACAGACATTGTCTTTTGCCACATGTTTACTAGTGATGTATAAGTTCAACATGAAGCTAAAGAAATTACAAGTGTGCTTCCTTTCAATCATAAGAAACAATTCTTCGAAAGTCAGATTTGAAGATGTATTATTTTAAATTTCATAGGAGAATCCATTAACAGTTCCTTAACATCAAGGGTGGTATCTTCCCTCACTTATGTATCCCCAGGCCAAAGCATATTGTTGGACACAGAGAAGGCATTTGTGTTTGTTTATTTAGTTATATTGAATTGAATTCTACTCAGGAAAAATATAATTTTATTTGTCTGTTTATAACATTTAGGAAGCCATACAGGCAGCGTTTGAATCTGCCCAATTATATGCAGCTACATTTGAAAAGTTCCAGATATTCTTTAAGGAAAATGAAAGTCTTGATTTACAAGCTCTTAAACTTCAAGAACCTGGTAAGTTTTCCATATGTCCTTACTAATTATTTTTGATAGGGATATCAAAGTTTATATTACTCTAGGTTTCTGTTTGGTGGTGTATGGTGACAAAAATGATGGCCCAAAAGAGTTGGCCTGAAACAAGACAAGAGTTTATTCATTTCTAGATTATTTTCTGTAGAACTACTTTTTCTTTGGCTTTATTCAGTATTACTGTTTTATTTTAGAATATTATGGGAAGCAATTCCTCCCTAATGGCTTGTCTTTTAGTATGAAGTTATGTCAGTGCTAAGGCTAGGTAGTCTATACATGGGAAGGAATTGAAAGGAATGTATGCCTCTACAGATTTCTTTAACTAATGTTGACGTAAGTGTTTTTCTATCTCAGAAATTCAAGTTACTCTTTATTTCTGCAGCCATATTTCAGTCTGGTGGGTTTGAATCAACAACTCTTAGTCATGAAACTAGACCCAAGGGGAAAGGACTTTATTACAATCATTATCTTCAACAAATTAAAATAATTTACAAGACCCAAGTGAAATTTTAGGCAAGGAAGTTCTCAGATGATTATGAAAATTAAGTGTATATTATTCGTTATTACTATTTAAAAATGTGAAGCATGTCATTTATATTCTTTTTTTATTTCATGAACTGGCTTTATTGCTTTATTTTCTTGTACACAAAAATGATTACTTTGATACCTTGCCTCATGAACGAGCACTATTTTTTTCTATAAGTTTTTGTATATTTCTTTCAAATTTTTCTTTTTGTTTTTGCTGAAGTATTTTAAAGTAAATTGGACATTCCATCTCTAAATTAAATACTTCAATATGTATCTCTAAAAAGCATGTTCCTACAGAACCAAAGTAATATTATCACACCTAAAAAAAACACCATCTTTTAGTGTCAACATTTAGTCCATATTCAAAATTCCCCAGATAAAGCGGTTTGTAGCTGGTTTTGCTCAGGATCTAGTCCGAGAGCAGGCATTGTATCTGATTGTCATGTCCGTTAAGTTTTTAAAATCTGAAACAGACCCTTTTTTTCAAAACACTAGCCTGTTAAAGAGACCAAAGTGGGTCCCCACGTTAGAAAACAAAAAAATTAGACAAGTCGATTTCCACTGTCTTCGACAACAGTGTCACACTGAGACTTAGTGTGTGTTGAACTGAACTGAACTGATGGGGACACAATGCCTCATGTGCTGTGGCACAGCACCACAGGTATGGCGCTTGGTGTTTCAACACAGGAAGTGGGCCTAACCCAAATAACCGTTTTAATCACTTAGATCTTCTACTCATAGCCTTGAGCCCAAGGCCTCCTAGTCTCCTGCTACCACATTCCTCACACTGGATGACTTTGATCCCTCACCAAGTTCCCATCTGAATGAGGTCACCAGACTCCTGAATTGCCTTGGATTGTCAATTCTGTCCCAATCCTGGAACCAGGGTGTCACAGGTATTAACTATTTGCTGGCTGGGACTTTGGAGTACACTGGCCTGGACTCCTAAACTCTGTGTCCCTCCTCTTTTTGGAACTCCCTGGCACT
The DNA here is from genome assembly GCA_031878705.1 of Tapirus indicus. Lineage (NCBI taxonomy): Eukaryota > Metazoa > Chordata > Mammalia > Perissodactyla > Tapiridae > Tapirus > Tapirus indicus. Next base: position 71,265,225 of record CM062923.1, read on the forward strand.
TCCTATACCTCTAAACCCAATTGTTGGCCAGGGGTTAATAGAAGGTAGCTTTGCCCCTTGGATACTATGTCTCGCCTGTTATCATATTCCTTCAGGCTATTATAATATTGCCTAGCACATATTATAGATACTTTAACTTAACTTTCAGCCGGACTGTCCCCTGTCCAGCCCCAGAAGATAATCAGGGGACAGTTTCTGGCTTCTGGACATAATCACCCATATCTCACCACTAAATTCCTATAAATGTCAGTGTTTACCAATAGTTTCTACACTTGCTGAGCATTTATGATGTGATAGATACTGTGCTAAGTGATTTTCAGGCATTTCATCTAATACTCACAATTCTACAAGGCAAATGCTAGTATTCTCATTTTACAAATAAGGAAATGGAGATACATAGAGATAGGGTATCTTCAAGATTACACAGCTAGTAAGTGGTTTAGAAACTGTTTTCTCTGACTTGAAAGCTTGTATACTTTACCTTATACATACTGCCTCTCCTCTATCTCAAGAAGAGATAGAAAATAAATCTTATTTCTCTCCTACCAGCTTTACTCTTTTGTTTCTCTTTGGCTGTGTGACCATGGCCAAATCATTTAACCTCATTGATCTAAATTTCCTTATGCGTAAAATGAGAGTATTGGACCAAATTGGTGTTTCCTAAACTGATATTCCTTGGACCACTATTCTGAAGGACAATTACATGATACCATGAAAAAAGACTGTTCAAATAAGTTTGGAAAATACTAGGCGAAGCAACGTTATACAGGTTTCCTTACCAGAGGGCCTCTCTGATCATTTGATATCCTTATTTTGTTAGTTCTCAAAAATATACACATCAGGAGCCAGCCCAGTGGCGTAGTGGTTAAGTTCGCATGTCCGTTTCAGTGGCCCGGGGTTCGTGGGTTTGGATCCGAGACGTGGACCTACACCACTCATCAGCCATACTTGTGATGGCATTCCACACACAAAAAATAGAGGAGGATTGGCACAGATGTTAGCTCAGGGCCAATCTTCCTCACCAAAAACCCCCCAAAATCATACGTACATCAAAACCATCTGAAGTGAGTAGGGTAAGTAACTGTTATCCCTTTTATGTTTTATGAGGAAACTGAAGCTCAGAAAGATTAAGTGACTTACCCAAAGCCACATATGGGTTAAAGAGTTGAGCCTAGGTCTTCTAACACTCTCTCTGGTGTGTTCTTCATACGATGTCAAACTCCCCCATATATTCAGGAGAGGAGATGACACGAATAAAGGCAGGAATCAACACCCTTTTCTCTTTGGGAGGTAGAGGAGGGTGATAGAAGGAGAACAGGAAGCAGTAAGGAAATCATCTGACCCAGGTGGAGGAAGTAATTGGAGATAAAGTGAGCTAAATTTTAAAGGCCCAGGGGGTACAGGATTTCGAAAGACAAGCAGAGTAGTTTAGTATTATATGTGTGTTAGAAAGAGCTGTCTTTGACCAACAGTATGATAAAAGTGTATTCAAGGATAATCATGCTTCCACTGATTCCAGGTCTCTTGGAGAAGGGAGAAAATGGAGGTAGGAAGATTATCAAAATGTGACTGCAGCATATGGCAGATGCAAACTGACGAAGGCCTTAACCATGATGTGGGCAGCAGAGCTGGCAGAGAGGTGCTGGGAAGAGGAATGGAGATAACTTTAGCTGTGCTTGATCTCCTGTGATTCAAACTTTTGTTGTTGTTAACATCCTCAAAATGCTTTATTTTGAGGTACCATGTGGGAGAACCCTTAGATTAAGCCCAACTTCAAACCAACCCAACTCTAGAATCTAGTCTATTCCAGACTAGGGCCTCTAATGCAATTACAAGTTATTTTCATCTGCCATCTCTTAATAGGAGCCAGAAAACATATTTACATATTTAATTATTAAAGACATATTTAATTATTAAATATTAGTTTCTTTATTACAAGAATAAAACGTAAAGCATTATGAATTAACATTTTAAAGTTATATAAGGTACTCTACATATAGATAATAACACAAATACATATATAAATTTATTAATGCAATGATTTTTAATATATTTTATAATGATCCTTTAAAATTTAATGTGATGTATTTTATGCTTTATATGAATTATTTTATGTAGATGTTAACTTCTTTAGTGAACAACTGGAAAAATATCACAGACAGCACAAGGATGCAGTAGCTCTAAGACCCACCAGAAATGTAGGATTGCTGCTCATTGACACTAAGATGCTGAAAGAAAAACTAATTCCATCACCTTTGCGATGCTTGGAGGTAACTATGAACTAGGAAAAATATTAATTATTTTTTTATGATTTTTAAAAATTTTTCTACTGTAGATAAACTATCTTTATTTTCTAGTATTGCAAATATTTAAAATTAACATAAGTCTAAAATTAATTGCTAGGAAAAGTTCCATATGCTTCTTCCTGTCCCAAGCAGAGTCAGCTTTCAGATGAGGGAGGGGAGAGGACTGCAGCTCTCACTCAGACTAGCCTCTTACTCCCACTCCTTTTTCCTTTGTTGGAGCATTTCAAAGCTTCCTGCAGAAGAGATACCACTGTAAGAGCTCAGTGTCCCAGTGGGAATGTTGGTTGATTCTAGGATACTGGGATCAAGTTAGGAGATCATTTCCTGATCCGAAACTGTCCCTAAAGATCTGATTATATTTTGGTGAATTGTAGAGCTGAGGAAATTTTTATTGGTTCGGTAGTAACGTTCAGGTCTTCCTTTGGAGCCAGAGTATAGCTATATATAATCAAATACCTCTGGAGGGGCAATGGTGTAGAACAGGGACTGGGAAACTAGCCCGCAGGGCCAGTCTAGTTTGTTACCTTTTTTGTACGTACAATTTTATTAGAACACAACCATGACAATTTGCTTATGTATTGCCTATGAGTGCTTTCTCACTACAAGGGCAGAGATGAGTAGTTGTGACAGAGACTGTGTCCTGCAAATCTAAAATAGTTACTGTCTGGCCCTTACAGAAAACCTCTGCTGAACCCTGGTGGTGATGATGGGAGACAGAGCCCTGTATAAAACACTGCAGACCTGAGTGCTAGGATCTGTTCTGTCATTACTTAGCTGTATGGCTTTGGACTTTCTTCTAGAGCTTTGCTTCTTCATCTGTTAAAAAAGGGGAAAAAAATATAATTGGAGCAAATTCAATTCAATTTCAACAAATTTTTGAGCACTACTGTATACCAAGCCAAATAAAACTGAACTCAAACTGGCTTAAGCAGTCAGGAAATTTATGGGCTATGCATCTAAAAAGACCAAAGGGTGGATGGGCATCAGGGAGGTTTGATCTAGTGACTCAGTGGTGTTACCAAGGACCCAATTTTTTCTTTCTCTATACTGAGCCTCCTGATGTGCCAGCTTCATCCTAAAGCTAGCATTCCTTCGCATTTGTGAAATGGTTGTCAAAAGTTCCATAGGCTAACTATTTCCTTATTTACAGAGAGAGAAAGAAAGAGAGATTGAGATTCTAAGCACACATCTCTCTCAGCCTTAAACAAAAGTCCTGGGCTTCTATTTGATTAGATCACCTAAGGTCACAGGTCCACCCTAATCCAATCACCTTGGCCAAAGGAAGCCATGCTCGTAATTTGCCTAATGATCAGTCAGATTCCATCTTTGTTTCTGAAGGAGAGGTCAATTTCCCCCAAACCACAGTGCTACCACCCAACATGAAAGGAGTGGAATTGATGCTGGGGAGGGACCACAATGTCTACTACATAGGGCAAAGTAGCAGAAAGAGTGCTTACAAGAGATCAGAGCATTTAGGCAAACTTTTTAATAAGCTGTGCAATCTAGTTTGTTCTAGACGTGGTCTTCAAAACCTGCCCTTCCTATTGGTTCGTGTGACCAGCAGTGATTTAATGTTAAAAAAAAAATCCCTCCATATACACTGCTGTTTCTAGTACCTACTGACTTAACAGATGTTCAGTTAGGATTTATGTAAAATATATAATAAAATGGAAATATTCAAGTAGTTGTGATTCAGATTTTTTTTCTCTCCTAGGTGCTAAATTATATGCTCCCTCGTCAAAGCAAGAAAAAAGTGGATGCCATTATCTCTGAGGCACAAGATGCAGAGTATAAACTTGAATTTATTCCAACTACCACCATAGAATATGTTAACAGCTTAGTATTTCTTGATGAAATTCAGGAAAGGGTGAGTTGATTCTTATATAATTCAGTGTTCCAGATCTTGTGGTAGGTATGGAAGACAAATAGAAATTGAAGGATTGGAGGTCAAGAAACATCTGTCAAAATATCATAAACACTTTCAGACAAAGTAAATGGATGCCCTACATCAGAGCAACAATGACAGCTAACATTGACCAAACCTTTACCACTAGTCAGGCTTTTCACTAAATTTTTTATATACATTACATTTTAAATCCTCACAAAAACTTAAAAAGTATAGATAATTTTTATTCTCATTCTGTAGATGAGTAAACAGGGACTAAAATAGGTTATGTTGTCCAAGATCGCAGAGCTTGTATGGAGTAGAGTATAGACTTTAAATTTGGGTCTTTGACCATAGACCAATGCTCTCAACCACAGTTTATTTCAATTCTTATTTGTAGTAAATGATAATAGAATTGTAATCTAGATATTAGTCATAATAGAAGTCTTGACCCTTAACCCATGTCTGCATAATAGTCAGGAACCGTACCTTTATGAATAAAGAAACCCAACACAACCCAGCTTAAATAGGGAGGTGGGGGTGGGGAGAGAACAGTAGATACAGAGGCTCAAGAGACACAAATGATGAGATCAGCTCTCTCTCTCTCTCTCTCCCTCTCTCTCTCTCTCTCTCTCACACACACACACACACACACACACACACACACACACAGTTTTGTCTCTCTTACTCCTTTCTCTCTGGAAACTTGGTTTCCTCATCTCAGGCTCTTCCCTGTGGCAGGCAGTCTAGCATTAGTTTCAATAGTCAGTTTTTCATAAGATTTCATTCATATCAGTTTGGCATTTGAAATAGAGATAAATTATTTTCTTAAATATCCGGAAATTAAAGATATGTTAGAAATAAAAATATATAAACTGAGTGAAATAATGATTAACAACTGGATAGTCTGTTATGTATTAAGAGAATTAATAGCACAGTAGTCCCCCCTTATCTGTGGTTTTACTTTCTGCAGCTTCAGTTACTTGCGTCAACCACAATCCGAAATCATTAAATGGAAAATTCCAGAAATCAATAATTCACAAATTTTAAATTGTGCACATTCTGAGTAGCATGATGAAATCTCACGCCATCCTGCTGTGTCCCACTCAAAACATGAATCATCCGTTTGTCCAGCGGATCTACACTGTATACGCTACCTGCCCATTAGTCATTCAGTAGCTGTCTCAATTATCAGATCAACTGTCATGGTATGGCAGTGCTTATTTTACTTAGAATGGTCCCAAAGTGCAAGAGTAGTGATGCTGACAGTTCAGATATGCCAAAGAGAAGCCATAAAGTGCTTCCATTAAGTGAAGAAGTGAAAGTTCTCGAATTAATAAGGAAAGAAAAAAAATTGTGTGCTGAGGTTGCTAAGGTCTACAGTAACTTTTACTACAGTATATTGTTATAATTGCTCTATTTTGTTATTAATTATTGTTATTAATCTCTTACAGTGCCTAGTTTAAAAATTAAACTTTATCATAGGTATGTATGTATAGGAAAAAACATAGTGTATATAGGGTTTGGTACTATCTGTGGTTTCAGGCATCCACTGGGGGTCTTGGAATGTATCCCTGAGGATAAGGAGGGACCACTGTAAAGGCTATTTCCTGTGCCTATAAAAGTAACAATTTTGTTTTTCATTTCAAGAAACAGCACCTTCATAAAAGGGCAGAAGATTGTTGTTTTCCCTCAGGTTTACTCATACATCATCCCAAGAGTCTAAAGATGCCAGTTATTATTATTATTATCTATACTAGTCATTAAGGCTCTTTGGACAAATAATCAAAATTCACGTGAGCTAGCTTAGTCCAAAAATGGGGACCCTATTTAGGATTCAAGAGTATTTCATAGAACGCCACCCCCTTCATCAAGAATGTAAGTAGGTTTAGGAACTTACCAGAACCAGGAATGGGAAGGCTGTAGGAAACCCAGGTAGTCCTCTCTCTCCATCTCCCCTCTCTGCATCTCTGTGAGGGTCTGCTTTGCTTCTCTTCCTCTGCAGCCAGGCTGCTTCTGCTTCTCGATCCCACAGCAGCAAACATGGCCACCAGCATCTTCCAAGTTACGTTGCAGGTCTAGCCAGCCACCAAGAGAGAATCTCTCTCTTCTAATATTAGCTCTAAATAGCTAATAAGTGGATTCAGCACCCCCCGTCCTGTTATATAAACTGTGACAGGAAGATAGGATCACTGCTCTCACTCTGAGGTTCCAGAACAGGACAGTTGATGAGCCATGCAGAAAACTCAGACTGTGTCCCATCTCTGTGAGGTTGTCTGTACATTGCTGGGTGATGTGTTGGGGAAGCAGCTTCCCTTAAGAGATGCTCTCCACACATGAACAGGTTTTTGGGGGACCTCATCCATTCATTCAGAAAATTTAGTGAATACCTACTTAGCAGGGTGTAAGGATTATAACAATTATTAAACCTGCTTTCAAGAAGCTTGGAGTCTAGAATGAAAGCAGATAATTATTACACAATGAGTGTAGGTACGAGACACTGTTATAGGACTGGGGGGTTTGTGGTGGTTCTTGCCTATGGGTCACAGAAGGCTTTGTGGAGGGTAGGGTACTTAAGCTATGTCCTGAAGCATATCTATTCAGGTAGGCATTCCAGGGAGAGGGAAAACCATGTGCAAAGACCTGAGGTAGCAGGACAAGAGCAGGATATGGCAATTGGTATGCTATGGAGAAAGGGTGTTTGGTGGAGAAAGTGGTGAACTGTAGCTCAAGCACTATTTTCAAGGACAGGAGAGAAGGAATGGATTCTAGAGGTTAAGTAAGTAGAATTGAAAGGACTCAGTGGGCAATTGAATGAGGGGACAACAAGAGAAGTCCAAGATCACTCTGGGGTATCTTTCTGCAGTGAATATGTAGAGAGTAGTATCATGAACCAGTCTACATAGGGCAGGCCACATAATCATTATCTGACCAGGCCATTAGAAAAATGAGAATATTTATTCTAAGTTTGCAGGGATATCTTCTGGAATCCAAAGGCATGGAGAGAGCTTAGCCTTTAAAAGGGACAGGAAGTAGGGACTAGAGCAGCATAGGGAAACCAAATGCTCTCTTTCCATCTCTCATCTCTGCTCCTCTCAGGAACAGTGGTTCTGAATGCGTGGGCCCAAACCAGCATCAGTATCACTGGGGAACTTGTTAGAAATGTATATTCCTGGGCCCCACCCTAGATCTTCTGAATTAGAAACTCAGGGGAGGGGCTCGACAATCTGTGTTTTAACAAGTTTTCCAAGTGATTGTGATGCTAGCTAAAGGTTGAGAACCAGTTCTTTAAGAGACTCTCTGCAGTTATCCTCTCGTGTTAAGGACCTGCTTTGTTTCCACATGAAAGCAAATGGCTTCTGCCAGCACCTACAGTCTAACTCTTCCCATGTTCAAGAGAGGTCAGACTGAGCTGGGTTCACCAGGTCCCAGTTTGATGCTACTTTGTTCGGCTTGCAGCCAGGAGGTTGGGTCAAGTTGTATGAACACAGCTGCTCCCTCTAAAACCATATGGCAGAGTGAGGGAGAGGAGGGTTCCCCAAAATTAGACAGTCTTTTGCTGGAAGATTAGATTAGGAAAGACACTGTCCACTGAAAGTAGGTCATCAAAGTGAAGATGTTTCATAGTCAGTTGGAAGTAGTAAAGGTATTTATTAAAGGAGAGTGGGGAACATACAGCCAGTCTCATGGCCTGTCCACACCTCAGGGCTGCTCCGGAACAATCACTGCTCAGCACACACGCCTGGAAGCTCAGATATTACGGCTGAGCATCCTCACAGCACGTGTTGTCTCTGAAAACTTTAAATATTGGCACTGTTTAATGCCACTCGGGAACAAAAGAGAGAGAGAAGAGGGAAATAAACATTTCTAAGAGTAATACTAACTGTGCTCAGCTCTGAACAACTCACCTCTGTGTCTAACTGCCTGTATTGTAGCAATGACTGTATTTATCACCCAGCAGGCTTCTGCCAGTTTGATCGCAGCGTTAAACACACTCCTCATGTGCTGGCTACTTCCAGCGTGATGTTCGTGGTGCACCACATGGTGCACAGCAGCTGTCTCCTAGTAGACAAAACTTAAAGGGTATAGAACCCTGATATATTTAACAAGCAACCAATGTTTCTATTTAGATCGAAAACCTTGAAGATGAAGGGAATGTAGTGATTCAAATGTACAAGCTCATTGAACAATACCAGGTTCCCACACCTCCTGAAGACTTTGCTGTTTTTGCTACTATGAAGCCGTCCATTGTTGCTGTTCGGAATGCCATTGATAAATCTGTAGGTGATAGAGAAACAAGCATTAAGCAATTTTGTCTGCATTTGGGTAGAGATCTTGAAGAGCTGAGCAACGAAGTGAATGAAGTGAAGCTGCTAGCACAGGTAAGCAAACGTAGGATTTTTAAAAAATAATCTATATGAAGTTTGACTGTTATATTTTAATTAAACCATTTATGGAGCATATTTCATTTTAATCTGATTTAATTTTTATTTTTTATGGTTTCATTCTAATCAATTAATGTCTTTGAGCTGCTATTTAAAATTGAAAGTGTTTCTGAACCTCTAAGTACGGAATAAATTCCGGACCACTGCAAGTAAAGCATATATGTAATAGTGAATTTTCTTTCTCCTGGCTTGTATTTATTATTTTGAAATGAGTGTTTTTACAACTTGTTAGCATATTTTATAGCTATTGTCACAATTTTAAAGTTTGCTGAGCCACATATTAGAAAATTCCCATTTAGGAGGAGGCAGAGTATAAACTGATAAATGATAATGAAGAATATTTGGTTAACTTGCACCAATTTTACTGTACAAGATGCAAGGGGAATTTTTTAAGAATTTAGAAAAGACGTCTACGTGATTCTTAACTGAAGCATACATGAAAATGTGATTTTGTAATGATGCGTTATTTTATTAACATTGACTAAATCTTATCACAGAAGTATTAAACCATATAAAGTTATAATTAAATTGCAAAAATTGGAAAAATTCAATGTCCATCAACAGTAGATTAATAAAATGCGTTATGGTACATCCACTGAAAGGAATACAATGCAGCCATTCAAGATTAGAATATACATTTACATGTATCGCCATGGAAACCTAAAAGTAGCTAACATTTATTGTGTCTTTACTGTGTGTCAAGTACTGTTCTAAGGACTTAGCATTGTTTTTACTTTTGTTTTGAAGTATTTTTGTATTTTTGCACAGAGAAAACTGTACATAGTTGTAATAACTGTACAACTCAATGAATTATCAGCAAGTGAACACATCCATGTGTCCACTATTCATGTCAAGAACTATAATGTTACTGGTACCCTTAGTGTCCCCTCTAATCACTAACCCTTCCTTCTTCTCCAAAGGCAGCCACTACCCTGAATTCTAATGCCATAAATTAGTTTTGTCTATTTATGAACTTCAATTAAATAGTATCATACAGCATGCCCTTTATTTGATTTTGTTACATTCCTGAGATTTGTCTATGTCTCTGTGAGTGGATGTAGTTTATCCATGTTTGTTGGTATATGGTATTTCATTGTATGCTACAATTTAATTATCCATTCCACAGTTGATGGACATTGGGAGTCCATCAGTTTTTGACAATGATGCATAATGCTTCTAGAACATTCTTATATACGTTTGCATGTTTTAACTCATTTAATTCTCAGAACTCCTATTAGGTTTTATTATTCACATTTTATAGAGAAGGAAGCTAAGGGTACAGGAAAGTTAGGTAACTTACCCAGAGTCACACAAATACTAGACGGAGGAACCAGGATTTGATCTTAGGCAGTCTGCTTCCAATGGTTAATAGTTTGCTATTAACTGCTGTACTAAATACCATATTCCATACACAGCAGACTATTAAAAAGTATGAATAATTATTCTTTCTTTAGGAACAATACATGTGTTTATAGATAGATTGCTAGAGAGAGCAAAAGTGCCAGCAAGTGCTTTAAGTGTAATCATGCATTTTAAAAAGCATGATGCCTATACACAAAAATGAAAGCAGAAGTTCTCTCCAGTGAGTGCTTCTTCTATAGAGGATTTGGAATTAATTTATTATCACTCTTGAGCAAAGAACTACAACTTCATTATTTCTGTAAGTCTTGCTGTCAAGACTGCTACTCCTGCTGATGGGGGGAGTTGGAAAAAAAAACCTAAATGTGACAATTGATGATTACAGTTTAGTTCAGTTTGAAATGTCTATTTCATTCTAACGTGGTCTCTTTGGGATAGTTTTAATTCAATTCAAAATCTGAACTCCCTATCGGGCATTTCTTCACCCTTGCCACCATCCCCTCCCTCCTCTTGCTTCATTAGGGAAACTCTGCATTTCTCCCTGCTGGATGGAGGGAAGAGGCATCCAGTCCCCATGCTGCCCTCTGGACCATAGAGCTTCCAGTGCAGTTTGGCTGGGCTGTGCCTGGCTGTGCCATACAGCTGTTAGCTTAGGGATCTTCTTGGCTCTTTAGGTACCATGCTAGCCCCTGCTGCTGCAAGCTGTCATTTCTGCCATTGTCTACAGTCTCAAGTAATCTGTGGCTTTCTCATCCTGACCTCAGACTTCTGGTCCACCAGTTTTCTCAGCAGTTCCCACTGCCAGACTCAAGGCACATGAGAACTTCACAATCCCCACACACCACACCAAGCCACGAGGCACTAGAGTTTCAACACAAGCCCCTTCTGCCTGGACACTTCCCTTTGCTTTTTCTAATCTAGAGCATGTTGCATTTTGAATGCAGGGCCATGCCGAATCAGAGATTGGCCTCCCCAAAGCTATGGCTGTAATAGTTCTCAGAGTCTTCCAATTTCTCAGATTCTCCCAACCTAGTTAGGTATTCCTACTTTGCTCCAGAACTTTTCCATTCCCATTCACTGGGTGGGGTTTCAACCTTCTGGCAACAGGTAAGCCAGAAGACTTATGTCTGACTGCTTATTCTTTATTTTCTCTTTCTCCCTCTCAGAAATCAAAGGGCTTTCTATTTCCTTTATTGTAAAATGGAAATTTTCCTTATATCCTCTTACTTCTCTTTCCTATTGCATTCACCTCTCCTTACCTGAAGTCATGTTGGTTAAAGAAGTGTAGGAAATGAAAGTGCATGAGGAAAAATATAGTAGATACTATTTGAAAACAATGTTGGGGCCGCCCAGTGGCGCAGCGGTTTAGTTCGCGCTTGGCAGCCCAGGGTTCGCGAGTTCGGATCCCGGGCGCCCGCGGACGCACTGCCTGTCAGCCACGCTGTGGCGGCGTCCCATATAAAGTGGAGGAAGATGGGCATGGATGTTAGCCAAGCGCCAGTCTTCCTCAGCAAAAAGGGGAGGATTGGCGATGGATGTTAGCTCAGGGCTGGTCTTCCCCACACACAAAAAAAATGTTATCCTTGTGACACTTCTTTATACATTTCTGTACTTTTTACAATGTATATGCATTACTTTAAAATTTAGGAAAAGCAGCCATTTTACATGTTTTCTAAAAATCAGAGTGAAAAGAGAAGTAGAAAAAATATTTTTTGAAATGTTTATTAATTCACTTAATTTAATGGTCTACATTAAAAAGTGAGAATGACTAATCAAAAACTATCTTAATTTTACAGGACCCACAGATTTTGGATATTAATGCTGACCAAGACAAAATAAAGCTCATGTTGAATGATCTGCAATTAGTTCTAGATGATCTTCAGAAACGTGCATTTCAATTTAAATCCTATCAGAAGAATTTTAAGGTAACAACAGCTCTGCACATCTGTTTTTAAAATGTATGTATAGAAATGGCATTGATGCATAAGCACTTTCAACAATGTGACTGCAAACATTCAGTGACACCCATGTGCCAGTCACTATGCTGGAACAGTCTGAAATACAAAATTTGATGTGTTCCCTGCCTTTGAAGTATTTAAAGATTAGTACACATGAGAAACAAAATATCTTTCTTATTAAAAAGGAATTGTGGAGGCCAGCCTGGTGGCGTAGTGGTTAAGTTTGCGCACTCTGCTTTAGCAGCCCAGGGTTTGCAGGTTTGGATCCAGGGCACAGACCTACACCACTCATCAGGCCATGCTGTGTTGGCGTCCCACATGCAAAATAGAGGAAGATGTGCACAGATGTTACCTCAGCAACAATCTTCCTCAGGCAAAAAGAGGAAGATTGGCAACAGATGTTAGCTCAGGGCCAATCTTCCTCACCAAAAAAAGAAAAGAAAAGAAAAAGTAATTGTGAATTATAGATAAATCCTCAGACCAGGGACTATATAGATTCTATGTTAAAATGTATATGGATTTTTAAATGTTGTCAATTAAAGCCTCTCTATTCTTTCTTAAGTAATAGTCAAGGTTCTGTTACATCCACGTATATGTTATGATTCCACGAATATTGCCTGATTTGTCCTGGTTTGATGTGCCAATTTGGTGAAGGAGAATTTGGTTAAGCCAGGGAATAGATGGATCCAAAAGGATAGGTTTGAAAGGCTAAATAGTGAGGGATATAAGTACTCTGAACAGCTATTAGAGAGACCAAAAAGAGAAAAGTTTCCTAGGGTCAAAACCAGGGGCCACCAGCAATGAGGAAGGTGTTATTAGATGCCCCAAAGTCTCGGAGGAGTGCCTGGACCTCACCTGGGAACACACCTGTGTCTCCCAGAGCCCCAGATGGATAGCTGGAAGGTGATCTGAGGAGCTGTCCACTCCAGAGCCCACGGCCTGGTGAAGGAATCTGCAAAATGATGAGCTCGACACTAGACAGTGCGACTGGTACGATACTTGAGAAAGGAGGTTTGTGCATGAGAGAACTAGGGTTCAAAGATGTTCCCAGGTTAAGTTAACTGACCTGCAAGATAGGAGAGTATTCAGTAGGAAGGGAGTTATGGAGGAAACATTGCCTGATAAAAAGTTACAACTAACAGGGGGTCACTCCTTGGGTCAGAAAGAATAGCATTGCTTGAGCCAGAGCTGAAATATAAGTGTGCCTGCCCCCATTCCACATTCCATATCTATACTTGACTGATTCTTCCTTTATGATCACCTCAGATCCAAACTTCCTTCTGCAGCCCTCAGTCATCTGGGTGATAGGAGTGAATGCCTACCTAGCCTAGGAAATGATTTCTAATTCTTAGTGAAGACAAGACTAGATCACTAATGTCTGGATAATGCTGGCCTCATAAAATGAGTGTGGAAGTGTTCCCACCTTTTCAGTTTTTTGGAAAAGTTTGAGAAAGATTGATGTGAATTCTTCTATAAATGTTTGGTAGAACTCACCAGTGAAGCCATCTGGTCCTTTTCTGTGTTAGGAGGTTTTTGATTACTCATTCAATCTTCTTACTCGTTATTGGTCTGTTCAGATTTTCTATTTCTTTCTGGTTCCATCTTGGTAGGTTGCATTTTTCTAGGAATCTATCCATTTTTTCCAAGTTATCCAATTTGTTGGCATATAATTGTTCATAGTAGTCTCTTATGATCCTGTATATTTCTGTGGTGTCAGTTGTAATGTCTTCTCTTTCATTTCTGATTTTATTTATTTGAGTCTTCCCTCTTTTTTTCTTAGTCTAGCTCAAGGTTTGTCGATTTTGTTTATCTTTTCAAAAGACCAGCTATTAGTTTCATTGATCTTTTCTATTGTTTTCCTAGTCTCTATTTCATTTATTTCCACTCTATTCTTTGTTATTTCCTTCCTTCTGCTAACATTGGGCTTAGTTTTTTCTTCTTTTTCTAGTTCCCTGATGTAAAGTTAAGTTGTTTATTTGAGATCTTCCTATTTTCTTAATATTTGCATTTATTGCCATAAACTTCCCTCTCAGAACTGCTTTTGCAGCATACCATAGGTTTTGGTGTGCTATGTTTCCATTTTCATTTGTTTCAAGGTATTTTTTGATTTCCCTTTGATTTCCTCTTTGACCCATTTGTTGTTCAGGAGTGTGTTTAGTTTCCACATGCTTGTAAATTTTCCAGCTTTCTTCTTTTTGTTGATTTCTAGTTTCATACAGTTGTGGTTGGAAAAGATACTTGGTATGACTTCAGTTTTCTTAAATTTGCTAAGATTTGTTTTGTGGCCTATTATATAATCTATTCTGGGGAAGTGTCATATGTACTTCAGAAGAATGTGTTTTCTGCTGCTGTTGGATGGAATGTTCCAAGTCCTAGCATATCATAGGGCTCACAATTTCTGTGCAACCATCCTCTGGAGGCTTCCCCACCTCCAAGCCAAGGCAGTCTTAAAATGTTTCTCATGAAAACAGCTTCTTCAGATTTTCTTGCAACCTTTCTCTCAATAGCATTTCTATACAGCCCATGGGGCTACAAAGAGTTAAGAAACCAGGCTGTCCTCTCCATCTTAAATCTCTTCATCCCCTCCACCAGCTACCACACAAACATCTTCTCCCCTCTTCTGTCATCCACGTACATAAGCCCTAAAGGAAATCAGTGCCTCTGGAGACTCATCTGTTGCCCAAAAAAGCCAGGCATGTATATGCATATATGATCCAGCTGGAAGAAGAATGCCCACAGCACTCTTTTAATATTATGTCTTTGGAGAATATTTAAATTCTAAGGAAATGTAAAGAGTTACATTTTGTCATTCAAATGGAAATTTGAACATACGTGGGGTTTTGTGATTTGTTTTTTTCATTCGTTTCTCTCTCTCCTTTTCTTTCCCCATTTAGGATCCATCTATATTCTGCTAATTAGTCACTGTATCAGGAATTACTAATAGGAGGATAACATAAGATCTTTATATCTGAAAACTAAATAGTGCATTTTGTTTATTATATTTTTAAAGGTGGAAGTATCCAAGTTTGAAGCTTTGGAAGAAGTTAGTGCTGAATTGAAGCTCAAACAGTTGCTCTGGGATTCTTTGTCTGAATGGGATCAACTCCAACAAGAATGGTTAAAGGTGAAAAAAAAGCTTTCACTTCTTAAATCATTTTTGTATTAATTAAATTTAAAATCCTAATAATATAAATTATAATTTTTAACAATCTGGTATAGTCTTAATTTCAGTAAAATATGCAATATTGTAATCTTATGGGAATTATTATCAGCTTTCCAGTGAAATGCACAAAGGTCTTTCTGTCTCTATATACCACAGAGCAGAATGAATTATTGTAAGGCAGGCTTCTTGGGTCCTCCATTTAAGAAAGCTAAATGAAGGGAGCATCTAAGGACCTCACTGCATGACATTTAACTGCTTTGTGGTTTCCGAGCGCACTGTTGTTATTCATACACTATACCCCAGTGTTCTTGAGGACTGTAGGATTTTATTTGTGATCTACACTCTTTAAATTTCTGTTAGCTTAGGTTTCTGTTCTTGTTTTCCTTTAAATAAAAAGGAGGCCATTTTGTTCACCATGATAGAATAGAATCAGAGTAATGAGATCTAGAATCTTCCCTTGAGGCTCAATAGTAAATTCTCTTAATTAGGGGTCCAAGTACCATAGAGTTTGGTTTCTAAGGTCTACCCTTATAGTCAAACTTTAACAAGGGTCAATCCTCTAGGAGACAGAAGAGATGACCCATCTATTCTTTCAAGTGTGATACAGACATGTTAGAAATACCATCAGTTTTACATTTGTTCATTCACCCTACCTGTGCTGATACCTATAATTAGAAGTCACACATCTGGGTTAAACAAAAGTGACACAGGAAATGATTCCTAGAGAGTGTTCTAGGTGCTGGGGATACCAGTGGAGAACAAAAAGGACAAAGTCCAAACCCTCAAGAACTTACCTTTTGGTGGAGAAAATAGAAAACAAACAGATATATGCTATAATATCAGAGGATTTTAAGTGCTCTTGCATAACTCACTTATCACTTATCTCAGAAGTGCAAAATCCTCCTGAGGAGAAAAGAAGAAGCTTAGAGAGTTTTCTGATTACCACCATAGATTAGAACAATGACTTCCAAAGTGGGATGAATTTCACCATAGGAAATGCACAAAAAATACTCAGTAGGGAGCAGAAAGAAAATGTTGAATCTAGAAGAAAAAAAAAAGAAAAATTAAGGTTTGCAATTTTTTTTATTGAGACATATTTGGCATAAAACATTATATTAATTTCAGGTGTATTGTACAATGTAATGATTCAATGTTGGTATATATTGCAAAATGATCACCACAGTAAGTCTAGTTAACATCCATTGCCATGCCTAGTTACAAAAATTTTTTTTTCTTATGATGAAAACTTTTAAGATCTACTCTCTTAGCAACTTTCACGTAGGCAATAAGGCATTATTAACTGTAGTCACCATGCTGTACATTACATCCCCATGGCTTATTTATTTTATTACTGGAAGTTTATACCTCTTGACCCCCTTCACCCATTTCCCCACCCCCACCTCAACAACAACTACCAATCTGTTCTCTGTATCTATGAGCTCACTTTTTTTGTTTTGGTTTGTTTTAGATTTCACATATAAGTGATATCATACAGTATTTGTCTGACTTATTTCACTTAAAATAATACCCTCAAGGTCCATCCATGTTGTTGCAAATGGCAAGATTTCATTCTCTTTTTATGGCTGAATAATATTCCATTGTGTATGTGTGTGTGTTTCTTCATCCATTCATCCATCACTGGACATTTAGGTTGTTTCCATGTCTTGGTTATTGTAAATAATGCTCAATGAACATAGGGGTGTGTATATTTTCAAATTAGTGTTTTCATTTTCTTTGGATGAATCCCCAGAAGTGGAATTGCTGGATCATATGGTAGTTCTATTTTTAATTTTTTGAAAAATCTCTATACTGTTTTCCATACTGGTTGCAAAAATTTGCAGTCCCACCAACAGCGCACAAGGGTTCTCTTTTCTCCACATTTTTGCCAACACTGGTTATTTCCCGTCTTTTTGACGCTAGCCATTCTAACAGGTGTAAGGTGATATCTCATTGTGGTTTTGATTTGAATGTCCCTGATGATTAGTGATGAGCATCTTTTCATGTACCTGTTGGCTATCTGTATGTCTTTGGAAAAATGTCTATTCAGATTCTTGGCCCATTTTTCAGTTGGATTTTTTTTTTTTTTTTTTTTTTTTGCTGTTGAGTTGTATGAGTTCTTTACATATTTTGGATATTAGCCCCTTGTCATATGATTTGCAAATATTGTCTCCCATTCGTTAGATTGCCTTTTCATTTTGTTGCTGGTTTCCTTTGCTTGCAAAGTTTTTAGTTTGACATAGTCCCAGTTGTCTATTTTTGCTTTTGTTGCCTTTACTTTTGCTGTCAAATCCAAAAAATCATCGCCAAGACTGATGTCAAGAAGCTTACTGCCTATATTTTCTTATAGGAATTCTATGGCTTCAGGTCTTACATTCAAATCTTTAATCCATTTTGAGTTAGTTTTTGTGTATGGTGTAAAGTAGTTGTTCAGTTTCATTTTTTTGCATGTGGCTGTCCAATTTTCCCAACAGCATTTATTGAAAAGACTGTCCTTTCCTTGTTGTTTATTCTTGGCTCCTTTGTCATAAATTAACTGACCATATATGTGTGAATTTATTTCTGGGCTTTCTATTCTATACCATTGAGCTCTGTGCCTATTTTTATGCCAATACCATACTGTTTTGATGACTATAACTTTGTAATACAGTTTGAAATCAGGGAATTGATGCCTCCAGCTTTGTTCTTCTTTCTCAAGATTGCTTCGCTATTCAGGATCTTTTGTGATTCCATAAAAATTTTAGGAATGTTTGTTATATTTCTGTTAAAAAATGCCCTTGGCATTTTGATAGGGATTGCACTGAATCTGTAGATTGCTTTAGGTAGTGTGGACATTTTAACAATATTAATTTTTCCAATCCATAAGCATGGAATATCTTTCCATTTTTACAAATTTTCTATTGCCTTCAGTCCATGTGACCTTCTGACAT
The DNA here is from genome assembly GCA_031878705.1 of Tapirus indicus. Classification (NCBI taxonomy): domain Eukaryota; kingdom Metazoa; phylum Chordata; class Mammalia; order Perissodactyla; family Tapiridae; genus Tapirus; species Tapirus indicus. The sequence goes on from CM062923.1 coordinate 71,283,268, forward strand.
GTCAGTACTTGTGTATACTTTATGTTTATATAACTGAGAAATATATTTATAGATACGTGCATATGTTGGGGTACATCTTTAAATCATTTATATTAAAGGGGTACATAATCAAATGATAGGAGACTACTAGGTGAGAAATTTCTAGTTAGTAAGAGTAAAAATTAGCTACTTGTATCCTAACAAGGGTTGGCCCCCAGGAATAAATAAATAAATTGCAATACTGCATTTGGTGATGTGGGAGACAAGGATGTGTAAAGAATAAATAAGTGATGCCTGATACACTATTAGCAATCTTAATAAGTAAAGTCATTTCCAAAAATATAGAGTTGACTTGGATTAACAACATAACTCCTGGAAAATCTGAGTAAAGTAAAAAATTTTACTATTTCAAGCTTGCCTTTTGTCTTATGTCTTAACTTCTTTTTTTCTTCTAATTTTCATAGTCCAAATTTGACTGCCTGGATCCAGAGTTTCTAAACAGCCAAGTTTCTAAATACGCCAAATTTGTGACTCAATTGGAAAAAGGCTTGCCACCCAACAGTGTAGTGCCCCAGCTAAAAACTAAGGTTGAAAAAATGAAAGAAAAGGTAAGTTGAGTAGAAATTATTTCAAAAACTTCAGATCAATCAGTTACTACTCGATGCTAATGAGACCAAAGTCAGGAATTCTCTGTTTAAATTAGTCAGCTTTGCAGGAAGAGAAGAAAGAATAGATAAATTCAGTTTTTGCGAAGGCACAGACTGCATCACTATCTTCAGTTGGTCAAATCATGCAATTAAATATCTTGGTTAGATGGGGCATTTGGAGTAAGAGTTTCCCAAGTGGTAGGGGAAATAGTGCAGGAATGGGTTGTAGGTACGCCAAGACACTGATCCACTCAGCCCTTAGACGGCCAGATGAGGCTAGGACAGCCTTGTCCATTTACACCACTGCACCAAACAAATATGCCATTTTCCAGATGTGCCATGATGTGAAGAAGGTTGGGAAGCCCGGTAGTAGGTGTGCTGGGCTGGCTCTTTGAAACCTATCACTACTAAACCAGTACTTGAAATGGGAACAAAAGGGAAATGATTTTATCCTTTTAAGCAGTTTTATCTTTTTAAAAGATAAGATAAAGGACTAAAAGAAGGCATGGGTAGGAAAAGTAAGCAAAGCTTCAAGCACAGTGTGAAGCAAATTTTCTCCCTTGAGAAGGGTGTTTTTGCGGTTTTTCCCCCCTTTACCCTTGTGATATGTGGTCAGAACACTTTTCCAAAGTTACTTTCATCAGTCCCTCTCTTCTTTATTGCCTTAGTGTGGTTATATCATATGATTGTAAACAGATTCATTTACCACAGTCTGCATTCCATGTTGCATTCCTTCAAAATCCTGAATGATTTTTTTTTTTAATTTGCACACAGTAAAAGTCACTTTTGGGGGTACACAGTTCTATGGGTTTTTACAAATAGCTAGAGCCATATATTCAACACAACAGTACCATATAAAATAGTTCCATCACCCCCAGAATTCCCCTGTGCTGTCTCTTTGTAGTCAGCTCCTCCTTCCATCCCAACCCCAGGCAACCACTGATCTGTTTTCTGTCCCTATAGTTCTTCCTTTTACAGAATGTGATATAAATGGAATAATACAATATGCAGTCTTTTGGGTCTGACATCGTTCACTTAGAAAAATGCCTTTAAGATGCATCTATGTACTTGTACCTAGAATATATAACATACTCTTATAATTCAAAAATAGAAAGATAAATAAATAACCCTTTAAAATGGGCAAAGGATTTGAATAGACATTTCCCCAAAGAAGATACATGAAAAGATGCTGAACGTTATTAGTCATCAGGGAAATGCAAATCAAAGCCACAATGGGATGTCACTTCACACCCACTGGGATGGCTATAATCAAAAAGATAGATTATATAATGTATCGGTGAGGGTCTGGAGAAATTGGAACCCTTATATGTTGCTGGTGGGATTATAAGGTGGTACAGCCTCTTTGGAAAACAGTTTGGCAGTTTCTCAAAATGTTAACCATAGTGTTACCATATTACCAAGTAATTCCGCTCCTGAGTATATACCTAAGAGAATTGAAAACATATCTTCATGCAAAAACTTGTATACGAATGTTCATAGCAGCATTATTCACAATAGACAAAAGTGGAAAAAACTGAAATGTCCATCAACTAATGAATGAACAAACAAAATGTGATATAACTATACAATGGAGTATTATTCAGCAATAAAAAACAATGAAGTACTCATATGTGCTACGGCATAGATGAACTTTGAAAACATTGTACTAAGTAAAAGAAGCCAGTCACAAAAAGACTACGTAGCATATGATGTCATTTGTATAAAATGTTTAGAATAGAGAAATCCATAAAGAAAGAAGTAGATTAATGGTTACCAGGCACTGTAGAGAAGGAGAAATGGGTAGTGATAACTCTTGGGTATGGGGTTTCCTTTTGGAGTAATGTCAATGTTCTAAAATAAGATAGTGGTGATAGTCGCACAACTCTGTGAACTAGAATATTAAAAAACAAGATTCCTCCATATTCTTACGTGAATCAACCATTCATTTGTGTGTGTGTGTGTGTGAGGAAGATTAGCCCGTAGCTAACATCTATTGCCAGTCCTCCTCTTTTTTTTTTTTGGTGAGGAAGATTGGCCCTGGGCTAACATCTGTGCCCATCTTCCTCTACTTTATATGGGACGCCACCACAGCATGGCTTGATAAGCGGAGCATAGTTCCACGCCTGGGATCCAAACCTGCGAACCCTGGGCCACTGGAGCAGAGCGTGCGAACCTAACCACTACACCACTGGGCCGCACCCAATAGTTCATTAATTTTTATTGCTGTGTAGTATTCCATTATATAGATTACCACAGTTTGTTTATCCATGCACCTGTTGAAAGTCATTTGGGTTGTGTCCAGTTTTATAGGATTATTAATAAGCTGCTATAAACATTCATGTACAGCTTTTTGTATGAACATGAGTTTTTAATTCACTTGGGTAAATAACTAGGAGCAGGATTACTAGGTAGCATGGTAGGTTTATGTTTATAAGAAACTGCCAAACAGTTTTTCAAAGGGCTGTAGCATTTTGCCTTCCCATGGGCAATGCATGAGAATTCTAGTTGTTCCTCATCCTCACCAGCACTTGTTACTGTTAGGGAGTTTTTTCGTTTAGTTTGGTTTGGTTTTAACTTTAGTCATTCTAATTAATGTGTGGTAGTATACCATAATGGTCATAATTTCAGTTTTTCTAATGACTAATGATGTAGAGCATCTTTTCCTATGTCTATTTGCCATCTGCCTATCTTCTTTGCTGAAATGTCTGTTTAGATCTTTGCCTAATTTTTAATTGGGTTGTTTGTTTTGTTATTATTGAGTTTTAAGAGTTCTTTATATAATCTGGATACAAGTCCTTTTTCAATTATGTAACTTGAAACTTTTTTTCCCAGGCACTGGCTTGTCTTTTCAATCCCTTAAGAGTGACTTTCACAGAGCAAAAGATTTTAATTTGAATAAAATTCCATTTATATGTTTTTTCTTTTATGGATCATCTTTTTAGTATAGGGTCTAAAAACTTTTTGCCAAACCTAAGGGTCACACAGATTCTCTCCTGTATTTTCTTCTAGAAGTGTTATAGTTTTGCTTTTTTTACATTAAGGTATATGATTTATTTTGAGTTGTTTTTGCATAAAATATGAGATATGTGAAGATTTAAATTTTTCATATGGGTATCCAATTGATCCAGCACCATTATTTGAAAAGACTATCCTTTCTCCATTGAGTAGCCTTTCCATCTTTGTCAAAAGTCTACTGACTATATTTTTTAGTCTATTTCTGGACTCTCTATTCTGTAAGTCTATTCTTTCACCAACACCACATTGTCTTGAAAACTATAGCTAGTAAGTCTTGAAATTAGGTAGTATAAGTGCTCCAACTTTGTTCTTTTTCACAATTGTTTTGTCTATTCTTATTCCTTTATCTTTTCATATGAATTTTAGAATTAGCTTGTCAATATGTACAAAAATTTGCTGGGATTTGGGGGAATATTGTATTGAATCTATGGATCAATTTGAAGAGAATTAACATTTTAAGATTGAGTTTTCCAATCTATTACCAGCATCTCTCTCCATTTAGTGAGGTCTTCTTTTATTTTTTTCATTAAAGTCTCACAGTTTTCAGTACAGATTCTGCACATATTTTGTCAGATTTATAACTATTTTTTATGTTATCCTAAATGATACTGTTTTTAATTTCAAATTCCAATTGTTCATTACTGGTATATAGGAATACTATTGACCTTTATATATAGATCTTACATCCTATGATGTTACTAAATTCACTTTTTAATTTTAGGATATTTTTTGTACATTATTTGGAATTTTCTCTGTAGAAAATCATTTCATTTGTGAATAGAGACAGTTTTATTTCTTCCTTTACAATCTGTCTTTTATTTATTTTTCTTACCTAATTGCACTAGCCAGGATTTCCTGTACAATATTGAGTAGGAGTGGTGAGAGAGGACATCCTTTCTCTGTTCCTGATCTTAAGAGGAAAGCATTCAGTCTCTTTTTAAGTTTGATGTTACCTTATATTTTTTCTTATATATGCCCTATATTATGATAAAGTTTCATAGTTTCCTGAGAGCTTTTTAAAATCATAGATGGGTGTTGAAAATTATCAAAAGATTTTCTGCATCTATGATCATATGATGTTTTTCCTCTTAATATGGTGAATTACATCAATCAACTTTCAGTTGTTGAACCAGGCTTGAATTCCTGTGATGAACTTCACCTGGGTCATGATATATTTTCTTTTTTTATATTGTTGCATTCAATTTACTAATATTATATGAGGATTTTTTGTGTCTATATTCATGAGGGACATTGATCTTTAGTTTCCTTTTCTTGTAACATCATTGTATGGTTTTAGTATTAGAGTAATGCTACCTCATAAAATGAGCTGGGAAGTATTCCTTCCTCTTCTATTTTCTGGAGGACATTGTGTAGAATTAATATTATTTCTTCCTTAAATGTTGGGTAGAATTCACCAGTGAAACCATCTGAGCTTGAAGTTTTCTTTTTTGGAGAGACTTTAACTACAAATTGAATTTCTTTAATACATATTGAATTATTCCAGGTTATCTATTTCTTCTTGAGGGGGTTTTGTAGTGTATCTTGCAAAAAAATGGTCCACTTCATCCAAATTATTGAATTTATAGGCATAAAGTTGATCATGACATTTCCTTTTAAAGTATGTAGCATCAGTAGTGATGTCTCCTTTTCATTGCTGATGTTGATAATTTATATCTTCTCCCATTTTTTCTTGGTTTGGCCTGCTAGAGGTTTATCAATTTGACCTTTTCAAAGAGCCGAGTTTGGGGTTGATTGATTTTCTTTGTTGTTTTTTTATTTTCCATTTCATTGATTTCTCCCCTTATCTATACTATGTCCTTTCTTCTGTTTCCTTTACATTTAATTTTTAATTTCTTCAATGTTTCTTAAAGTGGAAGCTTAGGTTGCTGATTTGAAGCTTTTCTTCTTCTTCTTCTTCTTTTTTTTTTTTTGGTGAAGATTAGCCCTGAGCTAACATCTGTTGCCAATCCTCCTCTTTTTTGCTGAGGAAGATTGGACCTGGGCTAATATCTGTGCCCATCTTCCTCTACTTTACATGTGGGACACTTGCCACAGTATGGCTTGACAAGCAGTGCATAGGTCTGCGCCTAGGATCCAAACCTGTGAACTCTGGGCTGCCGAAGCAGAGTGTGTGAACTTAACCACTATGCCACCAGGCTGGCCCAGACCCTTTTCTTCTTTTAACATAAGCATTTAATGCTATAAATTTCTGTCTAGTCACTGCTTTAGCTGAATCTCACAAATTTTGATATATTGTATTTTTGTTTTAAGTTAGTTCAAAAACATATTTTAATACTCCTTGAGACTTCCTCTTTGACAAATAGCCTATTTAGAAGTATATTATTTATTATTAAAATATTTAGGGATTTTTTTCAGATATCTTTCTGTTATTGATTTCTACTTTAATTCTATTATGGTCAAAAAATATACCTTTATGATTTTTGTCCTTTTAAATTTGTGAAGATTTGCTTTATGACCCAGAATATAGTCTATTTTGGTAAATCTTCTATATACACTTGGGGAGAATGTGTATCCTGCTGTTGCTCAGTGATTTTTCTATAAACCTCAATTAAGTCAAGTTGGTTGATGATGTTGTTCAGGTCATCTATATCCTTACTGATTTTCTGCCTACTTGTTCTGTTAGTTACTCAGAGAGGAGTGTTGAAATCTCCACCTATAATTGTAGATTTTTCTGATTCTCCTTTAAGTTCTATCAGTTTTTGCCTCATTATTTTTTAATGACCTTTTATTTTAGAATAGTTTTAGACTTACAGAAAAGTTGGGACAATAATATAGAGGGTTTTCATAAGCCCACACCCAGTTTCCTGTACTGTTAATGTGTTACATTAGTATGATACATTTGTCACAACTAATTAATATCAATATATGATTTTAAATAAAGTCAATACTTTATCTGAATTTTTTTATTTTTACCTAACATCTTTTTTTCTGTCCCAGGATCCCTTCCAGGATAAACATTACATTTAGATGTCTTGTATTCTTAGGCTTCTCTAGACTGTGACATTTTCTCAGACTTTCCTTGTTTTTTATGACCTTGATAGTTCTGGGAAGTACTAGTCAGGTATTTTGTAGAATGTCCCTCAATTTGGGGTTGTATGATGTTTTTTCCTCATGATTAGACTGCGTTCATGGATTCTTGCAAGGAAGACCACAGAAGTAAAGTATCATTCTTATCACATCTTATTAAACGTGCATGCTATCAGCATGACTTATCACCAGTGATATTAAGCTTGATCACATGGCTGAAGTAGCATCTGTCTCCAGTATAAAGTTACTACCCCACTTTCTATACTGTACTCTTTGAAAGGAAGTCTCTATGCACAGACTACACTTAAGGGGTGAAGTTACATTCTACCTCCTAGAAGCAATGACAACCCCATAGTACAGAGCATATCCTGTATCCAGATCTTGGTTTTTAACGCCATTGTCCGTGAAAAGGAATCAGGGATCCTTATAGAAATGACTGATTCCAGGCATGGTTCAGGGAATAAACAGGATGAGCCTGGAGCATCTTATGCCAGAAAGTAAGGAAGTGCTCAAAAAACAAAATGACGGGGTATATCAAAGGGACACAGAAGTCAGCTGAAGGAGCTCTCAGTGGCCAAAGTTGTAATGATTTGAGCAAACAATAAATAATGTAGTATTGCATTATAACTCAAATTATAAAATAAATATCCATGAGTTCATATTGACATAAATGAACAACTGGATAGATGGAGGGATGGGTGGACAGACAGACAAAGGAGAACAGACAAAGCTTCTGTACAGAAAAACTCCAAATAATTTATGAAATACTGCATCTCAAGAAAGTGGACTTTCATTTATTTTGATACTCTGTTGTTAGAGGCAGTCACATTTAGTATTGTTATTTCTTCTTGGAGAATTGACCCCTTTATCATTTATGAATTGTTTCTCTTTATCTTTGATAAGATTTCTTGTTCTGAAGTTTACATTGTCTGAAATTAATATCCTGAGTCCAGCTTTCTTTCAGTGTTTGAATTATATGACTTTCTCTTTTTACTTTTAATTTACCTATGTCTTTATATTTAAAGTGGATTTCTTAGACAGCATATAATTGGTTCCTGCCTTTTTATCCAATCACATCAAAAAATCTTTTAACTGGTATGTTTTGACCATTGACATTTAAAGTATTATTGATATGGTTGGATTAAATCTGCCATCTTACTGTTTTTTTTAAATTTATTTTAAAAATTTTAAAAGAAAAGTTTCCTTTTTCTTCCCTCTCTTGATTTAATTGTATATGTTTTATGATTCCATTTTATCTTCTCTGTGGAATTATTATTCATACGTCTTTTTAAGCAATTTTACTAGTTATCCTAGATTTAAAATATAGATTTTCAATTAATTCAAGTCAACTTTCAGATTGTATTATACTGCTTCATGTGTAGCGTAAAGACTTTATAATAGTATACTCTCAGTCCTCCCTCTCATCCTTTGTGCTAATGTTGTCATGTATTTTACCTTTACATATACTATAAACACAACATAGTGCTACTATTTTTGTTTCATATAGTTATCTTATAGAACAATAAGAATGGAAAGAAAATAAAATTTATTTTACCTTTATTCCATTTCCAGTGTTCTTTGTTTCTTTGTATGGATCTAAGATTCTGACTCAGCATATTCATTCTGTTTGAAGAACTTCCTTTAATATTTCTGATTGAGTAGGTATGCTAACAATGAATTCCCTAAATTTTTTTTTTAAGAAAGTCTTCATCATTTATTTTGGATGACATTTTCTCTGGGTATATAATTCTGAATTGACAGGTTTTGTTTTTTCTTTCGGCAATTTGAAAGTATCCTTTCATTATCTTTTTGCTTGCATGTTTTCAGACAAGAAGTTCTTATCCTTGTTCTTCTGTAGATAATATGTAATTTTTTGTCTGGCTGCCTTCAAGATTTTCTTTTTTTCTTGGTTCTTGGCAATTTGTAATGTGCTATGCCTTAGTTGCATGTTGTTTACAGTTTGTATTCATCCTGCTTGGTGTTCTGTGAGTTTCTTGGATCTGTGGTCTGGTGTCTTTCTTTAATTTTGAAAAAATTTCAGCCATTATTTCTTCAACAAACTCTTCTGCTCTTTTTTCTCTCTGTCTTCTCCTACTCGACTTTCTATTGCATGTGTATTAGACCATTTGATTTTGTCCCACACAGCTCTTGGATGTTCTTTTCTTGGTTGGGGGGTAGGGGTGGAGGGGTTACTATTTTTTCTCTTTGTGTGTCAGTTTGGGGAATTTCTACTCACTTATCTTCAAGTTCACTGATTCCTTGGCTGTGTCATGCTCATCAAAGGCATTTTTGTCTTACTGTCTCTTTTATTTCTAACATTTCTGTTTGATTTTTAGTTTCTAGCTTTCTATTGACATTTCCCATCTGATCTTGCATGTTGGCTACCTTTTCTATTAGAGCCATTAACATATTAATTACAATTATTTTAAATTCTCTGTCTGTTAATTCCAACATGTGGGTTCTATCTGAGTCCGGTTCTGATTATTTTTTGTCTCTTGGATATACATTTGTCTTGCCTTTTAATATACTTCTTAAATTTTTGTTGAAAGCCAGATTTCTTATGTAGTAAACCGTAGATACTGAGGTAAATAATTTTTATGCCTGGAGGTGAGCATAACTCTCCTTCTACTTGGCTTTTTTGTGTGGCATGTTATGTTAAATCTAGTTAAGAATTGGGGTAGATTAGAGATTTGGTGTTGCTATGGTTACCTTCAGTATATCACAGCCTTCAAATTGTTCTGCTGATACTTTGTGTTTAGGATTTGGGTGGTTTGCCAAAGATCATTTTTTCAATTTCTGTTTCTCCCCGACCTTGGGTCCTCCCTTTTTGTTGTGCCCAGAGAGATTCTGTCTCTTCCAGCTTTCCACTCTGTATTCCACTGTTATTTTTACTCAGTACTTGTTAGCCTGGTGAGAGAGGTGAGGAGGGGCATTCCCTCATGTTCTGATTAAGCTGCTATCTTAGCAAAGCACTATGTCCCTTGTACTCAGAATTCTGATATTCACAGGTGTTCCTGCCCCTCCTCCAGCTATAGTAATGAGCCTAGAATGTATTTCTCTCCCTCCCCCATGGGTAGAGCTTTTTTTTCCTGTTCTGTTTCTTCAGTTATATACAGATATCTACAATGAGTTATCACCAATGCCATAAGGTGACAGTTTTTGTTGTTCCCTTCCCTGACATTAAGACTTTTGTTCCAGAGGGAAGCTAGGAGAGATGGGTTGGTTAGAGTTGCAACAGTGGCTGCTGTTTACCTTCCACTGCCAGCACTGTGAGGTAGGCTTTCTTAGGATTCTCCCAATATCCCTGTGAACATCTCTATATTTGCAGCCCCCAGGGACTTCACACTCTCATGCTACCCTACACTCAAGTCTTTAGCAATTTATTTTTAAAATTTAGCTGAATCTTCTTACTTGCTTAAATGGCAACCCAAGACATCTCTCCTAAGTAAGTAAATTCTCAGGTCCTGTTTCTTGCTCTGGAGAAAACTGTAGGTACCAGTCTCTCCTCAGATTTTAAGTTAATTGGTTGCCCTCCAACCTCAGTTTTCTGATGGGTTTAATACAAGTCATTAATTTGCAGTTTGTCCAGATTTTTTCTCTGTTGTAAGAGTATAAGTGGTGTTCTTTCTAGCTTTCTACATCCAAATTGAAACCAGAAGCCTTGGGCTATGTTTTTAAGATAAAAAACATGGTGCCTCTGAGAGTGTTTGTTTTCCAGCTTCCAGTTATCATCGACTTGAGGAACCCAACTTTGAAGCCTAGACATTGGGCAGCTATTGAGCAAACAGTTGATGCCAACCTAGTGGACCTTGAAGTTCCATTAACCTTGGAGAAGCTCTCTGAGTTGCATGTTTTTGACTTTGGCCAAGAAATCCAGGACATTTCTGGACAGGCTTCAGGAGAAGCTGCCTTAGAAACAATTCTTAAAAAGGTAAATCTGAAAAATATGTATTCTAAAGATAGGGGAATGTGAGGGCTTTTATATTCGGCGTGAAGATCATCAACTTTTGGTTTATCTGGATGGATTTTCCAACATTGCAGCTTCATCCTGTCATTATGAGTCATCCTTCTGTTGTTACGTTACATTTATTATCATTATTATTGTTTCCACCTCTATAAATATCCTCTTTCTACTTAGCTTATATCCCAAAAGGAACTTGATGGCAACAGAGTTTGAAATCTGCTTGCTTACATAAAGAACAACATATTAAGGAAGATCTTTTATACTAAAATACATTATCTTTCAAACTACCAGAGAAGACTGTGTGAAATGCTTCAAAAGACACAGAGAAGACTTCCCTACTTAGGATCCTTACCTCCTTACCCTAAAAATACACACATAGCTACCAATCACCTGTGTAAAAAGAATTCTTTATCTTTTAATTAAAGCACAAAGTGGTAGGGAATAGACATTAAAGTATCACAAGTTATTCATATGTGTTAACATTAGTCAATAATATTAAGCAAATCAGTGTCATGTAACCAAGAAGAGGATTTTAAGAATTTTAAAGGTAGTAAGGAGGAAAATGGGATAATATGGAGTTTTCACTTATTTCATTTCCCATGCATTTATTAATGCCTAAACACAAATGAATTTAGATATCCTAAAACTTGAATTATTTCTAAGGTGGAAGATTCTTGGAAAACAACCGAATTTGTCGTTCTCCCTCACCGTGACTCCAAAGATGTATTTATCCTAGGTGGCACAGACGACATACAGGTGGGTAACTAGGTTATTGAAAACTTATGGTAAAGGTTCTGACCAGAACTAGTCCTAAATCTTCTATGGGAGATTACGATGAAGGAGTGAAATGTGAGAGTTACTAAGTAAGAAAAAAATCTGATTGGGAAGGCAAAATATGGATATGAATAATTGACATAAATGCTTGTACATGAAATATTTAGCAAAGCAATAAAAATGGCATATATATGTGAGAGTTAGAAGAATTTAGAAAAGCAAAGAGATCATTTATGAGTGAGGTGATCAGAGACACCTCCCTAGACCAGCCAAGAAGTGCTGGAAACCAAAAAGAGTAGATGGGATTTGATAGACATAGATGAGAATGAAGGGCATCTCAAACCATTTAAATGAGACATAGAAACATGTATGAGCATTTCAGGTTTATAGCACACTAAGAAGCTAAGTTCACTTGAATTTTTTGAGGTTAGGAGTAGATGGCCATGCTCTATGAACAACAAAAGAAGATAAATCTAACCATTGTTTGTGGAATATTCTTAGTGACTTAAAATGCAGAGGCACATTTGTTTGGGAAAGGGATCTGGGTCTTATGGCCCAATTTAAAAAGCAAAGCCCTGGCCTATTAAAATATACCCAGGCCAGAAGTGGAGATGAAATGGCTTTGTCAGATGTTGGTTGAAAGACCAAGACCAGACGTCACTCTGGGCAGTGGATGGGAGACCCAAGATGAAAGTCAGTCAGTGTGAGGCCAAGTGGTGCTAGATAATGGGGCTTCTGCACTCAGGAAGTTTATAATTTAAATAGAGCAATTAAAATCCTTTAGAGCAACAGACACATTTTTAAAAATGAACATGTTCTGTGAGGGTTACTGTAGGGTAAGGGGGGTGAGTAGTGGATGGAGGTAGAGGGAAAACTGAGTATAATCATTCAGAGCTTGATATGAATGAGTTCAATTTCCCTATTCCTTAAGATAACTGAAGGAAAGTAATATTTCATTGGGTAGAGAAGACAGCTAATTTTGCAAGTTTTGAATACTTTGAACAATAAAAGCCTAGAAGAACAAAAGGTGTGAGGAAGATACCAGATACCTAATAGTAGGGGGAGAGAGGAGAAGAGTGTTGAACCAAACAAAAACTTGTACCATTAATAGTTACAGAAACAGCCAAGATTTGGCCATTAGAAGTCCCTTGGTGACATTTGAGCGAACATCACAGTGGTTTGTAAGCCACAGTGAAAGGGATGAGGAGGGGGAGTGGATGGGTAGGAAACAGTAGGCAAGACTAAGCTATTCATTCAAAAAATTGGCTTTTAAATGGACTCTTGGGATTAAATATCTGTATTTATCTTTGAGAGCACAAACACTTGATGTTGCTTCCGTTTTCTTCTCCTGTCTTTAAAGGTCCTTCTTGATGACAGCACCATCAACATCGCAACCATTGCCTCATCACGGTACGTTGGTCCACTGAAAACTCGAGTGGATGAGTGGCAGAAACAGCTTGCTTTATTTAATCAAACACTGGTGAGTAAGGATAATTTCAATTCATGGACTCAGAGAAATGGAAAGCCACAGAACCTTAGAAATCATTTGTTCAATCATTTAGATATATCTGGTTTAGATGTAAGAATTAATTGTCAACATTTTATTATATTCAGAATGTAAGGAAAATGCAAACATATTGAGCTCTTCTTTACATGATTATACAGCTTACTGTTATTTCCATCACCCTTGTATTAGTTATTGTTGCTGTGAAACAAAATACCACAAACTTAGTGGCATAAAACAATATACATTTTTATTATCCCACAGTTTCTGTGGGTCAGGAGGTCAGCCATGGCTTAATTGGGTCTCCTGCTTAGGGTCTCACAGGCTGCAATCAAGATGTGGGCCAGGACTGGGTTCTCATCAGAGGTTCAACTAAGGAAGGGTCCACTTCCAAGCTGACTCAGGTTGTTGGCAAAAATAATTTCCGTGTAACTCTGGGACTAAGGGCTTTAATTTCTTGCTGGTGTCAGCCAGAGGCCGTCTTTAGCTTCTACATGTTGCCCACATGTTTTTTCCATGTGGTCTTCCCCAACATGACAACGTGCTTCCTCAATCTAGCAAGGAAGAGAAAGTCTTCTGGCAGGACGGATGTTACGGTCTTATGTAATGTACACATAACCATGTACATCCTGTTACCTTTGCCATATTCTGTATGGCTAGAAGCAAGTCACAGGGGGTGTGAGGGGGAGATGACCACACAAGCGTGTGAACACAAGATCTTTGGGGCCAACCTTAAGAGTCTTTCTACAAAACCTCATATTTACTGGAAAAACACTCACTGTTGCTTGACGTCTCCTTGGTACCCTTCCTTGTGGCACATACCTCCTTTTTATTTTATTCTCCCTTGGATTATCCCAGAGTAAAACAAGAACCCACTTATTTTGATCTCACTTTGTTCCCATCTAATCTCTTCCTCAAACGTCAGATTTTAAGCTTGACTTAATTATGTGTAAGTGCCTATATATTCTAATATGAAAAGTTATCTTTGAAATAATAAAGGCACTAAGTAGGAAAAGACAATTTGTTTCAACTTTGTTTCATCGAGAACTTTTTCAGGAATCCTTCCTCTTCAATACACACTTTATAACCTGACCCCTGTCCAGCCCTCTGTACTCATGGCTGAGCCCTATGAAAGGAGGGACTATAGATCAAGTAGAGGACATGGTTTCATAGAGGGTCCTTAAAAGAAGCCAGTGCTGAGTAGTGGGGACCTCCACAGAATTAACTGTGTGGAAAGTGTGACACCTGAGATAAAACAGGGAGTGGTCGTGACATTAGGGCTTGGCATAACCCCCAAATCTAGAGTGAGAGGTGAGAAACTCCGTCACAGATCTTGGGCCTACACATGCAATGGCCAGAGGCACAGAGGAAAGATGAGGTCCACAGACTTTAGTTCTGACCCTGCACTTCTGGTTTCTTTGATTAACAGTGATTGTCTCTAAGAGGAGAGGCAAAGAGTGATTTTCTTTTTCCTCTCAAGGGGGGGGGGGAGAGGGAAGAATATAGACATAACTGAGGCAAAAAAAAAAAAAACCTTTTTATTGATAACCCTTTCTTTGGAAACAGTCACTAAACTTACCACTTCCCAACTCTTCAGATTTCTTTAAATAAGCATCTTGTCTCCCCCTAGAATGTCTCCTCTGGGCATTTTAATCCCCTTTCTTTGGGTCCATTCTGGTTACCACACAGTAGACTCATTATAACTCTACTCAGAGGAGAATGGGTTGAGAGCAGGCTGAGGTGAGTCTTGGACCCTTTAATGAGGTTTCATTTCAAAGGACCCGTGAGAAGGCCCCAAAAGGAAAAAGATATACTGAGTCCCATGTAATTATTTTTAATGTAACTATGTTTTCCATTTTGGGTTTAAAATTTGATAATGTCTGTATTTTTCTCCCAGGAAGAGTGGCTGAACTGCCAGAGAAACTGGCTCTACCTGGAGAGTATTTTTAATGCTCCTGATATTCAGAGGCAATTGCCTGCAGAGGCCAAGATGTTCCTTCAAGTGGATAAGTCATGGAAAGAAATCATGAGAAAGGTGAACCGGCTGCCTAACGCTCTTCGAGCGGCCACTCAACCAGGTATGAAACAAAATTTTTAAAACAAATAAACAAAAATACTTTATAATCATGTAAAATTTTTATCACCTATAAGATTCTAATAATATGTGGTACATTCAACCCATAATTCTGGTTGATTCTAGTCAGCATTGATGACCAGGAATATTTGTAGTACATTTGACATTCTTGCTAAGCAATATGAATTGAATGCTGTACTTTTTATTATTATTCTTATTAATATTATTATCATCTCTCAGCTCAGTTCATAGTTTTGGCACACAAGAATCTGCTTCTCTTTGCTGTATTTTTTAATTTATTTTTTTGCTGAGGAAGATTCTCCCTGAGCTAACATCTGTTGCCAATCTTCCCCATTTTTTGCTTAAGGAAAATTAGCTCTGAGCTAACATCTATGCCAATCTTCCTCTATTTTGTATGTGAGTCTCCACCACAGCATGGCTGATGGTGGTGTAGGTCCCTGCCCAGGATCCAAACTGGTAAACCCAGGCCACCGAAATAGAGTGTGCCAAACTTAACCATTACACCATGGGGCCAGCCCCTCTTTGCTGTATTTTTATAGTTTGGGGAAGCTGCCACAAGGTATCAGTGATGCTTCCGTCTCGCACTTTTGACTACAAGACATATGTTTACATTCAGCTGATGCATTATGCTAAAGCTCTCACAGACTCATAACCATAAAAATTTTCCACATCTTATTTTTAATTAACTCATTAAAACAAGATAAAAATAATTCCACTAATTATAGTTCTAATCTCAAGGTTGAAATGTGTTTCAATAAGTTCTCTTTCTAGGGATGTGGAATCAAAGTCTTTTGGGTACACATACATGATTATTGAACTTTATGCTTTGTATCGAAGCCTCAGCAAGCTGGCTTGTTGTTCTGCAAACAGCAGCACATGACCTATCCTGGTGAATACACCCCAGACAGCTTCCCACTGGGCAGCCCACTGGACTATGCTCTTTGCCCAAAGACTCTTAGATAAAACAGAAACAGAAAGGAAAAACTGTATGGTATGATAAAATTGAAAACTTTGAATCTTTAGGGCTTCTAGGGACTTCCCACATTCCTTGGCTCCTGGTCCCCTTCCAGCTAGTGATTATGTCACTCCACTCTCTGCTTTCATCATCACATCTCCTTCTCTGCCTCTGACCCTCTTGCTTCCCCACTGTAAGGACACCTGTGATTAAATTGGGCCCACTGGATCATCCAAGATAATCTCTGCATCCCAGATCCTTAACTTAATCACATCTGCCAAGTTCCTTTTTCCATATAAACTAACATATTCTCAGGTTCTAGGGATCAGGACATGGACATCTCTGAGAGACCTTTATTCTGCCTACCACTCCACTTAATGTGCATATTCAAACCTTTTGCTGCAAAAATATTAATGTGTTTGATTACGGAGTGCTTCCCAAGTCCCTACTGGACTTGTTATATAACTCTTGAAATTTAAAAAAAGGATATGATTCCAAAATGCATTGGGTCCTAGGGATTTCAGATAAAGTGTGGACCTGTGTATATCATTTCAGGGGATAATAAAGCTATGAAGAAAAATTAATCAGAGTAAAAGGGCTAGAGAGTAGCTGGGGGCTACCGTGTGTGTGTGTGTGTGTGTGTGTGTGTGTGTATGATGGATTTTTTTGATAAAGGGACTTTTGAGCAAAAATCTCCAGGAGTGGGGGGTTGAGACGTGTATGTGGATCTAAGGGAGGATTGTTAAAGGCAGAGAGCACAAAGGCAAAGACCCTGAGATGAGAGCCCGCTCTGCATGCACAACCGTTAGCAAGGAAGCCAGAGTGGGCTGGAGTGGAGTGCACAAGGAGAAGGGCTTAGGAGGTATAAGGCCAGAGGTGAGTGTGTTTGGGTGTGGGGTTGAGATTAGATTGAGTCCTTGATCATATGGAGCCTTGGAGACCATGGTAAAGACTGGATTTGGTTCTTGGACTGATGGGGAAGCCAGGCACTGTGATAGGCACCAAAACTTCAAAGTCAAGTGAGACATAAATCTTGCTCCTTAAGGTGCTACAGTTTAGTGATAAAGAAATAGGATCCCATTGCCACAATTTCAGCATCTAAAGATGGCAGAGGAAACAGAAGACATGAGGAAGAAAGTGACAGAGAGTGTGTAGTGTTTAGAGACTGGCTTTGTTTGGAGGGTCAAGGAGAAGACAACTGTTTGACTTTGATTTGTGCATTCCCAGCCCCCAAAAGTGGGGCATGTCAGCTAAAAATGTTTCAAAGTAAATCCTTCTTTATCTATGGTAAATATTAAAATTAATATTTAAATTAATGTTATTATAAGTAATAGTTAACATTCTTAGCCAAACCCCCAAATTTCAATTTATTATACTATTCTTTTATCAAATGGAACCAAAGCTTTTAAAATGTTAATGTCATATTTTTTCTTTCACTTAAAATTATATTCTCTATTTATTTTAACACAATTTTACCAACGCCTTTTTTTTCTTTTCAATAAACAGGACTTCTGGAGACTTTTCAAAATAATAATGCATTACTTGACCAAATTCAGAAGTGTCTAGAGGCATATTTAGAATCAAAAAGAGTTATCTTTCCAAGGTAAGTTTATAAAACTACCTATGGCATTTTTTAGTAGTTAAGACTATCCATTAATTTAAAAGGATATACTTAAACCATAACCTCAAAACATCAGGGAAACAGAGAGGGAAACAAGAAAGACATGTGATGATGGCAATCCAGCTAGTGTCTTGACTGGGGAGTGTAAGTCTCAAGGATAAAGGTACAATACTTGGTAAAGGTTTAAGTGGGTACGTACCTGAGGTGCTGAGGATTCTTGATTGCAGCATCATTTCACTGTTCAGTGTGTGTGTGCCTGTATGTGTCATGTGTCCACAGATGTATATGTGAAAAGTTAGAGAGACCTGTGCTGTCCAAGCGGGTTTCTTTAGGTTAATTGGTGGCCTATGAGTGTCACTGTAGAAGTTGTCTAAGATCATTTCACAAAATCCAAATGAAATATTTTATTCTTTGATTCATTCTAAAAACATACCAAATGTTATGCTCAGTGCTAAGATACAAAGGAAAAGCCAGATCCCTGCCCTAATGGAGCTCCTGGTTAATGGGTGGACAGTCATATAAATAAACCATTGCCGTATAGTTATATGAGACCAGAATATGACCACTTGGTGGTAGCAAAAGCTCCTAACCAGTCACTGGGGCACACTGTCCAGTAACACAGAGAACATTAGCAAAGTGGTTCATCTTTCATGGATTTTTCCTATTAGCTATAAAGGAAATGGCCATAAGGTCTGTCCTAGGGCAAGCAATGGGGCAACAGGGTCAGGTGCTTACCTGGGTTGCTTTGTTGAGAGGGGTTTTGCTGCTTACCAAGACAGGATATGTGTGCACAGGAAATCCAAGATCCAGAAGACTGGTTGAGTTTTAAGAGAAGTCGTCAGGCTTTAAAGACTGTACACAAATCTTTCTAAAACATCATTCAGGCAACATGGAAAAAGATGGAAGAGTTTGAGGTTTGGAATGTACCTCTTGTCTATTTTACTCTTCAATCAGTGGATCCAGCCTGGGTCTCCCAAGGCCAGAGAAAATCTGTACACTGCTCTTGATATTTGAAGAAACCTGGCACAAATTTACCTGTGATAATATTGAACGCCAAAAAGCATCAGCTTTTATTTTTTCCTTTTGTTTAGAGTTGCATCAGCTGGGTCTGCAACGTTTATTAGGTTAGGAGGCTCCATGCAGCACTGATTTCACTCTACAAGCCTTAATGAAGACTTACTATGAGCCACAGACCAAGTTAGGTCTAAGGACACAAGATGAATACTATACTGTCCCTGCTCTCACAGGGCTCGTGGTCCAGTCTTTATAGTTTTCTGTTTCATTAGTTGAAAAAGAGGCACGGGGACAAATTAATTATTACCGTTATGTGGTATGTTAGAGAAGCAGGACTGATCAAGTGCAACCAAAAGCATCTTTATTTCTAACAATGACCTTTTCTGCATTCTCTGCTCAGGGCTAATTTCTTCCTGCCACTGGACAAAATCTTGAGAGGCCTCAGGAATTTTCTGGTCATTCTCAGATAATAGTACAAAAAAACCCACCACGTCACCTTAAACCAATAAATGATCTGTAATAATCAAAACTCTGAACTTCTTTCAAAGTTAAAACTTCCCCCTTCCCTGCCAAAGCCTCTTTCAGGGCTGAAGCTTTAGCTATGATGAGGATGTGTGATAATCAACCCTCCCCAATTCCTACCAGATTTCTGAGGTCTCCAGGTTTGGGGTATAGAAGGGATGAGAGGCAAGGCGGCAGGAGATTGCCTGACTTGGCTGGCACCCATCTGGCCCCCTCTCTCCCACATGGGGCCTGCCATGAGCTCTTCACCACTCCCTCCAGTGCTGAGGGACCTCTCATATGCAGTTTCCTCCACGGAAGTAAAGTGTCTTCTCTGGCCTCATCCCTCTCCCTCATCCCTGGGCATCCAGGTATACCCCTTCTGTAGCTCTTTTCCTAGGGTCTCTCCATGCCTCCAAATGGCCCTGTTGGGTAGGATCTAAGAAAATCTCATGCAGTGTCACACCAACATGGCCCACATGTATATATTCACAGAACCAAATAAAATTCCTGCAATGACCCATCCATCTAGTCAACAACTTATGTATTGAATACCACGTGCATGTGAGGTACTCGGCTAGGTTCTAGGGAAAACAAGTAATATATCTTCACTCCAGGGGCTCAAAGCCAAGTAACATAGACATGTGAACAAATCAGCATCATAGCAAAAGCTAGCATTTTTTGCAATTTTTATGAAAAATATCTCTCTTTTAAGTGCTAGGCACTAATTAGTGCATGCACGCTAATCTTCACACCAATTGTATTTAGAGACATGTGGCCTCCCCAGAAACCCAGGACCAGTAAGTCGGAGGTCCAGGAAATTAGTGGATGGGGAAGAGATGTGGCTAAGGGATTTATCTTCCATGTCTATATAAGGTTTCCTTCAATTTCAAGTTATAGTTTATGTATTTTCTTTAATCCAGATTTTACTTCTTGTCAAATGATGAACTTCTGGAGATTTTGGCCCAGACACGAAATCCCCAAGCTGTGCAGCCGCACTTGAGGAAATGCTTCGACTCCATTTCAAAGCTTGAATTTGCTCTCATGCCTCCTGCTGAAGGAAAAATTCCTGGTATGGATGGAGAGCCAGAAAAGGTTTATACCAACGATATTTTAGCGATGCTATCACCAGAGGGAGAAAGGGTAAGGTGATTTTGTTTATAATTCTTTACAGGTAAACTTTGTTACTCTTCTAGGGTTGAAGGTAGAGGTTTATTCATTGTCCTTCAGCATTCAAGTGCTACTGCATACTGGTACTCTGCTGGCTCAACAGTCTCAAAGTAACCAAGACAAAATTCTTGCCCTTAAAGAGCTCAAAGTCTAGTGGAGACATACTCAAGTAAACAACTGAAGAGCACCACAGTAAATGCAATAACAGAGGCCTGTGCTCTATTCTTGGGAACAGAGTGGAGAAAACTGGAGCCATATCTTACTCACCTCTCCACAAGAGGCACAAGAGTGGACTGGTCAGGAGCACCAGTTCTACTTCCAGGCCACCTGGCTCAAGTCCCACCCCTTCAACCTCATCTATGAAACAGGGATTAGCAATAGTGCCTGGTTAATGAAATTCGGAGGATTTTCAAGTGTTACTATGTGTAAATTGTTTAGAACGGCACTCAGTGGGTGCTATGAAAGTGTTAGTTGTCATTGTTGGCAACGGTGTCTCCGGGACACTGCACAGCGCCTGGCATACAGCAAACATCAAGCAAGTAAATGCATTAACAGACTCTGGGGAACCAAGTGACTTCACAGAGAAGAGTGACACACACACACACACAAGGGGAGCCAAGGAAGATGGAGAGGAGGCAGGGGAGGGAGAGCATTCCACACAGAGGAACTGTGCAGGGAAATGGCAAGGACTTCAGTCCAGTTAGAGCACAGCAGTGTATCTGTGGGAGTGTCAGGAGCCCATAAATATTTTATTTGTCCTGAATTGAGCCTCTTACAAAAGAATTTGCTCATCACTAGTGCAGAAGAAGAGAAAGAGAGGGACCAAGGCTAGGATCCAGAGAAAACATGAAATTTAAAGGATAGAAGAGGAACAGTTGCAGGAAACCAAGATAAGCAGGGCAGTCAGGTTATTGGAAGTCCAAGAAATAAATATGAGAAGGACTGAGAAGTGTCCATTGGACTTGACAGTTGGGAGAACATTGATAACCATAATGAGAACAGGTTTAGAGGAGTGGCTGGGACCAAAATTCAGATGCAGCAAGTAGGAAAAGAAAGTGAAGAAATTCGTGTACTGCATCTAGACTCCTTTTTCAAGGTGTTGGCCCCAAAGGGAAGCAGTAAAATAAAGTAACAAGTAGAAGGAGTAAAGAGAGGTACAGAGTGGAATATCAATAGGAAGTTCTAGTATTTGTGGTCAGGCTCCAGTGTTTCCCTAGCTCTGGGTTCTGTTCTGGAAGTACAGAGGATGTACAGCCTACAAATCCCATGTGAGCCATGTTATCATTGCTCTGATTAACTCCTAGGTTAGCTTGGGAAAAGGCCTCAAAGCCCGAGGCAATGTGGAGGAGTGGCTTGGTAAAGTAGAGGAAGCCATGTTCACGTCGCTGCGCCGCCTGTGCAAAGCTGCCATCGCTGACTATCAGGGGAAACCGAGGACAACCTGGGTGATTGCTGGCCACCCTTCTCAAGTAACTGCCACTCCTTAAATTTCCATCTCTGAATCCTTTTTTGGTGAGACTGATCACCCACTTAAGGAAGATGTTTCCATGCAGGTGATCCTGACCGTTTCTCAGATCATGTGGTGCCGCGATTTGACGGAGTGTTTGGAAAGAGAAGATGGCAGTCATGTAGAGGCCCTGGAAGCTTTTGAAAAAGTGAACTTCGAGGTGAGATTTTTAACAGGGTGACATTGAACATACTGCTGTGCAGAGTGGTCTGGGTTGTTTTTATTGGCATGGTCAATGCAAATTCACTTTATTTCAGAAATTTTAATGCTCTGACACGATTTACAAAGGTTAGGGATTCTCACTAAAACCACTTATGTTTAAGTTTTCTTAGGGATACTATCTTGCTATTTGTGTAGTATTTGTATGAATACTTATAAAAATTGGAGGAAAAAACAATTCAAGAGGAAAATGTCAGGATTATAATGGTTTGTAACATTTGAGGAGAAATTATATTTACTAGGTCCTGGATAACTTTCACAGAAGTTTATTCCATCCAGAAAAACCCCAGGATTTGTGACATTCCTAATCTTAGGCTCAAGATGTGCTTTTCTACTATTTTCTAGAACCCTCAGGCAACTATCAATATCAAGAAATGAATGAATCTAAATACCATTCTTCAAAATTTTTTAAGCTACTGTTGAGAAATGTCATTTTACAGCTACGACTAATCTTTAACTCCAAATTAAATTCTACTTCCAGACAATGTTGCATTTTTAAAGAATCATGCTTAAAACAGTAAAAGGAGGTAATAACTTTCTTGAAATAAGAGAAAACTCTTTCATGAAGGTCCTTAATAGAATTTCATGTCAGAAAGCCCCAGAGAAGAGAAAAGACTTTCTAAGGAAAGTCCCATTGACCTCTATGTAGAGGTGGCCCCCAATCAGGGTCGGCGAGTGAAACTTCAGCACAGCAGTTCAAGGCCTTCAGAGGCACTGCTCTTTGAAAAAGATTTAGCCATTTAAGTGAGAATCAGGAACTCAGTCTATCAAAAATGCTTTCATTCAATCTCTGGCTTGGTTAAAATGCTCAGATTTTCTGATCATCAAAGGAAAATCTACCCCTGAAAATGAGGAGTGATACTTTAATCACATTTAATTTTTGAGGAGAGCAGTCTTCTTTAGAGATGTCATCATGTGGTGGTGAAGAACGTGGGTTTTCCTTGAGACAAATGTCTACTCGAGTCTCATTTTTGCCACGTCATAACTGTGTGACTGCCATCAAGTTACTTACCCTCTCTGACTCTCAGTTTCTTCTAATGTAAAATGGGGGTAAAGATAGTATGTACTTCATAGAAATCTTGTAGGAATTAAAAAGTTAAACTATTGTCCTGTTTGGTCACAGAATTATAGATTCTTAAAATTAGATAGTTTTGGCAAATGTCTTCTCCAGATTTAATAGTAAAATATATATATGTAAGCTGATTTTTGAAAATTCATTATGACAGTTTTTCTTTTAATTTATAGAGATTAAATGCCCTGGCTGCAATAGTTCGAGGCAACCTTCCTAAATTACACAGAAACATCATAACTGCCTTAATTACTATTGATGTACATGCAAGAGACATAGTCACTGAACTTGTTCAAGCCAAGGTAACTGTTTCATTTAAGTAAAATCATATATTTCTTTCTGAAACTAGTGTGTCTAATATGTGTATCATTGTTATCACTTACGTAGGTAGAGGAAGTCGAATCCTTTGACTGGCAGAGACAGCTGCGCTACTATTGGGATATAGACCTGGATAATTGCGTAGCTAGAATGGCACTCTCTCAGTACACTTATGGCTATGAGTATTTGGGTGCATGCCCAAGATTAGTTATTACTCCTCTCACGGTAAGTGACTGATCACTCAGGTTAATGTTGACCCAAGTGTGCTTTTTTATCAAAATAGTCTTGAAAAGTTTCATCTAACGTTAGCTCTTGAAAGGATTTGCTGTGTACATCTTTGTGAAATAGAGATTTGCATTATTTAATTGTGTGCCTGGATCTTTGAGTATATCTCAATTGCTATAAAACCTTTCATAGAAAATAATGACCCTCCTCCTACGGAAAGGAAAGACTTAATAACTTTGTGGCTAGAGTCTGTTCCCTTCAATGATGACAATTTATCAATTTCTTCAGGATCGCTGCTACCTCTGCCTCATGGGGGCTTTGCAGCTTGACCTGGGAGGCGCGCCAGCTGGTCCTGCTGGCACTGGGAAAACCGAGACGACCAAAGACCTAGCAAAAGCCCTTGCCATCCAGTGTGTGGTCTTTAACTGTTCCGATGGTTTGGACTACAAGGTATGGTCCCAGCATCTGAACACTAACGTTAAGAGTTTTATGTGGCTCTCTATACTTGCAACATGACATAACAAAAGGAGAGAATGGGGTGATAGCAAGCAAGGGAAAACCAGTGGGGCACGAGATGGTTAAAGTGGAATAAATAGAACAAGGGAGAGGAGTCAACACAAGGTGCTCTGAGTTGTCCAGGTAGGAATTAAGGCCAGGGGAGGATTTGTTAAATGGTGGTAAAATGAAAAATCTGCTCATGTCAGTAAGTAGAAAGAAGTGAGATGAGCTACAAGATAGAGTAGCAGGGAAATCTAGGAACAAGGAGTGAGCTTACATGAAGAGATGAGTATTCAGAGAGTTGTGTATTGAAAATGAAATGTGTAGGAGGTGAGAATTCATGGTGAGATTTTTTTCAGTATAGTGGTTCTCAAATTTTTTGGTCACAGGACCCCTTTACACTCTTAAAAATTATTGAAACCTCCAAAGAGCTTTTGTTTATATAGATGGGTTACATCTGTTGATATTTACCATGTTAGCAATTAAAACTGATACATTTTAAATATTTATTTGTTTTAAAATAACAATAATAAATCCATTACATGTTAGCATAAACATGTTTTTTGTGAAAAACAAGTCTTTTCCCAAACAAAAAATTTAGTGAGAAGAGGGCTGACCCGGTGGCATAGCGATTAAATTCACGCATTCCATGTCAGCAGCCCTGGGTTGGCCAGTTCTGATCCTGGGTGTGGACCTACTCACCACTCATCAAGCCATGCTGAGGCGACGTCCCATATGGAAGAGCTACAACTCTACAACTCTGATGCACAACTATGTATGTTTGGGGAGAAAAAAGAGGAAGATAGGCAACAGATGTTAGCACAGGGCCAATCTTTCTCAAAAAGAAAAAATTTACTGAGAAGAGTGACATTGTTTTATATTTTTGAAAATCTCTAATGTTTGTCATAAAGAAGAGAGCTGAATTCTCATATCTGCTTCTGCATTTGATCTGTTGAGATATGTTATCTTGGTTGAAGTATTTGAAGAAAATGTAGCATCACACAGATATGTACTCTAAAAAGGTAGGAATATTTTAATAACTTTTTCAGATAATTGTCAATATTCTTCGAAACTACACCAAATGTGTAGATTCTTGAAGATGTCGTGTCAGTTTCTTGAATATTATTTGCAATGTGGAAACTGAAAACATATCAATAAGTTTTTCATATTCTTTCACTCTCATGAGAGAATGAGAGTGAAAAAAACAAAGACATTTTAGTACTATTATGAATGTACTTCCATCTCACAGACCACCCAAAAGAAACCCTGGGACTTGCAGGAATACCTAGATGACACTTTGGGAACTGCTATTTTAGCACATTAACTCCTAATTTGGAAAGTTGAGTATCTCTTGAAGGGTCTAGAGGATCTTCAGAAAAAAGACAAAAGCTTCCCTTGTCAACATCCCAGTCAAACGTGGGAGAAGAGGAAGACTTCTCAGTGGAAGGAAGACACTCTGCCACTCCCACCTCATCCATACCATTAGGGAAGATGGTGGCAGGAGCCTCCTCCAGGAGCAGAAACAAGAGAAGGACAAATCAGCCATCAGTCTCCACACAGAGGTTACTGGCAGTTAGACTTGACTCCCGTGGTAGACTTCCAGGAAGCATACATGAAGGGAAAGAAAGGTGCTTCCAATATGCCTCAAATATATTAACATTGAGTCTTTTTTTAACATAATTTTTTTGTGTTTTTATTTTATTTTATTTGGGGGGGATGAGAAAGATTAGCTCTGAGCCAACATCTGTTGCCAGTCCTTAGGGAAGATTGTCCCTCAGCTAACATCCGTCCCAGTCTTCCTCTATTTTGTATGTGGGATGCCACCACAGCATGGCTTGGCAAGCAGTGTATAGGTCTACACCCGGGATCTGAACCCACAGACCCTGGGCAGCCCACTGAAGCAGAGCGTGTGAACTTAACCACTATGCCACCACTGGGCTGGCCCCTTTATTTTATATTTTTATTGAGGTATAATTGACAAACAACATTATATTAGTTTCAGATGTACAACATAATGATTCGATATTTGTATATATTGCAAAATGATCACCACAATAAGTCTAGTAACACCATACATAGTTACAGAATTCTTTTTCTTGTGATGAGAATTTTTCAGATCTACTCTGTTAGCAACACTGAGCCTTAAAACTAGGGGAACCTATATGCCATGCTTAAGCAGCATGGGGAACAAAATAAATTCCCTTTTTTAAATATTAAAATTAAGTGATTCTAAGCCCTTAGAGCCCATCTTGATCAAAAAAATGTCTTTTTCCTCTTCCTGGAGTCCTATCTCATATGCCTATTTCAGCAAGTAATAACTTCATGGTGGTCAACAGGGGTGATGCAGACTACATAAAATCACTCTGATGGAGAAAAATTTCATTCTTTTTGTCTTCTTTTCTTTTTGTGACGCCATTGACACTTGGTGTCATCATTGTAAAACAATGATCCAGACTGGGCAGTCCTTGTACACCACTGGAAACTCTTTCATGAGCTGGTTGTGGCCGCTTCTCAACCCGGATTACCAGCGTCATTGTGAGTGCTGACTTAAAAAACAAAAACAAACAAACCAAAAAACCTGCATGATAAAAAGACTCAACATGCTAAGAATAGAAGAGAACTTCTTCAACCTGATAAAGAGCATCTAAGAAAAACTCACAGCTAATATCTAATTGTTGGTGAAAGACTGAATGATTTCTATCTAAGATCAGGAACAAGACAAGAATGTCTGCTCTCCACTTCTATTCAACATAGTATTAGTCGTCCTAGCCAGGGCAATTAGGCAAGAAAATTAAATAAAAGGCATCCGGATTGGAAAGGAAGAAATAAAACTATCTCTATTTACAGATAGCATGATCTTGTATATAGCAGATCCTAAGGAGTACACACACACACTATTAGAACTAATAAACAAATTTCAGCAAGATTTCAGGATACAAAATCAATACACAAAAGTCAATATAGTAGCAATGGATAATCCAAAAAGAAAATTAAGAAAGCAATTCCATTTATAATAGCATCAAAAAGAATGAAATACTTTTAGAATAGGATTTGACAAAAGTTCAGACTTACACTCTGAAAACTACAAAACATTGTTGAAAGAAATTAAAAAGAACATAAATAAATGGAAAGATATCCCATTTTTATGCATCAGAAAACTTAATATTGTTAATATGGCAGTAATCCCCAAAATGATCTATAGATTTAATGCAATCTCTATCCAAATCCTAGCTGATTTCTTTGTAGAAATTGACAAGCTGACCCTAAAATGCTTATGGAAATTTAAGGGACCCAAAATACTGAAAACAATGTTAGAGGAAAATTAAAAAGGAAGTTGGTAAACTCACACTTCCCAATTTCAAAACTTACTACAAAGCCACAGTAATTGAGACAGTGTGGTACTGGCATAAGGATAGACAAATAGATGAATGGAATAGAATTAAGAGATCAGAAGCCTTTTACAGTAAATTGATTTTGACAAGACGGTAAGGACAATTCAATGGTCAGTAGTCTTTTCAACAAATAGTACTGGGACAACTGGATATTCACATGCAAAAGAATGAAATTGGACCCCTTTCTAACCCTATATACAAAAATTAAACCCAAATGGATCAAAGACCAAATGTGTAACAGCTAAAACTATAACACTCTTAGAAGACAACATAGGTGTAAATCTTTGTGGCCTTAGATTGTGCAATGGCTTCTTAGTTATGACACCAAAAGCATAAGCAAAAGAAAAAATAGATAAACCAGATATCATCAAAATTAAAAACTTTTGTGCTTCAAAATAAGAATCAAGAAAGTGAAAATACAACCCACAAAATGGGAGAAAAAATTTTGCAAATCATGTATCTGATAAGGGACTTGAATCTAGTATATATAAAGAACTGTTGCAACTCCATTATAGAAAGATAGATAACCTAATTTCAAAATGGGCAAAGGAGTCTAATAGAGCATTCTCCAAAGAAGATATACAAATGGCCAATAAACATAAAAAAAGATGATCAACATCATTAGTTATTGGGGAAATGCAAATCAGTACTTCAGTGAGATGCCAGTTCAATCCCACTTGGATGGCTATAATCAAATAGACAATAAGTGTTAACTAGGATGTGGCAAGATTGGAATCCTCATACATTGCTGTTGGGAATGTGAAATGGTGCAACCACTTTGCAAAACAGTTTAGTGGTTTCTCAAAGGTGAAACATAGAGTTACCATATTACCCAGCAATTCTATTTCTTGGTATATTCATTCCCAAGAGAAATTAAAATATATGTCCACACAAAGACACAAATGTTCGCAGCAGCATTATTCCACACAAAGAGTGGAAACAACCCAAATGTCCATCAACAAATGCATGGATAAACAAAATATAGTATATCCATATGTGGTATTAGGCCTAAAATTAAGGCTCAATATTATTTGTTGCTTTGACATCTGGTAAAATTGAGAGGGCTTCAAATGGCCTAATTGCAAGTGCCCCTCCCAACTCTGTGCTTGTGGTCCCCTCATCAAACCACTTTTCTTATCAAAGGGACCAGGCACAGTTCTTGCTTATCCCTGGCAGGCTTCAGTTCCTTGCCAATCTGCGGAATTATTTAAACAAGCCTATAACATCCTCCTGCAGGAACCAGGGGGCACCTCACCCTCTGAATACTACAAAGGCTGCCTCCCACAGCCCCTGGCTGTTCACTCTGTTCCCAAATGCAACCTCCACGTGGCCCTGTGTGACATGTGGTGCCCTCTGCCCCCAAGCTGTGAGTATATGCTACTAATAATCTTCTGTCAGTCTCATCTGTCCAGGGTCGGGTGTTTGACCAGCCCTCTACCCTAAGGAGAGAATTCCTACCTCGTCAGTGGGTGAATGTGAGGTGATTAGAACACTGTGTAATGGAATGTTATTTCAGCAATGTAAAAACAAAGTAGTGACACATGCTACAACATGGACACAAAAAAACACATCTTTGTGCTTCTTTTTATATGAAATGTCCAGAATAGGCAAATGTGTAGAGATAAAATGTAGATTAGTGGTTGCCTAGGGCTGGGGGAGGAGGGGGTGTGGGGGATAGGAAGGTATAGCCAGGGACTATGGGATTTCTTTTTGAGGTAATGAAAATGTTATAAAATTAATCATGGTGATGGATGCACAACTCTGTGAGTATACTAAAAGCTATAGAATGGTACGCTTTAAATCCGTGAATTGTCTGGTATGTGAATTATATCTCAGTAAAGCTGTTAAAATTTGTTAGAATTAAAAAATCAAAACTTTAATGATACCCGAGTCTACTCCCACCACTGCTGTGAGCCATTCTCCTCAGTGCTGGGGTGGTTCAACCATAGCTCCCTACCTACCCCACAGTGCTTAATAGTCAAAGAAATCCTCTCTCCCTCTTCAAGTACGAGGACTTACTCCATTTCCTACCTCAGGACTTTCAGAGGAAAATCATTCCTGGTGACTCTAGGTACCACTTGGTTTAGTAACCACTTCGTGTTTAGTAACACTTGTTTTAGTAACTCTGTTGGTCATAGTTTAGGTGTTTTCTTTAGGATCATGAGAAAGATGTAGGGCCCCTCAGTTGCAGGAAAGACATCAGTAAAATATTAGGTATGTAAAACAGCATCTCCCCAAAGTATGTTTCTTGGAATGCTACTACAACATACTCAGAGAAAAATAGTTCATGCTATACTTCATTCCCCTTCTAGGTTTTCCTAACACAGAGTAACATATTAAATACATTATGAAGTCCCACAGTTAGGAAATCTGTTTAGCTTTATTTAATTCAGCAAATCTGAAATGTATTTGACCATGGATGCCTTTTGGCCACTAACACACAGATCGAATATTCTCATTTTTCTAAAAGTGACACAAATGCCTGTGTAATGTCTAAATTTGGAATATAATCATTTAAATTGTCCAAGAAAATTGCAGTTCATTCATTTTTACAGAGTAAATCATACTTATTTTTCAGAAGCATCTCCAAAAATTAGTCTTTCATGGGACACGTTCTTTAAAAACCCTGCTCCTTTTAAAAAATTTAGAGAAAAAAGACATTGCTGGGAATGTCTTTTTGATTAATAAACAAAGGAACAATAGGAGTGCAGCACGAACAGTAAGCTGTTTCACAGCAGCAGGACAAAGAGAGGAATTAGAGCCTGGAAAATCTGCTTGGGAGAAGGGCAATCAGGAAAGGAGACCGCCCTACCCACAGAGCAGGGGGGCAGAGGTGGCCTCTGGGTACACTCAGGACAGAATGTGGGCACCTGCTGTCAGCAATCTGGGGAAGAACTTATACTCAGTAACATCCCACTGATTTATGGGTTTCTGCTCCCGCCACTATTGAATGTCCTCATTATCTCATCAGAGATGCATCAGGCTTTATAATGGTGTTGATTTTTTTTTTATTTTAGCCATAATAATTTTAGTGTTTTAGGTCTTCTCAACTTAAAATCTGAATCTGTACATGTGATAAAAATTGACTACAGGGGCCCGGCCTGGTGGCGTAGCGGTTAAGTTCACGTGCTCCACTTCGGCGGCCTGGGGTTCGCAGATTCGGATCCCGGGCACGGACAGATGCACCACTTGTCAGCCATGCTGTGGCGGCGTCCCATATAAAGTAGAGGAAGATGCGCACAGATGTTAGCCCAGGACCAATCTTCCTCAGCAAAAACAGGAGGATTGGCAAGGGATGTTAGCTCAGGGCTGGTCTTCCTCACACCCACACACAAAAATTGACTACAAAATCCATATTATAATTATGAGGTAGTTATCACTTAGGCTCAGTCATCCCTGGGAGATGTGCGCTCCCAAAGGCATGAGTGTGTGCTGTGAGACACTTAAAGCCACAGGATACACAGGATTCCTTTATCTCAGATTCCAGAGCAGAAGTCAGCAAACTTTCTGGAAGAGGCCAAGTGGTAAATATTTTAGACTTTGCAGACCATAGGGATTCTGCTGCAACTTGACAATTCTGACTGCTGTTGTGGCGTGAAAGCATAGACAATATGTAAATGAACGAGTGTGGCTGTGTTCCAATAAAACTCCATTTACAAAACAGGTATCAAGCCAGATATGACCTGTGGTCTATAGTTTGCTGACCCTTGAAGTATCAATTACATTTAATGATAAGAAATTTAAATATTTATTTATTTTTATGTATACTCCACCTTGTTCCAGAAAAGATTTATTAAACTATCCTTTCAAAATTAAAGAAATATCTACATGTGGAAAAAATTCAAACTGTATGGAAATATCCAAAATTAAAAGTAGAAATTTTCCTCCCTGTTCACATCACCCAGTGACATTCTCCAGAGACAAGTTTTCTGATTGTGCTTGTTTGTTTTTAGTTCTTCTGGTGATTGCTATTATCTATAAAACATACATTTATTACTATATTTGTATATATCAACTTTGGACATTATCTGCCAACTCATTAAATCAAGACTTTATTAGACATGACCTTACAACTTTCTGTTCCAACTTCACTTCCTAATTTTCATTAGTTTATATAATTTTACTTTACCATGTCAAGGTTTATGAAATTGTGTTATTCTATAACTATAAATATGCCTTCTTTGCTTTGTCTGGGGGTTGAATATAAAAATGTAAACCCATTATACAGCATTTACAATATCAAGGATTATTCATAGTGGAATTTAATGGAATAATTGGGCCCATAGAGAAGAATCAATACATGCATCACGAACCCTGTGCCACTCAGTGAAAAATATTCCAAGCATCAGGGTTAATGGGTTGTTTTTAAATTTCTTTTCAACTTTCTTTACTTCTTCTAGAAGTGTTTTTCCAACTTTAATGTCCTTGTGAACCACCTAGAGATCTTAATTAAAATGCATATTTTGATTCTGTACATCTGGGGTGGGGCCTGAAATTTTGCATTTCTAACATCCCCCCAGGTGATAGTCCACTGGTTCACTTGATACTAGTCCACTTTGAGAAGCCAAGTTCTAGAGCAGTGGTTCTCAAATTGTGAACTCTGGACGAACAGCATTAGCATCACCTGGCAAATTGTTAGAAATGTGAATTATCAGGCCCCACCAAATTATTAGGCCCCACCCCAGACCTACTGAGTCAGAAACTCTGGTACTGAAGCCTAGCAATCTGAGGTTTTTTTTAACAAGCCCTCCAGATGATTCTGATGCATACTCAAGTTTAAGAAACTGTTATAGAACATACTCAACAGCCACTGTTCTTTGTATCTCGTTTTTGCATCTTATATTTCTTTTTTATTTTGCTGGAATACTTCCTTGAGCAATTTTTTTTTCTCGTTTAAGCTTACAGATATCCAGGACTGCCTTAATCTGGTTATCTACTTGATTGATAATTTGGTAGAAGGTAGAATTATGAATTTAAAATCATTTTCCTTCATGACTTTGAAAGCCTTGGTTCATTGTCTTCTAGTATCAGTTTTGCTAATGATAAGACTGATAATAGCTTAACACATTTTGGGGGGGTGAGTACTATTTTGCTTCCTCTCTATCTCTGGAAGCTTATAGGGTTTTCTCTTGAGCCTTAGTGTTCTGAAATTTTACTAGGCTAGATCTAGATGAGACAATTTTCTTCATTACTTTCGTTTGGCATTTGCTGGACTTTTTAATCAGAAAATGTGTGTCTCTTCACCTTAAAACTTCCTTTTATTCCTTCTTTATTTACCATTAAATCTCTGTTCTCTGCTCCCAACCTCCTATATCTGTTCTCCACTTCTCTTAAGTATTCTCATATTTTATTTTGCTTGTTTAAAGTAGTTTTATTTGGTTAGATTGCTAAACACATCAATACTCTTATTTTATCTTTTAAGCAACAACAACAACAAAAATGAACTTATTGAAAGGATATTGGGATGGTGGGATATCTCACAGAATCCAAAGAAGAGGTGAGCAACATTCAGTGACCTGGACAGGGCAGGACTAGGGCCACTCAGGTACCTCCCTGGCAGTAGCGGCTTGGGGACCTTCCCCTCCCCTTTTCTTCCCTCGCCAAGAAAATAGCAGCTTCACATTTCACATTTCAGAACTGGGATTCAAATTGGCAAGCTGGGTTCAGGTGACCACCCCTAGACCTGTGGGGTGTGTTAAAAGATAAACTGAGGCACACTGAAAATTTTAAGATTTTATTTTAGCAAAACTCGATTCAAATTTGGCGGTACCAAAGCAGAGTGGTTAGGAGCTCTCCACTAACAGGAGCTAGAGGAAAGAATTTTATAGAGAAAAGGTGGAAGCAAAGCAAGGAAATTGTTTGATTGGTTATCTTTGTACAAATGCTTAACCAAAAACTCAAGTCCCTAGAGAAATTTTACGCTGTAGGTGGCCACAAGTACGTATTCATTCTCCTCCACCGTTAGGATTTGACTGTAGAAGTTAAGAACTACTGCCTTGGCCTGTACTGCTCTGCCTGTGCTTTGTAGCTCCTGTGTGTTGTCTCCCCTTTGCAGGACCTTGTGAAGACAATGAAAGATTCTGTTAGTAAAATTTTTCAGGGTTTTTTAAGTCTTTAAGTGTGTCTATTCCATGTGTTAGTTTCTTTGAGAACCTGTTGAGTATTTATGTAGGTGAATGGAGGTTATAAAAAAGCAGGAAAATTAGTCAGATTATTTTATTTAAAAAAAATTAGCTTTAATCATTCAGAGACAAAAAGACCTTTCCTTGTACAGAAAGGTGCTAACTTCTGACAGAGCCCAGTATTCACATAAAACTATTGCTTATTTGCAGATACC
Organism: Tapirus indicus; assembly: GCA_031878705.1. NCBI lineage: Eukaryota > Metazoa > Chordata > Mammalia > Perissodactyla > Tapiridae > Tapirus > Tapirus indicus. The sequence goes on from CM062923.1 coordinate 71,317,120, forward strand.
GCCTCTTTTTACTATTTCAGCTCAACATTTAACTTTTGAAGGAGTTCAACAATGCAATACAAAATTGAATGATGTTATTTTGATTTCAGATGATGGGGCGCTTCTTCAGCGGTCTGGCACAGTCGGGGGCCTGGTGCTGCTTCGATGAATTTAATAGAATTGACATAGAAGTTTTGTCAGTCATCGCACAGCAACTTATTACCATTAGGAATGCCAAAGCTGCAAAGGTAAGGCATTGGCCAGTTGTCGGTAGAGGTAGCATTTCTTAAGTTTGCAGTCGACTTATAGCATGTTGCATTTTAGGGAGGACAATGCTAATTTTCGCTTGTCTAGTCCATGTTTCCAGTGTAGTTGGTGAGTACTACAGCAGCAGGACTGAGTTGGGTAAATTAATTCCTCCCCCAGGCAACTCAGAGAAACAACTGTATGTCAGACACTGTGCTGGGATCTGGGGATACAGAGATGGTGAGGCTCAGTCCCTGGCCTCAAGGAACTCTCTTCTTCCCACCCCAAAACGTATACACACACACACACACACAGATGCACCAACACCCTGTGCTCTCTCTTCCACTTCCTATTTTCCTCCTCAGGTTTCTTCTTCTTGCTGTTGACACTTACTTCTGTGCAAGGTTTCTCTAATGCTCCTCCTCTGGGCTCCACTGCCATCAGCATGGCCCCCAGGCTCAGTCTAGTGCTGAGAAGAGTTCTGGGGAATCCAAGGGGACCCTGGCTCTCCAGAATGCACTGGGCTGGAAAAGCCAAGGAGTGTGGGGTCGGATGAAGAGACTAAAGTGGCCCCACTATTTAAAATTTGCTTTAGACCATATGAACATGTTCCTGGAGGAAGGATTTTGCATTGAGAAGCTGATGGCAGTGAAGGATGGGATCAAGTCCCTGCTACTCTGTGTTGACCTTCTGACATATGATCATGAGATCACCAAAGGGCAGACTGATGTTCAGCCTGTACAAACCAGAACAGCCTTGCTAGTGTTTAATATTTAAATAGCCACTGTCCTAAGCCCCTGAAGGGTCCCCCACCACTACCTTGGCCCCTTCCTGAAAAGTCCCAGACCTCTTCTGATCCAGCCATAAGGGTTCATCCTGGCATAGCAAGGGGACCTCTCGACCCAGCTCTAGCTCTAGGGAAAGGGGCCATTCTCATTGGAATGTGCCCTGCTAAAGAGTTGTTGAATGCTTTGATGATCACCTCTGCAAAAAAGCAAATTATAGAACAAATAAAAAGAAAGCAGAAATTGGACTCTAATGAGCTCCTAAATTGTACAAGTTATTGCACTTCACACTTATTTCATCTTCACACCAAACCTCTGTGAGGTAGATGGCATTTTCCCAAGGTTACAGGTGAAAAGGATTCAAAGTTAAAAAATATTTCTGAGGATACCATAGAACCAAGATATACACCTAAATCTATGTGACCCTAAATTCTGAGCTCCTTCATCTACACACCCTCCTGCCTCCCCCATTCTCTGGGGAGCCTGTATTAAATGCAGGGACTTCCAGATATAGCATAACTCGTAAGTCATTATCACCTTGCTGAGCAATTAGCTGAGAGCAAAACATGGGGAGTAGGGGAGAAGGGACCAAAGAGAATGGAGGAAGGACTGAAGCATTGCCAACCAGAGGCAACCATGTGAGGTAAAAGGAAGGTAGGATGATGTCTGAGACTAACCAAACCTCATCCTCAATTTTACCAGTGGCCAGATGCGGTAGTTGGAGTGGAAGATATCCCCGGGAATAGGTGAAGAAACTAAAGCTCAGAAATTTACAGGTTTGAAAAGCACAAACAGCAATTTAGTAGCAGCAGGTATCTAGTCGGATCATCCAGCATTTTCTCCTCCAGGCTATGACACATCTCCCCAGCTCCATCCTGGTCTCCCCCTGTATTCTTGATGTCTGATAATAGTGCCGTCCCCCAGTGGCCCAGCTGGAAACCTGGAATTCATCTTGAGTTTTCCCCATTACTATCAACCTCACAATCTAAGCCATCACCAAGTCCATTTAATTGTATCTGCTAGATGCCTCTCATCCCCAATGATAACTCCCTAATTCTGGCTCTTGTCATCTCCCCAATAACAATTCCTGACTGATCCTCGTACTTGTAGTCTGTCCCACCTCTCCACTGCCATCTTATCACTCTGCTCGAAATTATTTTCTGCTTCCTCCCACCCATGGGACAAAAATCTAAATTCCTTAGCCTAGCTTGCAACATTATTGATGCTCAGGCCCTAGCCTACTTACACTTTCCTCCTAGAACTTTACCCTTTGGCAAAGTGAATAGCTGGTCATTCCCTGAACATGCAGAGCAGTTTCTTGTCCCTGTTTCCTTTGACTGGAATGGCTGCCCCTGCTTATCTACGTAAAATGCCCCTCTTCATTCTTCAGGTCTCAAGCAGGCTTCCCTGCTCCTCCTATGAGCTTTGCTCCCTGTGGGCTTTGCACACACCTCCACTGTAGCACATATTGCACTCTGCGGTCAGCTTCCAGGTCTGACTCCACACAGCAAGCCTGGGAGCTTCTCGAGGGCTCAGGAGTGAGTCTCCTTCAGTTCTCTACCTCCATGCCTAACCCACTGCCTCACCGACAACAGATGCTCAGCAAGTGTTTGCTATCGAATGAAAGTGAAGGGGTAGTGCCAAGAACAGTAACAGTGGGGCCTCAACCACCCAAGGTCTAAGATCAGATTAGAATTTCTTGGGGAATACCAGAAAGTGGGGGTGGACAAGGTTCAGTGGCCAATCTAAATTGAATTGAGGGGTCTCAGCAAAAGATGTTAAGGCCTGGAAGATTGCAGGTCTGGGCCAGGCAGGAAGAGACAAGTTAAACAAGGCAGGGGCAGGGAGGCAGAGAGCGAAAAACACTGAGCCCAGAAGAGACTGGGAGTGGGTAGGACAGAATCAGGAGAAAAAGTTCCTGTTGTCCAACATCAGGATTCAGAAGTCTTTGCTTGAATGTTCCATTACACAAGTTTTGTACTTGAGTACCAATTATGTAAAAGAACTTACAAATGTCTGGAGAAGTGTTGACTTATACTTTCTCTTTCTTTTCAATAGCTCTCTAGATTCATGTTTGAGGGACGGGAAATAAAGTTGGTTATGACTTGTGCAGCCTTCATCACAATGAATCCTGGATATGCAGGCAGAACCGAATTGCCAGATAATTTGAAAGCCCTGTTTAGACCCTTTGCGATGATGGTTCCAAATTATGCCTTGATTGCAGAGGTCAGTTTAACATTATAAAGGAGCAAAGATTTAAGCTAGTTCCTTTTATTCACCATTTGATTCTATTGAGGTAGAAAGTTTCCTTTACAGATGCACTCTGGCAAAGGTTATACATTATTGCTTGCTCTTAAGTGTAGGCAAGATTGTCATCACGTAGATTGTTTTGTTGTGTGTGTGTGACTGTTACACGCCTAATGCCCAGAATGGTGTCTGGAATATAGTAGCCCCCTAAATCTGAAATGAATCAATGAGTTTAACCAGTTCATTGGGGTTTATCAGTTCATCTCCAGGAATTTACATGTCTGAATTCATCCTAAAAATGCTGTGTTATTCTCACTTTGTGCATTATTTTTTGTTAGAGTCAAGGGATGTTGAGTAGAAACAATACTAATCACTGTGACGGGGGGCAGGGGTTGGCTTGTAGTCTGTATCAGCTTGGTCAAAAAATAGCAATCGTTAAATTATTTATATTGTATTTGTTCTTTCTCTGTCTATCTAGGAATCTTTCTATTTAAACTGGTTTTTGTTTCTTCATACTAGCTAAGAACCAATGTATTTCAATTTTATATGTATTTTTCTTGGCACTTTTTACTGAGGCAGAATTTATACCTAATAAAGTGCACACAGATCATAAAGGTAGAACTCAGTGAATTATTACACATGTATTCACCCCTGTGACCACCCAGACCAAAATAGGCATTTTCAGGACTCCAGAAGGCTCCCATTTCATAACAAGGGACACTACCCCTTTTAGAATGGAATATCTCAGAAAGCACAGATTAGTCCTGTGGCTAATAAACTCCTTTAATAACAGCTAATTTAAAATAGTCTTCTATATGAAGTAAAGGTAATTACCTAAGAATAGACTAGACCATGCCAAATCCTATCATTAGGAAAATTACAGTTTTTATTGGTATAATGCTTCCAGCAGCTTACAGGTCCCCCAGCGCCCCCTGTGGGCATGGTGGGGCAGTGGGCTGTTAGGACAGGTGATGTCTTCACTCCAGACCCTCTGTGGACAGGGACAATAAATGACCTGTCCAAAACTGGCAGGAAGAAAACCAGGTTTAGAACTCAGCACAACATTTTGTTAACATCTCATGCTTTGTTCTGTTGTCATATTACTCAGTAATTAATTGCAGAAATTTAAAAGGCCAGTCTTCTAAGTGCTATTGCTATTGTTACAGATTGACTGAATCAGGGTCTGTCAGTAATTTTTAATCACCCACAGTGTGCAGAGCTTTGTGCTCATAGGGAGTGATAGAGCAATAAACAAACAGACACCAGTAAGAAATGTGTACATCATTTCAAATCCTGATTCTGAGGCCAGCTACAGTGATTTGAGTAGATTATGAGAAAGGGTCCATAGCCACCGCCACTGTCATCATTGATTTATTTAACCAAAGATGCAGAAACTTGTCAGAAGCAAGGTATCCAGCTAGGGCAGGGAAGAGGCTGCAAACCTTTGCGTAGCTTCCCTTGACTCCCAGGGAGCCTACAGGGAGCACACGGATATCACTGATTCTGTCCACAAGGGTGGCGTTCCTGTCAGGTTGGAGAAGCTCAATTCTTGCTTTTGTACTCTGGCCTTATGACACCATCCAACCTCCATGATAAGAACATTTTCAAACAGGGGGCTCTGCTGTTCCTTGAAGCAAATGTCACCAAGGTCACATTATCTACAGAAAGAAAGCAGAATCAGTGCCCAGGTAACCCCATACAATATCCTACCTTCCACCTTCTTATGGCAAGAAAACCCTTTCCCTTCAATCTTTACGTTTCTTTCTTAAATGATATAACAACTTGGAGAGGTGTAATGCCTAAAGGAGATTTGGAATACATTGGTATTATGCTAATGTATTGTTATCAATATAATATAATAAACATTGCCTTATACTTTTCTATTCTAGGTAATTCTGTATTCTGAAGGATTTGAATCCAGTAAAATATTAGCAAGAAAAATGACTCAGATGTATAAGCTGTGCAGTGAACAGCTCTCCCAGCAGGATCACTATGACTTTGGCATGAGAGCTGTCAAGTCTGTGCTGGTCATGGCTGGGTAAGAAACCAAAGTGGTCAAGAGTGAAATTCCAAACCATGTAATCGCATGCATTAAATGGTTAATTCACAGAGGCTCTTAAAGCAACACAGTCAGTGATTAATAAACGTTAGCTGCTGCTGTTGTCATCATCCTTACTTTGATACTCCCATGCCACAGTGAAGTGGGGCATCTCTCCTCATCCCACAACAGTTCTTCACTGGGAGACCCAACATGGTTGGCCCCAGACTGAACCTGAGTCTTGACTAGGCTAACTTTCATTTCCCTTGAACTCATCACATACATTGAGTTTTAGTGTACAAAAGCCTTCACTACTATAAGATAGGATGATTAGCCTTAAAAGGCATATGGTTTGTTATGCGTATACAATAATTAAGTCATGCAAGTCACCTGACAAACCCTGAGCATTAAGAGAGACTTCAGTTTCATCATTCCATCTTCAGTGCAAGCCTGGACTTCACCTCTGTCTTTATGGTATGGTCCAAGACTGAGCTTCTTTTTAGTTTCTAGTAAAGCAAGAGTCTTTTCTCTTTTCAAGTCCCATCTTCTCTCTTTATAACCTCTTGAAACTCCTGCCTCTGGAATCCCCAGCTTGTCCAGAGTATCTGAGGAAATCTGTCTTCTCTCTAGTCCTTCCTCTCAGGCCATGACTCACTGGCTCTGTCTCTGGCTCTGGCTCTGCAGATCCAGGGCCCTTTCTGCCTGGCTCCTGTATTCCCTGCCCTTCTCTACCCTCTGTTCTTTCTTGTAACTGCACAGATACAGTATTTCTCCTCTTTACAGGATTGCCATTTAAGGACTGGGGATACTGAGGAATTCAGATACACTTGCACTAAAAGAACACAACTATAGCCCATTGGGCAAGACAGACAAATAAGCAATCACCTAGGGTATGATGTGGTAAGGGCAACCATAGGACTGTGCCTGAGGTTCACTGAGGAGGGGATAGAGGAACTTTCTAGAGTAACTGGGCTGAGTTTTGAAGGGGAAATAAGAGCTGGCAAAAGAGCAAAGCAGGGCCTTCTGGGCTGAGAGAAAAGGAAGTCACAGGGATGTGAACCATCATGATGCGCTCAGGGAACTGTAAATTCAGGCTGGATAGTCTGAATTGATGGGGGAGGTTGAAAATGGCCTTGCTCTCCTCAAGGCTGTGTAGCCAGTGCCTGACTTATCCACGTGCTCATGGAGATGGACACTGCACATGCAAGGGAAAATGACCCTCTCCTTCCAGCAAGAATCCGCAGGGGAGGGCCCACCACAGCGTTTTGCAAGTGGAGTCCCTGACCCACAGATTTGGAAAACCATGTTCAGTATTATGTTCTTGCAATGTCATCTGAATTACTCCTTTAAATTTAGGTCTTTAAAAAGAGAGAACCCAGACCTCAGTGAAGATGTGGTGTTGATAAGAGCTTTACGGGACTCCAACTTACCAAAATTCCTAACAGATGATGCTCTTCTGTTCAGGTAGGTTTCTAGATGTTACAGAAAAATGCATAGCTACCGTGCAGAGGTAAAGGGTGGTCTTATCTCCAATTATGTCTGTCTTTAACAAAGTAATGACGTTCTCATCTTTTCTAAAGACACTTACTGCAGTTTACAAAATACTAGTTTAAAATAAAGATATGAAAGTTTTAGCATATATACACTTATTTATTTTTTTGAAAATACTGATTACCAGGCTGTGTGCTATTAGCATTTGGTTACAAGTTTCTGACCTAAGAGAAATTCCTGACCCAAAAAAGTCAGACTTGGGGCTTAACGTAAATGTGATTGCTTTTATCTATTTCTACTTTTGTTATTTAGTTTTATGTTTTATGTTTACCCAAGTCATACACGTATGCAGTTTTAAAAATAAAATAGCGTCAGGGGCCAGCCCAGTGGCACAGCGGTTAAGTTTGCACATTCCACTTCAGCGGCCCGGGGTTCGCTGGTTCAGATCCTGGGCACAGACCTACTCATCAAGCCGTGCTGAGGCGGCGTCCCACATAAAAGAACTAGAACTAGGATATACAACTATGTATTGGGGCTTTGGGGAGAAAAAAGAAAAAAAAAGAGGAAGATTGGCAACAGATGTTTGCTCAGGGCCAATCTTCCTCAAAAAAAAAAAAAGAAAAGAAAATAGTATCATAAATTAGCCTCATGAAAAGCAGGAAGTTCCCTGCTCTTCACCAACTCCCACTTCCCAAAGGCAATCACTTTTCTATTCTTTTATTTATTTACTTGTTTGTTTTGCTATTTCCCTCCATGTATTTTAGTATGACATTTCTGCCATTATTTGATTTTTCAGAATTTTAGATATTATTTATTAAGTTACTAAAAGGGAGATGAGAATATGCACATGTACCTCTTACCTCCATCCATCCTCTCTGTATAGTCATATCACAATATAACTTGAGTTAAATATTCAGGGTTTCCATAATTTGTTATAACTATATAAATGTTATCTACTGCTGGGCTATTTCCCTTGTTATTAAATTATCTAGGTTTTTATTTTCCCTACATTTGTTAATTGTCTTAGTTTTTATTTTTTAATCCTTTACCTACTTTCCTATAAATCTATCACTAATTCATTTCCAAATTCTGCCAGAGTGAAAATCTCCTTAAAAAAAAAACTAACCTTCAATCATACAAAAATATTCTATTGCATTTGCCTCCTTGGAGCCCTCTGTCCTGCTGCTATAATCTGGACTGGTTACCCAATACCCCTAATGCACAGCTGTCATCCTGGGATGTCCATTTATGACTATGCTGGGGATTCCCTTTGCCTTCATCCTCTGTCAGAGCCCCTGTTTCCAGAACACATGTCTACTCCCTTTTGGCAGAACACAATGATGAAAATTCCTATACATCTATCTTTGCACACTTATGATATTTCTGTAAGTGAGATTCTAGGAAGTAAGTTCCCTAGGTCATAGAGTATCTAAATTTTTAATTTAGATAGATTCTATCAAGATGTCCTCCAAAGACATTTTACATTTATATAACGGTTTTATGAAAATGCCCATTTCCCTTTAAATTTCTTTTTTTTTTTTTGTGGGGATGACCAGCCCTGAGCTAACATCTGTTGCCAATCCTCCCCTTTTTGCTGAGGAAGACTGGCCCTGGGCTAACATCCGTGCCCATCTTCCTCCACTTTATATGGGACGCCACCACGGCGTGGCTGACAGGCAGTGTGTCGGCGGGCGCCCGGGATCCGAACTCGCGAACCCTGGGCTGCCAAGCGCGGACTAAACTGCTGCGCCACCGGGCGGCCCCTCCCTTTAAATGTTTAAAAGAGAGACCAAAAGTTGTAGCCTATTTTAATATTCATTTCTTTAATTATTAGTGTCATTGAGCATAATTTCTTATGTTCATTAGTCATTTATATTTCTTATTCTTAGAGCATTTTTGTATTGTGCTCTTTTTCTTATCAGTTTGTAAGAACTCATAAACTTTATCTGCTATAAAAATTGGAAATATTTATCTAAGTCTATTGTTCACTCTTTAAGTTTATGTATAAAACCTCTTTTTTTGTGAGGAAGATTAGCCCTGAGCTAACATCCGTTACAAATCTTCCTCTTTTTGCTGAGAAAGCTGTGCCCATCTTCCTCTGTTTTATATATGGGATGCCTGCCACAGCATGGCTTGATAAGTGGTGTGTAGCTCTGTGCCCAGGATCCAAACCCACAAACCCAGGGCCGCTGAGCTTAGTGCACAAACTTAACCACTACACCACTGGGCTGGCCCCTGTATAAAGCCTATTATCTCACAGAAGTTTGTTTTTTGCTTGTATGTTTTTATTTTTTCACTTTATCAATTTTTTTAGTTATAGATTTCTTATCTTTCTTAGATAAACCTTCTTAACACAGTGTTGCAAAATTCATCTCATATTTTCATCTAATACTTTTGTTGCCATTTTATATTAAGGTCTTTACTGCATCTCAAATGCATTTGTGTATATAGTGTGAGGTCAGGATTTACCTTCTTTTTTACTAATAGAAACACCCCATATTAACTATTTCCCACAGAAACAGTCAATTTCTCCTTAACTCCCTTTTTTACCTAGTACTAGTTTTCTATTTCTATCTTATTTTTCTGAATATCCACATACAGTTATAAGCAAACATAAATGCTTGAAAAAGTTGAGATATAAATATAATTTTAAAAATAAACTGATAAATTCATCACCTTCTCTATGTTTGATACTATGTTGGGTACTGAGAACAATCGAAAAACATGAGACATTCCTTACTTCAAAATGCTCCCAGTATACTTAAGAACATTGGTCTCCTGTACAAGAAACAAACAAAATCACACACAATATCAGAGAAAGATAGATTCTGGTGTAACACATAGGACAGACTAGTGCTGTGCTTGTTCAGAAGAAAAGATCAATGAGAAGAATAAGACTCATGGTAATGTTGAATCAATTAGTTATTAACAAATATGGGGAAATATCAATGACCAGTGGTTCCTAATTGATTTTATTTTTGTTTTTTCAGTGGAATCATATCTGACCTTTTTCCTGGAGTCCAAATTCCAGAACACGATTATGGTATATTGCAGTCAACAATTGTAGATGTCATGAATGGACAAAATCTTCAGCCAGAGACATGTATGGTTAAAAAAGTGATACAGTTCTATGAAACTATGCTAGTAAGGCATGGTGTTATGTTAGTCGGGCCAACAGGAGGTGGCAAGACCACCGTTTACCGAGTACTAGCAGAAACTTTGGGGAATTTACAAAAACTTGGCATAGAAAATCCCTTTTATCAACCAGTTAAAACATATGTTCTTAATCCTAAATCAATTACAATGGGTGAATTGTATGGCGAAGTTAATAGCATAACCTTGGAGTGGAAGGATGGTTTGATGGCACTAAGTGTCCGAGCAGCTGTGAATGATACTTCAGAAGACCATAAATGGATCATCAGTGATGGGCCAGTAGATGCTCTTTGGATTGAAAATATGAATACGGTGTTGGATGATAACAAGATGCTTTGCCTGGCTAACAGTGAGAGGATTAAACTCACACCTCAAATCCACATGCTTTTTGAGGTAAATGTATATTCCTTACTGTGGAGTGAGGTCATTTGTTAGATTGGCATAACATCATTAATTTTTTTTCTCTTATTGATGTATCACTTACTATCTGTAAGGCCTACCGTGGTGTTTTGTTTACATACTCAATACTTACCGAATTGTCCTTTCGTAATAGATTGTCTATCCTGACAACCAAAGTCTCTCAAATGTTCCTGTCTCTCTATAAACTGGAAATACAGTAAATTCTGGCTTCCCCAGCACTTGTTTCTTTTCCTTTGGATGGAATTAATATATATAATGGTGATTTCACACGATTTTAAATGCTTTCTAATTTAAAAAATCGTTATATTTAATATGAATAAATTATTCCTCTGTGGTATGAATATTTGGTGAATGGAATAGAAGAGGAATGTAGACCAAATATATACAAAATATTATGGAAGATACCACCCCTGCTGCATCATCAAACGTTGATTGAATACCTACCATGTGCTAGGTGTTTGATATAAGAATGAAAAAGCAAAAAGGAGAAAAACAAAGAGAAAGAAAAAGAAATGCCTATACCTTCCCTTAAGGATTTGATGTGTCCTCCTGTACTGATGGGTTTTTTTCACCTTATGACTCAACTTCCCTTTTCCATTTCTGATTACTTATAGCTCTCCCATTCTCTTCCACCTAAAGCCCTGCAGTGTTAACTTAAAACTTTAAAAGTGTGACTCATTAGCATTGAAGTTGGAGGAATAAGGAAGTATCATTAGCTATTTCCTGTTCAACTTTCTTCAATTTTAGGTGCAAGATCTAAGGGTTGCCTCTCCTGCAACAGTCAGTAGATGTGGAATGGTGTTTGTGGATCCTGAAGAACTGAAATGGATGCCTTATGTTAAAACCTGGATGAAGGGTATTTCTAAAAAAGTAAGTGCAGCTAGATACTCCCCCAACATTTCCATCTGTCAAGGCTCACACTGCCCTTGAGTGCCCAAATAGCAATAGGTTAAGGCCTCATTGTGCTTAATTGAGGGAATTCAATCATCATACCTAGACCCTCTCCCTAAGAATTCTTGGGATCCTCCAGGAATGTTTCTATGATCCCCAAATCTGTCCTCATTATTTGTTACCTCAGCCTGCCTGCCTCTGTGCCTAGGCCCTCTGGTTCTTCTCTATCCTGCCTGGCTTCTCCCCAGCCTGGTTGCTCTCATGTCCAAACACAGACCACTTCCTTGAGGCCCCCAAAACACAGGTAGAACAGGCTGGGGCATTAAAAAAAAAAGTCTTTTCAAAAGGCTTGGGATAATGAGAGGGAATCACAGTGAAGGAAAAGAACATATAAATCCAGGCACTAACTGTCATTGTTTTGAGATCTTAGGAACCCCTTACACCTCTGAGAGCCAAAGAGAAGAGAAAAACAGTTCATCTCCCACCCAATCTTATGTCCATGACTCAAGACACGTTCTAAGCTCAGAGGTACCATTCCACCCAAAGAAGGAAAGCTTTTACATTATTATTCAGAACAACTCGGTTCCATATTATCCTCTGTACCCTCTCCATTCTAAAATAGGATTTTTCTTTACCTTAGCTTTCCAAGCAATCTTTTGAAGTGTTTCACCCCATCCCAGTCCCCACTCCAAAAAAGCCATCTTCTTTCTGCCTCTCCCCCTCCAAAGATGAATCAGAAAACTATTGTTTTCCTCATTCTTAGGCATCAACATTTTAAGAATATTGTAGTCTAGTCTCAGAGTACCTTATTAAATAATGTAATTCTCAAAATTGAGAATTTAACATGGGCCACCGTTAAGATTTTAAATCTTCCCAAATTCACTTTTTTAAATTCATAGACTTTATTATTTAGAGCAGTTTTAGGTTTATAGAAAAATTTAACAGAAAGATCAGAGAGTTATCATATACTCCCTTTCCTCCAAACATAGTTTCCCCTATTATTAACATCTTGCCTTAGTGTGGTGCATTTGTTAAAACTGATGAAGCAATATTGATACATTCTTATTAACTGAAGTCCATAGTTTACATTAGAGTTCACTCTTCGCATTGTACAATTCTATGGGTTTTGACAAAAGCATAATGTCATGTATCCACCCTTATAGTATCATACAAAATGGTTTCACTGCCTTCAAAATCTTTGCTCTGCCTATTCATTCATCCACACTCCTGCCTAACCCCTAGCAACCACCAATATTTTTACTGTCTTCATAGTTTTGCTTTTCCAGGATGTCATATGTTGGAATCATACAGTATGTAGCTTTTTCAGATTGGCTTCTTTCACTTATGCATCTAAGATTTCTCCATGTCTTTCTCTGGCTTGATAGCTCATTTCTTTTTTGGCGCTGGATAATATTCCATTGTATGGATTTACCAGTAATATTTTATTGTATGGATTCACCTACTGAAAGACATCTCAAAGCTTCCAAGTTTTGGCGATTATCAGTAAAGCTCCCATAAACATCAGTGTGCGGGTTTTTGAGTGGACATAAGTTTTCAACTCATTTGGGTAAATACCTAGGAGTGCAATTGCTGGATCACATGTTAAAACTATGTTTGGCTTTGTAAGAAACTGCCAAGTCTGTCATCCAAAGTAGCTGTACCATTTTGTATTCCCACCAGCAATGAATGAGAGTTCTTGTTGCTCCAACATCCTCACCAGCATGGTGGTGTTGGTGTTTCAGATTTTAGCCATTCTAATAGGTGTGTAGTGGTATCTCATTGTTCTTTTAATGTGCAGTTCTCTAATATGTGATGTTGCGTGTCTTTTCATATGCTTATTTGCCATCCGTACATCTTCTTTGATGAGGTGTCTGTTCAAATCTTTTGCCTACTTTTTATTGGGTTGTTTGTTTTCTTATTGTTAAATTTTAAGAGTTCTTTGTATATTTTGGATACAAGTTCTTTATTAGATATGTGTATCGCAAAGATTTTCTCCCAGTCTGGCCTGTCTTTTCATTCTCTTAACAATATCTTTCACAGAGAACTAGTTTTTAATTTTAATGAAGCCTAACTTAGCAATTTTTCTTTCATGGATTGTGCTCCTGGTGTTGTATCTAAAAACTCTTTTTCAAACCTAAGGTCACCTAGATTTTCTCCTCTGTTATGTTCTAGAAGTTTTGTGGTTTTGCATTTTACCTTTAGGTCTATGATCCATTTTGAGGTAATTTTAGTGAAAGGTATAAGATCAGTGTCTAGATTCTTTTTTTTTTTTTTTTTGGCATGTGGATGTCCAGTTCCAGCACTATTTGTTGAAAACACTATCCCTTCTCCATTGGATTGCCTTTGTTCCTTTGTCAAAGATCAGCTGAATATATTTGTATAGGTCTATCTCTGTGCTGTCTATTCTGTTCCATTGATTTGTCTGTTCTTTTGTCAGTACAACATTGTCTTGATTACGGTAGCTTGATGGTAAATCTTGAAGTCAGCTAGTGTCAGTCCTCCAACTTTGTTCTTCTTCAATATTGTGTTCACTATTCTGGGGCTTTTCCCTCTCCATATAAACTTTAGAATCAGTTTGTTGATATCCACAAAGTAACTTGCTGGTATTTTGACTCAGATTGCATTGAATCTATAGATCAACTTAGGAGGAACTGACATCTTAACAATATTGGGTCTTCCTGTCTATGCACATGGAATATCTCTCCATTTGTTTAGATCTTCTTTGGTTTCTTTCATCAGAATCTTGTAGTTTTTCTCATATAGATCTTGAACATATTTTGTTAGAATTATATCTAAGTATTTCTCTCTTTTTGGTGCTAATGTGAATGGTATTGTAGTTTTAACTTCAAATTCTAATTACTCATTGCTGGTATATAGGAAAGCAATTGACTTCTGCATATTAACCTTGAATCCTGCAACCTTGCTATAAGTAGTTGTTAGTTCCAGGGATTTTTTTTTTTGTCAATTCTTTGGGATTTTCTACATAGACAATCATGTTATCTGTAAACAAAGACAATTTTTTTCTTCCTTCCCAATCTATATACTTTTAATTTCCTTTTGTTGTCCTATTGCATTAGCTAAGACTTCCAGTGCAATGTTGAATAGGAGTGGTGAGAGAGGCTACATTCTTTTTAAAATTTTGAGGAATTATTCCTTTACCTTACATAGATTTTTTAAATGTTTGTTTTTATGTTTCTTCTCTTTCGTTGCTTAATTGTGAGAGATATCGTCAATATAGAAGACTGTATGAAATATATATTGACAGTTTAACAAATGATTATAAAATAAACATCTATATACCCATTACCAGATCAAGATCTAGGACATTATCAGCTCTCCAGAATGTCCCCCATGTGTCCCTTCCAAGTCATAGGGGTTTTTTTTAATTTAATTTGTTTCATATCTTGTGATGCTTCTATACTTTAGTCTAAAAGTCACAGAATATATTGCAATGTATAATTTGAACCAACTCATTTCTAAACAATTATATATTTCATCTGGTCTTGCTAAAATATTATCTATTTCATCTTCAGCTGAATGAGGAAACCCAAGTATATATCCTAAACCTTTTCCAGCGTTATGTTGATGATGGTTTAAATTTTATCAATAAAAAATGCAGCCAAGCGATCTCACAAGTGGACATCAGCAAAGTTACTACACTCTGTTGCTTATTGGAGTCTTTGATACTTGGGAAAGATGGAGTTAACTTGACAATGGTATGAAGGATTTTCTTACTGCTATAAAGCTAGGAAAATGAGATTATTGTAGATGCATTGCAGATAAATAACTCTAAATTTTCTGTAATTTGATCATTTGATTTTCAAGTTAATTTTTCAGGAGACTAATGAGAGTGAATAGATACATAGAATCTCAAAGTTGGAAGGAATTTTAGAGAGCCTATAGTTTACTCCTCTGCTCAATGTTTAAATTCCCTTACAGGCTACAACATATTCCCAATACGTGTCTTATCTAGCAGCTGCTTAAATAAGTTCATGCAGGCGTAAACAAAGTTATAATAGTCAGTTGAAACACAGCCTTGTGCTTTTTTTCTACATACTTCTTGCCATTCATTTTCTCATCAGAGTGTTTAAATACATACTGCCGTAAAACATCACTCTGTGAACCACTGAATGAAGTATAAGAAACATACACTATGCTCTTTTAAAAATGCAGGAGTCTGAACAAAAGAAGACAATCTTTAGACTTCGCAATTTAGGATTCTCTTTATGTTAACATATAAAATATTAAAATTCTTTATCGTTTTTCTTTCAGGAGCAAACAAAACTGAACACTGTACTATGTCAGACTTTTGTATTCTGTTATTTATGGTCTTTGGGTGGAAATCTAACTGAAAACTACTGGGATTCTTTTGATACATTTATTAGAACCCAATTTGATGATAATCCTGATGCCAGGGTAAGAGCCAAATAAATTTAATTTTAACATAACAACTCTGAATCATTAAAATTAAATTTCAAGACTAAAACTTTAAAAGCCTTAGTTCTACTGTAAATATAAATTCTTTGCTAAAAGAATTTCTAAAATTATTCACTTTTTTAAATCGTATATAACATTTATTGTATTAAAATTTTTAGGAATCCTTTTCTGGCCATATGAAGAAAGGAAGGTGTAAAAGTATCTAAAAACTCCCCATTGTAAACAAATATTGAATTCTAGTTAGTAAATTAATTTTTTCACAGTGTTATGGTTTAGCAATTCTGAAACTACTTTCTATACCTTCTAAGATTGAGCAAATGGATTAATATATTGAGGGTAATAGCAACCAGGTTTCTCTCTGTTAGAGAAGGAATTTATAAATATGGAAGGAGAAAGATTAGAATGTACCCTTTGTTACTGGAGGAACTGCACAGTGACAGGAATGAGAAGCAATGACACCTCAATAGCAATGAGCATACCTAGTGTGCTAATTTTTAAATACTATTCTCCATGAAAGGGAACCGAAGCTTCTTAGTGAATTAGCTGATTCTAGGACTGGGGCAGGGAAAGCACAAAATGAGCCTAGAACATCTTATGTCAGATAGTAAAGAAGTGCTCAAAGAGTGATGGCTCAAGTCAACACAGGGTCCAGTTTGAAGGGATTCCTACTGGCCAAATCTGGGCATATTTGAGCATCAAAATAAATAATGGTAGTATGGGATTATAAGCCTCTGAATGAAATAAAAATCTGTGAGTCCATACCAATAATAAAAATGTCCGTGAATAAATAAATAAATGGGGGAGAAGGAAGAGCTATTCCTTACAGTAGAATACAACTAATCTGTATAGGAGAAATGATGGAGTTAGAAAGTTATTACTTTGCAACCATTGTAGTAATAATTGATTTAAGCAATAATCATCGATGGATGCTAAAACTAGTGGGTGAAAGTTTGATGAGAAACAGTAATTACAGTTTCAAAGCATCTCCTACAAATTACTGATTAATTGCAAAGAGAAAAATAGTATCATTACAGTAAAGAAATCTTGCAGACACCACCTTAACTGAGTGATCAATTTAACATCATCAGTATTAGGACAAACCTATGCCTCCTGATATGAGGCACTGAGAAGGATACATTCTGAGGCATTCCTTTCAAAAACTGCATAACCTAATTATGAGGATACACCTGGAATACTCAAACTGATGAGCATTCTACAAAATAATCTGGCCTATGTTCTTCAACAATGTCTGCCATGGGAGAAAGCTGAGGAAATCTTCCAGATGAAGAGACTAAAGAGATATAACTAAATGCAATGCAATATCCTGGATTGGATCCTAGGCTAGGGAAAATATAGCTATAAATGCCATTATTAAAACTATTGGCAATATTTGAATATGGAATGTAAATTGGATAATAACATTATATCAGCATTCAATTTCCTGATTTTGATCATTTTACTGTGGTTATATGAGAAAATATGCTTGTTGTTTAGGAAATACACACTCAAGTATTTTGGGTAAGGTGAATAGTGTATACAACTGACTCTCATAGAGTGAGAGAAAGATAATAATAAAGCAAGTGGGGCAAAATATGAACAATCAGTTAATCGAGATAAAGAATATATGGGAGTTCTTTGTACTATTTTGTTAACATTTCTATAAGTTTTAAATTATATCAAAATAAAAAGTCACCAAAAGAAAAATCATTCCCTAAGTCAAGAATCTAAGCCCTATGGATTAGGAACTTCCAGTAGATATGAAACCTTGCTGGATCTTCAAGATGATTGTATCATAACTGGACAGGATAGACCAGATTGAGGACATCTGGAAATTTGAGATGGAGAGACAGACCCCTCTGGGTCAAGGGAAATGACCTGGGATCATCAGAGGGCTGTAGGAGATGGCCCAGAGCAAATATTCAGTATTCATTCAACAAATATTTGTTGAAAACTTGTTACATGGTAGGTACCATTCTGGATAATGGAGCTAAAGCAAGCAACCAAAGTCCCTAGCCTCACAGATCTGACCTTACAGTGAAGGGAGTCAGCAGGAGACAAATATACAATATATCAGCTGGCAATAAGTGCTATGGAGAAAAATAAAGCAGAGTAAGGATGATAGGGGGTGCCAGGGGCAGTGGGAAACTATTTTATATATGGTAGTCAGGAGAGCTTTGCTAATAAGGTCATATTTGTACAGCAAGCTGAAAAAAGTCAAAGAGCTAGTGATTATTTAGGGGTAAAGCATTCCAGTCAGAAAGAAAAGCAAGTACAAAGGTCTTTACTCAATAAGTAATTGCTTTGCAATTTTGAGAAACAGCAAGGAAGCTTGTGAGGTCAGAGTTGAATGACCAAGTGGGAGTAAGAGATGAGGTCAGAGAGGTAGTAGGGAGGCAAAACATGTAGAGCCTTATGGGCCATTGTAAGGACTTTGGCTTTTCCCCTTGGGTACAGTGAGAAGCTTTTGATGAATTATGACCAGAGGATATTTCACAGGATAGTGCCAGCCCCTGTCCTGGCAGTGGTAATGCTACTTGGATAACAGGAGGGAGTCCAGATGAGAAGGTGGATTCCTACTTCTGTCTGCAAGTCCCAAATGAATGGGCTGTTGTATTTGTATTCCTTGTCTCAGTTAATGGCCTTACAGCCACCCAGTACTAGCTATAATTCAATGACTGTTATAGGTTCTTCCTTCTTTACCCACCTTCCCATAGGCAATGAAACACTAAGTTGAGTGAATTTTTTTGTAACTATTTATTCAAATATGTCCTCTTCTTTTCATCCTCATCATCTCTGGATAACTTAGGTTCTTTTTATTTCCTTTTTGGGTTGTTAAAATAACCTATTTATTATTCCCTTGCCTTTGGTCCAGTCCTATCCAACTCACCTCTATACCAACATTTGTTTGTTTTTTTAATTACAGATTACAATCTATTAATTGGTCATGAAATCAACTGAAAGAGTCACAATACAGTTTTTAAAAATAAAATAGTCACTATTGCAACTTTTAGTTGACATTGTATTGGAGATCTTAGCCAGTGCAATAATGCAAGAAAAAGAAATAGAACATAAACTTTAGATAGGAAGAAATAAAACTGTCATTATTTGCAGGAAACATGACTGAATCTGTAGAAAATTCTAAAGAATCTACAAACAAATGATTAGAATTAATAAGTAAATTAGCAAGGCCATTGGATAAAAGGTCCACAAAAAGTTAAAAAATGAAAATTTTAAACAATGCCATTGCAATAGTAAGAAAATGTCAAATACTTAGGAATAAATCTAATGAAAGACTTCTGCACTGCAAAATATAAAGCGTTGCTGAGAGAAATTTTAAAAGATCTAAATAAATAGAGAGATATACTATTATCTCATAGATTAGAATACTCGATATTATTAAGATGTCAGTTCTCCCCAGTATATTCTGAAAATTCAAGACAATTCCAATTGCAAAACCTCAATAGATTTTTATGGAAATTGACAATCCCATTATAAAATTTATATGAAAATGTAAAAGACCTATAATAACCAAGCGAGTTTTAAAGAAGGAGAGCAATTTGGAGGACTTAAACTATCTGACTTCAAGAAGTCAAGACTATAAAGTAACAATAATTAAGAGGGTGTGGTATTAGCACAAGGGCAGACAAAGAGATTGGGTAGACTTGTGACTTGGCTCAGAGGAGGATGCAGGCATGGCTGGTATTGACAGGGAAGGCGAAGGAAGGAGCTTCCTGGGGTGTTGGACATGTTCTATATCATGATCCAGGGGTGGTTACATTGAAGTTTACATATGTAAAAGCTCTTTGGATTCTTAAAATCTGACAAAATATGTTATGTTAAACCTCAAAAGTTTAAAAAAAAATAGAATGGAATAGAAAATAGAATGAATTTCAGATAGTAGGGATAAATATTATACATATTTGTACACACACATATATATGTATGCACTAGGTCACCATGTCAAATGGATTTCTTATTAAGAGTCACTGTTGGCCCAGTGGCGCAGCAGTTTAGTTCGCGCTTGGCAGCCCAGAGTTCGCCAGTTTGGATCCCGGGCACCTGCTGACGCACTGCTTGTCAGCCATGCCGTGGCGGCGTCCCATATAAAGTAGAGGAAGATGGGCACGGATGTTAGCCCAGGGCCAGTCTTCCTCAGCAAAAAGAGGAGGATTAGCAATGGATGTTAGCTCAGGGCTGGTCTTCCTCACAAAAAAAAAAAAAAAGAAAGAGTCACTGTCAAATGAGCTTCAAACACCACTGCTCTGTACCACTGCCAGAATGAACCTTTCTGAAATGCAATCTAATCATGTCACCCACCTACTTGCAATCCTTTACTGAACTCTTGCTCCAAACTCTTTAATAAGTAGGGGTTTTCATAACCTGACCCCTATCTATGTTCCCAGATTCATCTCTCACTGTATGCAGCACTCTCATAGTTTCTGGCATGCCTGGCACTTTCCATGGCTCCAGCCTTCCCAACCTGTTTTCTTAACCTGAGCCCTGACCCCTCCTTCCCCATCCCCATCCCATCCATCCTTTGCCCATCTGACTTGATTGTTCTTCAAGTCTAAGCTGTAGCATCACCACCCCTTAGAAGCCTTCCAAAATCTCCAGCCACCTCTACAACTCACCTCCAGGTAGAAATGAGCCATCTCTCCTTTGTGAATGTATTAAAGTCCATTAGAACCCTTATTCCTCCATGGATATTAACTGATGTCCTTGTGTCTCCCATGTGAATTTCAGGGTCATTGAAGGCAGAGGTTGAATCTCATTCAGCACTTGCCCCAGCACCAAGCACAGTGTTTGGCATGGAGTAAGCCCCTAAGTGTTGAATTGAATTGAAAATGCTTTACAATTCTAATATGGGGTTTTAATATAATCAATATATCAGATTTTTTCATGCACTGTGTTGCATTATTATGTTTAAAGAATTAGACTCTCATACCTAAACAACTACTTCTCTACAAAGAAAAAAGAAATCCAAATCCTTTCATGTTCCATGACTGCCTTTGTTTCTGTGTGAATATTTCTATTGCATGTGTCAATCCTATTGAAAGTGGTGTTGGATTTTTTACTTTAGCTTCCCAGTTCTGGCGATCTGTGGAGCATTCACATGGACTTCGACACCAAACGGCTGGATCCCTGGGAACGAATCATACCCACCTTCAAGTACAGCCGAGATGTTCCATTTTTTGAAATGCTTGTCCCCACGACGGACACAGTGCGCTTTGGGTATCTAATGGAGAAACTGCTGGCGGTCAGGCATTCGGTATTGTTTACTGGAATAACTGGAGTCGGCAAGGTAGGAAACCTACATCAAACAAAGTCTGTCCAAAACTGAGACCATGATGGACTTAGACTTGTAAGCCCCAGAAATAATACATTATTTCTCAGGGGAAATTCTTCGGAATTTTGATTTTTTTTTTTTTTCAGAAAGAATGTAGCTATGCTGAATCTATATCGATCTTGGGAATTACCCCAAAGTTTACCAGTTTCTGAATAAACCCTTGGTGTCAATACTGTATAAACCAGGGACCCCTTTGGACCAGTGTTTTGTGTTTGGGGGCTTTTATGTTGTATCTCTTAGAATTTCTGGGGCTGCCACTGCACAAGTTAGGGTGGGAATTGGCCAAGGCAGTTTGTGTCCCCAGTTGACTGTTGATGGTCAGTCTGTCCCCTCCAGCCCATTTACTTCTACCTGACACAGCAATGGTGTTTGGAAAAAGTGTAGGGGAAACGCTGATTGTTTGGTCTTCTTGGTTTTGGGGGGAGTCCACACAAACAGAGATTCACTGTTACCGCTCTAAATTATTTTTCAAAGGCGTTTGGGTCCTTCTGTGACTCTTGCTATCAAATTGACTTGAACAGTACCCAAGATAGATTTTTGTTTGAAACTAAAATAAAAACTTTTTCCTGAGATAGAGCTGATTAGATTACTTCTTTGGCTCTCATAAATATAATTAAATGAAATCTCCAGGAAGAGACAGTCAGACATTTCAATCTGGCTTTAACCTCTCTCATTTTATCCTTTTTTACTCATTGTACTGGATTATTACTGATATAGACAATTGAAAGATATTATATTGAATGTGAAATCAATTAACCTTTTTTTAAATTTAAAGTCTGTTATTGCAAAAGGATTGCTAAATAGAATTCAAGAATCAGCTGGCTATGTTCCTGTTTATCTAAATTTTTCTGCTCAAACTTCATCTGCAAGAACACAAGAGATCATTGAGTCAAAACTGGAAAGAAAAAGAAAAAATATTCTAGGTAAGAATTATCATTTTCACTTGTCTCACACAAATTGTTTATTAATAAGCTAATAAATCACAAAGCAGTGCATGTAATAAAATTACACCTGGATTCTTTTTTTGCTTAATATATTTGTAAAGGTGATCCTGTTAATGGTATTCTTTTCTGTGCTATATATCTAGATATCTTATTGTTAGCAAGCAAGTAGTTTATTTCTATCATAACCCTCCACTCAGAACATCTTCAGTCTCCATCTCTCCCTGACTCTCCCCGTCTCCACCCATGCTCTACCTTCACATCTACATTGATTTCCCTTTACAAACAAACCTCCTTATATCTGGTGCACTGAGTTATCAGAACTCAGTAGGGAATAAGCATGAAACTGTTTTGGTTTTTCCTTCAGTGGGCGCCTTCAGCCAGCCTCTGTGGGGCCTCCCTCACCCTCCCTATTAACTGCTTTAGATAAAAAGCATGACTTTCTGGTTACTTGCAGTTATTTTGAGTCTGGTCCAATGTAAAGCTTCAATCCCAAACCCAATTTAAAGCTCTTCCTCTCCTCTGTCATAGCCAGGTTTGTGGCTCGAGGTGCTGGAGGTGGAGAGGGCCATGGGTGCTCTTTTACTCTTCCCCACTCTCCCTCTCGGAGGCTCTGGTGTGTTGGGATGGGAAGAGGAGAAGGAAAGGACAAGTGTTCTCCCTAACTGGCATTTAGATGGGCCTCTGTGTGGACTGTCCCTGCTTCTCTGGCTGGCACTGAATGACTGTCCATGCTGTCTATGTGGCAGGCTTCCAGGAACAGGCTCTCTGAGGGCCTCCTATAAGAGTTGTGCCCACAAGCATTGGCTTCCCCATTGGAAGGTTCCCTAATGTTGGGAATCAGGGTCTCAGCCCCAACTCAGTCCCACCCTCCAGGGCTATATCCCCCAGTCCTTGCTACTAGGGTCCACTTGCCCAGCTCACAGTCCTCCTGGGTGAAGAACTAGCCAGAGCTCAAGCTCAGCTGCCTTCCACATTGTCCATCATCTAATAGGGCCTGCTGCACCAAGCTGTGGGGACACCAGCTGCTTCACTGTCCCTCTCTGCTCTTTTTCCTGCTCAGGTGGGCACAGGGCAGTGGATGCCAGTCTTTCTGGTGGGACCCCCAAATCTTTATGAATGATTCTCTTGAGTCCCTCCCCACCCCCTGTCCTGCCACTTAGCTTCCAGGGGTTGGAGGGCGGAACAGGGCCCTGAGTTTGCCTCAGTCACCTTGGAATTGTCCAACATTGGATGCCAGAGTGGGTGGAGCCCCCCCTCTACTTGCATTGTTCTCTTTTCTCTGTTATCACTCATTCTTTTTTTCTGAGCAGTGTGTATATTGATTTTCTTTAAGTTAGATATGGCATTGTGCAGCTCCACTATCTACTGGATTTCCCTCCGATGTGATAAGAATGCTTTAGAATATCCAGCCCTGTTTTCCCTGTAGAGGATGGTAAGATGGCATTTATGTAAGGAAACTTTTGGTATTATTCCCCTTCCTACCATCAAAAGAAAGTAACCTTCCTCATCCCATACCCAGGCTGCACAGTTGGTGGAGGCAGTGGGTGTGGCGGAGATTGAGAAAGGTTGAGACCTAACTGGAGAGCTGACTTTATCCTGCACCTCTGAGAGTGAGGGTGAGGGACCACCTGACAGTGTGGACATCTGGGCCGGGTCCACATCTCCCTGCAGGGGCTGGATGGAGCCAGATGGAGGTCTCTCCTCTTCAAGGCAGGACTCCTCTGGGGCCCTCCTCACTCACGAGAG
Source organism: Tapirus indicus (assembly GCA_031878705.1). NCBI lineage: Eukaryota > Metazoa > Chordata > Mammalia > Perissodactyla > Tapiridae > Tapirus > Tapirus indicus. The sequence continues at coordinate 71,340,844 of CM062923.1, forward strand.
AATTGAGCTCATTATGACCTACTGGATGTTCATTGAGTTCAAGCCCTTACCTAAGTTTTGTCTTATATTTTCCAAGGGTAAATCATAATTCTTAGGTTAAGTTCATTTTATTTCCCCAGGAGCACCAGGAAACAAACGAGTTGTGATTTTTGTTGATGACTTAAACATGCCCAGACTGGATCGTTATGGCTCTCAGCCTCCAATTGAATTACTTCGGCAGTATCAAGATTTTGGTGGATTTTATGACAGAAACAAACTCTTTTGGAAAGACATACAGGTTACTTTAGATTTTAAATTAATTTTCATGTTTAAATTTAAACAGCAAGGACATATGGTATATTGGTTTATTAGGGTTGCCATAACAAAGTACCACAGACTGAGTGACTTAAATAACAGAAATTTATTTTCTCACAATTCTAGAGGCTGGAAGTCTGAGATCAAGATGTCAGTAGGGTTGGTTTCTTCTGAGGCCTCTCTCCTTGGCTTGCAGATGGCAGTCTTCTCCCTGTGTCTTTTCTCTGTACCCATCTGTGTCTAAATCTCCTCTTCTTATAAGGACACCAGTCATACTGGATTAGGGCCCACCCTAATGACCTCATTTTAATGTAATTACCTCTTTAAAGACCCTATCTCTGAATGCAGATCACATTCTGATATACTGGGGGTTAGGGCTTCAACATGAGTGGGGAGAAGGATGCAATTCAGCCCATAACATATGGCTTCAGTGTTGCTTATGTGTAATTCAGTTCACTCAGTCTATGAGTTCTTGCTGTGCTTGATTCAGGAGATTCCTGGACAAGTGAAACAGCCCCCACAGCTGGAAGGCTCAGCTTCAAAGGATGGATGGACATGTATTTATAATGCAGGGTGATGAGAGGAGAGAGACAAGAGGGAGGCAGAGGTGGAGGCTGGGTTGAGGATGAGAGAAGCCCTTCCCAGAGAAGGTGATGCCGGAACAGGATTTTGCAGGCAGAGCATGGCAAAGCAAGGAAAGGCAGCATTTTGTATCTCAGAAGCAGGGAATGTAGCACACCACAGTGGTGTGGAATGTGAGAACCAAAGTGACAGGAGATGCCGAGGTCAGCCCAAGGGGGGCCATGGTACATGACAAGGAATGTGGATTTATCCTCTAAGTGATGGGAACCTCTGAAGGAAATGCTATGGAAAGATCCCCGTGCCTGCAGGGGAGGGGTGGGCTAGAGAAGAGGTAAGACCAGAGGCAGCTGCAGTGTCACGTGTCTGTTGATGAAACTGTTGTGCTGAGAGGCTCGCAGGAACCTATCCCTGTATCTCCCCTAGGAGCAATTGTTCAATGTGCGTCAGTCAGTGTTACTGCAATTTTGTAGAACGTAACCACCACCAGTAACGAGAATCAACTATCCTTAGTATTTGTTGAGTGAATATATTTAACTTAAGATACAAATTCTTACAATTTTTTAAGATTAAATTCTTACATAGTTGTATTTATACAGGGTAGATGAGTTAGCCGAAAGACTTTGAGCAACTTAACCATCCAGGGCCTTGACTGTTTCGTCTACAAAATAGGGATAACAGCAGCGGTCTCCTGAGGTTGTTGTGAAGAGTAAGTCAGATAATGTGTAGGAAAACGTAATGCAGTGCTGGCATATGGTAGGTCCTCAAAAACTGTTGGCTCTCAGTCCTGTCGTTGGGATGGTCAGATCTCATCTCTTTCTTTGCTGGGTCAGCCGAGTGGATTTCTCCCCACACAGGATGTAACAATTGTATCAGCATGTGCACCTCCAGGTGGTGGCCGCAACCCTGTGACCCCCCGCTTCATCCGACACTTCAGCATGCTGTGCCTCCCGATGCCCTCGGAACACAGTCTGAAACAGATTTTTCAGGTGAGTGTGGATTTAAACTTAGGCAAGAGGGGAAAAGAAAACATATTTGTTCCAAGACTCCCACGATCAAAACAGTCTATTGTGTTTCTAGGGAGCCCGTCAATCCCTTTCCTGAGCAGAAACCAGGTAAGCACAGGGGCATCTGTGCAGTGGCTGATAGGCATTTGCTTCACTGCCTTCTGTATCTGTGGTCTCAGAGGTAGTTTTAGAGGTGCAGGAAGATTGTCAAAACACAGCCCCTACCTTTAAGGAAGACTGTATCCGTGTCTCTTAGCACTCTGCACCCAGTTCTCAGCAGATCTCATCTACCACCCAGCCCCCGCCTCCGTGCTCATCTCCTACCCAAGCTCCAGGTCTGTGTGTCCACTTGCCCACCAAATGCAACCCTCGATACCGCAGTGAGGTCAAGCTCAACACACCTAACTCAGAATTCATCGCCTCCACTGTACCACCACCTCCAACAAAAACAACCACCTATATTTCTCCCACCTGTACGAACTTCCTCATCCTTAAATTGGGCAGAATAACTCTGCCTGCCCTGTAAGAAGTGTTCAGTAAATGAGTCATTATTTTAAATGAATGATGAGAGAACATGAAGCGGCATGACTAGAGCTGAGCACGCCATAACCAATCAACAAAGACTGTTTAGAGGAGATAGACTGTGAGCTGAGCCCTGGGATGGGAGTTGACAGGGAGGAACAGATCCTGGGAACAGGAAGTAGGTGGGTGAATGCAGTTGCAAACGCAGGAAATGGTAAAGTGGGCGTACAGGTAGAATGAGACAGGTGGCTGGTCTGGAGAAGCTGACTTTGGCAGTAATCAGCCAGGAGCCAAAGAGGTCCAGTGACGCGGGATTAAGTGAGCCTCTGCATTTACCAGCATTGGCCTCTCCTTCCAATGGGGCCCTCTTAGAGGAAAGAAAGGAACAGAGCCAGCATGTACACAACCATTAGTACATGGAAAGTGGTTTTCATATTGAAATAGCTTACATCCATGGGAAATTATTTTTAATAAATTTGAAGTAGTTCCAATAAGTTGTTTAGGAGCTAATGCCAAAATGATATATAAGAACGGCCACATTTTGAAAATCTCTTGGAGAGAACTTTAGAATGTGAAAGGATGAGAGCTTATCTCCTATAATTAAGCACCAAGGATAGAAGAAGACATGAAACAGGTAACAGGAACTGACACAGACATTAGAAGATTTTAGTTGCCCCCTTTTTGGGGGAGAACCTTTATGTATATATTTTGGAGTTTGTAATGAGTGATTCCCAACCATGCTGTCCCGACACTCTTTGTGATGTAGTCAGTGGTGAGGAGTGTCCCAAGTAACTTACACTTGATGACAAAGTACTGAATTTGCAAGTTACTTCATATTTTATTAAAGCAAATGCAAGGTTACCCTAACAAAAATGTCATTCTTAATTAATCCTTTCAAAATGCTTCCTTGGGTGGGAAGGAAAAGGTGGAATCTGGGCTCCTGGAAATGACACTGTGCCTGACCCTCAGCCTCCTCCCTCTGCCTGTGAAACTGTCACATCCACGGGCATGTGTCACTCACAGGAGCATCATCCAGCAAGCATGCCACAGCTGGAACAGGCAGGAGCTGAGAAAAGGCAGGAAGTGCTTCTTCCCACTGTAACTTAGAGGCTGTTATTTAAAACTCACACTAGCTGTGAGTGGGAATGAAAATGAAATGCAGCAAAACTGAGAGATTCTGGGGACCACAGGATTGGACTGGATTCAGGTGGGGAAGTGTATTTTCCTAGTCACTAGAATAGACAGGATATTTTACCTGTAGAAGGAAAAGGACTTGTTCTAGATCCATGGATCCAAAACTTCATTTTTAATCACAACCCTTCTTAGCAGGGCCCAGGTGTTCATAGTCCACCTTCCCTGTCCTTTGTCATTGTGTGGAGGAGAAAGAACTTAGGGATAACCAAGAACTGAAGGAAAGCAAAATCAATAAGTTAAAGTAAATTTGTTGTTAGCAACATATATAAATTGATTTCTACTATATAAAAGAAGCCTATGAGTCTAAATAATATATATGTTTATTATATATATATATAGTGTTTTTAATATCTGTTAATTCTAAAGCAATCAGTAATATCACTGTACTTTCTGTGGTAGTCCGTTGCAAGTTAGTTAAACAGCACATATATGATGCAGGGAGCACACCACTAATGACAGGTCACGGTTTGCACAGATTTGGATTATGTGTGGTTATAGGTGACTCTTCCTTGAACCACAATTCATACACATCTTAGTGTTTACTTATTGGAAATTTGTATGCCAAAAATATGCATCTCTATACACTCTAAGGATAAACTAAAGAGCACCTAACAACTTAAACTGATACTATTGTCACTAAATTAGATGTAATTTCTAGTTAGAAAGATATAACAGCAGTAATTGAAAACCATGATCAACTCCATAAAATACTAACAATGTCCTCATGCCAAAGCATCCTTCCCCAAAACTGTGGGAATTCTGGCTCTATCTTCTGTGCAAGGAGCTTTGCAAAGTTTCCAAACATATCATGTCATCCAGACCTTTAAATAGAATACCAAGCTGTGGTCCACAGTAAACTCTATAATGCCATGCTAATTTTAATTTATGAATATGAATTTAGTAGCCCTTAATTTCTTCATTGAAGAAATATTTGTTGAGCACTTAGCATGTGCCAGACATTGGTATGTCACTTTATACAAAACAGATGCCACCCTGTCCTCGTGGAGCCTCCACCACGGAGACAGATAATAAACAGATGAATGACTAATATGTATATATAGCTGTATTTGTATTTGTGTGGTGGAGAATAAACAGACTGAAATTTTTATTTTTTTCATATATATAGTGTATATATAACATATTATATAGTAAAATTTTTCATTTTATATATAATGGAGTGGTTCTACTCAAAATGTAGGCCATATGGAGAATGTTAAACTCATGTTGGGGGCCCAACAGGGGGGTACCTCAAAAATATAGATAATCCTCATATGCTGCTAAAACTAACACAGGAGGCTCATTGAAAACAAATACTTCAGTTCATTTCAAAATATCTCATATATGAGCCCCAAATCTAAAGTCACAAGGACTGACTTGCAAGCGTTGAAATACATTCTGGTGGCTTCTCCCATGAGTAACTCCAAGGTCAATGGTGATGGGAATTTATCTATTTAAAAATTGATACTGATTTTCCCAAGCAACTGGGGGTAGGGAGCTAGCTAATAAATATGTACTTTCAGATTGTGGCATGTTATATATGAGAAGATCAGAGAGACTGATGGGAGGACTTAGTTTAGAGGGGGTAGTCAGGGAAGGTCTCTCTGAAGAAATGACATGTATCCTGAAACACCAAGGATGAGAAAGTCCCTGCCAGGCAGAGAGCCATGAGGGAGTGGTTACTGGGAGAGGGGGACAGCGTGTGCAGAGACCCTGAGGGAGGAGAGAACATGGGGTGTTAAGCTCAGTGTGGCTGGGACACATGAGCAATGGGGAGAGAGGGTAAGGTGAGGAGGCTGGCTGGGGGCACAGCAGGGACTGACAGGAGAGTGCAGTGCCTGATTTGCATGATTAAAGGTGACAGAAGGGAGACAAGAGTGGAAGTGGAGAGGCCAGGGAATGAAGAAGCCCAGATGAAAGAGTGGGTGCTGGAATGGGGCAATGTCACGGGAAACAAAGGCAAGTAGACAGATTCAAGGAATGTGTTCAAGATTGACTATTGGGGACAGAGAATGGGAGGTACCAAAAGAGACTTCCAAGTTCCTGATCTGACCAGAGGGTGGGGCCACGTACTGAGACAGGGAAGCTGAAGGGTGGGGGAGTTCATAGTTACGAGTGAATCGTGCTTTAAATATATGTGAAGGGGCCAGCCCAGTGGCACAGTGGTTTAGTTCACGCTTTGGCAGCCCAGCATCGCCGGTTTGGACCCCAGGCATCTGCCAACGCACTGTTTGTCAGCCATGCTGTGGCAGCATCCCATATAAAGTAGAAGAAGATGGGCACGGATGTTAGCCCGGGGCCAGTCTTCCTCAGGAAAAAAATGAGGAGGATTGGCAATGGATGTCAGCACAGGGCTGGTCTTCCTCACACACACACAAAAACCCCCAAATAAATAAATATTTGTGAAGATGGAAGTCTATGGAATTGTTGGTCATTCGCCCATAAAAATCAGACAGAGGACTTCAGGTCATTTCCAGATGAGTTGGGGCACTCCATGAAGACCCTCTGGACCTACAGCGAGCAGAAGTCTAAGTTACTTGAGAGTAAGTTCATGGTAAGTTCACTGGTCCATATGAATGCTGCTCAGGCATCACTAGACAATCACAGAAGACAAGAGTGAGCCCATTCTTGAGAACATATGCTGAAATGAATGGAAGAGTTTTAACACCCAGATGTCCTTGCATTGGAATTTGGCTTTCTAGTTACTATTAGAAAAAGTATCATCAGATCTGGAATATTTGAAAGATACATTTTTGGTGAAAAAAAAAATCTAACCCTCTCATATTATGTTTCTGGTCCTAGGCCATCTTAAATGGCTTCCTGAATGACTTCCCACCAGCTGTAAAGCAAACTGCATCGAACATTGTAGAAGCCTCGGTTGAGATTTATAACAGAATGAGTGTTGATCTTCTGCCAACACCAGCCAAGTCCCATTACGTCTTTAACTTGAGGGATTTATCCAAATGTGTGCAAGGTAGTGTATGGAACCTGCATTCTCTGACCTGCACCTCCCTTCATTTCCATTCACCCCCAAATCTCTGAATAAAATTGTATGTACATAGGCATCTGTGACTTGCCTGGAAATTCCGTTACATGTCCCTGTTCAAGTCACCCTCCACCCCTACCCCAGGCCGACTGCATCACAGCTTCCCTCACACCAACATCCCCTCCCATTTCTCACTCCCAGATAATGACCTGTCTTCTTATTTCACTGGAAAAATAGAAGCAATCAAACCAAAACTGCCTCATCTTCCTAATCTCCCAGACAGCCTGCATCTGCCTTCCCTCCCACTGTGGTGGCTGAGCTGTGTCTGCTCCTGTCACAGGCCAATACTCCCTCTGGCACTGAATGCCATCCCCTCCTGCCTACTCAAGGATTTTGCTTTTATAATTCCTGTTTCTCTTCTGCATCGTCAATGCTTCCTCTTCTATTGGATCATTGCTAACAACATGAAAACCTGCTATAATACTTCCCATCTTAAAAAATAATTCTCTTTAGGCCCCATATCCTCCTGCTGCTACCCCCTCCATTTTCTCTGCTCTTTCTAGAAAGACCCCTTAAAGAGTGGTCTCTCCTCACTGTCTCCATACTTCCTCCTGTTCTCTCTTTAATGTACTCCAATCAAGCTTTTATACTTGACCCTGGGCTAAACTGCTCTTCCTGAGTTCACCTCTCTATCTTGCCAAATCCATTGGTCAGTTCTCCGTCTGGACCTTTACCTCTCAGCACAATTCCCTCCTCCCTGTCTCTTGAAACCCTTCCCTCTGTGGTATTCAGGACACACACTCTCCTGGGTCCTCTCCTCTCTCACTGGTTGCTGCTGCTCAGTCTCTCTTGATGGCTGTCCCTCCTCTTCTCTACCTCAAAATGTTGGGATGCCCCAGGGCTCCGTCTTCAGTTCTATTTTTTATCTACACATACTTCCTAGGCAATCTCAGTCAGTTCTATGGTGTTAAATGCCATCTGTTAGAGATGACACTTGAATGTCTACCTCCAGCTTCACCTTCTCCTCTAGTGTCTGATTTGTATATCCAACTCCCTTCTCAGTGACCTCACTTAGATATCCAATTGGACTTAAACTTGGCACGTCTGAAACTGAATTCTTGCTATACCCCTCCTCCCCGTCCATGTGCACCCCGCCCCAGTTAAGGGGACTACCATTGGTTGCTCTGGCCACAAGCCTTGGAGCCTCCCTGATTATTCTCATTCCTTGATGATTCCCCTCCAATCCATCAACAGCCCTGATGGCTTCACCTCCAGAATATATCCCACATGTAACCATTTCTCACCACGCCATCCACTGCCACTCTAGCCCAAACTACCATCAGGTGTCACCAGGATTTCTAACAGTGAGAACCTCCTCTCTCTCTCTCTCTGGTCTCCTGCCTCCAGGCTGCCCACTTATCTCACCCTAACCCCAGCTCTGCATTCTGCATGGCAGCCAGAGGTGGGTACCCCTTGTTCAGACCCTCCTGAGGCTACGTTCTGCATCCCTTGCTGTGGGACTGAGGCTCTGGGTGATCTGGACCCAGTGGCCCCCTGCCTTCATTGCCCACCACTTTCCTCCTCACTGGAGCCACCTCCCTGCTGTTCCTGAAATAGGGCCTGCCCAAAGGGCCTCTACACTTCCCCTGGAATGTTTTTACCTCAGATGTCCACATGACTCACTTTCCCTGCTCAAACGACACCTCCTCCTCTTCCCCTTTGTCACTTCATAGCACTTACTACCTGAAATCTTCTCCAAGATACTCATTTGCATACATATTTTTGTCTCTTGTCTCTGCCAGTAGAATGTCAGCTCCATGAGGGCTGTTCCTTTAGTTCACCTCTGCATCCCTAGTGCCTAAAATTATGCCTGGCACTGAATGAATGAATGTCGTAGAATGTCAGAACTAAAAGAAAGCTTTTATAATACCTAGACCAAGTCTTCACCTTATTTTGTGCACAAGGACACCAACTCTTAGTTGCTCGGTGATTTGCTGAGCGGATCCAGTGCTGATTCCCCATCCAGTTCTCTTGGTTCTACACCATTCAATATTTTTTTCTCAATAAAGATTCAAACAAACTAAAGTATATAAATATATTTTAAATGTCTACAAAATAGCATAAGTGAAAGCTATCAAGCACTTCCATGTAAAGCAATGACTGGGCTCTCTGAAATCCAGCTCCTTTTTCTGTCCTCATCAAAGTCTAATTCATTACCAAATACAGATGAGATCTGTCACATATTAACAAGGCAGCAATGAACTAGGAGATGATGGCCAATGGTAGGAGCTAAGGGTGGGCTTTAAGAACCCTGACCACCCTGACTGTCCCTTCCCAATGCTCAGTTATCACCACGGGTTCCTGATCTTTCCAACTCCCATTCTGATGGCTCTGTTATTCTCTTTCCTTTTTCTTGCCCTGTGTGTAGCCTTCCTCCTCCTTCAAGAGCCCGGGGACTCTTGAAGCTGGCACACCATCCTTGCCATAGGATGACGTAATAACTTATATTTCTCCTTCACTAAAATTTTACCCTCCTATATTAGCAGTTTAGTCCTGGGATTCATGGACTTATTTTTCCTAGAAAACATTGGAACATGGCTTTGTTTCTTTAATGAACTACTTTGAACTCACTTCCTGGTCTTCAGACATTCTCTAACCTAGTCATTTATTTATCATGCTTCCCAATTTCTGAGCCTCAAAATTCAAGATCCATTTTATCTCTGAAAATGATACATCATAATGTACCCAGGAAATTCCAATTTTGAATATCTTTCCTCTTGTCCCCACATTTCATCAAAATGTCCTGGCAATGACCTTATTTCTATAAATATTAGCTGAAAATAATTCAAACTTTAAGCATTTCAAGAAACATATATGTCACACACACACAATCTGAGCTACAAAAACAATGTAACATATTATCTGTAGACATTCTGTATTATTCCAAAGCAGCATGGATGGCACCTACTATGTGGTACAGAGCACCCTGTCTGCTGTGTGTACCTGTGTCTAGTAGATATTCCCCCGTCACCATCTGCACAGTGTCAGGAGCCCCACGTGAAGGGTCCCCATGGAGAATGAACACTTCCAGGACTACTATACATCATTGCTTTCGTTGTAACTTGAAATTATTAGAACTGTGTTTTCAGTTACAATTTATATTAATACAGAGAGTACTCAGAACAATGTTGAATAGAAGCCAGAAGGACCAGAGGCATTTGGTGAGGACTGAAGACTAGGGAAGAGCAAGAGAGGAAATCGGTGTTTTGAAAACAGTGTAAAAGTCAGGAGGGAAAAAGTAGCTAAATGAATATATCTATGTGTTAAAGAAAGGCGACATTCCTCACTTAACATATTGCAACCCAGTGTAATAATGAGGTGAACATTGCTTATGTTGTGAAGTCTGACCACTTCATATGTTCAGTTAAAGAAACATCGCAAAACAATAAAAAAAGTTTTGTAAGATAATATGTACCAGTTTTACTTTCAAAAAATGAGGTCATGATTATTATATGTGTGCATCCACTGGGGAAGCACTCATTTCTGGTAGTGTGGGGATAAAGTGGGACTTAAGGCTTTTCTAGTTAATTTAATATTACTGGATATTCCACAAATGTATAATTTTCCTTTTCTTAAAAAACAGGTATCCTCCAGTGTGATCCAGGAACAATAAGAGAAGAAATACAGATCTTTAGACTCTTTTGCCATGAATGTCAAAGAGTCTTCCATGACCGTTTAATTAATAATGAAGATAAGCACTATTTCCATGCTATTTTGACAGAAATGGCCAGTAAATATCGATCTTTATTTAGTTGTTCTTTTTTTTAGTAGAAAAGCAATTTGGTTTCTATAAAGAAAAATTAAAATGAGCTTATATAGGCTAAAGCAAAATGAATTTTAGTCATTCATGAGTAAAAGTTTTTCCCTTCAATGATTCAAATATACAAAATATGTGTAATATTATGAAAATCATTATACTGAAATTTAGCAAAGGTTGATATTTTTATTTCAGTATAAAATTTTAAGTAGAGGAGGGAAAGTAGGAGAAACAGCATTTTGTCTGATAAAAAGCCAGGATATTTCTAAAGTACTTTTTTATTTATTAAATACATTTTCAATATCTATTATTTAGTAGAATGTTTATTAATGTTATTCTTAATCTTAAATCCATGAGATTATCAACCAGACTAATGTGGTATGATTAACATGGCTTTCTCTCAGTTTCATTTATACTAATTAAGGCTTCAAAGTAAAGTAATAGCTGATATTATTCTGTATATCTTATCATCAAAATACTGCATTCAAGCTTATCATTATATTAAAATTGACTTTGTTTTTTGAATAGACAAACATTTTGGGATTGCAATTGGCCTGGAATATTTTTTGACCAGGCCCATCATATTTGGAGATTTCATTAAGGTAAGTATGTTGCATCTTGATTACATTTGGGGATTAGAAAGCATTTACTGTTTTCCAGTTCAGGTTCATATTCTACAAGAACTTTGCACCTGTGAAGATTAAAGATCTAAACCAGGGGTGAGCAAACTATGGCCCGTAAGCCAAATCCACCCACCACCCATTTTTGTAAATAAAGTTCTATAGGAACAAAACCACACACATTTGACTGAGTACTATTTACATGGTTGCTTTCGCATTACAAGACAGAGTGAAGTAGTAGCAACAGACACTATATGACCTGCAAAGCCTAAAATATTTACTACCTGGCCCTTTAGAGAAAAAGATTGCTGACTCCTGATCTAGTTACATTCATTTTGATAACAGTTTGAATCAGAGACCCATCAAGTATTCGATTTGGAAGGAAGCAGAGAGATTCAGTCTCTTAACTCAGGACTGGAATCCCCTTACTGTTTTCTATGTAGCTGTTCAGCCTCTTCTCAAAAGCTTCCAGGGATAGGAAGCTAATTAGCTAGCAGTGCTGCCCTCTTCATTTCAGGGGAGCTCTAATTAGCAAAATTTTCCCTATATTAAGCATTTCAAGTCTGTCCCCACAATAACATCTACAAACAGCCTCTAATTTTACCCTCTAGATCTGCCTAGAATAAGTCTTCCATCTAACCACTCTACCCATGTTGACAGAGGGCCATCTTGTTTTATCAAGCTGACTCTTGTTTGGGTACAACATTCCTAGTGTCTCCAAGAGGGCAGGGGCCCTGGCTGTTGTTCACCCTAAATCCCCAGCTTCCCACACGGAGCTAAGAATGCAACAGGCTCTCAATCATTGCTGGTTAAAGAAATGAACAAACTTATCTTTATATGATATGTGTGCAATACTTCACCACCCTGGTAACCCCTGACAAATAAAAAAGATAAACAATTTATTTGTATGAAATATATCTATTTAAATGTATTATTGAAAACAAAGTCTAAAGTTTGTTTTCAGGTGGTGGTTATACTTCCTATGTGTTTCTAGTGATATTATTATCAAATGGGGGAATAAAGCAAAGGAAAAAGAAGAGCTGGACTCTTCTTGCTTTGCTTCTATGTATTTAGTCAATGGTTCCAGATGAAAATGCTCTCAGGGCAGTTGCTACAGCAAAGAAAAGATATCATCAATAGGTCCAAACAGGACCTCCAACAGGAAGTCAATTCCCTATAGTTTATACCAAATTGTATTCTCGATGATTTATTTAATTAGATGACTGCTGTGTAAAAACTACATATGGTTCTGGCATGATTTTTCATAACCATAACAGTCTGTCATGCATAATTTTCAACCCATTTAGCTTTTCCGATGTCAACAGCCTAAGAGCAAAAGTATGAAATCAGAGTAAGGTATAGTGAGAAAAACTGAAAGATCATTGAAATTCCAATGTACCACTTGAAGAAGTTAAATGAAATGGATTTTCAGTTATTCATGAAAATATGAGTTTCTTAGTCCCATTTCCTTGGTTTTAAAGCCCTGCTAACATATGTATAAGCAAATGATTAAATAGCAACACAGATAGAACAATGTTCCCTCCTAAGGTTGTGATGTTATATACTTCTATATATCAGAACTAATCCAACTTGGTTTCTCTACCATAAATCTTTGTACAGTTTGGAGCAGATAAGAGTGATCGGATTTATGATGACATGCCTGATATGGAGAAAATCGCAAATGTTCTACAGGACTATCTTGATGATTATAACCTCATAAATCCCAAAGAAGTAAAGTTGGTGTTCTTCCAGGATGCTATAGAGCATGTTTCAAGGTATAATGCTATAAAGTGCCCAATAATGCATTGATCTAATTTCTTTTGTATGAAAAGGTAAGGATTAAGTTGTACAAAACTCTTTAAATAGATTGCGAGATGGATTAACGTGAATCCGTGGATTAGTGAGATGGATTAATTGCAAGTCAATTAGCAAATCTTGCTATAATTTGAAAGTTGTTTTTTGATATATTTTAAATATATATGGCATGAACTTTCTATAGAATCACATGAGTTATTATTTTTGCTGAATATTACGAGATTGTTTTGTTTGTTTTAAATGTCGTGTCCTATTGTAAAAAAGGATCTAAGGTGGTTTTCAGAGATACATACACAGTATAACAAGGCTGATTACATGAATGCCTAGAGAAAGAGGGGGTTCAAGATTATAGCAAAACAAGTTGAATCCAAGGGTTGTAGATTTCATGAGTTTGACTCTTACCCATTGCAAGTATCCTTTGAGGGACATTCCTGACACCTAGGTATCCATCCTGAATATCTGCATCCTTGGGGCACACACCACTTTTTGAAGTAGCTTGTGTCCTATTGGACTATTCCAAGTGTTAAAATGACCCTTCAAGGGTAGGTCAAAATCTGCTTCCTGTGACTTCTGGTACCAGTTCCATCCTGTGGAGCAGTTATAATAAAGGCATACAGTGTGAATATAAAACCAGGTTATGAAGTATCTCATTTAACTGTCATAACACCTCTATATGGCTCAATATCATAATCTCTCTACAAATAAGGCCCAGAGAATATTCCAGTGGTCTGTTGCTACGTAATAAGCCACGGTAAGACTTAGTAGCTTCATTTTTTAATTATCTTTCATGGTTTCCAGTGGTTCTTTCTTGGGGGGGGTGGTTTAAAGTTGAAGTCAGACAGCACCTGGAGTACCTGGTACATCTCTGCCTCCATGTAGACTGCATGTGTCTCTCTAGCATGGCAGCATCAGAGTTTCTTACATGGCTTATTACATGGTGGCTCAGGGCTCCAAAGGCTCATGCCCCAAGAGGCAGAGCCAGGCAGAAGCCAAATGGCCTTTCACAACTTAGACTTGGAAGTCACTTAGCATCACTTCTACCATACTCTGTTAGTCAAAGGAGTCATACAGCCCCACCCAGGTTCACAAGAAGGGATCAGAGACACTTTCTCTTGATACAGTCAAAGAACAAGTAGGATCAGAAACATTGCAGCCATTTTGGGACAATGCTGTGTGCCACAGGGAGATAGGTGAACTGTCCAAAGTCCTCTAGCTAGTGAGTGACAGGCTGGGGATTGTATCCAATGCTTTGACTGTAACTCTGCTGCAGATGCCTCCACCCAAAATGGATCCATTCTTTTTCATAACAGCCCTCCAAATATTTGAAAATCTTTACCAGCCTCCTCTTAGCTTTATCTTCTCTAGGCATAGTTATCCCAGATCTTTCACTATTGCCTGTTAGAGATTATTTCCAGCCTTCGACATACTGAGCACTTTATAATTTTTCAATATTCCACTTAAAATGTGATGCCCAGATTTGATATAGTATTCTTTGGAATAAACAGTGTAAATTGTGTGTGAGGACAGGATTTCCCATGGTCTACTACGATAGCAAGATTTTAATGGTTTTGTTTTTTTCCCTTGTCAACTACATTTTAGTATTGGACCTTAAGACTGACAGTTAAATCCCCAGGATTTTTATCTATAAACCATAAGCAAATCAAATCTTTCATCTTTTCTATACTTCTCTTGTTTAATTAACTCTAATTCAAGAATTTATGTTTGTCACAGCTCAAGTGTTATAACATACAATAGTTTGTCATTGGGTTGTCGACATACCACTTGTTTCCCATCTGTCCCCCTGCCAACATACCCACATGCTATCTCCTGACAACTTTTATTCCCATAGCTGAGGCAGTCCCTAAGCCCGCAGAGAAAAAAATATTGGCCATACACTGGTCTGAGAAACTTCCTGGAGAATAGACTAGACAATAGGCAAAGTCGGCTTAATTGTATTTATAATCTTTCTTAGTTTTATGAAAGAGAATCACCAGGCTACTCAAGGTTTACTTAAAATATTACAGGAGGAAATTAAAAACCATTTGTAGAATGGAGGAGATTTGGTTTTCAGATACACAAAGGACTGCCATGTGAATAACGATGTAGAGTGTTCTCTTTTTTTCTAGAGAGGATCAGTAGTTAGGAATTAGAGAAAACAAATTTCTACTAGTTTAAGTAAGAGCTCTCAAACATCTGCTTCTGATCTGCAATGGGAAGGTGCTCATTATGAACATGAGTTAGGGGACAATTACTAAATATTCAGTAATTTAGCAGATATACGTTTCCATTTTTTGGTGACATTTTAGTTTAGTTTTTTTTTTTTTTTTGCATAGGATAAGTGGATAAAAGCCTGCTCAACTCAGAAAAAAAACTTACTTCAGAGCCTATGCTTGCAAAGGGCAATTTGCACCAGGCAGTTTCCATCCATTACACGCCCCAAAGTTGTCACCACACGGCAAGGATGGTAGAACAGATCTCTTATCATATAAGCCACTAATTAGGAAAGCCATCTCTAGCCAACTATAATAGAAAAATGTAATTTTGGAGAATTCTTAATGGAGGGAGTTTTCTATCCATTGTTATGTAAGTTGACAGAAAAAAATAACACTAGGAAGTAGAATGGACAAGTCATTTGTTTCCAATAATCTCAGTTGGAAATCATCAAATTACTATAATGTACATGAAACAGGGAAAGAGTAAGATATAAAGTGCAAGATTTTTATAATATTCAGTATTTCATCCACTGTAGAACACTTCAGCATTATGGGAAGAAATAACAACATTATTACATATCCATTCAGCCTTCAGTTTTATACTCACATAGGTAGCTGAAAAGAAATAAGCAAACAGATGATCTGATGTGTCTTCTGTTAGATGTGCCTTGTGATAGAGACATAGCCATGGAAATGGTGCCTGTAGGTCTTAGTTGCTCTAGGAGAGGAGTTGACTCCTAGAGAAGGAGCAGACAAACTTCTTTTGTAAAGGGACAGATAGTAAATATTTTAGGCTCTGCAAGTTGTACAGTCCCTGTCACAACTACTCACCTCTGCCGTTGTAACACAAAAACAGCCACCTTCAGTAGTGAATGAATGAGCATGGCTGTGTTCCAATAAAAATTTATTTATGGACACTAATATTGGAATGTCATATGATTTTCACATATCATAAAATCTTACTCTTCTTTTGATTTTTTTTGTCAACAATTTAAAAATCATTCTTAGCTCATAGGCCATAAAAAGTTAAAAACAAAACAAAACAAAGAATCAAAAAAAACTCAGCAGGCAGTTTGCTGACTTCATTTCCAGACAAAGCAGTGTTTTCAAGGCAGTCAGGGCAGGGAAAGAGCAGACTCGCCTAAGGGGCAGGAGAGGGAGCAAAGATGGAGGAGACAAATTTACAGATTTGATACTGATTTCAGAAGATCCTGAATAATGACCTAGGAATCTATGCTTTGTCCTGGAGGAGCACTCTTCAAATAAGTCCTTGTAGATTCCCTGTTCTATCCTCACACTACACAGCTCCTGTCCCCCACCACCAAAGATGATGGCACATAAAAACTATTTAATCAGTGTTCTCTAATTCACAGTTTTTAAGTTATCTAGAAGTTGATTGCTTCAATATAGATGATTTGGTAAAAGTGTATTAAATTTCAGAGATAGACTAAGAAATGACATTTGTCTCCTTTTTTATATAAATATATTTTTATTTATAAAAATTCATATTACCAAGATCTTTTTAATGATAGAAATATTGCACTGGAAGGAATCTTTATATTTTCTACAAGGCAGAAATATATCTACTTTGTTTTCTTTAAAACAAATAGTGATTCATTTGTATGGTGATGCATGGAAACTAGACTTTTGGTGGTGTATAGACATGATGCAATCTATACAGAAGCTGAAATATAATAATGTACACCTGAAATTTACACAATGTTACAAACCAGTGTCACCTCAATAAAATAATTTTTTAAAATAGTGATTACTTTTCTGATTATATACTAAACAATAAATTTATTACAGAAAATTTAGAAAAACATTATTCATAATTCCACCTCTTCATCCAGAGACAACCACTGTTAAAATTGTATGGTCCTTTCAAATATATTTATAAGCATATTTTTTTTTTACAATATTATATTATGGCACATATAGTTAAATGTTATCCCTTTAACACTTACATTATATTTGCCTCCAATTACATATATGTAGGATTACAATCCTATATATAATTAAATATTGTTTTAAAACATGGCTTTAACAGCCACATTTATGCAATCCTAACTTATTTTCTGTTGTTTTTAATGCAACCTCTGTTTTGTTTCCTGTACCTTCTCTCTCATGATCTGAAAGAATTCTATTTGCAGCTAGTTTTAAGGTTTGTTTGTTTTTTAATACTGTTGATATGATAACAAGACAAAAAGAACTAAATGTCTGTCACTAGGGAACTGGTTAAATAAATTATGGTGTATCTATTACTGTATTTACTACCATGAGAATGTCCCTAATACATTATTTAGCAAAACAATCACAAAAGAAAATGTGGTGTAGAGTTTAATCCCATTTTTATAAGTAGATACATATAGGTCAACACATACATTCATTTAGCAAATATTTATGAAGCCCCTACTATGTGCTATGCACCATTCTCACAGAGAACAGGACAACCTCCAGGCCCTCACAATGCAGCTTACAAGTGGAAAAGGGTTAGCAATGGTTTTCTCTCATTGGTCACAGTGGCCATGTTTTACTTTCACAATTGAAAAAATAATCAAGCCACTATCATTTTAAAATATTTGAACTCTGTTTTCTCCAGTTATCAGCATCGTGAATAAAACTAGATAGATGATAGATAGATAAATAGATAGATAGATAAATTCCTATAAAAAAGAGAGAGAGAGAAATTAAACCTTCTATTACATTTCTCCTATGATTTCCTAGTTTCTGATGACCCAATCTGAAATTTTAGGGAATGGCGATAATAATTTCAAAAAAGAAATAATTTTGGGGCCGCCCGGTGGCGCAGCGGTTTAGTCCGCGCTTGGCAGCCCGGGGTTCGCGAGTTAGGATCCCGGGCGCCCGCCGACGCACTGCCTGTCAGCCATGCTGTGGCGGCGTCCCATATAAAGTGGAGGAAGATGTGCACGATGTTAGCTCAGGGCCAGTCTTCCTCAGCAAAAAGGGGAGGATTGGCAACAGATGTTAGCTCAGGGCTTGTCTTCCCCACACAAAAAAAAAGAAATAATTTTTACATGTGTATCTTTTTTTAAAGAAGAATTTACTGACATTATCATTACCTTTTTATCATCTTAACAACAGTGTATGGACTTGACTCTCATACATACTGCTGCCTTGTATACTGACATCCTTCCCCCTTCTTGAGTTTTTAAATTTTATTCATACTTCTCTGTATATCTTCATGGACTCTTAGGAAGGCTTTGTGGATGGTTTACTCTCTGAGCAATAACATGATAGTTCTCCCTCTCTAACAATTGTCTAATGGAATGTCATCTGGTAAAATAGATGTCTGAGGCCAGCCTAAAATCATTTGTCCTTTTGGGAGTAATCAATTATATCTGCCTTTTAGATGGTCACAGACTTTCCAGTTATGTCTAAAATATAGCTGTCTATTTTATATATGTATAGATATATGCTTATATACATACATACACATACACATATATTTTATTTTATATTTATATATCTCCTAGAAAATATTCAGTGTTTTGCCCCTCCTTTTTGGTTTTCTTTCCTGATCCTCAGTGACTGCAGATCTGTGGGCTCCGCTCTGGGAGTTTCTTCTCTTATTTCGGTCACTGCCACATCAGTTCTGTCCCCTCTTGTCTCTCCTTCTACTGTTCCTATGATGTGGCCTCTGGGATCCCATTTGTTTCTCCTAGATTTGTCCTCCTTACCTTCCGTTTTCTCTCTTGTCATTTTAATAGCAT
This sequence comes from Tapirus indicus, assembly GCA_031878705.1. NCBI lineage: Eukaryota > Metazoa > Chordata > Mammalia > Perissodactyla > Tapiridae > Tapirus > Tapirus indicus. The sequence goes on from CM062923.1 coordinate 71,359,622, forward strand.
TATCTTTCCTCTCGGAGTTCTGGGTAAATTCCTTGAGTCTGTCTCCTAGTTCACCTGTTCAGTTTTCCACAGTATCCTACTTGTGAGGCCCATCTTCCACTGAGGTTTTCAATTTGGCACTCAGATTTTCCATCTCCATTCAGTTTTTCCTAAACTCAGATTTCTTCCCCTTTGTCAGTGCTCACTCTAGTATCATGACTACTTTTTAAATTCTTGTTGTTAATATGAATCAGAGATTTTCTAAAATTTTGTTGACATCTTATAGTAAATCCGTTTCAGGTTATTCCCATCCATCTCTCCTTCTGAACGGCATGGTCTTTTCCTACGTGATTTTTCTGCTTGCTCATCCATATAAATGGAGACCTGGGCTTGCTAATATAATGGTTAATATAAGTAATGGCCTAGATCCGCCAGAGTTTCTGACAAAATCCTTCACATTTTGAAGAATGAAGAAGAGATTTTACTTTACTCTAAATTGCATGACCAAGGCCAACAGCCTATAGAAAATGGGGGGGGGGGGGATGGATATAAGGAAAAGCCCAGTACTTTTCTCCCAACCATGAACCTCAGACATACCCTGCTCTTCCCTGTGGCCTTTTGCTCAGGGATGATGCTCCACTGGCCACCAGCCTTCCACACTGGGGCAGGCCCTCTGAGCAGAAGCCATGTCTGTACCCTGGAAATAAGCCTTTCTCTGCTTTGCCTCCTGCAGGATTGCTCGCATGATTCGTCAGGAAAGAGGCAACGCCCTGCTTGTTGGAGTAGGAGGCACAGGAAAGCAGTCTCTCACGAGACTTGCAGCGCACATATGTGGTTACAGATGTTTGCAGATTGAACTGAGCCGGGGGTATAATTATGATAGTTTTCATGACGACCTGAGGAAGTTGTACAAACTGGCTGGTGTAGATGACAGGAATATGGTTTTCCTCTTCACGGACACCCAGGTACATATTTAAATTGCCAAAGAGCCAGGACAGGAAAAGCAGGAGTGTTACAGTCACCTGTGTGCTTTGAATAGTTTGTATGATGGAGTTCAGGGAATTCTTCCCTCTGATAATAGACTTCTTGGACCTTGTAAAAGACTTTTATAATACATTTTTATTTATTTTACCAACTATTGTTTCCCCCTTTAAATTCTAAGTAAGTAAATGTGATCAAAGATTAAGGAGATGAGAAAGGTTTTAACTTCTCTTTGGGGAGAAGGACAGATAGCAGAAGGTAATAAACTATTTCTGTAGAAGTAAATATAAGAAAGTAATTCCTTAAGTGAAAAGCAATTAGGGAAATATGCTTTACTCAAGAAAAGGAAAAAATAATGGCTATGTTTTAGGGTTAAATTAACTTTAAAATTAAAATAGGATTACATCTATGTCAACAACAACCAATTTGACTGATCTTTAACTGATTCTGTAGTAGAGAATTTTCTACATTGACTATACTTGGGTATTTTAACATTAGGGAAAGTAAACCTTTATAGAAATTATCCAAGGGATAAAAAAGTAATAGATCTGATGCATAAATATTTTAAACTTCATTTTAATTTTTAAAACACTATAAATGGGATTAAGTACAATCATAAAATGGGAAAAATATTTTTAACATCTGTGACATGCAGTGAGTTTATATCTGCATATGTAAATTTTTTTTTTTTTTTTTTTTTGTGAGGAAGACCAGCCCTGAGCTAACATCCGTTGCTAATCTTCCTCTTTTTGCTGAGGAAGACTGGCCCTGGGCTAACATCCGTGCCCATCCTCCTCCACTTTATATGGGACGCCGCCACGGCGTGGCTGACAAGCAGTGTGTCGGCAGGCGCCCGGGATCCGAACCGGCGAACCCCGGGCTGCCAAGCACGAACTAAACCGCTGCGCCACCGGGCGGACCCAACATATGTAAATATTTTTTACAAATGAGAAAGGACCCATAGCCGAACATGGGCACACCACCGGCTCTGGCCACCATTAATGCCTGCCCTGGTGCCTAGCCACTGGACCTAGAGGTGCCACTGAGGACCTTTGCAGTAGCCCTTGTAGCCACTGGGGACCTCCTGCAGTGCTTGCCAAGGTACACATAGTTGTTGATACTGTGGACTCCAGTGGCCTGAGCCAAAAAGACGTAACAACCCCTCAGACCAGGTGCCACCACACACCCCCGCACTTGACGCTCTGCGCCACTAGACCTGGGGTCACAGCATGCTCTAGCACGCCCCCACCTGCAGGTCAAAGTCCTCCCTTACCAAATTCAGTCCATAAAGTCTAGAAGAGGTGACTGCTTCTTCAAGTGCACAGACACCTATGTAAGGCTACAGGAATCATGAAGAATCAGGGAAACATAACCCCACCAAAGAAATACAGTAAACCTCTAGTAACTGGCCCCAAAGAAATGAAGATTAAGAAATTTCGCCACAAAGAGTTTAAAATAATTGTTCTAAAAATGCTCAGAGAGCTACAGGAGAGCACAGATGAACAATTTAATGATATGAGGGAAATAATGCAAGAACAAAATGACAGAGTGACATCACCAAGACGGCAACATAGGTCAGTCTCGACTTTGCTCCCCATCACAAGAACGACTGAAAACTACTTGTGAACAAGACACCACTGATAAAAATCCTGGAACATGAGGGTGAGGCTGAAGCATTTCCCTGCACCACAGAGACCAAGATAGACTGTATTAGAAGGATAAGAGGAGCAGCTACCTGCTGACCACATGGCCCCTCCTCCAGCCAGTGCGGCACCACACCAAGAGGTCTCCCCTGAGCCTACGGTTCCTCCAGTGAGAAAAGGGAGCCCAGGTGGACATCCAGCTCCTCCAGTGTTGTAGGTTGCATCTTGGGAGTCCCACTCCAGTCTTGCATTACAGGGATCATGGGGGAATCTTCAGAGCTTAACCACTGGAAATCTGATTGTGACAGAGCAGGGGGGGACTTGCAATACCCAGCACTCAGATCATTGCAGACCAAGTTTCTACCTGCAGCACTCAAGTAGTAATCCCAACCAGTAGCTTTACTCATCTGTAGAGCCAAAACAGTGGTGCAATCTGACCAGGGAACTCAGCAGAGTGCAAGTCTGCCTAATTTGAGGTCCTCAAATGAAGAGCCTTGCTGGCCCTGGAGCCTGGTCTGCTAACCCTCCTGGCCAGGCAGAGGAGCTGAGTCATAGTCCCACTCACTGCTGAGAGTGGCTCCTGGCTCTGCTCGAACAGAAAGCCTGGCCAGAATACCTGGAAAGCTGTGTAGCCCAGCAACGCTCAAGTGGAGAGTAGAGCAGGCAGAGCTGATCATTTTCAGAACAAAGCCAGTGGCATTGTTCAGCCAGGGAACTTGGGGTGCAGATCAGCTTGAGTCAAGACCACAAACAAAGAGCCTTTCCAGGCTTGGAGCTGGTTCCCCTGTTCCTCCCAGGCAGAGGAGCTAATTCATAGCCCCACCCATTACTGACTGTAGCTCCCAGCCTCTCCCAACCAGAAAGCCTGTCTGGAACACCTGGTAAGCTGTGTAGCCCAGCAATGCTTGAGCAGCGAGTCTGGCAGTCAGAGCTGATTGCCCCCAGAGCAAAGCCAGTGGCCCTGTTTAGCCAGGGAACTTAATGCATGGATTGGCTTCAGTCAAGACCACAAACAAGCACCATTAGTGGTCTTGGAGCTGTTTCTCCCACTGTGCCCAGGCAGAGAAACTAATTCATAGCCTTGCCCATTGCTGAATACAGCCTTCAGCCCACCCAACCAGAGAAATTAATTAGAGCACACAGGAAGCTGCATAGCCCATCCAAGCCCTGCAGGCCTTGGGTCCTATGCTGCTGTCCCACCAGGGCAGGGAAGCTAATTCATAGCCCCACCTACTGCTGAGTATAGTACCCTGTCCCGACCATCTAGGAAGCCTGACCAGAGAACCCAGGCAACCACGGAGCCCATCCTATAGCCTTGCCTGGTCAGGGAAACAAGTTATAAGTCCTATCCAATTGTTCAGCCAGCAGTACCACCTGTGACATCAGAGCTCAGGCAGTGGCCTCACCCCAAAATAGATGCTGATAGCAAGCCCCACCTGCTCAAGGACATTACCAACTGACGTGTCCAGAAACCCAAACTGAGCCAACCAGTGAAGAACTGTCTCTGCCAAAGTGAACCTGTAAAGTATGGAAGAGGAGACCACTTACTCAGATATGCAGATAGCAACATAAGGAATCAGGAATTATGAAAAATCAAGTAAGCATGATGCCACCAAAGAAAACTAATAAAGCACCAACACCTGACCTTAAAGAAATGGAGATCTATGAACTGTCAGACAAAGAATTCAGAATAAGCCTCTTAAAGAAGTTTAGTGAACTATAAGAACACACAGACAACTAAATGAAATTAGGAAAATAATGCATGAACAAAGTGAAAAGTTCAACAAAGAAACAAACCATGAAAAAAAAAAAACAAATTGAAATCCTAGAGCTGAAAAATACAATGACTGAACTGAAGAATTCAATAGAGGGCTTCAAAAGAGAGTCAACCATGTGCAAGAAATAATCAATTACCTAGAAGACAGGGCATTAAAATTATCCAGTCAGAGAAACAAAAAGAAAAAAAGAATGAAAAAGAGTAAAGAAAGCCTATGCGACTTAGGGGACACAATCAAAAGAAACAATATCTGTATTATGGGAATTCCAGAAGAAGAAGAGAAAGAGAAAGGGACAGAAGTATACTTAAAGCAACAAGGGCTAAAAAGTCCCAAAACCTGGGAAAAGAAATGGACATCCAGATCCCAAAAGTCCAAAGGACCCCAAATAGGTTGAACCTGAACAGGGGTACACTGAGATACATTAAAATTAGATTTTCAAGAGTCAAAGACAAAGAAAGAATTTTGAAAACAGCAAAAGAGACAAGTTACATACATGGGAACCTCCATAAGATGATTGTGGGTTTCTCAACAGAACTGTTTTAGGCCAAGAGAGAATGGGATGATATATTCAAAATATTGAAAGAAGAAAAATTGTCAACAAGAATTCTATACCCAGCAAAACTGTCTTTCAGAAATGAAGTAGAGATAAAGACTTTCCCAAACAAACAAAAGCTGAAGGAGTTCAAAACCGCTAGACTTGCCTTACAAGAAATGCTAAAGGGAGTTCTTTGAGTGGAAGTAAAAAGATGCTAATTACCATCATAAAAACATGAAAAGGTAGCATAAAACTCAAGGTAATAGTAAATATATAGTCAAAGTTACAATCTGTAATATGATGATGGTGGTGTGTAATTCACTTACAATACTAGTTTAAAAGTTAAAAAACAGGGGCCGGCCCAGTGGCGCAGCAGTTTAGTTTGCACTTGGCAGCCCAGGGTTCACTGGTTCGGATCCCAGGCGCCTGCTGACGCACTGCTTGTCAGCCATGCTGTGGCAGTGTCCCATATAAAGTAGAGGAAGATGGGCACGTATATTAGCCCAGGGCCAGTCTTCCTCAGCAAAAAGAGGAAGATTAGCAACAGATGTTAGCTCAGGGCTGGTCTTCCTCACACACACACACACAAAAAAATTTAAAAACCATAGCTACAATAATCTGTTATTGGATACACAATAGAAAAAATATGTAAACTGTAACATCAATAACCTAAAATGTGAGGGAGAGGAGAAGTAAAAGTGTAAAGTTTAGGAATGCTATCTAAGTTAAGTTGTTATCAGCTTAAAATAGGGTGTTATAATTTTAAGATATTTTCTGTAAGCCTCATAGTAACCACAAGGGAAAAATCTGTACTAATTACACAAAAGAACATGATAAAATCAAAGCATACTGATACCAAAAGACATTAAATACAAAAAAATGACAGCAGGATATGAAACAAGGAACAATGGATCTACAAAGCAGCCAGAAAACAATTAATAAAAATGGCGGTAGTAAGTCCTAATCAATCAATAATTACTTTAAACATAAATGGATTAAATTCCTCAATCAAAAGACACAGAATGGATGAATGGATAAAAAGACAAGATTCAATGGTATGCTGCCTGAAAGAGACTCTCTTTAGCCTTAATGACACACATAGACTGAGAGTGAAGGGATGGGAAAAGATACTACAAGCAAATGATATCGCAAAGACAGCATGGATAGCTATATTTATATCAGACAAAATAGAATTCAAACTAAAAATAGTAAAAAGAGACAAAGAAGGTCATATAATGATAAAGGGGTCAATCCATCAAGAAGATATAACAATTGTAAATATTTATGCACCCAACTTTGGAGGACCCAAATATATAAAGCAAAAACTAACAGAGCTAAAAGGAGAAATAAACAGCAATATAATAATAGTTAGGGACTTTAAAACTCCACTCTCAACAATGGCTAGACCATCCAGACAGAGAATCAATAAGGAAACAGTGGATTTGAACACTGTAGACCAAATGGACCTAACAGACAGATATGGAATGTTCTATTTGACAACAGCAGAAGCACACATGCAACATTTTCTAAGACAGACCACAGAACAAGTCTTAGCAAATTCAAGAAGACTGAAATCATATCAAGTATCTTCTCTGACCACAGTGGTATTAAACTGGAAATCAATAACAGGAGGAAAACTGGAAAATTCATGAATACAAGAGAATTAAACAACACTCTCCTGAACAACCAATGGATCAAAGAAGAAATTAAAGGAGAAATAAAAAAGTATCTTGAGACAAATGAAAATGGAAACAAAACTTACTAAAACTTATGGGATGCAGCATAAGCAGTTCTAAGAGAGAAGTGCATAGCAATAAACACCTGCATTAGGAAATAAGACAGATCTCAAATAATTAATCAACTCTACACTTCAAGGAACTAGAAAAGAAAAAGAACAAATTGAGCCCAAAGTTAGAAGGAAGGAAATAATAAGGATTAGAGAAGAAATAAATGAAAAAAGAACAGGAAAACAATAGAAAAGATTAACAAAACTAGGAGTTGTTTCTTTGAAAAGATAAAATTAATACACCTTTAGCTAGACTAACCAAGGAAAAAGGAGAGAGTACCCAAATCAACAAAATTATTGATGAAAGAGGAGACATTACAACTGATACCACACAAATACAAAGGATCATAAGAAGGTACTGTGAACTATGTGCCAATAAACTGGACAACCTGGAACATATGGAAAAATTCTTAGAAACATACAACCTACCAAGACTGAATCAGGAAGAAATAGAAAATCTGAACAGACAAATTACTAGTAAGGATATTGAACTAGTAATCAAAAATCTCCCAATGAAGAAAAGTGCAGGACCAGATGACTTCACTGGTCAATTTTTCTGAACATTTAAAGAATTAACATCAATCCTTCTCAAACTCTTCCAAAGAATCAAAGAGGAAGGAAGACCCAAATTCATTTTACAAGGCCAGCATTACCTGATACCAAAGCTAGGAAAGGATACAAAAGAAGAAAATTGTAAGCCAACATCCCTGATGAATATAGATGCAAAAATCTCAACAAAATACTAGCAAACCAAATTCAGCAGCATATTACAAGGATCATTCACCATGATCAAATGTGATTTATCCCTGGGATGCAAAGATAGTTCAACATATGCAAACCAATAAATGTGATACATCACATTAATAGAATGAAAGAAAAAAAATCATATGATAATCTCAGTAGATGCAAAAAAGCATATGACAAAGTTCAACATCCATCCATGATTTTTAAAAAACTTCAACAAATTATGTATAGAAAGAACATACCTCAACATAATAAAAGTCATATATAACAAGCTAACATCATCCTCAATGGTTAAAGACTGAAAGCTTTTCCTCTAAGATCAGAAACAAGTCAAGGGTGCCCACTCTCACAACTCCTATTCAACATAGTACTGGAAGTCCTAGTCAGAGCAAGCAGGCAAGAAAAAGAAATAAAAGGCATCAGAATTGAAAAAGAAGAAGTAAAATTATCTCTATTTGCAGGTGACACGATTTTATATATAGAAAAACTTAAATCTACCAAAAAAACTGTTAAATCTAATTAATGAATTCAGTAAAGTTGCAGAATACAAAATTAACATACAAAATCAATATCATTTCTATACACTCACAAAGAATTGTCTGAAAAAGAAATAAAGAAATCAATCCCATTTACAATAGCATCAAAAACAATACAATAAAATACTTAGGAATAAATTTAACCTAGAAAGTAAACAATCTCTATGCTGAAAACTACAAGACAGTGATGAAAGAAATTGAAGAAGACTCAAATACATGGAAAGATATCCCATGTTCATGGATTGTAAGAATTAATATTGTTAAAATGTCCATACTACCCAGAGTCATCTATAGATTCAATGCAATCCCTATCAAGATACCAGTGGCATTTTTTACAGAAGTAGAAAAAACAATTCTAAAATTTATATGGACCCACAAAAGACCCCAAAGCAATCCTGAGAAAGAACAAAGTGGGAGACGTCACACTTCCTGATTTCAAGCTATGTTATAAAGCTATAGTAATCAAAACAATATAGTACTGGCATAAAAACAAACACATAGACCAATGGAACAGAATTGAGAGCACAGAAATAAAACCATGTATATATGGTCAACAAATATTTGACAAGGGAGCCAAGAATATTCTTCAAAAAGACAGTCTCTTCAATAAATGGTGCTGGGAAAATTGGATAGTCACAGATAAAAGAATGAACCTAGACCTCTATCTTACACCACTCACAAAAATTAACTCAGAATAAAGACTTTATATGTAAGACCAACAACCATAAAACTCCTAGAAGAAAGCATAGGAAAAAAACTCCTTGACATGGGTTTTGGCAATGATTTTTTGTATATGACACCTAAAACACAAGCAACAAAATAAAAAATAAGCAGGACTACATCAAACTAAAAAGCTTCTGCATGGCAACGGAAATGATCAACAGATGAAAAAACCTATGGAATGGGAAAAAAATATTTGCAAACCATATATCTGATGAGGGGTTAACATCTAAAATATATAAAGAACTCATACAACTCCATAGCAAAAAACACAAATAATCCAATTAAAAATGGGCATAGTACCCAAATAGACATTTTTCGAAAGAAGACATACAGATAGCCAACAGGTACATGAAAAGGTGCTCACCATCACTGATCATCAGGGAAATGCAAATCAAAACCACAATGAGATATCGCCTCACACAATTATATGCCAACAAATTAGATAACCTGGAAGAAATGGATAAAATCCTAGAAACACAACCTACCATGGCTATCATCAAAAAGACAAGAGATAACAAGTGTTGGCGAGGATATGGAGAAAAGGGAACCCTTGGGCATTGTTAGTGGGAATATAAATTGGTGCAGCCACTATGGAAAACAATTTGGAGGTTCCTCAAAAAGTTAGAATAGAACTACCATATGATCCAGCAATGCTATTTCTGGATATATATCCAAAGGAAATAAAAACAGGATCTTGAAGAGATATCTGAACTCCCATGTTCATTGGAGAATTCTTCACAATAGCCAAGATATGGAAACAACCTAGGCATCTGTCAACAGATGAATGGATAAAGAAGACAGGGTATGTATATATACATATATATGTGATGGAATATTATTCAGCCATAAGAAAGAAGGAAATCCTGCCATTTGCAACAATATGGATGAAACTTGAGGGCATTATGCTAAGTGAAATAGTCGACAGAAAAAGACAAATACTGTATGATATCACTCATATGTGGAATCTAAAAAAGCTAAACTTATTGAAACAGAAAGTAGAGTAGTGATTACCAGGGGCTCAGGGGTGGGGAAATGGGGAGATGTTGGTCAAAGGGTACAAACTTCCAGTTACAAGACAAATTAAGTTCTAAGGACCTAATGTACAGCATGGTGACTATAGTTAACAATACTGTATTGTATACTTGAAACTTACTAAGAGAGTAGATCTTAAATGTTCTCACCATAAAAAAAGAAATGGTTATAATGTGACATGATGGAGGTGTTAGCTAACACTATAGTGGTAATCATTTTGCAATATATAAGTGTATCAAATCAACACATTGTACACCTTAAATCTACACAATGTTATATGTCAATTATATTTTAATAAAGCTGGAAAAAAAAAGAAAATATTCTAAAAATGAAAAAAGAAAAGCACACCAGTAGAAGAAATATACAAACATAAGAGAATATGAATAGGAATTTCCTAAAAATATATAAGGGTTTAAACACCTGAAGAAATGTTCAGCCTCAGCAGTAATCAAAAACATTTAAATAAAGATAAATACCAGGGGTTGGCCTTGCACATTGGCAAAGGTTAAAATCATAATTTGCAGTGTCGTCAAATGTGTGGGAAAACAGGCCTTGCTCAGACCTCACTGGTAGATTACAAGTTAGAAAAATCTTTCTGGAAGGTAATTGGCAATATGTAGATAAAGCCTTTAAATTTCTCTTATAATCAGAGCTGTATACAAAGTTGTATGTACAGGAATATCTACTGCAGTATTTTAAAATAATAGTTAATTTGAAATAGTCTCAATATCCAATGAGAGAGTCACATAAGTAAATTATGATATAATCACCTAATAGGGCACTCTGTAAAAAATTTAAAGTTATATTGTAAAAATATACACATTAATGTGGAAAATGTCTCTGATGTGTCGTTACATCATAACATGTGCAAATCATGTACCATATGGGCTTTTGGGTTTAATGCGTATCTAAACAGGCCATTTAGACAATTGTAAAACATCTGGATCATGGGATGTGAGTGATTTTTTGTTTTCTTACTTTTGTTTATCTATAGTTTCTGATTATTCTAAAATTAAAATATGTTTTATAGAATTTTAATGTTGCTTTAAAAAATTAAGTTATATAAAAGGACTCTAAGTGTTAAAGTTCCAAAGATCAAGTCAGATTGTCTTGCCCCACTTTAAACAACAAAAAGCTGTTATACTCTATTGAAAGCCCCAGTCAATCTCAAATGTTCTATATTAATGAAAAGTAAACATAACCATAATAACTAAATTTATGGGTGTGGATGTGTGTGTGTGTATTTATAATAAAACTATTATAAATATGAGAAGAATTTGAGAGAAACATGATGTTAAAATAGAGTTTTATTTGCTATTTCTAGCAAATACAAAGTAGATATAAGTATGTTTAGAAAATATAAAGAATGTAATTTCTAAACTGGAATTAATGACTATATACTACATTTTATAGAGAAAACAAATATTTTCTATTACTGAAAGTTTATAAAAACTCATCAAAGTTTATAAAAATTTATCAAAGAAATTTTCCATAAATTCAAAAAAGTATAAATTGTACTGATAACATCCTTTACCGATGCTTTAATCAAAGGAGAAATTAATGATGTGGCTCAGGACATTAAAACATTCATGTAAAGAATTCCTGAGTCAAGAACATCAAAATCAAAATCTCTATTTAGAGAATAGAGAAGATGAACTCAACATAAATAGATATATATGGATTGCAACCAAACAGTTCTCAGGGTTAAATCTATAGATTTGAATCAAAAATTAGCAACTATATATATTAGCTGATTTAAAACTTTAGGAAAATAAAAGTCACAAGGAAGCACCAAGACAAATTAGAAAAGGAAACAATAAGATAAAAGCAGAAATAAATAAATTAGGACAAAGAGGACTAGTGCTTATTCTTCAGAAAAATTAACAGATACAATTATGCCAGGTTAATTCAAGAAAAAAACAAAAAGTTACAAATAAAGGAAATAAAATAACAGATAACTTGTCATAGCTAAATATACAGGACTCAAACTTTTATAAAATTAAAAAGTTAACAAACAAAAGGATAAATGATAGATTTTTAAAAAATATTTGCATCAATTTTTTAGATACAAAAGGTTTATTTCATAATATGAAACTTTTTCATTCAAATTTAAAAGTAAACCCCAATATATAAACAGTTACAGAGTTTGAACAGATGTTTTAATGGAAACTAATAAATGTGGCATAATATTTGCCCTTGCTAATAATCAAAGAAATGCAAATTAAATTCTCCCAAAGGAAACAGTTACACTCCCCAAATTAAAAAAAAAAAAAAACCAGAATGTTAAAGGCTACTAGAGTCATACTTGAATTAAATGGGAAATTTTTAAATCTTCAAAATCCAGAAAATATTCATGCACTTTAATTGCTAGTCTCACCCTAGGAATTTATCCCCAAGAAATAACCCACCTGGGGAGAAAAGCTAAGACCTAAATATGTTCTTATCATGTAAACAGGACTGTAAACCATCTAAGTCTACGTAAATGTATGGCACATCAGATCAATGATGTGTTATGCTCCCATAATAGTTATAAATATGATGAGTACTCTACAGAATTATGGATTAATATTTATGATAAAATGTTAGCTGAAAGAGGCAAAATATAAAATGCTTGCACATATGACTTGAACCATGTAAAAGATGAATGCCTTTTAAGAAACAAAACAGGAAGAAAAAATGAAAAATCAATGTACTTGCTATGTTAGAATATTAAGAGTCTATCTAATTTTTAAGATTATCTTCTCTTAAAGATAAAATTAACTCAATGTGAACTCTGATTAAATATTTGCTTTATAATTTACATGTAATAACTGTAAAGCGGTTGAGTGAGTTGCAATGATCACTCTGCTTTCTTCTATAGATTGTAGTGGAAGAGTTCCTAGAAGATATAAATAACATCCTGAACTCAGGTGAGGTGCCTAATTTATTTGAAAAGGATGAACTGGAGCAGGTTCTAGCAGCCACGAGACCAAGAGCAAAAGAAGTAGGAATTTCCGAGGGGAATAGAGATGAGGTAGGACATCTCAGAATGGTTCCATAGCTTTGTAAAACAAAGATGTGTTAGCCTTTTTTTTTTTAACAGTCCACAAATACCCTTAAGGAGTCCATGGATAGAATTATTTTTCAATATAATTGGTTTTCTCTGTAATTCTACGTACACATTTTATTTTTTGCATTCAAAGCATTGGTTCACCAGACTTCCAGAGAGGTCCATGGAAAGCAGTAAACAGAAACCCTACTGTCCCGTGGAGGTCATAGTCTTGTCCAAACTGCAGCTTCTCTTATCCTTCTTTAAACACAAATTTATTTCACAACCGCCAGTGCCCTGCCTGAGGAGGAGTCTGCCACTTTTGATTCCCTTGCCTGTCAGCAAGTATATGGCACACTAATACAACTAATACAGAAATGCATTCTCTCTCTCTCCCCCCCTGCCCCCGCCCTCCCCCTGACCAGGAACAACATAGCTGCTGTCCACTTACATTTCTCCAACACTGGGCTAGATTCCATTTGCTGCTGTTTGTCTACCCCATCCTTTCCCTTCTTTCTGCACCTTCTTTAACTTTTTTGGCCATTCTTTCTCATGTCTCCTCTCGTGTCCTTTTGTGAGAATTTCCTCTACTGCTAGGTCAGGGCTTATAGGTACGGACAGCAGGCTATACTTCAGCTAAAGTAAGCAGAAATGGGTTTATTGGAGGAACACAGAATCATTTGGAGGGCCAAAGAAAGGGATTGCAGGCTGAATTTCTTGGAATGAATATGAAATGCACACTGTAGAAATCAATGGTAAAGGAAGCCGCGGCCTCTGCCACAACCATGCCCGCCGAGCCGGGAAGCCACCAAACCAGTCAGCATGGTGCTTCAGCTGCCCGCTCCAAAGCTGTGCAGCCGTCACCATGTCAGGAAGCAGCCAAAATAAGGAGCCACATCCAGAGATAGTGGCTCCAGGGCCATTCCACTTCTGCCAGGCTCTACACCTGCAAAAGTGGTTGTGCTGTACCCTGTCTCTCTCTGCCGGTGGTCTTCTACTCCAAAGCAAAACCTTGTATGGACACCTCTCTCCACTTTATTCAAGGAGTTTCCTTAAATATTCTAATCAGGAGGACCTACATCACATCCAGAGCCCTAGTTGCAATGGAGTCTGCAAAATGTTATTTTTAATCTTTCCAGACTGCTTGAGAGAAAGGAGTCGGAAATGATGCAGAAAAAAACAATTCACACATCTACTACACTAACATTCTTTTTATTTGATATTGGTAGACTCAGATGCATTAGCCAACACTTAATTTCATTGTTGCTTCACTCTTATTTTTTTTCCCCGTTCACCCATTTCTCCCCACTCCCTGCCTCTGGCCACCACCAATCTGTTCTTTGTATCTATGAGCTTGTTCTTGTTTGTTTGTTTTTTTTTTTTTTTTTTACATTTCACATATAACAGTGATCATACGATATTTATCTTTCCCTGTCTGACTTATTTCACTTAGAATAATGCCCTTAAGTTTCATCCACGTTGTTGCAAGTGGCAAGATTTCATTCGTTTTTATGGCTGAATAATATTCCCGTGTGTGTGTGTGTGTGTGTGTGTGTGTGTGTGTATGTATATATATATACCACAATTAATCTTTTCATCCATCAATGGACACTTAGGTTGTTTCCATATCTTGGCTATTGTAAATAACATTGCAATTGAACACAGGGGTGCATATATCTTTTCAAGTTAGCATTTTTGTTTTCTTTGGATAAATACCCAGAAGTAGAATTGCTGGATCATATGGTAGTTCTAGTTTTAATTTATTTAGGAACTCCATACTGTTTTCCATAGTGGCTGCACCAATTTACATTCCTACCAACAGTGCACAAGTGTCCTTTTCTCCACATCCTCACCAACCCTTGTTATTTCTTGTCTTTTTGATATTGGCCATTCTAACAGGGGTGGGATGATATCTTATTGTGATTTTGATTTGCACTTCCCTGATGATTAATGATGTTGAGCATCTTTTCATGGACCTGTTGGCCATCTGTATATCTTCTTTGGAAAAATGTCTATTCAGATTGCCCATTTTTTAATCAGATTGTTTTTCTGCTATTGAGTTGTATGCATTCTTTATATATTTTGGTTATTAACCCCTTATCAGCTATATGATTTGCAAATATTTTCTCCCATTCAGTAGGTTGCCTTTTCATTTTGTTGATTGTTTCCTTTGCTGTGCAGGAGCTTTTTAGTATGATGTAGTCCCAATTGTGTATTTTTGCTTTTGTTTTTGGTGTCAGATTCAAAAAATAATCACCAAGACCTATATCAAGGAGCTTACCACCTATGTTGTCTTCTAGGAGATTTATGGTGTCGGGTCTTGTGTTCAAGTCTTTAATCCATTTTGAGTTAATTTTTGTGTATGGTGTAAGATAGTGGTCAAGTTTCATTCTTTTGCATGTGTCTGTCCAGTTTTCCCAACACCATCTATTGAAGAGACTTTCCTTTCCCCATTGTATATTCTTGGCTCCTCTGTCATAAATTAATTGACCATATATGTGTAGTTTTATTTCTGGATTCTCTGTTCCATTGATCTATGTGTCTATTTTTACACCTACCATACTGTTTTAATTACTATAGCTTTGTAATATCGTTTGAAATCAGGAAACATGATGCCTCCAGCTTTGTTCTTCTTTCTCAAGATTGCTTTGGCTATTTGGGGTTTTTTGTGGTTCCATACAAATTTTAGGATTATTTATTCTATTTCTTTGAAAAATGCCATTGGAATTTTGATAGGGATTGCATTAAATCTGTAGATTGCTTTGGATAATATGGACATTTTAACAATATTGGTTATTCCAATCTATGAGCACAGAATATCTTTCCATTTATTTGTGCATTCTTCAATTTGTTTCATTAATGTCTTGTATTTTTTATATACAGGACTTTCACCTCCTTGGTTAAATTTATTCCCAGATATTTTATTTTTTTGATGCAACTGTAAATGGGATTGTTTTCTTTATTTCTCTTTCTGATAGTTCATTGTTGGTGTATAGAAATGCAACAGATTTTTGTGTATTGATTCTGTATGCTGCAAATTTATTAAATTTGTTTATTAGTTCTAACAGTTTTTTGATGGAGTCTTCAAGGTTTCTATATGTGATATCGTGTCACCTGCAAATAGTAACAGTTTTACTTCTGCCTTTACAATTTGGATGCCTTTTATCTCTTTTTCTTGCCTAATTGCTCTGGCTAGGACTTCCAATACTATGTTGAATAAAAATGGCGAGAGTAGGCATCCTTGTCTTGTTCCTGATCTTAGAGGAAATGCTTTCAGCTTTTCACCATTGAATATGATGTTAGCTGAGGGCTTGTCACATATGGCCTTTATTATGTTGAGGTACGTTCCCTCTATACCCACTTTGTTGAGAGTTTTTGTCATAAATTGATGTTGAATTTTGTCAAATACTTTTTCTGCATCCATTGAGATGATTATATGATTTTTATCCTTCATTTTATTAATGTGGTATATCTCACTGACTGATTTGTGGATGTTGAACCATGTTTCACCCTTATTTTAAATTGAAATATATATTTCTTTTTGTCAGGTATTTCAATACTTTATCAGCAAAGTCCGTCAGAAGCTGCACATTGTTCTCTGCATGAGCCCCGTTGGGGAGGCCTTTCGATCCCGATGTCGGATGTTTCCCTCCCTTGTGAACTGCTGCACCATTGAT
Source organism: Tapirus indicus (assembly GCA_031878705.1). Taxonomy (NCBI): domain Eukaryota; kingdom Metazoa; phylum Chordata; class Mammalia; order Perissodactyla; family Tapiridae; genus Tapirus; species Tapirus indicus. The sequence goes on from CM062923.1 coordinate 71,376,064, forward strand.
TGGTTTGTCCAGGTTGGTGACATTCTAGGATATCTCTTTGAGAAGTTGGACTTGCTTGATTTTTAAAGGGGTAACACATTGTCCAAGAATAACTCAAGAGTACTTGCATTAGCTTTAAAGGCTGCTAGGAATTTACTCATATACAAGGGATGAAATGACAATCATCAAACAAAGCAAAACAGAATTTATAAAGGAAGAGGAAACTATTGAATTTAGCAATGTAGAAGTTATCAGTGATCTTGACAAGAGCTTTTTCAGTGAAGTGGGGGAGAAGGTTCAAGAGAGAAAAGGGGAGAGGAATCAGACAGTGAGTATAGGCAACTCTTTTAAGGAGTTTTAAGGAGTGGTTCCTTTTTTCACGAAGCATAGACAGGAACACTGAGAGATAGGTAATAGCTAAAGAGGTATATGAAGTCAAGAGGGAAGTATTTATAAGTGGGAAACACAAACAACATATGTGTGTGTGCTGATGGAAATGGTCCAGAAAAGAGAAATATGTTGATAATGCAGCAGACAGAGTTAAGCATTGTTGGACCAATTCATTGAATAAGCAAGACGATATGGAATCAAGTCATCAATGAAGGGGCTGACCTGGGCAGGGAGCATGCGCAGCTTACCGCAGAGTAACAGGAGGGAAAGCAGAGCATAAGAGCATAGATGCAGGTAGATGGGAAGATGTGGAGGTGAGAGCTCATTGAAGTTCTGTCTTCATTGCTTCTATTTTTTTTTTTTTAGTGATGTGGGAAGCAAAGTCATCAGCTGAGAATGAAGAGGAAAAAGGAAGTGTTAGCAGGCTGAGGAAGTAGTATAGGGTGTGAAATACTCAGGAGAGTACAAAAGTGATGTATTAGAAAATGTAGAAGCATTTCTGGGCTGCTTTAAGAACCCAGTCAAGCTACTTGTCATGAATTTAACGTGAGGCCAGACAGCATGGTTGTGTATTTTTCTCCAGCCATGCTTAGCTGCATAGTTACAGGCATGAGGTAACAGAGATTTGCATTTGACTAAGGTTCAGGTGAGCTCAAAGAAACAAAAGAGGAGCAAAGGAGTTGACATGAACAAGACAGTGATTGGCACCTAAAGTCCAAACTGCCTGGTAAACAGAGTGAGGACGTGAGGTTCTCATAATGTATATGATTTTAGTCATGGAATTATTCTAAAGACACTCAATCATTTATTCATTCAATCAACAAATGTTTATTGAACAACTTCTATGTGCCAGACACTTTGCTGGGGAGAACAATTGCAGACCCAGACCCCTCTCTAGTGAACACAGCCCTTCAGTCCATTAAACATCATAGACATGAGTAGGAGTTAACTATGTGAAAGGGGAGACAAGGCAAGGAAGAATTCCAGAGAAATACATTTTCCTTAATTGTTAAATTATATATTATGGAAATGAGCAACAGAGTTTCCAAAATATGTCTTAATTACAGTGGCCCAGAGAAGCACTTCTTTCTGTATCAAAGACATTTTTCTCAAATGTCGAAGCTGGGAGTGAAGAACTAAAAGAAAAGCTTTCCCTCATGTGCATGAATGTTCACTTGAGTGTCTCCAATATGGCAGAACGCTATTACATGGAGCTCCGGAGACGGTACTACACAACGCCCACCTCCTACTTGGAACTCATCAACCTCTACCTGTCTATGCTGCGTGAAAAAAGGAAGCAGTTAGTTTCAGTAAGTTTAATATTATCAATAAAAAGAACTTTTTTTTTTTGGCTTGAACTCAAAACTTTTGCCAGAATGAGTGGACGATCTATGTGCCATCTTACCTGCCAGAGCCCTCTCCCTCCTGACATGTGCCCTTGAGAACCTCCAATATGACAAAGAAGTGTCTCATGCTGTCGGTTCAGAGGCCTTCTTCTTCTTTGATATTTATATTTTGTCTTCTGTCATTTACATAAGTGTCTTTGACTCAGTAGAATGATATGGACATTGCAACAGCATCAAAGTTAAGCAGAGAACTAGTCATCTCTGCAGTATTTAATAAGAAGGAAAACTTCTTGTTAAGCAATAGAGATGAGGTTTTGGTGGTCTAACATGTGTTAGTGGTTCCCATTAAGAGCAGGGACCCTGGTGTCAGCCAGACTATGTACAACCTATGCTCTGCCTCTTTCTTGCTGCACAACCTTGAGCACGTTTTGTAACTTCTCTAAACCCTAGTAGAAAGTAAGGTTTACAAATATTTATATCTACCTCTTGGATTGTCTTGGAATTTAAATACGATGCTGTTTGTTAAGTGCTTGGAATAGGATCTGACGCATATGAGGTTCTCAGAAAATAGTGGCTGCCATCATCATCCTCCTCCTCATCAAGCCATTAACATAACCCAAAATTTTAAACACAGTAAAAATGGAAGTATTTACCATTTAGATATTGTTTATGTTTTTCAGAGGATTTTTACGTGGTAAATAAATGCATGCTTTGTAAAATAACTTGACAAATATTTTGAAACCTGACAATTTGAACCAAGCTTTCTGACTCACCTTCAAAAAACAGTGATTCCCAGATGCCTCCTCTACTGCATACCACCCCAAGATCCTAGTCAAGAGTTTCCTACCACTGGGAAGTAGGGTTCAGATCCATCAACCAGAGCTAAGTACCCAGGACACTGTCTCCCTGAGGGTTCTCAGCCCTGCTGACCCATATTGAGGAAACAAGCTCCCAGAGTTATGGCCTCCAGGAATTCCTATCTATCTGAACTTGTCCCTCACTCATTCAACATGCTACCAAGCTACCATGGGGCATAAAAATAGTATAATGTGGGGCCTCAGTGAGCCCACAGTCCAATGATGTCCCACTGCTGTGGCCAGGGGTCCAAGCCCACTATGGTGAATGTCATGGCCATTTCCTAGAGTTCTGTTACCTGAAGATTTCTACACATTCACAATTTTAAGTATTACAAACTGATTTACCAATTCTGTAGACGTAAAATTCCAGTACATGAGTAAGAGATGTCAGTAGACTTATAGTTTATAAATACTCATTATAATAGATATTCTTATTGTCATCTAGGCACGTGACCGGGTGAAGAATGGTCTCACCAAGCTATTAGAAACAAATGTACTAGTAGATAAAATGAAATTAGATCTTTCAGCTTTAGAACCTGTCCTTTTAACAAAATCACAAGATGTTGAAGCCCTGATGGACAAATTGGCAGTGGATCAAGAAAGTGCCGATCAGGTATGCCGCATTACCTGACACTGTGGGTGAGAGGGCTTCAATCACCAACTGATCACATATATAATTACATATGATTGGATTTTTTAAAATTTTATGTCATTAAAATAATTAAGAAATAGATTTATCAATGCTTTTATGTTATAAAATATCTCCCTTCAATAAATCAGCCTGGTTTTTTCCCTGAGAATGAGTAAACCCAGTGAGTGGGACAGAGAGAGTTGTAAGAAAGGTACCACCCACAAAAATAAAGCAGCTATTCTTCTCTTAAGAAGGAACTATTTGTTCTAGTAAGTTTGTCTCCATTTTTCTATCAGCATAGCATGAGATGGACAAAGGGGACCATAAAATGCAATATAGCTAATCCTTTTTCATCATTGGTCTAATCCAAAGGGGAAAATATGACTCATTTGTTTTAAACATTGAAATTCCAATACTGAGACAACTTAAGCAGTCATGTTTCAATGGTTAGGTCCGTCACATTGTGCAAGAAGATGAAGCAATAGCAAAAGTAAAAGCTGAAGAAACCCAAGCCATAGCTGATGATGCTCAAAGAGATCTTGAAGAAGCTCTACCTGCACTTGATGCTGCTAATAAAGCACTGGATTCCTTAGATAAAGCAGATATATCTGAAATCAGAGTTTTTACAAAGCCTCCAGATATGGTCATGACTGTTATGGAAGCAATTTCCATTCTCTTGAATGCCAAGTGAGTAATTCAGAATCATATACTACCAAAATACCTAGTGGAATTCCTTTGCTGCTTTTCTCTACTCTCATTCATGTTTTCATTCTCTTCTCTACCCTCTCATTGATTTGGTCAGTCATTCAACAAATTGGTTCAAAAGCATTTATTTGAACATCTATTTTATGCTAGATGATGGGAGATATAAAGTTCTTCCCTACAAGGCACTTACAGTATAGTGGGGAGACAGACATGAAAAATAATAATTTCAAGACATGCGAGAGTTGCATCGTATTAGGAGTGCTGAGAAAAGAGTGCCTGAGGAGGTATGAGCAGATTTTTCTGGAGATAATGCTCAGGTGGAGAGTGGGATCATGGGGAGAGCTCAGGGAAGTTTGATGATCATGGAATGGAACAGGGCTGGGCAGGAGGGTAGTGATTACATCATGAAAGGTCTTGTATGCTGTGCTAAGCAGTTCAGATTTCATCTTGGAGATATGTAGTTTTCAAACTCTCTTTAGTGATACAATCCTTTTCTCATAAAAATTATAAGAAACCTTTCTATGTACAACCGATCAGAGTGAGGGTAGAGGGCCCAGAGCACCCCCATGCCAGGCTTCCTTACTGACCCTCTGGCCAGCACCTCAGTGGGGCCTAGGAGCTCTGCAAAGCACAGATGGAGAGCCCGGGCCAGAGGGGACCGAGAACCATTGATGTAATTGAATTTTCATGTGAGAAAGACCAATTTGACAAAAGTTCACAAGGAGCAAGCTTGATTGAGAGACATAAAACCAGTTAGAAGGTAATTGTAGTATCCTGGCAAGAGATTTTAAGGATCTAAACTAAGGTAAAAATGTGTGTTCCTGGAACATTTTAAAAATAAAACTATTATTTCTATAATGCCTTACATTTCTAAAACTCCGTGATTTTATAATTTTTTCTCTACCCAAACTGGATTGTATGGAACATTAGTCATCCAATTACCTGTCTCCCATGAACTGTGGTGCATATAACTATCAATTACTGGGATTATGGTATTGAGATTAAAACTACTCACTTATTGGGATAATCTCTCAATGTTCTCAACGGAATACATTTCTTTTTTTCTTATCTCACTTTATTACAATGCTATTAACTTATCATGTCTGTCTTTCAGGCCTGATTGGCCAACTGCAAAGCAACTTCTTGGTGACTCTAACTTTCTAAGAAGACTTTTAGAATATGATAAGGAAAACATAAAGCCTCAAATATTGGCAAAGCTTCAAAAGTATATTAATAATCCTGATTTTGTGCCTGAAAAAGTAGAGAAGGTGTCCAAAGCATGTAAATCCATGTGCATGTGGGTGAGAGCGATGGATCTGTACTCTCGGGTAGTCAAAGAAGTCGAACCAAAGAGACAGAAACTCCGTGCTGCACAGGTACATCATCTGTGTTGTGACATTTTATAGTAAAGGCCGCGATCATTAATCATTCAGGCTCCCTTTACAACACTGCTGTGACCTACGCAATGTAGATCGTAACAATGCTCTTGAAAATTAGTTTTTCTTTTAAAAAATAGCTGGCAAAGAAGATTTTTTTTCAGAAATGACCTCTAAGATCAGCCCTCTTCCAGCATAAAAGGAAAATGAGCCCTTAGTATATCCATATCATCAGGCTATGGTATTTTTGAGGAGCCTTTAGCTCTAGCATCTGATGCTCCATGCTTGATGGTGTCGTCTGAGGTTCTAAAATCCAGCTTAACCCACAATCATGTGAGGTCCCAAGCAGAACAAAGAATGATCGTTTAGTGGAGCAGGTTACCAAAAGGACCGTGGCTATAGAGCAGGGGTCAGCAAACTTATTCTATAAAGATTCAGACAGTAAATGTTTTAAGCTTTGCTGGCTATATGGTTTCTGTTGCAATTACTCAACTCTGCAGCATAAAAACAGCCATCACCAATACATCCACGAGTAAGTGTGGCTGTGTTCCCATATAACTTTACTTATGGATACTGGAATTCCAATTTCATACAGTTATCACGTGTCATGAAATATTATTCTTCTGATTTTTTTCCCAACCACTTCAAAATGTAAAACCATTCTTAACTTGCAAACCATACAAAAATAGGCAGTAGGCTGGATTTAGACTCTAGAGAACTAGTTAGGAAAGGTTCATTTTCTCTATTGCATGAATATTTCATTTGTTTTATCATCTAAAGTTAATAATCCATTGTAGTAACTCATGCATCCCAAATGCTTGGTACATCTGTTTCTTTCTTCTGTGATTTATTTTTTGGGCTTTGTTGTTTCGTTGTTTTGTTCTGTTTGCTTCTGCTCTTATATTTTATTGTTTTACATTTGCTTTAACTTTGTATATTATATCGAAATCTTTTAGGACACGAAAAATAAAACATAACCCTATTTTTTTTAATCTATTTTAAATGGACAAATTCAACCTTCTTTTTGGGCCTATTCTTCAATATTTACTTGATTTCATTAGGCTGAACTTGATATTACTATGGCTACTCTGAAGGAAAAGCAAGCATTACTAAAACAAGTGGAAGGTCAAATACAGGCCTTACAAGATGAATATGACAAAGGTGTGAATGAAAAAGAAAGTCTGGGTAAGTAACTCATTAAATTTATGTTGGTCAGAAATGCCTGATTTTCAAAAGTAGAAAGAGTCTTCAGGCAGTCAGATCTCAGCTTCCATCCAGCATGTAGGTCATATTTCCATTAGATGATTGCATTAGCCTTCTAGCATAAAATTAGAAGAACTGCATATATTGTATATATTCAACTTCTATGTCTGAATAAGGCTTGTTGGGGCATGTTACATTATAACACAAAGCAGCATATGAATTTGATCCAGAAAATAAGTACTACAGGGGCATGGAAAGAGTGCTATCTTCAGCCAGAGTAAATGGAGTAAAGGAGGTCTTTGCGCAGAAGAGGCAAATTTGGACTTGGTTCTGAAATGGGAAATAATGCTGAACTGCTGTGAGGTTTCACAGAGATGTTATTGACATCATTAGCTAAATAATGCTAATTCTGCTATAAACTGAAGCAGGTGAATAAACTTCTATATTTTAGGAAAATATGGAATAACATAACCTGATTTTCTTAAAATTTTCTAGCAAAGACTATGGCCCTAACAAAAGCACGTCTGGTACGTGCTGGAAAGCTGACGGCTGCCTTAGGAGATGAGCAAGTTCGATGGGAAGAAAGCATCCAGAAATCTGATGAGGAGATATCGAATATTGTTGGGAATGTGTTCATAGCAGCAGCCTGTGTAGCCTACTATGGGGCCTTCACAGCCCAGTATAGGCAATCAGTGAGTAAACTTGCTTCCTATAAGGTGGTGAGAAGCAGCTGAAATTGTCATGGGAGTGTCATTTTTCTGAGTGTAGAGGGAGGCTCTCCACTGTGGAGAGGTTCTCCATGATGGAAACTTATTTAAACATTCCACAGCCCGCCACCTCCCCCATCAGCCAGCGACGGTCTACCCTAGGCTTTCCTTAACACATTCCTCCCTTTCCTTTCCTGCCTTAGAAAGCTATTCATCACTTACTTACATAGCATAAGAACCTAAGGGAAGAAGGGACAGGGAGTCCCCTACCATTATGATCAGAAGTGGCATCTAAAGTCAGCCAGGAAGAAGTGTTCTGAATTGGTGAGACTGCTACAAAGGGCCACGCAATGGGAAGGAGCAGGAAAATGAATTATTTGGAGAAATTTCAAGCCATTTTTATGAAATGCCTTCCTGAAAATGTTTCACCCTTGTCCTTGAATTGTAAAACCTAGTTAGTATAGGACTCATATAGACTACAGGAGCTCAGTGGTCCCAGTGGTGCCAATGGTGCTCTTGGGGGACAGACAGTTCTCTCTTGTGCATGACTGTACCATTCACTGAAGGAGGTAACATGCTGACATCCGTCTGCCCCGTCTACTAATTGCTAGTGGCACCCACAGTCATTGTGATAACCTGAAACTTCTCCATGCGCTCCCAGACTCTATCAAGAGGGGCAGTACACCCTGGTTGAAGACTACTGTGACAACTCTTGTCATTTATACATGAGAAAACTGAGGTTCAGACAGGGGGAGTAACATGTCCAAAGTCACAGCTAGTTAATAGTATAGTTTTAGGCCCCAGATCTCCTGACTTTCAGTCTGCTCCTTGTGTCTCGTGCTTGGATGCCAGGCTGCCTGTGACGACTGGTAGAACTTATTCTTAACCCACCATTTTGTATGTATCCTCATTCACTCAGTGTTCCTGACTCCACACAAGTAAGCTTTCCTCCTTCTACAGCTTATAGAGTGTTGGATCCAGGACTGTCAGTCTCTGGAGATCCCAATCGATCCTGCCTTCAGTCTCATTAACATTCTTGGCGATCCCTACGAAATACGGCAGTGGAACACTGATGGGCTTCCCCGTGACATGATCTCAACAGAAAATGGCATTTTGGTTACTCAAGGGAGACGGTGGCCTTTGATGATTGATCCCCAAGATCAGGTGTGTAACTAAGGCTTCAGTTAAAGAGCAGCCTATTAAGTCTGCTTAATATGGTGCTATTATAAATTCTAAAAGTGGACTTTCACATACTTGTCAGATCTTAGGATTTTTGACCTAGAAGGGAGTTTAGAAGTCTTCTAGTCCAAGTCCCTCATTTTGTGGAGGTCGAAAGTAAAAAGGGAAGAGTCCAGGTGCTCTGCATACTTGATTTTGATCGGTTTTGTTTAGGGATTGACCATTCGTTTTCTGTTTTCTGTGGGAGCAGAAACTCATTCCTGTATAGTCCTTGTTCCCAAAAGGTCTGAGGAATCAGCATGAAGTCAGAGTATGATGAATTGTAGGGCAAGCCTGCCTGGAATTTACAGAATCCCATCATGTGACTCCTAAGTTCATGGATCAGACTGTTCTAAATGGGGTTTAGAAAACAGAGCCATTGTGAAAGCAAAGGAGACTGGGTTGAATACCTGAAATATGTGGGGCTGGCCCAGTGGTGTAGTGGCTAAATTCACGCACTCTGCTTTGGCAGCCCGGGGTTTGCAGGTTCGGATCCCAGGTGCAGACCTATGCACTGCTTATCAAGCCATGCTGTGGCAGCATCCCATATAAAGTAGAGGAAGATGGGCACAGATGTTGGCCCAGAGCCAGTCTTCCTCAGCAAAAAGAGGAGGATTGGCAACAGATGTTAGTTCAGGGCCAGTCTTCCTCACAAAAAAAAAGAGAGAGAGAGAGAGAGAAGAAACAAAAACCACCCGCAAAAAACCTGAAATATGGGCTTTTTCCCTAGCTGGGTCTTTTCTTCATTTGTTCCAAATTTGAATAAAAGGAAGAATCCCAAATGCTGGGTTTAAAAAGTGTTTTTATTTGCAGGGGAAGTCGTATTTTTATTTTATCTTTTTTTATCTTTTAAAACTGTTTCTAAATTGAACAAAATTTCTAAGCTTTACTCTAAAAACTTTCACTTTCTAGCTGTTTATAAAACTCTAAAGCAAATGTCCTGCTCTGTGCTTTCTCATACAGGCAAACCGCTGGATAAGGAACAAGGAAAGCAAAAGTGGGTTAAAAATCATTAAGCTTACAGACAGTCATTTCTTACGCACACTTGAAAATTCCATCCGACTTGGTTTACCTGTCTTACTGGAAGAGGTTTGCTTTTCACTTTTCTTTTGTCGTGTTAGTTCCCAACTTTCAGATCATATTTGGAATCCTATACAGGCCATATCTGCATCCTGCTAAAGATACCAGTCAGCTCCATTTTCAAACTGGTCAAACCAATTGCTTTGTTCCTTAAACAATACACTCTCATATGGGGAGAAATCTGTTGATTGAACGGACTTTTCTGTTTCCAGACACTGTTTAGGTGTTAAGTGGGAGGGGCTCTGTTTTTAGACACTGCTGATTCTCAGGCCCCATTATGGCTCTTGATGGTTAGCTGCTCCAGAAATTCAGAGCAGTGGTGCCATTAGGGATTGTCTACACACACGAATGATGTGAAGCCAGTAATGAAGTGATATGATAAAAATGAACTTTTGTTTTTTAAAAACAGATGTTTGTTGAGTCTAAGTGCTCCATTTCTTCAGAATCACTCCAAGAATGGATGTTTTTGAAGTTACTCATTCATTCAACACATGTTAATTGAGAATCAGTGCCAAACAATATAGATGTGGTTCTTGCCCTTCGTAGCTTACAATCTAGTTGGGGACAGAGACAGTAAAGAGAGAAAAGAGAGAGGAAGTGAGAGGGAAAGGAGGAAGAGAACTTGTGGTAAAGGCTTTGAAGGAACAAGCCCAGTGCTGACATGGCCAGTAGCGGGGGTGAGGGGCTGATGTAGATGCACGGCTACAGGCGGTAACATGTGAACTGTGACCTATATGAGGAGCTCAGCCATGGGAAGAGCTCAGAGAGAAGGGCTTCCCAGGCAAAGCGAACATGTGCAAAGGCCTTGGGCACAAAAGAGACTGGTTAATAATTGTGGTTTCTTTCCCTAATTTACCATTCTATTTGTGCAAGAGAAGAATGAGTGAGCGAACGCCTGGGCTGTAAGCTGAGTCTCAGTTTAACCAAGCCTAGAAGTACATCTGCTTCAGCAGAATGGCAAGAAGCTCAGAAAAGAGCATTGTCCTGGAGCAGCTGAGCTGCAGCACTGGCGTGGTGCCTGGAATAGTAATCAATATTAGCATTAGCTACCATTTATTGAGTGCTCGCTACATGCTAGACTCTGTTCTTGGATTTTACATTTGTTAACTCTTTAATCCTCACTGCAACCCTACAAGGTAGTTACTACTATTATCCCATTTTACCAACGAGGACACTGAGGCACAGAAAGGTTAGATAAACTGGTTAGATAAAAGGTTAGATAAAGCCTTGACTGTCTAGAAAATCCACAGCAAGTTACCACACTCCCAAGTCGAGTTACAAAGAGCACAAGAAGCCTCCACGTGTGGCTTCTGGCCTTGACCAACACAGATAAGATTCTGTAATAGGCCCCGAGCCCTCATTCAAACCCTGAAGTTACAGGAGTGGGTGAGTCCTCCTAAAATCTTTGGCGCAGTTATGAGAGCCCCAAACTGGATTCTTAAACCCCAGTTTACTCATGTCACAAGAGATCCTGAGGGAATTTCTTCTCTCATGGCAGGGGACAAAAGACTTTCTGTGATAGTCTGCCCCTGAACAGCAGAGCCTTTTAACTGTAGCTGAGTGCTCTTCAGAGTGGGGGTGGAACCCTGGTCAGGGCCCCAGCCAGGAACAGGACACTCTGACTGGCCTTCCTGCTTTCTGTGACTTGGGGTCATAAGCATTATAGACCTAGCTGCTTTCTACATCTGTAGGGTGACATTTTCAAACTTTGTGGCCAGCCATTCATGGGTGTGAAATCAAGTTAGTCAGTCTCAATCAGCATTTTTTAATGATACAGAATAGAATTTAAAAAGCACAAAATTGTATCATGAGGAGTAAGGGAAATTTTATCTCATAAACTTTTGTTTTATATATATGCTTGGATACCATGTCACAATGTGAAATAGATTTGTTAACATGGATTACAATCAAATTTTGACAGGTCCTAGGCCATGGGCCCCCATCACACACGTGCTGACATAAAGATGTCTGTCCTGGGGTCCACTGGCAATGTCTGCATGCCCAAGTTCTTACCAACAATCAGATTTGCTTTGAGGGGGGGAAAAAACTGTCATATAGAATAGAGGTCCACAAACTTTTTCTGCAGTCAGATATTTTAGTTTTTTAGGCTACATACAGTCTCTGTACAATATTTTCTGAACAAATATGCTTTATTTTGTTTTGGTTTTGGAGTTTTGTGTGTTTGTTTTCACAACCCTTTAAAAAGGAAAAAAGCATGGGTCCAGCCCAGTGGTGTGGTGGTGAAGTTTGCGCGTTCCACTTCGGCAGCTTGGGGTTCGCAGGTTCGGATCCCTACGCCACTCATTAAGCCATTTGTGCCACATACAAAATAGAGGAAGATGGGCACAGATGTTAGCTCAAGGCCAATTTTCCTCAGGAAAAAAAAAAGAGGAAAGGTAAAACCATTCTTAGCTCAACAGCCATATGAAAACAGGCCACAGAGGCCCAGACTTGGCCTGCAGGCTCTGGATTGCCAACTCCTGACTGAGAACTGTGCAAGTGAGCAGATCTTCATTTGTCTGGGCCTGCTGAAGGCCGACCCTCCAGTGACTCTCCTTTCTTAGCTTCTTTCTCATAGGGATGAATAGTGCATAAGGTTAGTCTAAATAGATGTATCGATGTATCACCTTCACATGTTTTTATTTCCTTAGACTATTGATAAGAAAATCACTGGAAAATGTACACTAGTAGAGGTAGTGAGAGGACATTAAGAAATATCTATAAGATCACTGACAAATTACTCGTGCAAAATAAATACTGAGGCCTAAGGAATTTGGAGAAGTTGATGCCATCTATCTTAACAGCCTGTTTTTTATATTGTTTTGTTTTATTTTCATTTTTTAGCTTAGAGAAACCCTGGACCCAGCTCTAGAACCCATTCTTTTGAAACAGACTTTCATGAGTGGTGGACGACTGCTCATTCGCCTTGGAGACTCAGACATTGATTATGATAAAAACTTCAGGTTCTATATGACAACCAAATTGCCAAATCCCCACTACCTGCCTGAGGTATGAGCTGCTGGTCTGGAGTTCCCAGCCTGACTGGATTATTATGGTGTGATGGGTCTCTGAAGTTGGTGGGTTCCCACCGGAAGGGAACAACTCTCCCCCAGCTCCCTCTTGTCCCTCTGCAACCCCCTTCCTCCACTACCCTCCACTCTGGCATCTCTTCTGAATCCTGACTCTGATTCCAATCGCCCTTGTGCTCACCATCTAAATGGAACTTAGATTCCTCCCCACTTGGTCCCCAGGCCACTGCACTGTCTCACTACCCTGTGCACCTCTTCAGAGTCCTTGCCATCTCCCTCCTGGCCCACAGCCACTCCTCACCACACCACTGCCTTCTAATCATTCTTCTCCCTCCTTCAGCACAAGGCCATTTGTGCCCCTCTTATTGTGGCTGATAAATGAATCAGAGCTCAGTTGAGAGTCTATTGGGGGAGAGAGGGGACCTGTCAGTGTTTAAGTGTGCAAGTGCCCATGGGATACAGCCTCAAATAAAGAGTTGGCCTGCTTGGAAACTCTGGTGACTGGCAATATTAAAGACTCATGATTCAAACGTCCAGTGTCTGTACTTAGAGTTCTTGGGGAGGGGCATCTTGTCCCCTTCCTCACGCTGTCAGACTATTTGAGGGGCACTTCCATACACATGGAAGTGTGAACCCCACTTCCATACACATGTCCTTGAGCCACGATAGGATCCAGAAGAACCCTTACTCTTGTGCTGCAGAGCCCCAGGCAGTTGCAACAGATATGGAGACAGCTGGGACTCCTTTCTCCCTTCCTGCATAGGGCTCCAAGGGGCAGCTCCACCCTGCAGCCCTTTGGGGCTGCCACAGCTCCGGGTGCAGCTGCTCACTCTGCAGGGTCTTGCAGGCCCGGCAGCCCTCCCCTTCTCTAATAGGGCCCTCACAAATAGGGACGGGACTTCACTATCAGAACTTTACTCCTCAACCCCCTGCCCCCCAAAATCCTTGAATATACCATTTCAAATAGTGTCATGTTCATTTTAGTTACTGAATTCTCATAGCTGCTTGTCTTCTCTAGACATGTTCGGGTCGGATGAAATTGACACACTTCTTGAATAAGATGAGGGAAATGTCATTAAAAGTCTAGGTCGCAGTTTTCCTTGTCAGCCTTGAGGGATTTAATTATACAGCCACTGCCAGAGCTCATGTCCCAAGTTCCATTATAGAGTTTAGAAAAATGACTGATGCGCCGACTTACAATCTTCAATTTCTCACTTATTTAACTTTTGAGAGGGGGCACTGCACACCTTACCCAACCCTAGCTCTGTGACTGTGGGTAAATTATTCCATTTCCTGGATCCTCAAGTCAATCAACCATAAGATGGAGATAAAACCCACTTCAAAGATTTGTTCTGAAGATTAAATAGGAATAACACATGTAAAATATATGACTTTCAAACTTACTCTTATTATATTTATTTTCTTTTGCTGTTGACTTGTTCATATCAATAATGTCATAATATTATAGCAACAATTTTTCATAAAAGTGTTATGATGAGAAAAGTATGTTTCTCATATTTTTCACTATTTATCATCAATAATAGCTTCTTTTTAACAAGGACAAACTATGTACAAGTCACCATAAATAAGTGGTTTTATTACCTCATTTAGTCCTCACAAATACTCCATAAGTTGTTACTATTATCATCTCAGTTTTTAAATACCAGGAACTGAAGCTCAGAGTGGGTGAATGGCTTGTCCAACATCCTACATGCTCTAAAGGGTGCAGCTGGAATTTGTACCCAAGCTGTTGTGTCTATAACCCAGCTTCTAACCCTTCATGGGCTGACCTTTCCTTAGAACACCATATAGGATTGTAAAATTGTGGCATTTGAAGAACAAGATTGTCACTCACATTGGCAGGAAAATCATGCTAGGATTTTATAAGACACGGTGTGGTTGTTGTGTGTGGGGAGTGTGTTCACAGTTAGACCTGGGATACATCCAGCAGGGTAATAATGAGCCATGTTCTCATAAAGAAAGCACTTCTTATTGTATTAATCTGAACTTGAGCATCTTTATGTACTCTATGTTTCTCCTCTAGGTGTGCATTAAAGTTACCATCATCAACTTCACTGTAACCAAATCAGGTCTAGAAGATCAGTTGTTAAGGTAAAAAAGGGGGGCAGGGAACAAAGGTTTCCTACAATTTTGTTTAGAAATATTGATGAAGAAAAGGATTAGTTCCTGCAGACAAAGAGCTGGGAGCAAATTATGAAAGGAAGTTCACATGTATAGACAGGGCTGCAGCTGGCGGTAAGGCCCCTTTTTTAGATGCAAGAATCATTTCCTGGAGGTGGTAGGATTTCAGACTCTCCCATGTCAGTATGAAAAGAATGTTCCAGGCATCATTTTCAGCTTGGCACATGCAACCATTAGAGACAGAAACTGAATTAGAGAGAACACGCATTGAGCAAATTTTCCTAAGAGAAGCTGAGCAGAAGCTATGGAACGGTGGTAGGGTGCAGGCTCTGAAATATAAGATGAAGAAGCAGAATTAATATGTCATTCAGTGAATAGCCACCATGTAAACCCAGGAGAAGAGGGGCCTTGTGCATGAGGATTTGGCTGGTAGCATTAGTACTCAGCTAAGCAGCATTCAGAATAAGGACAATTAGAAATGAGGAAAGAAAAATAGAAGTAACTTTATGGCACTGACAGAGACAATTTAGGTATTCCAACTTTGGTTCTAGCGATGTGGTGCGACTTGAGAAACCCGAGTTGGAAGAGCAAAGAATCAAGCTCATTGTGAGGATCAACACTGACAAAAACCAGCTGAAAGCTATTGAAGAGAAAATCCTGAGAATGCTCTTCACATCAGAAGGAAATATTCTGGACAATGAAGAACTTATTGACACACTCCAGGATTCAAAGGCAAGTAAAATATTTTTAGTATTTATAGAAAGTGTGTTACTTCAAAAGGTAAAACTACAGCTTTTGAGCGTCCTGCAAAGTCTTTTAAAGCAAGAATGGTGACTACAGCTGGGCTGCCAGGGGCGTACACAAGAGTGTGCCTGGCTAACAGGGTCCCTTGCCAACCAAAGGAAGAGCAGATAAACTGAAGACAACTGCTCCTCTTGTCTTGTCTGCGTTTTTTAAATAAAGCATGTAAGGTAAAGTACTGGGACAAGATACAAGTTGAAAGGAACAACACAATTATATATTCATATCAATGTCACCCCCTCCAGGAAGCTTCCCTGGTATTCCCAGCTGGAATTAATCTCTTCCTTCTTGGAACACCTGTAGCACCTTATCTACCCTCTAATACAGCACTTGTCACTGTTTACCTTATGTCATAGTTATCCAATTACATGTCTTATCCCTCTTGTTAGGTTGTTAAGTTCTATGCAGCAGGAATTGTCTTATAAATTGGGTGAGTTCTTGGCTTTCCCCTTTGCCAGCTTAGGAATCCACTTTCCTAGATCTGCTAAGTCATTACCACTCTTTTGTCTGCATTCCAGTTCTCAAAATTTTATTGATATTTCCTCTTCCATTCCTCCCATCTTTGTGGGTTTGCACTGTTTTTTAAAATCCCTTTACTATAATTTTATCATGGGTTTCCACAGGGAGTAAAGGTAGGCACATGTTTCTGACCTCCATCTTTATCTTAAACTGGTTTCTGTTTGCGAGGTGTTGCCTTGGACACATCCTTTCTATAGGGTAGAGATAGGACTGATGCTTCTGGGCTGCATTTCCTGCCACTTCCTGCCTATAATTCATACTCCTTTAAACTCCCAAAGCCCTCATTTAAAAATAGGTATCATACTCCCTAACCACCGCTGAAGCGTCAAGTCTCTAGGTCATAATGTCCATAAGTAGTCGTTAAACTCAACTGAGGTGTATAGTCTTCTAATATTAGGCAAAAAGAAGCAAATTGTCCGCTTTGCTTTCTCTTTAGCCCTGGGTTCTGCATTATCAGGGCCTTGTGCTCCCCAAGGAATAAAGAATTGTTTGCAAGCGGATCTCCATGATCCAACTGCTCCCCTATCAACTTCCTTTTTTGTACTCATATGTAAAAGTTTTACTTGAGTTCACTATTGAGATCAAGGTTTCCCACTCAACTCTACCCTTTCTTGCCCCCTCAGGTTGCTAAGAGGTCAATACAGAGAGAGTTTGAGCCTTTGATTCCTGGACACAGCTTCTGCACTGAGTCGCTCCCTTCCCTTTCCTGGTGGGCTGGGATGGACAGTCTAGACTTAGCCACTCTGACTGCTGAGCACTTGAAATGTGGCTAGTCCGAATGAAGGTGTGTTGTTAGTGTAAAATACACACCAGATTTCAAAGACTCAAACCAAAAAAAAGTAAAAATATCTCAATCATTTTTATATTATTTATTGATATAGATCAACATATGTTGGTTTATATTGGATTAAATAAAATATATTATTAAAATTAATTTCACTATTTTTATTTTTAAGAAACTTAGAAAAGTTAGAATAATATATGTCTCACATTATATTTCTATTGGGCAGCGTGGGTGTAGACAGAATCCTGATGGTCTCTTCAGCTCTCCCTTCAATAGAGTCAATACTGAGCAGCAGTTCCCATAGTGATTTTTCATGGTCTTTGCCCTAGACCCTTTGACTTTCTAGAGAAAAATGATCTCCCAACCTAGGGATATCCACAGCTGAAAAAAATTATGGGCAGGCGGGAGGGACAGACAGCAACCTAGAGAGACTGAGAGAGACAGAGAAAGGAATCTTGAAAAGCCCATTGGCCAAAAGACTCCCCAGAGCCACAATCCCCAAATACAGAAAACCAAAAGAACAGCAAGAGACCTTGAAAACGTCTCCAACTTACTTAGGTTTATAACCCTTCACAAGCAACAGCTTCCACCTCCAGGTTTCCTTACATCTACACCTGGGAATGCTAGGGAAAGAAAGAGGAGAATATTAGTCTTCCTTGTTATTCCAGAGTGGGATGTGGTACCACTTCCTTCCAGCCTCTCTCTAGCCCCTTCTTTTGGGCAGTTTCATGGGTGTCCCCTCTCCCTTCATATCTTCATTCATTATGTGTACCCTGGATCATTTTAGGACTGCTCACGAGGCAATCAGGGAGCAAATGGGAGAACTTGTTAGTGTTCCCATGTCAGAAGTATCTCAGATTCCAGTCTCAGAGAAGTACTGCTCCAGTCTTTTCAGGGCTACTTGTACTGCCAATTCCCATTTGCCCATTCCTAACTCTGGAAGGAAAGGAGCTCGGCTCAGTCAGAAGGTCACTAAGTCTTGAGACTCAGTCATTCTATCTGGGGACCCCCTTATTAGAATCACTAATTCATCATATCCTTATTTCTTTCGTAGACCTTATTGGATACATACCAAAAATCTCACCACTTGTTTGAAACAGATTCTTAAGAACTTGTTTTCATATATTTATTCAGATCACTTCTGGTGCCATTAAAACCAGGCTGAAGGAAGCAGAGTCCACTGAACTGATGATAAACGTTGCTCGTGAGAAGTATCGTCCAGTAGCCACCCAAGGCTCTGTCATATACTTTGTTATTGCAAGCCTCTCAGAAATAGATCCTATGTATCAATATTCATTAAAATATTTTAAACAGGTAAGTGTGGTGGTGGTGGTGGTGGTAGTGGAATTTATCTCTTTGGCTTCCCTTTAAAACCCTGTTGAGTTACTTCTTGCCTCAAACAAGTCATGAGTCTAGTTGTCAGGTAAAATCCTCCAGGAGTTTGGGTTCAGACTATGTTTCAAGAGTGGCTCCACCTGCCGTGTCTCCTAAGGACTCGAGTGCCCAGCATGCACAGAATACACTCTGTAGGGGAAGAATAGAAAGCCTCTTTGCAAGTTTCATTTTCTCTTGGCTTCCTCGACTAACCAGCTTGCTTGTTTTCCTTCTTGCCTGCCCTCCTTTTTTTCTTTTGAGTCACAGCTCTGTGCTAAGTCTTTATACTTTCTCTATAATTGTCTGACTTCCTTTCCATTCTTAGAGTTTTCTGTGCTGTATCTCAAGTCTCTGACAGCACTGACCTTAAGCTTTCTGTATCTTTTTTTCCTGGAACTTTTTATACAACAGGCTATCCCCCCACTCCCTGGCTTTTAGTAGATGAATTGTACCTGCTCTAGTCTCTTTTCTTTTGTTCCTTTCCTGCTTTCACCTTATTACTATGAGACTTTCTTGTTTTATTTATGGTCTCTCTCCTTGATCTCATACGCACAGTTGAATTTCATCTAATCTCTTATGAGTAGGATATTTTCACCCCTCATCCTCTTTGTGGCAGCATTCTATATCTCCCAAAAGCAAATTCCATGTCACAAAACTTTGGCAAGCAACAGCAATTTGCCTGAAGATGTCCAGGGGAGACAGAGTTTACATCGCTTATTACACAGCAAAACTGACCAAGCATCCCCAGTGGTCCCTCCAGAGTTTCTCTCAGCTACCAGTGGCCTCCTCCTCTCAGCACCCCCACACACGGCCATCCTGGCTCAGTTTTCACATCTACCAGCTCCTAGTCCCCCTTGTTTATACTGTTCCCTTTTCTGTGCAGAGCAGTTTAGCTCAGTCTCACTTCTCTAATCATCTGTGCTCACACGGTGCATAACACAACTCAGCAGACAAAGGCCTCTCCATATGCGCCACTCACAGTAGAAAACAGTGGAGAATTGTAAATGTACCCTCTTTCCCTGCAACACATCTTTATTTCCTGTTATAAACCCCTATACCTTTAGTCAGTGCTGGCTCTCACACTGGAAGCCAGGCCAGCCTAGGCCTAGTGTTTTCAAAACACTGCTCCACATACACGGGATCCTAAATGGATTTTCATAGATGTTGCCCATAAAACACAGTTCAAATTCCAAAGCCACATCCACCCTGTCCCTCTTGACCTCTCGAGTCACATTTCCTACTACTCTTCCGCAATAGCCAAATTGATCCATTCACATTCCCTAGATTCACTGGATGCTTTTATGTTTATGACACTCCCTCTGTTGTTAGAGTGCCGTCTCTCCCAGCTTAAATGGCACCTTCTCCGGTGAAGCCTGTTGCTGGGGCTGAAGTCATCTGGAGGCTCGATTGGGCTGGATGTCAGAATGGCTCACTCTCGTGGCTGGGCTGTTGATAGTGGCCTACAGTTGCCTCTCCATGTGGCTTGGGCTTCTCACAACAGGGCAACTGGGCTCCAGGAGAGCACCTCCCAAAAGCAAATGTTCTAAGAAACCCAGATGGAAGCTGCAAGGCTTCTTCTGACCTATCCTAGGATGTCATGTGTCATCACTTCTGCTGCAGTCTCTTAGTCAGTCGAGTCACTAAGGCGACCCCAGATTCGAGGGGAGGGGATTTGGACTCCACTTCTCAAGGGGAGGAGTAGCAAACAACTTGCAGCAGTCTTTCATCCAACATATTCGATAACGCCTCATATGGCACTCACACTACATTGCCATGGGTGCTGGGCTTTTCTCTCCTGCTGGAGTCTGACCTCCCAGAAGGCAGGAATGAAGCCTCCCCCCTCCCTGTTTCCTCCCGGGGTACTTAGCACCATATAACTCTTCATGAGTATTTCATGAATGAAGAGTCTGTTTCCATCCCTCCATAAAAAAGCTGTTGAAATATTCAAACAATTTTTATGACACTAGCGAAGTGTGGTTTTTTCCTCTCGAGGTCTTGTTTAGTACCCTTGATGTGGTTGGGAGTCCAGCAGCAATAGCAGCTGCAGGAAAGAATGGAAATGAAGAACTGAGAGAAATGAGAGGCGTGTTGTTCAGGCACACCTGACCTCTCTTCCAACAAGGTGTGCATTTGCTTTAGCGGCCTTTAAAAGCCATTTGCCCTGGGGTCAAATCTCAGTTCCTAAAGGCAGGGGTTTGCCATTCTCATATCTCTGCTCTCTCCCTTTACTTGGCAGTTATTAAATCTAGCAAGGTAAGGAGTAGTAAATCCTTTAATTCTACCTAAAGGACTTTGATAACACTTTTCTCATCCTGGGTGTTTTGGAATTCGTGCTCTTCAAGGTTTCAAAATCTCCTTCAAGAAATAACAATGAAGATGCTCTGAAAATATCTTGGGCTGACAGAAAAAGGGTGAATCATCAAAACACTAGAGTTTTGCTGTTTGGAAGGGAAACTAGGAACTCAAAACATATTTGAGGTGACAGCCCTGGCCAGGACATCCTCTACCAAACCCAGCCATAATTCCATTTGCACTAAATTGTTTAAGGTCTATCAAGATTCTCCATGTTTTATTTTGGCACCAAGTTTATCACATTTCACTGGACTTTAACCTCTCTGCTTCTTGTCAGGATGTTAAAGAAAGCCCAATCCTCTTTTCTTCTGAATGTGTTAAAGAAACAACTCCATGACCCTTTGTCGACCAAACTTTGGGAAGAATTAACACAGGCTTTCTCGATTCTCTAAAATAAGTGTATGCTTCCTCCAAGCCCTTTGACTGTTGGGGAATGGAAGCCTATCTTTCGGTGAGGAGACTGACAGAGTCAGGCTCTTTTCCCTTGTGCTGCATCCTGTTAGCAGGAGGGGTGGGTACAGGGAGGCCTCACAACGGCAGAGCAGTGTTTTGCGGGAGGAGTAGAGTATATTTCTTGGCCCTGATCTGCCTTGGTCCTCGGCTGGCTTCCAGCTTCCAGTCTGTTTTGATCAGTCTGATCTCCCCATGAGCAATGCATCTTGATGCCTCTCAAGGTGGCCCAGGGATTGGGCAGGCCCGGCCTCACCTTGCATCTTTGCCCTTTGTGCTGCAGATCCTCTGAGACTGAAGCCACGTGCCCCTCTAGTCCCTCGTGAGATTCCCCCAGTCTCTGCTGCAAAATCCTCCTGCCCCATGACTTCCAGGCAGGCTCAAGAGTTCAGGCTCTGCTCAGCTTCCTCACACAGCTTTGGGCCCTTGCAAATTTTTAAATTTTCCTTTCATGCTACTTGGAATTTGCAGGAAATGGGTAGGGCTACCTCTGGCCCTCTCATGCCTAAGCCCTCATTTTACCATCTCTTCTGCTTTCCCAGTGTCCTTGTAACATGAGGCACCTCCAGGGAAGGGGGCCAGCTTTCAAAATTTCCGAGTAGGAAGCAGGGTGGAAGTCTCCTTTAAAATTAGTTTCTCTTAAATTTCAAAGAAAATTCTAGCACATTCTTCCCACACCCTAAGAATTATCTTGAGGAAGTGCCAACAAGAGCACATGACCTTACCTTGCCCCTACCTCTCTTGCCCCAAAGTGATTATAAATCTGAGTTGAGGATCTGAAAAAAACTGGTTCTGCCAGCTTACCTCCATTTTCCAATGTTTTCTGTCTCACATCAAGATGATGCCTTTTGAATGATGTCACGAGTTTGGCATTGGTCCATTTCTGGAAAATGGGGAAAAAAGGAGAGTGCAGAAAATAAATGTCACATATGAATTTGGGATGAATTCTATACTTTCTCATAGTACAGTATGTATCTCCTATGCTGCTATTTTCTCACTGAATAGAGGAGTAGGAAGCAGAGGGTTTTTTTCTTCACAGAAATTGAATTAAATCAGAGACGTTGACAGAGCTCTCTTTCACACAGTTGTTCAATACAACAATTGAAACTTCTGTAAGGACAGATGATCTACAGCAGCGCATGGAAATACTACTGGAACAAACTCTCTTAACTGCTTATGTCAATGTATCCAGAGGACTTTTTGAACAACATAAACTTATCTACAGCTTTATGCTCTGTGTTGAGATCATGCGTCAGCAAGGAAACTTAACTGATGCTGAATGGAATTTCTTTCTCCGAGGTTCTGCAGGACTAGAAAAGGTACCTATTTCAAGTTTAGGTTGTAAATGTTATTTTAGATAGAGCCCACAAATACCTACCAACACTCCATGGTGGCTAAAGGTTATACATTTGGCTGTGTGACCCAGTGGGGAGGGTGCTGGGGGTCAGGAAGCCCAGGTTACAGCTTTGCCCTGTCTCCAGGAGCTGTGTAATGTGGCTAACATTTGACCTCTTTCTGCAGCAGTGTCCTCTTCTATACAAAAGGGATGCTGGGAGTAACTAGTGAGCTAGTAGATGTGAACATGTTTTGAAAAGTTGACCATCTTACAAATAGAAAGAGTTAAAATCCAGTAAAAGTTGTAATTCACAGATGTGGCAATACTGTTTGTGAAATCCTGACCCTCTCTTGAGTGGACACATCTTTCATTATATAGCACAGGAAGTAATATAACTTGATTGTTGCCTTCTGTAATACTGTAATACAAGTTCTGCTACAATTTCCTTCTTCAAGTTCATCCTTTTGTCTAACTTGCTCCAGCCCCTTTAACTGACCTAACTCACCCAGCTACTACAAACCTGGTAGCCCACAGAAGTGAGCCACAGTCCCCCCAACTCTTGCCTACAATTCCATCTCAGCCCCACTCTAAACTCTTGGCTTTGTCCTGCCAATCTTGAGCCTTGCCCTTGGCCCTGCAGACATGACACCTGTACCTGTTTGCCAGTATTTGAGCCTCAGTGTATCACTGGGAGTGTGGACATCATGCTTTTATTTGACTCTCAGTGCCTGATGCTCCCAGGACAAGCCCAGACAAGACATCTCCACCAGATGGTCCTTCTTTCCCAATCCCCACCCATCTTGCATGCATACATGTTCTATTAATCCTTGCCTAATGCTATCTTAACTTCATAATCACAGTTAATACTTGCAGAGGGCTTGCTATGTGTTTTATGTATATCAATTCATTTATTCCTCTCAGTATTCCTCTTACATGAGTTCCTAATTTTATCTCTAGTCTGCAGCTAAGATAATTAGGCACAGAAAGATTAAGTAACTCATCATGATCACATAGTAAATAGGGTTTGGAACCAGAATTCAAAACCTTGCAGTCAGTCTGTCAAGCTTGACCTCTTACCTACTTCACTCTCCTGCTCACTACTAGTCAGTCACTGAGCCAGGCCCTTCCTAGTGCATCTTGTTGACAGCACTCTTGTTGACAGCCTTGTTTACAGTTTTCTTAAGCAGAGGCTTGGAGAGGCTAAAGAACTTTCCAGAATCACACAACTAATGCATGACTGTGATTCAAACCTGTGTCTAAGCTTCCAAAGCCCATGTCCATTCCAGTACTACCTGCTACTTCTCATGAGCAACATATTTTGAAAATAAACTTAAAATATGTTTTAAATACCATCAAACTCAAGACTTAAAAATTACCCAGAAATCATCTTCAGAAACTTCTGAAAAGTTTTTTTTATTAAACTTTCTTTTCCTCCACCATGAGGAAATTGAATGATTGTTGACTGATTTTTTTTTTTTTAGAAATGTGTTTGGGAGATATCTTTTATCTAGTTCCTTCATTTAGTTGCTAGTATCTTAATACTAGTATTTTCCATTTTTATCATAAGTGCTATATATCGATAGATGAACGGAATCAATAAAATAAAAAAGAAAAACCACTTGATCATCTTGGTAGATGCAGAAAAAGCATTTGACAAAATCCAACACCCTTTCATCAGAAAAACACTCAACAAACTAGAAATAGAAGAGAACTCCCTCAACCAGGTAAAGAGCATATACGGAAACCCACAACTAGCACTGTACTTAATGGTGAAAGCCTGGATGCATTCCCCCTAAGATCAGAAACAAGACAAAGATGTCTGCTCTAACCACTTCTTTTCAACATTGTACTGGAGATTCTTGCTAGGTCACTTAGGTAAGAAAATGGAATAAAAGGCATCCGGATTGGAAAAGAAGAAGTTAAGCTATCTCGGGGCCAGCCCTGTGGTATAATGGTTAAGTTCGTGTGCTCAGCTTCGGCAGCCCGGGGTTCGCAGGTTTGGATCCCAGACATGGACCTACACCACTCATCAAGCCATACTGTGGAGGCGACCCACATACAAAATAGAGGAAGATTGGCATAGATGTTAGCTCAGGGCCACTCTTCCTCAAACAAAAAGAGGAAGATTGGCAACAGGTGTTAGCTCAAAGCCAATCTTCCTCATCAAAAAAAAGGAAGAAAAACTATCTCTATTTGGAGATGACATGATTTTACATATAGAAACCACTAGGGAACCTACTTTAAAAACTATTAGAATTAATAAACAAGTTCAGCAAGGTTGCAGGATACAAGATCAATATACAAAATTAATTTGTATTTCTATACACTAGTAACAAACAATATGAAAATGAAATTAAGAAAACGCTTCCATTTATAATGACATCAAAAAGACCAAAATACTTAGAAATAAGTTGAACAAAAGAAGTTCAAACTTATTCTCTTAAATCTATAAAACATATTGAAAGAAATAAGAGGACCTAAATAAATGGAAAAACATCCCACAGTCATGTATTAGAGACCTAATATTGTTAGGATGACAATACTCCCCAAATTGATCTACGGATTCAATGCAATCTCTGTCAGAATCCCAGCTGACTTCTTTGTAAAAGTTGACAAGCTTATTCTAAAATTCATATGGAATTGCAAGGATCCAGGTCCCAAATCTTACTATAAAGCAGCAATAATCAAGACAGTATGATACTAGCATAAGGATAGATATTTAGATAAATGGAATCAAATTTGTGAGTCCGAAAATAAAACCATGTGTCTATGGTCAACTGATTTTTGACAAGGGTACCAAGACAATTCATTGGGAAAAGAAGTCTTTTCAACAAATGCTGCTGGGACAACCAGATAGCCACATGCAAAAGAGTGAAACTGGACCCTCACAACACACCATATATACGTAACTTAAAATAGACCAAAGACCTAAATATAAGAGCTAAAACTCATAGAAGAAAACATAGGAGTGAATTTTCATGACCTCAGATTTCACAATGAATTCTTAGATATGACACGAAAAGCATGAGCAACAAAAGGAAAAATAGTTAAATTGGATTTCATCAAAAATAAACATGTTTTTGCTTCAAAGGACACTACCAGGAAAATGAAAAAACCCACAGAATGGGAGAAAATATTTGCAAATCATGTATCTGATAAAGGATTTATATCTACAATATATAAAGAACTCTTACAAATCCATAACAAAAAGACAAATAACCTAATTTAAAAACAGACAAAGGACCTGAATAGATATTTCTCCAAGGAAGATATACATAAGCACATGAAAAGATGTTCCACATCATTATTCTTCAGAGAGATGCAAAGCAAAACCATAAGGAGATACCATTCACACCCACTAGAATGGTTAGAATCAGAAAGACAGGTAATAACAAGTGTTGGTGAGGATGTGGAGAAATCAGAACCCTCATTAACTGCTGGCTAGACTGAAAAATGGTGCAGCTGCTTTGGAAAACAGTCTGGCAGCTCCCCAAACAATTAAATGTAGAATTACCATATAATCCAGCAATTCCATTCCTAAGTATATATCAAAGACAAATGAAAACATATCCACACAAAAACTTGGACATGAATATTCATAGCAGCATTATTCATAATAGCCAAAAAGATGGAAACAATCCAAATGTCCAACAACTAATGAGTGGATAAATGAAATGTAATATATCCATACAATGGAATAGTACTCAATGATGATGAGGAATGAAGTACCGAAACATACCACAACATGAATAAACCTTGAAAACATTAAGCTGAGTGAAAGAAGTCAGTCACAAAAAACTACATATTATAAAATTTGATTTATGTGAAGTGTCCAGAATAGGCAAATCTATAGAAACAGAAAGCAGTTCAGTAGTTGTTTAGGGCTGAGGGGCATGGGCAGATAGGAGGGTAATAGCTAAAGGGTACATGGAGTTTTTTTGAGGAGAAAGTGTTCTAAAATTGACTCTGGTGATGGTTGCACATATCTGTGAATTTACTAAAATACATTTGATTGTATGCTTTGAATGAATTGCATGTTTTCATTTCCCTTTGATATTCAAATTGCATCTCAATAAAGCCACTGAAAAATGTAGTATAGAACCTCAGGCAGATATTCATGAAATTTTCAAAGTAGTTTCAGTCTATAATCACAGCTGTTTCTCTGTCTCTTTTAAAACTGTTTACCCACATATAAATGCTTTGTGGAATAGTGCCAGATGGCATAATACTTTTCCCAGTTTATATGAAATTTCTAGGAATATATGAAATGATTAGACATACACTGGGCCCAGCTGGAATGAGATGCCATGTGTCTTGCTACTGATATTGCTCTGCTACTCAGCTTTCCCATCTCCTAGATGTGAGACTATCTAGGAATCTGATTTGGAGACTAGTTCTCTAGAAAAAAAAAATCTTTAACCATAAGAATATTTGAGAAGTAGGGAGAGATGTGGTGTGAAGAACAGGCTGGAAGTAGACTTAGCAGATTTAATTTTAACCCTTCACCAGATCAACTGTTTTCTGTAAATGTCAACTGAAATGCTTTCATCAGCTGCACTTCTGTGCAAAGGTCTACAGGTAGAACTGATTCAACACCATTTCTATTTCACCATGTCTTATTACTTGTCCTGGGTAGATGGTTATTTTTAACATGCTATTAGAGCTTGATTTTTCACTTAGACAAGGTTAAAGCATATTTTGTGGTTGTCTTTGTGAATTATTATTCATTTTCTTTCCGTCTTCTAACAGGAACGCCCGCCTAAGCCTGAAGTTCCCTGGCTGCTTACTGCCACGTGGTTCGCATGCTGTGACTTAGAAGAATCATTTCTAGTTTTTAAAGGACTTACAAAATATATACTTTTACATCCTATTTCCATACACTTAGGTAATATGCCAAAAAGGATCTGCCATAGAGGATTGTAAGCAAGCTCGTGAATCCTAACTTTGATGTCTCCTTTAACCTCTTCTGCAATATCAATATTTTTCACTAGGAAATGTCTTCATTATTAAGAAATTGTGAATTTCTTGTTTTCCCAATTTCTCAGTCCTTGGCCCATGAATTTTCAATATTTCATGTTTACTATTATACCCATTTTAAGGGGATACATTTACCTCTAAGTATTGCTTTAGCTGCATCCCATAGGGCTTTTTTAAACTTTTTAATTGAAGGATAACATACATTCAGAAAAGTGCACAAATCAAAATTGTACAACTTGACTAATTATCAAAAACTGACTATACTTATAAGCCACTACCCAGGTCAAGAACTAGAACAATACCAGCCTCCCAGAATCCCCTCAGACTCCTTCACAAGATACTTGCCCTCTTCCCCAGAGGTAATGACTGCTCTGAATTTTAACATTCTACGTTAATTTTTCCCCACAAGTTTTAATATGTAGCCCTTTCCATTCTAAAAATACACTTTTCAGTTTGAAAGCACTGAAGCTTTTGGGGGACTTTTTATTGTTTATAATTTAATTGTATTATGGAAATTATACTCATGGTTTGCATATTGATTCTTTGTAATTTATTTAGACTTCAATTTATGTAAAGTGTTCCATGAATGTCATTTCTTGGATGCAAGACTCCATATGTGACCTTCAGCTCAAACTTATATATATAGTTTTTGGCCATTGTTTAACTTTTGTTTTGAGGTATAATTGACATACAACATTACATTAGTTTCAGGTATACAACATAATGATTCAATATTTGTATGTATTGTGAAATGATCACCACAGTAAGTCTAGTTAACATTTGTCAACATAGATAGTTACAGAATTTTTTTTTTTCTTGCGATGAGAACTTTTGAGATTTACTCTCAGGGCCAACCTGGTGGCGTAGTGGTTAGGTTCGTGCTCTCCACTTCGGTGACCTGGGGTTCACAGGTTCAGATCCCAGCCCAGACCTACACATCGCTCATCAACCTATGCTGTGGCAGTGTCCCACATACAAAATAGAAGAAGATGGGCACAGCTGTTAGGGCTAATCTCCCTCAGCAAAAAGAGGAAGATTGGCAACAGATGTTAGCTCAGGGGCCAATCTTCCTCACCAAAAAACAAAAGATTTACTCTCTTAGCAACTTTCAAATATGCAATGCGGTATTACTAACTATAGTCGCCATGCTGTACATTACATCCCCATGACTTACTTATTTTATAACTGGAAGTTTGTACCTTTTGACTCCCCTCCCTCACCCATTTTGCCCACCTCCATCCCCTGCCTCTGGCAACTGCCTGTCTATTCCCAGTATCTGTGAGCTTGGTTTTTAGGTTGGTTTTTTTTTTTTTTAATTCCACATATAAGTGAGATCATATGGTATTTGTCTTTCTCTGTGTGACTTATGTCACTTGGCATAATGCCCCCAAGGTCCAAACTTATTAATTGTGTTTATTTTACTAATGTTTTTTATACTTGATCTGTCAGTTTCTAAGAGAGGCACATTAAGGTCTATCTCTATGGTAATTTCTCTTTGTAATTCTGGAATTTTTCCTGATACATCTTGTCAAACTATGCTGTTAAGTACAAATAGGTTTAGGATTGTTATCTTCTTAGTAAATTTTTCCTTTTTTATTAAATAATATTCCTCTTTACTCTGAATAGTGCTTTTTTGCTTTAAAATACATTTCTAATGTTAATATTTTTACAAGATTTCTCTTGGTTAGTATTCCCCCTCTATATATTCTACACTCTTCATTTTCCACTCTTTTGTGTCATCATCATGTTTTCGGGGTATCTTTAGTGGAATTTTGTTGTTTTAAGCAATGTGAGAGCCTCTCTTTTTTTAATAGGCAAGTTTTAATCCAATTATATTTATTATGGTTATTGATCTATTTCAGTGGCTCTCAACTGGGGAAGATTTTGTCCCTTGGGATATTTGGCACTGAAGACATTTTTGGTTGCCACAATTGGGGTGGTGTTCCTGGCATCTAGTAGCTAGAGACCAGGGATGTGGCTAAATATCCTGCAATGCTCAGAACTCTCAACAGCAAATAACCACTTGGCCCAAAATGTCAGTAGAGGAGAGACTAGGAAACTCTGATCTATTGGGACTTACTTCTATCATCTTATTTTGTGGGGATTTTTTTCTTTACAGGCTTTTTCTCTGTTCCATATTTTTTTTTCTTCTTTCTTGCCTTCAGATATATTGTTCACATTTCTTTTTATGTCCTCCTCTACTGATTTGAAGTTCTATGTTCTATTTCTATTTTTTAGTAATTACTCTTATACTTCTATTATATGAATACTTATTTAACTGAGTAAATTTAGTAAGTGTGGTGGTTTAAAGTCTACATGGATCAGAATTTCTGGGATCCTAATATGCTCATTTGATTTCTAAATGAAGGCTAGAAAAAATAAAATGCTCTTCAGTAAATGCATCAAATAGAAATTATGTTTCTGTATTGTGGACCAGTTAAACAAGACTGCTAGAGGTAGAGGTAGAACTCAGAAAGAAAACACTACAGGAGAAGCCTAGAGATGGACAGTTAGGGGCAGACCCAAAGCAGAGAGGGCTAGATGGAGCCTCATAAACACAGAGTCAAAGAAAGAGGGAAGGATGGAGGCTGAAAGGCAAAGTAATTCTGGGAACAACTCATCACATTTAGACAAAAGGCACCATGTGTTATCACTGTCAACTGGGACTAAAATTTCAGCAATTTAAAACAACTTACCTGCTTTCGTTTGTTAAATTTCAAGGTTTATTCCAGAAATCCTACAGAATTGTGAAAGTTTGTACATGTGTGATAAGATGGCTTGTGTTCTAAAAGTGAGCTTTAGATCTTTGCAGGTGAAGTTTAATAATTAATTCCAATGTCATTCTTACTTTCAAGAGCTTCCTAATTGCCTTAATCTTTTGTCTTTGATGGTTTCTAAGTGCTTCATGCCCTTTAGTTGAGAGTTATCATTTAAAATATGCTGTCTTATCCTGTCTTATTAGCCAGAGCCCTAGTGATTATCCAATAAATAATGAGAACCTCAAGAGGAAAGAACTCCCTTTGGAATAAATGGTTTTACTACCTGGTCTTCAGAATAATGCAATGACCTTCAACTAAAGAGCACTGTGGACTGCTGTGCCCCGTGGTCTCATACCATGTAATTGTCTATATTCCATATAGAAATAAGAAGTATTGCAGAGGTGCACACTACTTCAGGGCCGTGGTCTTAAATGTCACTATATTTCTAACAGTCACCAGCTCTTTGATTGCCATTATTAAGCCCTCAGAGGAGAGCCCCAGCAGACCAGCTGGAGAAAGTAGTTTTCTAGCCTGAAATGCAAGCTAACTATATTGCCTAATGTTTGACCCAAAGAACCTGTTTCATCACCGGAGGACGCTCTGGCTGTGTTGGTTTCCTGAGAGGCTTACAGCACACCATGCACCCTGTACCCACAGGAATTTCAATGCTAATTCTTACTCCATGTTATAACCATTGTAAGGGCTAACTAGGATCCTAACCCTCATGTGAGATGCAAACCCATTTCTTATGTTTCATGGGGGAGGCGGAGCAATGTATTTTGTTTATTAGGGCATAAAGCTGTATATATGTCAATTTATTCCTATATTATTTACATTGTTCAAATTATATACGCCAGAATTTTCAATTTGCTTCATCTGTCCGAGGCTGATAATTATGTATTATATCATACCACTTACCACTATTATGTTTTCTTCTACCTCTAGCAGTAATTGTTTGCTGTATTTTTATGCTATTATCTGGCAAATATAGGTTCATTTTATTGCATTTTTATTATGGGGTTTGTATTTTTATTAATATAACTTGACTTACTTTGTCCCACTTAATTATTTTTACCTTGAATCGTGATTTATCCGGTGTTACTCTTATCACTTCAACTTTCTTTCTGCTCACATTTGATTATTGTATCTCTATGCATGCTTTTATTTTTAACCTCTCTATTATTATTTTCAGCTTTGCTTTTTGTAAGTGGTTTGCTGTTGAATTTGTTTTCTGATCCAATTTTAAATTCTTTAGTTTTTAATTAGTTTGAGTAGGGGCAGATTAATATATTTACATTTGTGGTAAAAACTGATATTAAGTGTAGAGATTTCTTAATTACCAAATATATCTATTTAATTTCCAAGTCAAAACGACTCTAATTAAAGCATCTTTTAAAATTATGTTTCCAGGATCTTTTGAGACTTATATTAACCCACATGAATGGGAAAACTACTCTAAAATGAAGGAGGAAGAGCAATCCATGACACAGGAAAAGGAGGCCATAATCCATGATTCTTGGCATCCAGAATTAAGTTCTTTCCATAAGCTACTTCTTATTAAATGTTGTAAAGAAGAAAAGGTAGGATATTTTTAAATTTAAAAACTTTACTATAATTATTTATAATGTTACAAATGTTATAACTATTTCTATTGTTACAATGATATTATTTAATAATTATTTCTACTAAAATATTTCTACAAAACTCACCAGCCAGTTATGAATTATGAACTGATTAGATTTATTTGTTTAGAGAGTAACAATGGCCAAGTTTGTGAGGTGGGTCTAAGAAATAGAGACTCTGTATTATTAATAGAACATAATGTTTTATACAGAAAATTATGAAAGAAAAGGCTGGAGAGCCAACCAGGAACCTGATCATCCTAGTGGACACCATTAGAGAACTTGTGTTCTCTGCCAGAGAGGACAGGGGTCTGCTGGAGGGTATTATTAGAGGACTGATGGGCCTTTCAGATCTTAGCAGCAGTGGGAAGAAGGCATTTGAAGAGAACAAAACCATAATCACCAAGACTGCGGAAGTAGTCTGTGTAAGAAATTATGGCGGCCTGAATTAGGTAGACGTAGTAGATTGAAGAGATGGAGGGGGATGTGGAGATGAGGCAACTGGTGAGGCTACCAGTTTCTGCTTGGGTGCCAGAGGGGACAGTTGTATTAACAACTAAGCAAATGTGAAAGGAGAAAGATGTCACTGAGTCTGCAGTGCCTGCCAGCTATCAAAGTGGATAGCAGTCTGGAGACCAATTAATATGTGGGTAGGAAACTCAAAGAGAAATAGAGGTTAGCAACAGAGATTTGGGAATTATCGGCATTGAGTTGGAAAGTAAAACCATGGGAGTTGATGGAATCATAGAGAAATAACTCATAATAGAATAAGAGGACAGGTGGGCAAAGGATGAAACCCTGAGGAGCACCAACTTTTAAAGGGAAGGAAAAAATGATGAGGAGCTCATGAGAAGGAATATTCAGAGGGGCAAGTGGAACACCAGGAGAAAAAAGTGACATGGAAACCAAGGAGGTATAGAGTTTCAATACAGCAAAAGTTATTAACAGAATGAATGAAGCATTGCAGACAGTTTGTTTTTGTATATACAGATTTAATCCCCAATATCATTAATAATAAAAGAGTTATATTATCTGCTGAGAATTTGAATGATGAGTTTCAGGAGGCAATAGGGACAAATGAAAATTGTTCCTATGAGAAATGAGAGAGAGAACTGGAGAAAGCCAAAGCATAGCTGGGATATAATGATGCTGTGTTGTAGGATTTTCTGCCATCTCTGTAGGAACACAGAAAATAGGTTGTGGCTGACCTGAGCTATGGGTGATTACAATAGAAGAATAGAGGATGCAAGGCCATTGAGACTATTAGTAAAAGTAGTTCTAGAAAGTGGAAGAGATCTAGGAAAGGGCTTATAGACTGAGAGAAAAGAAAAAACCTTGTTGAAAGTTTCTTTGGGAGCAGATGTAGTTGAACGAGATGTGGAGCACAGCTAGAAGGATGGGAGAGATTGTGGTCAAAGTTGAGTTAAAATTTTTAATGAATAGTTCCAAGTGATGACATGTCCTAAGGGTGGCCATGGGTGTGGGTGACTGAGGAAGAGATGAGATGATGTGCACTGGAGCTAGAGGTCAAGATTCGGTGAGATTAGGATGTTGATGGCTACGTGGACCCTGAATTTGGGTTGTGTCACCTCAGATGGTAGCAAGACAAGGCCTGGGACACAGTTTATAAATCACGGGAACAGATGTGTAATGAAGAGGAAGGCCATGAGCCAGGTGGAAAGTCTTCAGTGAATAGGGGACAGTGGCTACCAGGTTGGATGCTGACAAAAATGAGAGGATGACTAAATGACAAGAGCCCCAAAGAAGGGTGAGTTTTAAAGATTAAGACATTGAGTCTTTTGTAAGACACACAATCTGGTCTCTTCAACAACAACACATTTTGGGTTTTTTTGTTTTGCAAGAGGGAAGAGGAGATGAAGGATGAAATTTATAGATTAGCAGAGACTTAGATAAATCAATCAATCTCTATGTAAAAGCTTTATTTAGATCCTGATTTAAACATACTGTAATGAAATACAAACATAGAGGCATTTATAACTTAATTAGGGAAGGGTGAACACTGACTAGATATTTGATGATATTAAGGAATTATTGTTCATTTTTTTGATGTGATTATGGTACTCTGGTTATGTTTTCTAAAGAGTTTTTATCTTGTAGAGACA
This sequence comes from Tapirus indicus, assembly GCA_031878705.1. Taxonomy (NCBI): domain Eukaryota; kingdom Metazoa; phylum Chordata; class Mammalia; order Perissodactyla; family Tapiridae; genus Tapirus; species Tapirus indicus. Next base: position 71,409,824 of record CM062923.1, read on the forward strand.
TGTGCTGAAATACTTAAGGATGAAATAATATGATGCATGAGATTTGCTTCAAAATAATCCTAAGGAGTGGGGAGTGGGTGGGTGTATTGATGAAACAAGATTGGCCTTGTCTTGATAAATGTTGAAGCTAGGTGAAACATCGGCTTCATTATTCTCCAATTTTACATGTACTTCAAATTTTCATAATAAAGAATGTTTTTACTCCTGTCACATCTTTGAACACCAGTAATCTCTTGCAACGTGTCCCAGGACAGTTCTCCAAATGTGATCAAAGCTACAAATGATAGACGCAGTCATACCAAATTCACAGAGAACTAATTGAAAATTCTTATCAATGCATTTGACCAAAAACCTTTCCTGTGTTACACTACCAAACAAAACTTCCTTTACAAATCAACATGGAGGGGTCTAGAATCTAGATTAGGTTTCAGAAATGAAGAACTAGATATGCATTCCTGAGAAGACAGGGACCTGAATCAGTCAAGACCACTGACCAAATTACCCTGAAGAGAAGACTGAAGCATGACAATGTTGTGTCATGCCAGCTACACCTCCTCCCAATTACATAAACTCATCAAGGCCATTTAGGAACAACACTCACCCTGGTACTGATTCCAGAGAATGATGTGCTAAGGAAATTGGGGTTCCAGAGTAAATAATCCAAGTTCCAAAGATCTAGATTCCCTGCCCAGAGAAAAAGAGAACTGAAGGAAGCTTTAGAACAAAGACAAGACCAGAAACAAGATTTCTTTGATGAGAGAGTTCAGGGGAACCAGCGTGGTATTCCCAGGTCTGTTCACAAACAGAGCCCATTGGGTGTCCAGTGCTTCTACATGGTAGTCAACTGCTCCTTTGGGAGAAAGAGGATGTTCCAATACAGTGGCTTGTGTGAGATACTGCAATCTTGCATGAAAATGCAGCCTCCTTCAGAAATAGCATGTTTGGACCCAAAGATGAAACTTGATTTCAAAAAACTCTAAGTAAATCAGGTGGCAGGCTCATTAGAACCGCATCAGGAAGTAGAATGCCTGTCTTTCTGACAGTTCTTTCTTTGGCATCAATATTGTCAACACCTCCCAGGACAAGGTTGTTAGAAACTTGAACTATAAAGAGAAAAAAGAAATTATCATCTAGTTCAGAGATGAATAAAGATTGCCTGACAGAATCATTCATCACCACAGTGCAAAGCTAAGAAAAGTCCTGTATACCACTGTTCTCAAATTTTGGTGTGCATCAGAATCATCTGGAGGGCTTGTTAAAGCACAGATTCCTGGGGCCCACCCCCTAGAGTTTCTGATTCAGTAGGTCTGGGCTAGGGGCTAAAAATTTGAATTTCTAACTACTTCTCAGATGACAATGCTGCTGCTGATCCTGAGATCATACTGTGTGAACCACTGCTTTAATGTGATTAAACATATATAAGGAGAAACAGTTACTCTCAAAGCAGTGAGAGAGACAAGGACATCAGAACATATTCATGACCTGCAGCATCATTGGTTTCCAAGGCTAAATCCGCCGGGAAGCCTAAGCTTGACAGTTCTGGTGTTTCAGTCCAGGCTTCCTCCACCTAAGGAAGCTGGCAGTTTCTTTGAAAGCCAGGTTTTCTCCCTGTTGAAAAACCAGCATTACCAGTTACCCAGGATGAAATCTTCTACTCAGAGCAACAATTGCAAGGCTTTCCCAATTTGAGAAACACCAGTTACACAAATGAAATTTTAAGCCCCTGTTATCAATCCCCCTGTGTGCCAATTATTTATTTAAGCGAGATATCCCATGGAAGAAAATTCCCCACAATATTCTCATCAAATGCTTGGCGCAACTGCTTGCTAAGAAAGGTCCCTGCAACACAGAGACTAAGCAAGAGTTACTTGGAAATGTTAAAAATGCCACTTTAGCTGTCACAGACATACTCTCTGATCATGTACAGAAAAGACCCTCAAGAGATTTTTAACAGCTTTATTGAGGTATAATTCACATATCATACAATTCACCCATTTAAAGTGTTCATTTCAATGGCTTTTAGTATTTTCACAGAGGTGTGCAATTTTAGAACATTTGAGTTGTCCAAAAAAGAAACTCCACACCCAGAGCCATCACCCCTCAAAGCTCCTTCAGCACCAGCCCTAGGCAAACACTAATGTACTTTCTGTTGCTATGGATTTGCCTATTCTGGTCATTTCATGTAAATGGAATCATACAGTGTGTGGTCTTTTGTGTGTATTCTTTCATTTAGCATAATGATTTCAAGGCTCATCCATGTTGTATCCAATGTTGGTACTTCATTCCTTTTTATTGCTGAATAATATTCTATTGTTACGGATATACCACATTTTCTTTATCTTTTCATGAGTTGATGGACATTTGGGTCGTTTCCACTTTTTGGCTATTATAAATAATACTGCCATAAACATTTGTGTACAAGTATTTGTGTGGACATATGTTTTCATTTCTCTTCAGTATATACCTGGGAGTGAAATTGCTGGGTGATATACTAACTCTATGTTTAACCATTTAAGAAACTGCACCATTTTACATTCCCACCAGCAGTGTATGAGGGTTCCAATTTCTCCACATCCTTGCCAACCATTTTTATTATGTCTTTTTTATAATAGCCATCCTAGTGGGTGTGAGGTGGTATCTCACTGTGGTTTTGATTTGCATTTCCCTAATGGCTAATGATGATGAGCATCTTTTCTTCTGCTTATTGGCTATTTGTAGAACTGTCTATTCAGATCCTTTACCATTTTTTAATTGGGTCGTCTTTTTATTATGGAGTTGAAAGAGTTCTTTATATATTCTAGATACAAGTCTTTTATCAGATATATAATTTGAAAAAAATGTTCTCCCATTCTGTGGTGTCTTTTCACTTTCTTGATGGTATCCTTTGAAGCACAAAAGTTTTCTTAAGTTTGATGATGTCTAGTTTATTTTTTCTTTTGTTGCTTGTGCTTTTGGTGTCACATCTAAGAAGCCATCGCTAATCCAAGGTCACAAAGATTTACTCCCATGTGTTTTTCTGAGTTATAAAATTTTATCTCATGTTTAGACCTTTGAGCAATTTTGAGTTAACTTTTTATGTAGCATTAGGTAAGGGGCCAACTTGATTCTTTTGCATGTGGATATCCTGTTGTCCCAGCACCATTTGTTGAAAAGACCATTCTTTCCCCCATTGAATGGTCTTGGCACCCTCGCCAAAAATCAATTAACCATAATTGTGGGAGTTTATTTCTGAAGTATCAATTCTATTCCATTGATCTATATGTCTACCCTTATGTCAGTACTTCACTATCTTGATTACTGTAGCTTTGCAGCAACTTTTGAAATTGGGAAGTGTGAGTCCTCCAACTTTGTTCTTCTTTTTCAAGATTGTTTTGGCTATTCTGTGTCCCTTGAGTTTTCATATGAATTTTAGGATCAGCTTGGCAATTTCTGAAAAGAAACCAGCCAGAATTTTAATAGGAATCTGGAGATCAGTTTGAGAAGTATTGCCATCTTAACAACATGAAGTCTTCCAATCCATGGACATGGGATGTTTTTCCACTTACTTGGATCTTCTTTAATTTATTCCATTTTATAGTTCTCAGAGATAAAGTTTTGCATTTCTCTTATTAAATTTATTTCCAAGTATTTTGTTCCCTCTGATGCTATTGTAAATGGAATTGCTTTCTTAATTTCATTTTTGGTTTTCTCATTGCTACTGTAGAGAAATACAATTGACTTTTGCATATTTCTGTATCCTGCAAACCTGCTGAACTCGTTTATTAGTTCTAATAAATTTTTACTGGGTTCCTTAGCATTTTCTATATACAAAATCATGTCATCTGCAAATAGAGATAGTTTTGCTTCTTCCTTCCCAATCTAGATGTCTTTTATTTCATTTTCTTGACAAATTACCCTGGCTAGAACATTCAGTACAATGTTGAATAGAAGTGATGAGAGTGGATATACTTGCCTTATTCCTATCTTAGGAAGAAAAGCACTCAGTCTTTCACCATTAAGTATGGTGTTAGCTGTGGGGTTTTCACAGATATCTCTTAACAGGTTGATAAAGTCCCCTTCCAGTCCTAGTATGTTGAGTGTTTCTCGAGTTGTTTTGTTTTTGTTTTTGTTTTTGACATTATTTTATTAAATGTATTTTTGGAGGGGGGAGATGTTACTTTATAATTTCCTTTTTTTTTTTTTTTTTGTGAGGAAGACCAGCCCTGAGCTAACATCCATTGCCAATCCTCCTCTTTTTGCTGAGGAAGACTGGCCCTGGGCTAACATCCGTGCCCATCTTCCTCTACTTTATATGGGACACTGCCATGGCATGACTGACGAGCAGTGCATCGGCCGGCGCCTGGGATCTGAACCCACGAACCCCGGGCTGCCAAGCGCGGACTAAACCGCTGCGCCACCAGGTGGCCCCTATAATTTCCTTTTTATAAAAACATTCTCAAGTGATAGAATTGTTACCTAAAGAGACAGATTTTTTTAATTTACATTGACTGAGCTATATTATTTTTTCCAGATTTATTGAGATATAATTGACATGTAACATTGTGTACCTCTTAGTTACACAATCTGATGATTCGATACACATATATAGTGTGAAATGATTACCACAATATGGTTAAACACATCCATCACCTGACATAATTACCATTTTTTTGTGTGTGTGGTGAGAACATTTCAAATCTCTTTTAACAACTTTCAAGTATGTAATATTGTTAACTATAGTCACCATGCTGTATATTAGATCCCCGCTACTTATTCATCTTATAACTGGAAGTTTGTACCTTTAACCAAAATATCCCCATTTCTCCCAACTCCCATCCCCTGGCAACCAGCATTCTACTCTCTGTTTCCATGTGTTCAGCTTTTTTAGATTTCACATATAAGTGACATCATAACAGTATTTGTCTGTCTCTGTCTGAATTATTTCACTTAGCATAATATCCTCTAGGTTCATCCATGTTATCACAAATGGCAGAATTTCCTTATTTTTTATGACTAAATAATATTCCATCATATATATTTACCACATTTTCTTTATCTATTAATCTGTGGATGGATACTTAGGTTGTTTCCATGTCTTGGCTATTGTGAGTAATGTTGCAATGAATGTGGGAATTCAGATATCTCTTTGAGGTAGTGATTTCATTTCATTCAGATAAATACCCAGAAGTGGGATTGCTGGATCATCTGGTAATTATATTTTTAATTTTGTAGGAACTTCCATACTGTTCCGTAGTGGCTGCACCAATTTACATTCCTGCCAACAGTGCAAAAGGGTTCCCTTTTCTCCACCTTCTCGCCGATACTAGTTCTCTTGTCCTTTTGTTAACAGTCATTCTAACAGATGTGAGGGGATATTTCATATGGTTTTGATTTGCATTTCTCTGATGATTAGTAATGTTGAGCACCTTTTCATGTACCTGTTGGCCATTTGTATATCTTCTTTGGAATAATGGCTATTTAGGTCCTTTGCCCATTTTTTAATCAGATTTTTTTTTTTTTTTTTTTTTTTTGCTACTGAGTTGTATGAGTTCCTTATATATTTTGGATTTTAACCCTTTATCAGATATATGGTTTGCAGATATTTTCTCCCATTCCATAGGTTGCCTTTCATTTTGTTGATTGTTTCCTTTGCTGTGCGAAGCTTTTTAGTTTGATGTAGTCCCACTTGTTTGTTTTTGCTTTTGTTGCTTGTGCTTTGGTGTCATATCCAAAAACTCATTGCCAAAACCAATGTCAAGGAGCTTTTTCTCTATGTTTTCTTCTAAGAGTTTTACAGTTTGGGGTCTTATAAAGTGTTTAATCCACTTTGAGTTAAATTTTGTGAATGGTGTATGATGGGGTCCAATTTCATTCTTGGCTCACTTGTCAAATATTAGTAGACCATATATGCATGGGTTTATTTCTGGACTCTCAATTACGTTCCACTCATCTATGGAGCATAATTTTATGTCATGTTTTGATTACTATACCTTTCTGATATAGCTTGAATTCAGGAAGTGTGATGCGTTTAGCTTTGATCTTCTTTCTCAGGATTGCTTTAGCTATTTCAGGTCATTTGTGATTCTATACAAATTTTAGGATTGTTTTTTCTATTTCTGTGAAAATGCCAATGGAATTTTGATAGGCGTGGCGTTGAATCTATAGACGGCTTTGGGTAGTATGGACCTTTTAACAATATTAATTCTTACAATCCATGAACATGGGATATCTTTCCATTTGTTTGTGTTTTCTTTACTTTCTTTTATCAATGTCTTGTAATTGTCAGTGTACAGATCCTTCACTTCTATGGTTAAATTTATTCCTAAGCATTTTATTGTTTTTGATGCTATTATAAATGGGATGGTTTTCTTTATTTCTCTTTCAGATATTTCATTGTTAGTGTATAGAAACACAACTGATTTTTGTACATTGATTTTGTCTCCTGACGCATTACTGAATTTGTTTATTAGGTCTAACAGTTTTTTGGTAAGTTTTAATGATTTGTCTATATATAAGATCTTGTCATCTGCAAATAGTGAAAGTTTTATTTCTTCCTTTCTGACTTAGATGCCTTATTTTTTTTCTTGTCTAAGAATTGGCATGGTGAGAGAAGGCATCCTTGTCTTGTTCCTGATCTTAGAGGAAGAGCTTTTGGTAATTCACCATTGAGTATGATGTTAGCTGTGGGCTTGTCATAGAAGGCCTTTATCATGTTGAGGTACATTCCTCTATACCCAATTTGTTGAGAGGTTTTATCATGAAAGGATGTGGTATTTTGTCAAATGCTTTTCCTGCATTTATTGAAATGATCATATGATTTTTATCTTTCATTCTATTATGTGGTGTCTCACATCTGATTTGCATATGCTGAACTACCCTTGCATCCCTGTAATAAACCGCACTTGATCAAGGTGCATGATCCTTTTAATATGCTGTTGAATTCTGTTTGCTAGCATTTTGTTGAGAATTTTTGCATGTATATTCATCAAGGATATTGGCCTGTAGTTTTCTTTTTTGTAGTGTCCTTTTCTGGCTTTCGTATTAGGGTAATGATGGCCTTGTACAATGAGTTTGGGAATGTTCCCTCCACTTCAATTTTTTGGAAGCAATTGAAAAGGATTGGCATTAGTTCTTTAAATGTTTAGTAGAATTCACCGGTGAAATCATCAGATCCTGGGATTTTCTTTGTTGGGAGATATTCAATTACTGATACAATCTCCTCACTTGCTATTGATCTGTTCAGATTTTCTACTTCTTCATGATTCACTCTTGGTAGGTTGTATATTTCTAGGAATTTATCCATTTCTTCCAGGTTATCCAATTTCTTGGTGTATAATCATTCATAGTAGTCTCTTATGATCCTTTGTATTTCTGTGGTATCAGTAGTAATGTCTCCTCTTTCATTCCTGATTTTATTGAGTCCGCTCTCTTTTTTGCCTAATTAGTCTAGCTAAAGGTTTGTCAATTTCATTTGTCTTTTTTAAAACCCAGTTCCTGGTTTTATTCATCTTTTCTATTGTTTTTCTGGTCTCTATTTCATTTATTTCTTTTCTAATCTTTATTTTTCCTGCCTTCTGCTAATTTTGGGCTCAGTTTGTTTTTCTTTTTCTAGTTCCTTGAGTTATAAAGGTATGGGGGTTTTATTGAGATCTTTCTTTTTTCTTAATGGAGTTGTTTATTGCTGCAAACTTTCCTCTTAGAACTGTTTTGCAGCAGCCATTAGGTTTTGATATGTTATGCTTCCATTTTCATTTGTTTCAAGATATTTTATTTCCCTTTTGATTTCTTTTTTGACCCATTGGTTGTTCAGGAGCAAATATATCTCTACATATTTGTAAATTTTCCAGTTTTCCTCCTGTTATTGATTTCTACTTTTATACCACTGTGGTTGGAAAAGATACTTGGTATGATTTCAATCTTCTTAAATTTGCTAAGACTTGTTTTGTGCCCTAACATATGATCTGTCCTGAAGAATGTTCCATGTGCACTGGAGAAGAATGTGTGTTCTGCTGCTGTTGGGTGGAATGTTCTGTATATGTCTATTAGGCCTATTTGGTCTAAAGTATAGTTCAAGTCCAATGTTTTCTTATTGATATTCTGTCTAGGTGACTTATGCATTGTTGAAAATGCAGTAGTGAAGTCCCCTGTTATTGTATTGCTGTCTATTTCTCTCTTCAGATCTGTTAGTATTTGCTTAATATATTAGGTGCTCCAATGTTGGGTCATTTATATTTATAATTGTTATATCCTTTTGATGAATTGACTTCTTTATCATTATATAACAACCTTCTTTATCTCTTGTTACATAGTTTTACTTAAAGTCTATTTTGTCTGATATAAGTATAGCTACCTCTGCTCTCTTTTGGTTTCCCATTTGCATGGAATATCTTTTTTCCACCCCTTCACTTTGAGCTTATGTGTGTCCTGAAAACTAAAGTGAGTTTTCTGTAGGCAGCACATAGTTGGGTCCTGTTTTTTTTAATCCATTCAGCCAGTCTATGCCTTTTGATTGGAGAATTTAATCCATTTACATTTAAAGTAATTATTGCTAGGTAAGGACTTACCATGTCATCTTAATAATTGTTTTATGGTTGTTTTGTAGTTCTCTTGCTCCTTTCTTCCTCTTTGCTGTCTTCCTTTGTGAACTGATGATTTTCCATAGTGGTGTGCTTTGATTTTCTTACCTTGATCTTTTGTTTATCTACTGTAGGTTTTTGCTTTATGGTTAACATGAGGCTTACCTAACACATTTTATAGATATAACATCCTATTTAAACTGATAACAACTTAACTTTGACCACATTCAAAAACTTTATCTTCCCCCCCCAAACACCTTTTATTTTTTTGATGTCACAGTTTACTTCTTTTTATATTGTGTATCCATTAACAAATTATTTTAGCTAAGGTTATTTGTAATACTTTATCCTTTAACCTTTTACTAGAGTTAAGTGATTAACACAATATAATTAAGTATTAGAGTATTCTGAATTTAACTATATACTTACCTTTACCAATGTATTTTATATTTTTATATGTTTTCACGCTACTGATTAGCATCCTTTCATTTCAGCTTGAAGAACTTCTTTCAGCATCTCATGTAAGGCAGATCTACTGGTGATAAACTCCCTCAGCTTTTGTTTGTTTGGGAAAGTCTCTCTCCTACTTTTCTGAAGAATAACTTTGCTGGATAAAGTATTCTTGGTTGGCAGTTTTTTTCTTTTGGCACTTTGAATATATCATCCCATTCTCTTGACCTGCAAGGTTTCTGCTGAGAAATCCACCAGTAGCCTTATGGGGGTTCTTTTGTATATGAAGGGTTTTTTTCTCTTGCTACTTTTAAAATCTTCTCTTTGTCTGATTTTAAACAGTTTTATTATAATGTGTCTTAGAAAAGATCATTTTGGATTGAAATTTTGAGGGAACCTATAAGCTTCATGAACTTAGATGTCCAAATCTCACCCCAGATTTGGGAAGTCCTCAGCCATTATTTCTTTAAACAAGCTTTCTGTTCCCTTCCTCCTGTCTTCCCCTTCTGGACTCCAATAATGCATAAATCATTTCTGTTAATGGCATCCCATAGTTCACGTAGGCTTTCTTCACTCTTTTTCTCTGTTTTCTTTGTGCTCCTCTGACTGAATAATTTTAAAGGACCTGTCATCTACTTCACAGATACTTTCTTTTGTTTGATTCAGTCTGCTGTTTATACTTTCAATTGCATTTTTCATTTCATTCATTGTATTCTTCAGCTCCACAATTTCTGTTTGGTTCTTTTTTAGGATTTTTATCTCTCTATTAAACTTCTCATTTTCTTTGTGTGTTTTATCCTGATTTCATTGAATTGTCTTTCTGTGTTTTCTTATAGCTCACTGAGCTTCCTTAAAACAACTATTTTGAATTCTTTACCTAGAAAATTGCAGATCTCAATTTCTTTGGGGTCAGTTACTGGAAAATTATTGTGTTCTTTTGTTGGTGTCATATTTCCTTGATCTTTCATGTTCCTTGAGGCTTTGCATTGCTGTCTTTGCATTTAAAGAATCACTCACCTTTGCCAGTCTTCACTGACTGGCTTTGAGAGAGAATACCTTCTCTTAGCCCTATTAGGGATTCTGAGGCTTTCTTCAGAACTTTCCTAAGGACATATTTGCTCCACACTTCTTATTCTCTCTTGAGGGAGAATTCTTAAGATTGTATGCCTTCTCTTGATCCTGCAAAGCCAGGCCAGGTGCTGTTAGCCTCTTGTTTGCTTTCCTTAGGGCAGTGATAAATGCTCATGTTTCTGTGCTTTCTTCCAATCCCACAGAATTGGGCCAACTTTTTGCACATGCTTACTAGCCATCTGCAAAGGTCCACCTCACTGCCCTCACCCTTGGGGGCACACACAGGGAGCCAGCCATGGGGTGGGGAGAGGAGTGTGGCTGAGGCATGCAGAGCACTGGGAGTGCCTATGGGCCAGTTGGGAGGATCTGCAGGTATGGCATCCCCAACAACTTGGGGGCAGGCTTCCTGTCAGAGTCTGAGAAGCAGTTAGTAGCAACCACATCTCTTTGATATGTTCCATTCTGAGCCATGTTCCACTCACCACTTCCCAGTCATGCAGTTCACACATCAGTGTTCTGGATAGGGTGAGAATAAAATGGACCTCTTTGGCAATATCCTGCCAGGGGCTCACTCACAAGCTCTCACTTTCCCCCATGGGAGAAATTATGGGCTAAGAAGGTCAGTATTGGTATTGAGCTGTGCTGCCTTTGGGGGAGGGCTGATGCAAATAAAGTGAGACTGTTCCTCTTAACCTCTTCAATGTGTCCAATCTCTGATTTTTTTTCCTAACGTTGTGTGGAAACTTCTCTACTTCCCAGACTTTCACAAAGGCAATGTCATCCATGAGTGATTCAAAATCAGTGTTCTTTGGGGGGAAAATTGTAGGAAACTCCCCTACCACCATTTGGGGCGGGGGGGAGAAAGATTAGCCCTGAGCTAACATCTGTTGCCAATCGTCCTCTTTTTGCTGAGGACGATTGGTCCTAGGCTAACATCCATACCCATCTTCCTCTACTTTATATGTGGGAAGCCTGCCACAGCATGGCTTGATAAGCAGTGCATAGGTCCACGCCTGGGATCCAAACCTGTGAACCCTGGGCCACCAAAGTGGAGTGTGTGAACTTAACCACTATGCCACTGGGCCAGCCCTCCCCACCCACCATTTTGATCTCAAGAATTTTTAAGTCACTATTTGGATTAGCTGAAAGAAGACATAGAAAAATTAAGTAAATCATGGAAGACTAATACTGAACTTGAGGAAGAAAATTTACCTTGATGGATTTTTGCTGATAACACTGCTACCAAAATGTACAATTGTTATTACTAATTTTAAGTTTGAGGTACTGTAGTTCCCAAAACCAGTTTAAAGACCTATCCCTATCCATTAATCTTCTGCAAGGGAAAAAAAAATACTCCCTTCTCCCATTCAATGTTCTCTTGATTTCTTCATTAGGGCTTAAGAACTTGAATATGCATGGAGATGGAATGGATGGTGGTGATGGTTGCACAACATTATGAATGTATTTAATACCACTGAACTATACACTTAAAAGTGTTTAAGATGATAAATTTTATGTTATGTGTATTTTATCACAATAGAAAAAAGAAAAAAAGAACTTGAATGTGATGGGGAGAAGTGCAAGCACTATTATAACGCGCAATTTGTCAACTACACAGGGTCTTTATTCTTCATCTAATACACTATTAGATGTATGAGGTTTGGTCACTAATGAAGGATGAGCAAGGGTCATTATTCCCAAATATTTAAGTTTATCTTCTCATCACAATGAAAGCAAAAGCCACCCCTTCCTCTGGGCAGGGAATTCCCAAGCACAGAGAGTTCCCAACAGTGAATTTGTGCACTATCAGCCCATCAGTACCTTCAAAAAAGTATTCATCTGAATTCAACAATTTTTTATGGGAATGCCCAGTGGATTCTGATAGGGAAGATGAACTAAAAAATGCTCCGAGGGCCTCTGCCAGAGATTGTGAAGGATCAAGCAGCAGACCAAGAAAACGGTTCTAAGCAAAACATAATGGAGTCACATATGTCAGAACTGGGAAACTCAATTTGGAATAGAGTGAGAGGCGCTCCTATCCAAGGACTTGGTGATAAAGAGGGAGGAGACTGCACATTCTCTGGCCGGCAACCCAGACATGGGATTTATAGAGGGTAATCTTCAAGAAATGCCTGACTCTAGATCATAGAGATATGATAAATCTGAAACATTTCCACAGCAAATTCTTGCCATTATTGCCATAAAGATCTTGGTGAGAATAAAACAGCAAAATTCCAGAGGGGTCACAGAGAGAAGTTGATCAGTTCCAGCCATGTAATATGGAAGGAACTTGAGGAGCAAGCAGGTCAGTGGATACTATCTAGGAACCTACAGGAGCATGGTACAGGGGAGCACATAGAGAAAGATCCCCAAATAACTACAGAGTTAAGACCACTGGAGAATAACAAGTCTTTCTTGGATGGAATGAGATGTGATAAGGATTCTGAAAGTGAGGATATTTTAGATACAAAATGCACAGAAGCTGGAACTGAGGAACTGGTAAGAAATGCCAAGGCAGGAAATCTTCCGTACTCCTACCAGCTCAGCAGTGTTGTCAGCCATAAAGGACCACTCTATATTCAGGCCGTTACATCAGTGATGGGTTCAACACCAAGAAGCAAGACTGGTTCACTTACACTGACTAGAATAACTAGAATCCAAGAAGCCTCTGTGCTGAGTGAATGAGACAGGAGTTGTTACATTATCTTTTATATGGACAAGATCTTTAAAGCACTATTGGAAACAGCAGAGAATTCCCAGCCACTTAGTATGAAAGTGAAGAGGACCGTTTAGCAATGGTGGTGAGACACACAGGCCTGGGCTGGCACGTGTGCATACTCCTATTGTATATTGTACAGCCTCTTCCTCCACCTGAGAATTGTGAACCTTACACATCACTAGAGAGACAAATAGCACTAGGCCAAATCAAAGACAGGAAACTACATGCTAATTTTACAGGAAATCTTGGCTCTACAGCTTTAACAAATACATCTCCTTTTATATTCTATGTACTTAATCATGTTCTTGGATATATGTATTTCTGGGTGTATATTAGGTAGACTAGAGCCTAACCCAGAGTGTGTTTTATGCAAATTTATTTTCTGAATATTTGAAATGTTTCATAAGAAAGAAGTTCATATACATGACAAATTGCACATGTAACCAATAGCTTGTGATCTTTCATTAATAAAGCCATTGGAAACATGGATCTCTATATAATATTAATGGCAGTTTGTCCTGTTTACAAGAGAAATATTTCTCCAACTTTTTAATTCAAAAACATTTAATGATTGTGTTACCACTTTTGTATTTATGTAACAGCCCCAAGAAATAAATTATTGATGCTTTGTATGTCATCATTCATTGTAAATTCTATGAGCACTTCTTGTCAAAGTAAAAAGCAAATAAATAGTTCATGTCATCAAATATATTTTAAATAAAAATAATAAAGAAATTGATGCTGGAATTATACTTAGTCACACAGTGACATAGCGAGAACTATGCTCCAAACCTCCTTGGCCCTGTTGCTGTCCCTTCTGGACCATGTCACCTTTATAGTTAGCACCACAGTATATCCTCACTCTAAGTGGGCAAGCATGTGAACATCTGTTCCTAGGTTGGTCACAGAAGGGTGCAATCAAGGCCATGGCCCTGAACCAGGTTGGGATGCCCCCTCCCCCAACAACAAAGACATAGTAAGACTTGTTTGGACAGGGTGAGTCAACATCTACTCAAGGGCTAATGTTAAAGCAGGGACACTAGTTACACTTGTGCAGGATGTGCACTGCACAACCATTATGGGAGCCATTCACACTGTAGATAAGGTTTGTATATTTATTGTGACAGCTTTCTGGCACAAGGATCTTGAAGAAGGGAAACCTTTTTCTAACTTGCACAAAGGCTCCATATGGGCTAGGGAGGAACAAGGTCTGCAAGAGCAGGAATCAGGTAAGTAGGCTAGGGTAGGCTCAATGAAGGAAATACATTGGTGTGGGAACTGGCCAGGCAGGGGTATGATCACCAGGGCTAAGGCTGGTTCCCAAGAAAGGTCAGAAGACGCTGATGAGTAAAGGAGAAGTGAAGATCAGAGACAATATACGGAGTCAATTCTTCTGAGAAGTTGGCTTGTGAAGGAGAGCAAAGAAATGAAATAGTAGCTGGGAGGGGAGCTGCAATTAAGAGAAGGCTTTTGTTTTGGTTTTAAGAATAGGAGACAGTAGAGCCTAATTGTATGATGATAAGAAGATCAAGGAGAGAGGGAGAGATCGATAATGCAGAAAGAGACAATGGAAGGACTGAAAGTAAAGTCCACGAGAATGCAAGAGGGATGGGACAGGAGGGAAGGATGGGAAACAGCAGGTTTGTAGATTGATGGAATGATGAGGGACTTTCCTCTCATCTCATAGTTCATCTTGCCCAGTGAAGTCATGAGGACCAGGGCTGTCAGCAGTTATGTGGTGTACAAATCCACCAAATTGTTCCATAGGAAGAAATATCCCTAATCAAGAAAGAATGCGTGTAGAACAGGGCACCACCCTCTGAGAAGCTGAAGGGGAGAATAGGATAAAATTATGAAGAGTCCTCATCCAATATATTATGTTTTTAATGTATTTCTTTTCAATTTTCAGGTGGTTTTTGCTCTCACAGACTTTGTAATAGAAAATCTTGGAAAATGCTTTATAGAGACACCACCTGTGGACTTGCCTACTCTGTATCAAGACATGTCATACAACACTCCCCTGGTATTTATCTTAAGCACAGGCTCGGATCCCATGGGTGCATTTCAGAGGTTTGCCCGGGACAGCGGGTATTCAGAACGGTAAGGTCCCATTGTGCAGCTTTAAAAATTCATATGAACATCTCTTTGTTGAAATTTACCTTTTTTTTTTCCCTCTGTGGAGCATGAGTTCCTACGTTCAGGTATCCTTACTAAATAAATTATGTTGTTTATTAATATTTAGCCATGTATGTTGTTAAAATGGGATCAGAAATCATAAAAGCACATGTAAACTTCAGTTGAGAAAGGGGAAGATTGTTTAAAATGTTAAAGTATAATAATCTAGTGGAATAGTGATTAAAACTTGTTAATTAAGACATTATTTTAATGGAACTGTAAAAGGACTATAGTTTATTCCCTATGCTCAAATGTGCAAAAATTCCATAGCTCTCCATGTTGTATTATTAATCTCATCTTTCTCATGAGCCTCTACTCTGCTGGGTAATAGGGGCAAGGGGGAAGTTTAAACTTGCACATTTACATTATTATATTTTCTTCTCATTTAAATGTCTACAGGGTAAGCTGATTTGGTTTCTTTCTCATAAAAGTTCAGTCTTCCTGACTTCTCCTTCCCCCAATCTTCCTCAAAATGGTATCCAGATGGGTAGGAAAGTGCACAAGACCACAGGGTGGCAGGGGAGAGTAGGGGTCTCGTATCTACGAGGTAATCTCGAGCTCTGACAGGCCCCTGCATGGGTGACTGGTCTGGCCTGGTCCTTGGACTGGGAATTACCAGATGATGGATCCCATCTGTTCATTTGGAGTTTGTAGTATTAGTCAGGCTTCTCCAGAAAAACAGAAGCAATAGGAGATTATATATATGGATATATAGTATAATATCTTATATACATATTATAAGAAATTGGCTTACATGATTATGGAAGCTGAGAGGTCCCAAAATCTGTAGTCGGCAAGCTGGAAACCCAGGAGAGCCAACGTGTAGTCCCAGTTCAAGTCCAGAGGCCTGAAAACCAGGAGAACTAATGGTACAATTTCCAGTCTGAAAGCCAGCAGGCTCAAGACCCAAGATGAGCCAGTGTTTCAGTCTGAAACCAAAGGCCAGAAAAGACCAATGTCCCAGCCCAAGCAGTCAGGCAGGAGGAGCTTCCTCTAACTCAGCTTTTCTGTTCTATTCAGGTCTTCAATTGATTGGATGGGGCCCATCCACATTAAGGAAGGCAATCTGCTTTACTCAGTCTACCCATTCAAATGTTAATCTCATCCAGAAACACCCTCACAGACTCACCCAGAATAAGGTTTGGCCAAATGTCTGGGCACCCTGTGACCCAGTCAAGTTGACACATAAAATTAACCATCAAATGGTCCTAGATATTTGCCTTTGGTTCTAAAGTCCTATCAAAGAATTAGTATACAGAACTATTAAGAGCTCCTGTGAATTAATAAGAAAAAGAAAACAATCCAATAGGAATAAAGACAAAAAATATGAACAAGAAATTCTCAGAAAAGGAAATCTAAATGCCTGATAAGCATATGAAAAGACATCCAACCTCACTAGTAATTAGGAAACAACAAATTAAAACCATAAGGAGATAGATATCATTTCATACCCAAAAAATTGGGAAAATGGTGGCAAAGATATGGAACTATGAAAACATTCATATTGTAAGTGGGAGTGAAAACTTGGTTAAAATCACTTTGAAGAGTAATTGGCAGCATATTAAAGTTGAAGATGGCATCCCCTATATCCCAGCAATTCACTACTAAATTTGCATCCTAGAACAAAACCAGTCACATGTGTGCAAGGAGCATGTTCAAGAACATTTATAGAAACACTGTTTATAATAACAAAAAAACTGTAAACAACCAAAATGTCCATCTAGAAAAATGATTATATAAATTCCGATATATTCATAAAATTGAAATCAATACACTATAGCCTTGAAAATGAACTATGTACATCAATATGGATGGATCACGCAAACTAATATTGAACAGAAAAATTCAGTTGCAGAATAACTACATAATATTGGAGAAGTATGATAAAATGTGTAAAATTTTTAAACATATATATTATATATTGTTTAGGAATTCATATTTTTGTAATAACAGTATAAAGAAAGCTAGGAAAATTATACCAAACCCAGGACAGCAGTGACCTTGGGGAGTGAAGGTTGAGTAATGAGAAAGACGTGAACAGGGAGGGGCATACTGCAGGCTCAGATCATGTAGCTAATGTATTATTTCTTAAGCTGGGTTGTGGGTACATGGATACTCATTATATTAACTTTATAACTTTTGCATATCTTAAATATTTCATAGTAATTATTAAAGGTAAAAGAATTCAAGATAATCAGAAAATGGGGAGGGATGTTAATAGGTAGTGATTGTGTGTTAAATTCTTATTGTATTCAGGAGGAAAATACAGGTACAGAATAACTCTGTATTGCCTTAGGAAAATTTTTGATTGAATGGATATGTTGAAATTTTAAGGGAAAACACTAAAATAATGTATAATCTATAGCGTCCAAACCAGCAGAGGGACAACAGAATATATAGTGCAATATTCCAATCTAACATTAGATAGGAAATAAGAAGAAAAATAAAGAAATTCAAAGATAAAACATAGTAAATTAAAGTCAAACCAAAAAGTAGAAATTAATCCAAATACCTAAATAAGTGTAAATATCTCACTTGTGAAAAAAATGAAGATGATCAAATTGGATAAAAACAACATTCAGCTATATGCTGAATGCACATACATTAGAAAATACATATACAATACAAAAGCAGGACAGGAAGGTAGAAAAAGAAAGAGATACAAAAGATATAAAAAAAACTGTGCAAATACTAACCAAAAGAAAGCTGTTAACAGTTCCAAGCATATCACAAAATAGAGTTTGAGGCAAAAAAAAATGTTAGGGATAAAGAGGGAAACTATATGATATACAGAAAAACTCACAAACAAGAAAAACCAATTATGAAATTGTACACAACAAAGCTTAAAATATATAAAGCAAAACCTGGAGAAATTGATACAAGAAGAAATTGGTAAATCAATATTAATGTGGAAAATTTTAACATATCTCTGATAGAAACTATTATGAGGCACACAAAAGTTGCAAAATTGGTAAGGATATAAAATATTTGCATGGTGAAATTAACAGCCTTGATCTTTACACTCAACAAATAGAAGAAATGTAAGATCTTCAAGTACACATGGAACATTTATAAGAATTAACCCTGTGCTAATAAAGACACATATTTCAAAAAGAAGACAAATTTATCTCTGACCACAGTATATCATAGAAATCAATCTTAAAAGTTAATTTTTTTTAATATTTGGACAAACAAAAAAATGCCCTTCTGAATAACTTGTCTGTTAAAGGGAAATCATAATAGAAATTTTCCAATAAGTAGAAATAAATGACAAAAACAACATTACATATCAAAAAACAGTGGGGTGTAATAACCAGGCACTTAGCGGTAAATGTATGCATAATTAAGGACTTCTGGTTCCAGAAACGTCAGACTAAGAACTGAGACTAATATTCCCACTAAGAACAACTGGAAACCTTGGACAGCGTATATTTTTATAAATGCTTGAAGGTTTGGAGAATGAATAAAGTAGTGAAAAATATTCAAGAGAAGAAGAAAACCAGAACAATGAGCCTTGCAAGCAGGGAGAGGCATCAGAAGAGAAAGCAAAAAATCTGAGAAGCTGAGCAGAACTTCTGATTGATTTTAAAGGCACAAAGGGGGCAAAATTGGAGCCCAGAGCCAACTGAAGAGTGGAGGAAGCTGATAAAACCCTCTTACTTTAGGTTGGCACTCTAAGCAGATTCATCAAAAGGAATAAGACAAGTGAAAAACAGACTACTTGTTGAAGAGGATTACTAGTATCTCTAGCTGCCTGCCAAGAAAAACAATACACAACAGGAACAGAGTACAGGATATCCTGATAATGGATACATGAGACTGATTTTAAAATAGCAACATTAAAATGTTCATAGAGGACCCCAGTGGCCCAGTGGTTACGCTCAGCATGCTCCGCTTCAGTGGCCCAGGTTCAGTTCCCAGGCGTGGACCTACACCACTCTGTTAGCGGCCATGCTGTGCAGGTGGCCCACATACTAAAAAAGAGAGGAAGATTAGCATAGATGTTAACTCAGGACGAATCTTCCTCAGGAAAAAAAAATGTTCATAGAAATGAAAGATTGAGAAAATTGGCAGAGAACTGAAATTATTTAAAAATAGAATCCTAGAATTGAAAAATATAACTGACATTGAGAACTCAGTAGATCAATTTGATGAGTAAAAAGCATGCAGAAACTAAACAAGAGAAAAGACAAAAGACAGGCATACATATTAAGAGACAGAGATACAGTGACAAAACCTATAATTTCTGCCCCAGAGATGAGAAGAGCATGGAGTAATATTTCAATAAACAATGGCTGAGAATTTTCCAAAACTGACAAAAGACATCAATCCTCAGATTAAATAAACCCTTCCAAATACCATGCATAATAAACACAGAAAATTCTGCCTTGACCCATCACAATAAATTGCATAAAAAACAAAGACAAAGAGGGGCCGCCCGGTGGCGTAGCGGTTTCGTCCGCGCTTGGCAGCCCGGGGTTCACCGGTTCGGATCCCAGGCGCCCGCCGACGCACTGCCTGTCAGCCATGCTGTGGTGGCGTCCCATATAAAGTAGAGGAAGATGGGCACAGATGTTAGCCCAGGGCCAGTCTTCCTCAGCAAAAAGAGGAGGATTAGCAACGGATGTTAGCTCAGGGCTGGTCTTCCTCGCAAAAAAAAAAAAAAAAGAAAAGACAAAGAGATTACATTAAAAACAGATTACCTTCAAAGATACAAGTATGCTGTTGACTGATTTCTCTGCAGAAACAATGAAAGCCAGAAGATGTATATTCAAAGTACTGAACATAAATTACTGTCTACATAGAATTTTATTCCTGTCAAAAATTCTCTTAAAAATGAAACTAAGATTAGGCCATTTTCAGACAAAGAAGAAATGGAAATTCAAAATATATTAAGCAGAATAATGGTGAAAATATATCAAAACTGGTGAGATGCATCTAAAACTAGAATTAGAGGGAAATTTATAGGCTTAAATGCATATATTAGACAAAAGACAATCTAAAACTTCATGATTAAACTCTAATAGAAGGAAAAAATAATAAGCTAAGAGCAGAAATTAATGACATGAAAAATATACATTCAATAGGCAAGATCCAAAAGACCAAAAGTTGGTTTTTTGAAAAATTTAATAAAACATAAATCCCTGCTGAAACTGCTGAGAGAGCAAGATCCAAAAAGCTTGTATCATGAATAAGTAAGAGAATATTACTACAGATCAGCAGACATTAAAATGCTCATAGCATATTATTTTTTTAAAAACTTTGCCAATGAATTTGAAAATTTTAACGAAATGGAAAAATTCCTCAAAAAAACAAAACTTAAAAAATTGATAAGAATAATTAGAATATCTAAATAGTCCAATAATTTTTAAATTAAATTCATTATTAAAAACCTTCCCACAATGCTGGGTTTATTCCAGGAATGCAAAGATGGTTAAAATATTGAAAATAAATTAATGTGATTCACCACATTAAAAGAATAAGGGAGAAAAATCCTTTAAATAAAGAAGAAAACTATTATCTCAATAGATGAAGAAAAGCATTTGTTAAAATTCAACATGGGGGGAAAACATCCTAGTAAACCAAGATATCTGGAAATCATTTCTTAGAAAGAGAAAACCAGAAAAAGGACATTCTTTTACTCTGTTAAAAGGTATCTTAAAATTACAAAAATGGATTTAGCATGGTTACTGGACATAAAAACAAATTGTATTGGGGCCACCCGGTGGCGCAGCGGTTTAGTCCGCGCTTGGCAGCCCGGGGTTCGCGGGTTCGGATCCCGGGCGCCCGCCGACGCACTGCTTGTCAGCCATGCCGAGGCGGCGTCCCATATAAAGTAGAGGAAGATGGGCACGGATGTTAGCCCAGGGCCAGTCTTCCTCAGCAAAAAGAGGAGGATTAGCAACGGATGTTAGCTCAGGGCTGGTCTTCCTCACAAAAAAAAAAAAAAAACAAATTGTATTAATGCATACTAGCAACAGGAACTGTTGGTGGGAGTGCAAAATGGTACAGCCACTTTGGAAGACAGTCTGGTGTTTTCTTACAAAACTAAATGTTCTCTTACCATACAATCCAGCAATCACACTCCTTGGTATTTACCCAAAGGAGCTGAAAACTATGTCCATACAAAAAACTGCACACAGATGTTTACAGCAGCTTTATTCATAACTGCCAAAAGTTGGAAGCAACCAAGAAGTCCTTCAGTAGGCGAATGGATAAATAAATTGTAATATAATCCATACAAGAGAATATTCTTCAGCACTAAAAGGAAATGAGCTATCAAGCCATGAAAAGACATGGAGGAATCTTAAATGCCTATTACTAAGTGAAAGGAATATATACTGTATGACTCCAACTATATTACATTCTGGAAAAGGCAAAACTATGGAGACAGTAAAAAGATAACAAAGGGTTTATATTCAATATAAAGAACTCTTAGAAAGCAATAAGAAAAAGACAGGTGACCTACTAGAAAAAAAAGGGAGGCAGGGGAGATATAAAAGGGAATAGCTAAATGGCCAATAAATAAACCTATGAAAAGGGGAAACAATTTAAAACCTCAGTGAGGTACCACTATACAACCACCAGGTGTTAGCAAGGATATGGAGGAACAAGTACTGTCATCCACTGCTGGTAGAAATGTGGAATGGTGGCATCACTTTGGAAAACAGCTCGATATTATAAAAAAGTTAAAGATATACATACTCTGTCAAACAGCAGTTCCACTCCTAGGAATATACACAACAAAATGGAGTGCACATGTATACCAAAAGACATGTACAAGAATGTTTATTGCAGCATTGTATGCAATAGCCAAGAACCAGAAATGTCCATCAAGAGCAGAATGGATGAATAAACTGTGGTATAATCAAATAGTAGAATATTATACAGCAATGAAAATGAATGAACTACAATGACACACAATAATATGAATTAATCTAAAAAAGAATGTTGATTGAAACAGACCAAATACAAAAAATACATATACTGTATGATTCCCTTTATATAAAATTCATCAACAAGCAAAATTAATCTATGGTGTTAGAATTCAAAATAGTTGTTGCTTTTGAGAATGAGGAAGGATACTGATTGGGAGGATGCTGGTAATGTTCTTTTTTTTGTCCAGCATGGTGTTACATGTGTACGTTCACTTTGGGAGAATTCATTAAGCCATACACTAATGATTTGTGTACTTTTTCTATATATATGGTAAACTTCAATTTTTAAAAAGTTTTTAAAAACTGATCTATAGTGTTGGAGTCAGGATAATAAACACCTTTAGGTCAAAGGAAAGGAAAATGACTGGAGTGGAAAAGGGCATAGGAGAGATGTCTCTGGGCTGTTGGCAAAGTTCACTTCTCAACCACAGGTGTTCATTTGTGATAATTCATAGAGCTGGATATTTGTTTTTTATACTTTTCAGTATGTGTGTTATAGTAAAAATGTCTCTATAAACAAGAAAAAAAAATTGCACATCAGAATGAGGATTTGAAATGTGTGCAGAATGTAGGCAAGAGTCTACCATCTTTAAATTTCTTAATAATTGCATTGCCTAAAAATAACATAAAACAGCATTTTTTGTTGTTGTTGTTCAATTCAGGGTGCAATCAATTTCACTGGGGCAAGGACAAGGGCCCATTGCTGAAAGAATGATCAAAGATGCAATGAAATCAGGAAACTGGGTATTTTTGCAAAACTGTCATCTTG